>OZ036006.1:11325315-11917815 GCA_964035015.1 Corallium rubrum
CGTTTGCACGGTTATGTTGTGATGTATATTGTCATTGTAATTTGTCAACTAATGAGTGAGGGAAGGTAAAGTAAACCTTCTCAGTTCTCAGCACACTTCTCAGTGTTTTCAAATCAGATAATAAATGCCTGCTTCTCCGATGAATCAGTATCTGATCAGGTTGTCTTAAGGTGGCTCGACATAGTAATTTTCATCAAATTCCATATGATAGCCGGGAAAAACCTTACGAGAAATCAGAAAACTCATGTAACAATTCGCATACGCGAGAATGTTTACCAATCAAGGCCATCAAAATGACATGACCTATGCGTCTTGCGTCATTACGTGCGATGCGCATGAAATGTTGACGCCTAGTGTACTAAGAGCCCGCATAGTTTATCCAGTGGATAAGTCCTAGCCAGAGAACGAGTCGCTTAATTCAACTTTTATCCACTGAACAGCACTATCAGAAACATAAGCCGTTATTCAATAGATAAAAAAAAATCAGGTTATTCAAAGCACGATTAGTGTTGTTCCTTAGCTAGCACTTATATCCACCAAAATAAGGCTTCCAGGCTTCGTACAACTGGCCTTCGTACAACCAGTCCCTGCAGTATGCCTAGATATCAGTATTTTGTCCCGAACTTTTGTAAGATGTTTTCTATCGCTAAAATCTTCCTCTATACCAAAAATTGAAAAGAATCGCTAATGCCAAAAAATGTCATTAAAGAAAAAGTTATTTTTTGTTTTTTTAAAAAAAATGACATTACAGATTTTCTCTTAAAAATCTTTCTATTAATTGTTTATGCTTGAAGGAAAAATATATGTTTTCCTTATGAATTTACAATACTAATTATTAAATACTTACTAAAATGTTGAATTTTTTTTTTTTATTTAAACAATGTTTAGTGTTTTCATTTGTTCTAAAATTTATTTATTTAAATTTTGATTTATTTATCTATCGGCAAATTTCATTATTCACTGGTCATGATGACTGGCAGATTTCCAAAATTTATTCCAAGGCTTAATTGAAGCCAGGCAGGCCATACATTGTGACAATGTGTGCAAATGGTCGTATACTCCGTATGGAGCAGTTGACACAAAAAGTGATCAAAAACTATTGGAATGCTCTTTAAAAATTGTAATTCAAGCTAGCAAACTAGGCACTAACGCAAATTCACAACAAACAAGTGATGAACTAACCTTTTTTTTAATTGGCTTTTGATGCAGTGGATCCAACTGAAACTGCTCTAATATATACCAGTTCATTTAAATCTGAAATGTATCATCTGGGCTCTACAGGTGTATAACATAAACAAAAATGTCAGTAATGTATCAGGCATTGTTCTCCACATGTTCTATTAAAGGGATTCTGGATCAAGGAAAATTTCAATTTCTAGAACTTTTAAGAACTGAACTCAGTTGCCAAAATTCCAGATGGAATCAATTACACACAAACTGGTTGTTCTCTTGCGAGCTACATTGCAATATTTCCACACAACATTCCAATGTTGATTGACAAGTTGCCGTGAGCAATTTGCAAACGTTTCGGTATTTTGGGATCACTCGTGTATAAATTATAGCGAACGCCATGTTTGGCCTAGTTTCCAGGTTTTGCTTGCAGTGTGAATATGTCGTGGCTTCTGCTTGGTCGGGATAGGAATATTCCAGTTATAAGGTTTGTCATTGGATAACGCTAGTAGCTCAGCCAATCAGAATAAATAAGTTGTAATAGACCACTAGCTGGTTGATACCACGTAATATACAGTCTTGTATTAGTTGTATACTACACCCTGTTCAATTGAATGAAATTTTCCAATGTGTCACCCCTTCATCATATAAGCAAGTTAACTAGGTTATTAAAGATTTGATGTTTTGCATGAAACACGGGCTCTAAGAAAGGCTCTATATGGCTCGAGTGAAAAGTTGTCTCAGCATACGATTGTTAACAAAAATTTGGGTTCAATTCAAAAAAATTTGACCCAATCTTTCAAACTGTCACACGGCCACGAGTACTATAAAATATACAACAGGGCCATATTTTGATAACTACTGACTACTCCAAACGGCATTTTTCAATAGCTTCTGTTTGAAGTATATCTCCAGGTTGTGCAAAGAAGTATTTGAAAAAAAGAAACATCTAAAATTCTGTAACACTTACGAGTCTTGTGAGCAGTGAATTTCCTGCTATTTAAGATTATTTCGCGGAACAGTAGCTCGAAAATTTTGGACATTTAAACAAGTTTCACACAGCGCAAAAACATGAACTAGACATCAAATGAAAGCTTATAAAACACTTTCGCTCGAAACGTCAGACTTCAACGTTCCCTGTTTCGGCAGTATATCCCGACCTTACTATATTTCGATTTGTGATAAAGCACTTACATATCGCTGAGAACTCTCTTTATGAGCTTCAATCTCCGCCGCATCCACCTCCTGCAGTAGTCTAAATTTATCGCCATTAAAGGTATCATCCCCAAAATCGAACTCACGCTTGCATGGAACGCTGTCTCGCACTTTGTTCGGTTGATACCCTTGATCTCAAGGCAAAGCCCCTCTCATGTCAAAATTGAAAGCAATTAAAATAATTGACTCAATAATAACACCTCGTAGCAACTGCAGTTTTTAAAAGAGTAGAATTTGTGTTAAATTGTTAGCTTCTGCAGTGATTTATCATTGTGCTTGCCAAATTTGAGAGACAAACTCAAAAATTAAGCGCGCGGTGAGTATTTTGGTGAAATAAGATCCTATCATATGATGTATGCCATAGTTAAGTCTAGTTTTGGCCGATTCTCGACCGGAAAAAATGTTTCGAATGCTTTTGACCGAAACGGCGCGCCATAGACTTTAGTATTTTAATCTTAACACTCTTAAGCCGCAATCAAACGAGAACGCAAGTTGGCAGTCACGAATTTCTGTGGCAGTCGTTCGAACACCCAAATTAACAAAATAAAGGTTTCGTGAATGTTTTAAACAAGTTTGAACTTTGTCATGGTTCATGATATTTTTGGGAAATTATTCAGAGAGGCTGGTTGAGATAGCGTGACTGCCAACTTGCGTTCTCGTTTGATTAACATCTGCAGTCACTACACTTACCCTAGTGGGTGGTTAGGTGCCGACTGAAGGCGTAATGACTCCTTGCTGGCCAATGCGCCTTTATTACTGACCCTAGTGGGTGGTTAGGTGCCGACTGAAGGCGTAATGACTCCTTGCTGGCCAATGCGCCTTTATTACTGACCCTAGTGGGTGGTTAGGTGCCGACTGAAGGCGTAATGACTCCTTGCTGGCCAATGCGCCTTTATTACTGACCCTAGTGGGTGGTTAGGTGCCGACTAAAGGCGTAATGACTCCTTGCTGGCCAATGCGCCTTTATTACTGACCCTAGTGGGTGGTTAGGTGCCGACTAAAGGCGTAATGACTCCTTGCTGGCCAATGCGCCTTTATTACTGACCCTAGTGGGTGGTTAGGTGCCGACTAAAGGCGTAATGACTCCTTGCTGGCCAATGCGCCTTTATTACTGACCCTAGTGGGTGGTTAGGTGCCGACTGAAGGCGTAATGACTCCTTGCTGGCCAATGCGCCTTTATTACTGACCCTAGTGGGTGGTTAGGTGCCGACTGAAGGCGTAATGACTCCTTGCTGGCCAATGCGCCTTTATTACTGACCCTAGTGGGTGGTTAGGTGCCGACTGAAGACGTAATGACTCCTTGCTGGCCAATGCGCCTTTATTACTGACCCAAGTGGGTGGTTAGGTGCCGACTAAAGGCGTAATGACTCCTTGCTGGCCAATGCGCCTTTATTACTGACCCTAGTGGGTGGTTAGGTGCCGACTAAAGGCGTAATGACTCCTTGCTGGCCAATGCGCCTTTATTACTGACCCTAGTGGGTGGTTAGGTGCCGACTAAAGACGTAATGACTCCTTGCTGGCCAATGCGCCTTTATTACTGACCCTAGTGGGTGGTTAGGTGCCGACTAAAGACGTAATGACTCCTTGCTGGCCAATGCGCCTTTATTACTGACCCTAGTGGGTGGTTAGGTGCCGACTAAAGACGTAATGACTCCTTGCTGGCCAATGCGCCTTTATTACTGACCCTAGTGGGTGGTTAGGTGCCGACTGAAGGCGTAATGACTCCTTGCTGGCCAATGCGCCTTTATTACTGACCCTAGTGGGTGGTTAGGTGCCGACTAAAGACGTAATGACTCCTTGCTGGCCAATGCGCCTTTATTACTGACCCTAGTGGGTGGTTAGGTGCCGACTAAAGACGTAATGACTCCTTGCTGGCCAATGCGCCTTTATTACTGACCCTAGTGGGTGGTTAGGTGCCGACTAAAGACGTAATGACTCCTTGCTGGCCAATGCGCCTTTATTACTGACCCTAGTGGGTGGTTAGGTGCCGACTAAAGGCGTAATGACTCCTTGCTGGCCAATGCGCCTTTATTACTGACCCTAGTGGGTGGTTAGGTGCCGACTGAAGGCGTAATGACTCCTTGCTGGCCAATGCGCCTTTATTACTGACCCTAGTGGGTGGTTAGGTGCCGACTAAAGACGTAATGACTCCTTGCTGGCCAATGCGCCTTTATTACTGACCCTAGTGGGTGGTTAGGTGCCGACTAAAGACGTAATGACTCCTTGCTGGCCAATGCGCCTTTATTACTGACCCTAGTGGGTGGTTAGGTGCCGACTAAAGGCGTAATGACTCCTTGCTGGCCAATGCGCCTTTATTACTGACCCTAGTGGGTGGTTAGGTGCCGACTAAAGGCGTAATGACTCCTTGCTGGCCAATGCGCCTTTATTACTGACCCTAGTGGGTGGTTAGGTGCCGACTAAAGGCGTAATGACTCCTTGCTGGCCAATGCGCCTTTATTACTGACCCTAGTGGGTGGTTAGGTGCCGACTGAAGGCGTAATGACTCCTTGCTGGCCAATGCGCCTTTATTACTGACCCTAGTGGGTGGTTAGGTGCCGACTAAGCCGTAATGACTCCTTGCTGGCCAATGCGCCTTTATTACTGACCCTAGTGGGTGGTTAGGTGCCGACTAAAGGCGTAATGACTCCTTGCTGGCCAATGCGCCTTTATTACTGACCCTAGTGGGTGGTTAGGTGCCGACTGAAGGCGTAATGACTCCTTGCTGGCCAATGCGCCTTTATTACTGACCCTAGTGGGTGGTTAGGTGCCGACTGAAGGCGTAATGACTCCTTGCTGGCCAATGCGCCTTTATTACTGACCCTAGTGGGTGGTTAGGTGCCGACTGAAGGCGTAATGACTCCTTGCTGGCCAATGCGCCTTTATTACTGACCCTAGTGGGTGGTTAGGTGCCGACTGAAGGCGTAATGACTCCTTGCTGGCCAATGCGCCTTTATTACTGACCCTAGTGGGTGGTTAGGTGCCGACTGAAGGCGTAATGACTCCTTGCTGGCCAATGCGCCTTTATTACTGACCCTAGTGGGTGGTTAGGTGCCGACTGAAGGCGTAATGACTCCTTGCTGGCCAATGCGCCTTTATTACTGACCCTAGTGGGTGGTTAGGTGCCGACTGAAGGCGTAATGACTCCTTGCTGGCCAATGCGCCTTTATTACTGACCCTAGTGGGTGGTTAGGTGCCGACTGAAGGCGTAATGACTCCTTGCTGGCCAATGCGCCTTTATTACTGACCCTAGTGGGTGGTTAGGTGCCGACTGAAGGCGTAATGACTCCTTGCTGGCCAATGCGCCTTTATTACTGACCCTAGTGGGTGGTTAGGTGCCGACTGAAGGCGTAATGACTCCTTGCTGGCCAATGCGCCTTTATTACTGACCCTAGTGGGTGGTTAGGTGCCGACTGAAGGCGTAATGACTCCTTGCTGGCCAATGCGCCTTTATTACTGACCCTAGTGGGTGGTTAGGTGCCGACTAAAGGCGTAATGACTCCTTGCTGGCCAATGCGCCTTTATTACTGACCCTAGTGGGTGGTTAGGTGCCGACTAAAGGCGTAATGACTCCTTGCTGGCCAATGCGCCTTTATTACTGACCCTAGTGGGTGGTTAGGTGCCGACTGAAGGCGTAATGACTCCTTGCTGGCCAATGCGCCTTTATTACTGACCCTAGTGGGTGGTTAGGTGCCGACTAAAGGCGTAATGACTCCTTGCTGGCCAATGCGCCTTTATTACTGACCCTAGTGGGTGGTTAGGTGCCGACTGAAGGCGTAATGACTCCTTGCTGGCCAATGCGCCTTTATTACTGACCCTAGTGGGTGGTTAGGTGCCGACTGAAGGCGTAATGACTCCTTGCTGGCCAATGCGCCTTTATTACTGACCCTAGTGGGTGGTTAGGTGCCGACTGAAGGCGTAATGACTCCTTGCTGGCCAATGCGCCTTTATTACTGACCCTAGTGGGTGGTTAGGTGCCGACTGAAGGCGTAATGACTCCTTGCTGGCCAATGCGCCTTTATTACTGACCCTAGTGGGTGGTTAGGTGCCGACTGAAGGCGTAATGACTCCTTGCTGGCCAATGCGCCTTTATTACTGACCCTAGTGGGTGGTTAGGTGCCGACTGAAGGCGTAATGACTCCTTGCTGGCCAATGCGCCTTTATTACTGACCCTAGTGGGTGGTTAGGTGCCGACTAAAGGCGTAATGACTCCTTGCTGGCCAATGCGCCTTTATTACTGACCCTAGTGGGTGGTTAGGTGCCGACTGCTGGCCAAGCGCGTAATGACTCCTTGCTGGCCAATGCGCCTTTATTACTGACCCTAGTGGGTGGTTAGGTGCCGACTGAAGGCGTAATGACTCCTTGCTGGCCAATGCGCCTTTATTACTGACCCTAGTGGGTGGTTAGGTGCCGACTGAAGGCGTAATGACTCCTTGCTGGCCAATGCGCCTTTATTACTGACCCTAGTGGGTGGTTAGGTGCCGACTGAAGGCGTAATGACTCCTTGCTGGCCAATGCGCCTTTATTACTGACCCTAGTGGGTGGTTAGGTGCCGACTGAAGGCGTAATGACTCCTTGCTGGCCAATGCGCCTTTATTACTGACCCTAGTGGGTGGTTAGGTGCCGACTGAAGGCGTAATGACTCCTTGCTGGCCAATGCGCCTTTATTACTGACCCTAGTGGGTGGTTAGGTGCCGACTGAAGGCGTAATGACTCCTTGCTGGCCAATGCGCCTTTATTACTGACCCTAGTGGGTGGTTAGGTGCCGACTGAAGGCGTAATGACTCCTTGCTGGCCAATGCGCCTTTATTACTGACCCTAGTGGGTGGTTAGGTGCCGACTAAAGGCGTAATGACTCCTTGCTGGCCAATGCGCCTTTATTACTGACCCTAGTGGGTGGTTAGGTGCCGACTGAAGGCGTAATGACTCCTTGCTGGCCAATGCGCCTTTATTACTGACCCTAGTGGGTGGTTAGGTGCCGACTGAAGGCGTAATGACTCCTTGCTGGCCAATGCGCCTTTATTACTGACCCTAGTGGGTGGTTAGGTGCCGACTGAAGGCGTAATGACTCCTTGCTGGCCAATGCGCCTTTATTACTGACCCTAGTGGGTGGTTAGGTGCCGACTGAAGGCGTAATGACTCCTTGCTGGCCAATGCGCCTTTATTACTGACCCTAGTGGGTGGTTAGGTGCCGACTGAAGGCGTAATGACTCCTTGCTGGCCAATGCGCCTTTATTACTGACCCTAGTGGGTGGTTAGGTGCCGACTGAAGGCGTAATGACTCCTTGCTGGCCAATGCGCCTTTATTACTGACCCTAGTGGGTGGTTAGGTGCCGACTGAAGGCGTAATGACTCCTTGCTGGCCAATGCGCCTTTATTACTGACCCTAGTGGGTGGTTAGGTGCCGACTGAAGGCGTAATGACTCCTTGCTGGCCAATGCGCCTTTATTACTGACCCTAGTGGGTGGTTAGGTGCCGACTGAAGGCGTAATGACTCCTTGCTGGCCAATGCGCCTTTATTACTGACCCTAGTGGGTGGTTAGGTGCCGACTGAAGGCGTAATGACTCCTTGCTGGCCAATGCGCCTTTATTACTGACCCTAGTGGGTGGTTAGGTGCCGACTGAAGGCGTAATGACTCCTTGCTGGCCAATGCGCCTTTATTACTCGGGCTTTCGGCTCCGTTCATTTTATTTTGTCGATGTTTCGAATTGGCAATCATTACGTCATCCCGTCAGGCTTTGCGAAACCGATGCGTGCTAAAATGCTAATCTTCATACGTTCTTTCTTCGCTTTCCTGATGTCTGATCAAGTTGTTTGAAGTGAAGTGAAGTGAAGTGAAGTGAAGTGAAGTGAAGTGAAGTGAAGTGAAGTGAAGTGAAGTGAGGTGAGGTGAGGTGAGGTGAGGTGAGGTGAGGTGGAGTGGAGTGGAGTGAGGTGAGGTGAGGTGAGGTGAGGTGAGGTGAGGTGAGGTGAGGTGAGGTGAGGTGAGGTGAGGTGAGGTGAAGTGAAGTGAAGTGAAGTGAAGTGAAGTGAGGTGAAGAGAGGTGAAGTGAGGTGAAGTGAAGTGAAGTGAAGTGAAGTGAAGTGAAGTGAAGTGAAGTGAGGTGAAGTGAGGTGAAGTGAGGTGAAGTGAGGTGAAGTGAGGTGAAGTGAAGTGAAGTGAAGTGAAGTGAAGTGAGGTGAAGTGAAGTGAAGTGAGGTGAGGTGAGGTGAAGTGAAGTGAAGTGAAGTGAAGTGAGGTGAGGTGAGGTGAGGTGAGGTGAGGTGAGGTGAAGTGAAGTGAAGTGAAGTGGAAGTGGAAGTGGAAGTGGAAGTGGAAGTGGAAGTGGAAGTGGAAGTGGAAGTGAAGTGAAGTGAAGTGAAGTGAAGTGAAGTGAAGTGAAGTGAAGTGAAGTGAAGTGAAGTGAAGTGAAGTGAGGTGAAGTGAGGTGAAGTGAGGTGAAGTGAGGTGAAATGAGGTGAAGTGAGGTGAAGTGAGGTGAAGTGAGGTGAAGTGAAGTGAAGTGAAGTGAGGTGAAGTGAGGTGAAGTGAAGTGAAGTGAAGTGAAGTGAAGTGAAGTGAAGTGAAGTGAAGTGAAGTGAAGTGAAGCGAAGCGAAGCGAAGCGAAGCGAAGCGAAGCGAAGCGAAGCGAAGTGAAGTGAAGTGAAGTGAAGTGAAGTGAAGTGAAGTGAAGTGAAGTGAAGTGAAGTGAAGTGAAGTGAAGTGAAGTGAAGTGTTCTTTCGTGTGTTCACAGACATAGTTATTCGTCAGTAATGTCACTATAGCAAGTATCTTGATATCATATACGCTTACAGCCGCACGCCGATTGCGGTCCAGACTACACTATAAGCCCTATAACATGACGAGTGATTTCGAATGTATGACTTCCGAACTTACAAAACTAAACACGAACAGAAACTTGAATACAATGCTATATGAAATGTCACTGAATTACTCAAATGCTGTGAATGGAAGCACAAAGTACGTTGATGAAGTGAACGTTAGCTTGCAAGCGACGGCTTGAGAGGTAAACACTTGACGTGTGAACGCTCAACGCTGTATGGAAATATTAAACAGACAATCGTCTTTTGTGTATTGCGTTTTCTATCGGGGAATTAGATTGTGTTTTGACTTTTGTCTGTGACCAATGTGTTTAGACTTTAAGACCCCGTTTACACTAGAGCAAAAGTATCCGGATTCACATTGTTTCTTATTCCCATGAGGATGAAAAACAATGTGAATCCGGATACTTTTGCTCCAGTGTAAACGGGGCCTAATAGAGTAATGGATAGCCATGGTCTTGGGGGGGGGGTGGTTTATCTGAGCTCCTCGAGCTCCTAAAAGGCGGGGGATGCTCCCCATGAAAATTAAAACATTACTACCGCCCCTACAAATTTCTCCATGGATTTCAAAACACCTCCACCTACTCACGGCGATTTTGCAGTAGCCCGAGTGAACGAACGCCTGACCAGGTGTCTTGTTTAGTTATCGAACGCTCTCACGCTGATTCTCCCCATTCTCTGCGCGCAGTTCCTTGGCTGTTAACCTTGGTTATTGCATAACCTCATTTAGGGCTAAACACCAGACGATTTTACCAGACGATTTTACCAGAAGATTTTACCAGACGATTTTACCAGAAGATTTTACCAGACGATTTTACCAGAAGATTTTACCAGACGATTTTACAAGTCAAGTGGAGAGCCCTCGGTAGTGAAGGAGTTAACATGGGGAGATTACAGTAAAAATGTTGAGCAGTTCATTCCTTAACTTTTACCAATTCGTTTGATAAGTTCTTCGGATAACTGCTAACTTCCTCTAAATGTTGGCAACATCGTTATATCTATATATAGATCTATATAGTTATACCTATATATAGATATAATATCTATGTATTAATATATATATATATATATATATTTCTAAAACTCATTAATAATTCATGAGGAAAATTCAAAAGAAATTGTTTAATCAATGTCTGTTTACCCCGGTACAGAACTGATATCAGTGTCTGTAAATGTGATACAGAACTGTTTAATAAAACATCAGTTCTGTATTCCATTTACAGACACTGATCATATCAGTTCTGTAGCAAGTGTACAGACACCTTGCATTCAACTATCTTGAGTGAGGTACGCTGGTAGCGTCCTCATACAAGATGAAGATGCAAACATTTGTTGCCCAACAACATTTGTTGAATAACAAATGACGATCAGTATGGCCATTTATGCCACGTCACGTAGAATAGAAAATGTGGGACTAATATTAAATTAAAGCGCATGCTCGTATCACTAATTTAATATTCGTAGCCTATTAAACCTTACCTGGAAGGTTTATCAGCTGTTAACATGATTTATTTTTGTTTAGTTACCTTAATAGGCGTTTTAGAAGTCATTTACAGAACTCGTGTCCGTTCTGTATCGGGATACAGGCACTCGGCTTCGCCTCGTGTCTGTATACCCCGATACAGAACGGTCACTCATTCTGTAAATAGTACATATATATATACATATATATATATATATATATATATATATATATATATATATATATATATATATATATATATATATACATGTATATGTATGTAATAGACCGGAAATGACGTGACATGGCACCACGGTTCACCTGACACGAAGGACAAAGTTCGGCCGGGTCCGAGTGACAGTGTGTGTGTTTTGTAGCGAGTCGACTGTAGGAATATAAAGTAAATAAAAGGTTTAAAACGACGTACTTTACACTGGTGGCAGCGGATTGGGATTAATTATATCGAGTAGACGTCGTTAGAATTGGTACATTGTGAAAGATTGTGTGTAGATAGCGAAGAAAAGCCCGAAACTGGTGAGATCTTGTGAAACCATATTTTTGTAAACATGTCGGAGAACGAAGTCGAAGTTCAAGATGGTGAAACTTCTCAAGGGGCCATCGGCCTTGGAAACAAGTCGGTGAACAATCTTGTCGAAGCGCTTGCTGTGGCTTTACAGAAAACTGGTAAACAACAAGGAACAGGGCCATTGGAAGGCTCGACACACTCAATGTATCGAAATATTAAACCTCCACGACCGTACACAACGAGTCAAAACTTCAAGACGTGGTTTTCTCAGTTTATGGAGTATGCCAACCTTGTCAAAATACCAAATGACCAACGAAGAGCATATATTATTAACCTTCTTGACGAGAAAGCCTACAAAGCTGTGGAACTCTTACAAGTACCGGGAACAGTATCCTTTGATGAGTTTACTGCGAAATTAAAGGCACGATTTGAATCAGCTCGTACTACTGGAGATTATAAATTACAGCTACGATCACGCTATCAGAAACCAGGCGAAGATTTTGAAACGTTTGCCGACGCTTTGTTGGAATTAGTCGAAAATGCATATCCAGAAGCTGTCTTTGACTTCAAAGTAGAGCTTGCCCGTGATAGTTTTCTACAAGGAGTCTGCGTAAGCGACGAAACAAGAGAAAAATTATTTATTAGCCAGCCAAAATCGCTTTCGGAAGCAGTCCGTGTGGTACGACAAATTGAGAGCGCGAGGAAAGCTTCACAAAGTTGTAAAGTACCCCAAACGCCGCCGAAAACCAAAGGCCAGTGCCATGCTGTAAGTGGTCCAAATGAGGATAAAGTCTCAAAAGAGCTACGAGAAATGAAAGAATTAGTTGTTCAGATGAACGAGAGAATTCAACAGCTCGAAAGCCAACCCAGAACCCACCGTGGACGCCAACGGAAACAGGTATGTTACTCCTGTAATGAAGAAGGACACTTTGCTAGAAACTGCCCTAGTAGAAATAATTCGGGAAACGAGTACCGAGGACTGCTGGGGAGCAACCAGTCCTCGAATCAAAAGTAAATTCAGCTCCACCCCACGCTGTGACTTCAACTCTCAGTGAATCAGGTGTTTATGTAACTGGCATTGTAAATCACCAGCAAATGTCAATTATGTTGGACACCGGATCCACTGTAAGCGTTGTAAGCGAAAAGATGTGGAAGAAAAGTGGGACAAATGGGGTAAACCTTAAACCAGTATGTGGCACCCTTACAACAGCGAATGGGTCTGCAATCATAATTCTTGGGGAGACAGCCATACGCCTTCGAATTGGGAATACTGATGTGAATTTTCCAATGATTGTCGCTCGGAACATAAGCCATGACTGTCTTCTTGGAACAAACTTCCTTCGTAAATACTGTTGCCGTATAATGTATGACACGGGAACATTTGTAATCCAGGGCAGCGAAGTTCCAATTCACTATGAGAAGCAAGCCCCTTCAGTGTGTAGGATTACTCTTCATTCAGCTACTACAATTCCACCTGGAACTGAGGTCCTTACAGAAGGACATTTACCACCCGGTTATGAGAAGAATTATGGATCTCCAGGTATAATAGAAGAAGCCAAAAGTATGAGGAAGAATAAAGAAATTTGTCTTGCTCGTGCAATGGTTGTACCCAGAAATGGAACAGCATTGATTCGTTTAGCGAACTTTACTGATAAAGAAATCTGTTTGCAAGAGAACGAAGTTGTTGGACAGTTTCACCCTCTGGACCACACAAGAGTCATGGTACATTCAAAAGATTCTGAAGAATTAGAGTCCAATAGTCCTAATTCAACAAAGAAAGGGACAAAATCATCTCATGTACCAGCAAGTGCCTCCGTGAAAGATAATGAATGGTACAAAGAATTGAAAGTTGAAATAAATGAACTTACCCAAGATCAGGAGTTAAAGTTCTTTGAGACAATCCAAGAATATGAGGATGTGTTTGCTAAAGATGAAACTGATATTGGGTTGAGTCATTTAATGGAACATGAAATCAATACTGGTCACCACAAACCTATCAAACAACAGCCAAGAAGACTTCCACCTCACCGAAGACCGGTGGTAGAAAAGCAGCTTGACTCACTTCTTTCCCAAGGCCGAATTGCACCATCAAACAGCCCATGGAGCAGTCCAGTGGTTTTGGTCCGGAAACGTGATGGTGATTTTCGAATGTGTATTGACTATCGGAAGTTAAATGCTATTACCACTAGAGATGCCCAACCTTTGCCCAGAGTGGATGATATACTGGAGTCACTGGATGGAGCTTGCTATTTCACGTGTCTCGACCTAGCTTCAGGGTATTGGCAGGTGAAAGTTGCAGAAAAGGACCGTGCAAAAACAGCATTTGTTACACCCCAAGGTCAGTTTGAGTGGTTAGTAATGCCATTTGGACTTACTAATGCCCCTGGGACCTTCCAACGTCTGATGAACATGGCCCTGCAAGGACTGACCTGGAAATACTGCCTCGTATACCTAGATGATATACTCATCTGGTCCAAGAGCTTTGATGAACATCTTAATCGTTTGCGTGCAGTATTTGAGCGTCTTAGAGCTGCTGGTGTGAAGCTGAAACCAAAGAAATGCCATTTCTTGAAGAAGCGTGTGAATTTTCTTGGCCATGTTATTTCTAGTAATGGGATTGAGACTAATCCTGAAAAGATAACGGCATTACATAACTGGCCAACTCCAAAGAATATCAAGGAACTCCGCAGTTTTCTGGGACTCGCTGGGTACTACCGTAAGTTCATCATGGGTTTTTCAATGACTGCAGAGCCACTCTATCGCCTCTTAAAGAGAAACTGCTCATTCCAGTGGAGTAAGGAGCAAGAAAATGCGTTTCAAGCGCTAAAACAGCACCTGTGTAGCCCCCCTGTTCTCGCGTATCCATCGTTTGGACCAAAGGCAGGACGTTTCATACTCGACACTGATGCCAGTACTGACCACGGGATCGGTGCAGTTCTCTCTCAAGTGCAATTAGATGGATCAGAACGTGTAATTGCATACGGTAGTCGTTCACTTCATGCCTCAGAGAAGAACTACTGTGCTACCAGACTAGAAATGCTTGCCTTGGTGGAATTCATCGATCACTTCAGATACTATCTGTTAGGCTGTAAATTCCTGGTTCGGACCGATCACCAAGCACTGAAGTGGCTATTAACCTTCCGTGAGCCACAGGGACAGGTAGCTAGATGGCTTGAGCGTCTCCAAGAATACGAGTTTGAAGTGGAACATCGGCCAGGGAAGAAACACGCAAATGCTGATGCAATGTCGAGGAGGCCTCAGCGTCGAAACAAACATGGAGAATGCCCTTCTTGTAATTCAAGTCAACCTAAAGCTAAAGCTAAAGGAAGCAACAACATTCTCGGTGTATCTGCTGTAGGCAACTGTTCAAAAGAAGACATTGACATGTCCTGTTTGCTTATCGGATGGGAGCCAGCAGACCTCGCTCGTGCCCAAGGTGAAGATGTTGATATTGCTCCTGTGTTGAAACATTTATCTCAAGGAAAAGGAAAACCATCACTCGCAGAGTTACAAGGATCAAGTCCAGCAACTAGGGCTATTTGGGCCCAGTTTGAACTACTTCAAGTGACAGAAGGAGTACTTTATATCAATCACTTACCAGATTCGCGAAAATCCAGACGTCGGGTTGTTCTTCCCTCAAGTCTTGTAAAACCTGCTCTCAACATGTTGCATGATGGTTCAACCGGAAATCACTTGGGAGCCAACAAGACGTTAAAGAAGATGAAAGACCGTTTTTGGAGACCTGGACTTTCCACAATTGTCCGTGAGTATTGTCGTAATTGTGTTATCTGTGCAACTTGCAAGTCATCAAAGAAACCCAAAGCGCCCCTGAAACCCATGATTTCTGGTCACCCGATGCAACGAGTTCATATGGATATTGTGGGCCCACTACCTAGAAGTAAGAAGGGAAATGTGTATATATTAACTGTACAATGTTCCTTCACTAAATGGGTAGAAGCCTATCCCTTACGAAATCAGCGTGCAGTCACTTGTGCACGTGCATTTGTGAAACATTGGGTTTGTCGGTACGGTGTTCCAGACAGTATCCATACAGATCAGGGCCGTAATTTTGAATCTGGTGTTTTCCAAGAGATGTGTAAGTTGCTCCAAATGAAGAAAACGCGAACAACTGCCTACCATCCACAGGGGAACGGACAGGTGGAAAATTTTCATCGCACTCTGAAGGCTCTACTGAAGACACGGCTGGAAAACACTCATGACCGCTGGGACGAACACCTTGACTACTGTTTGATGGCATATCGAAGCAGTATCCACACGTCAACGGGATACTCACCATATCACCTGATGTTTGGTCGCGAGATTAGGGTGCCTTTGGATGTGATGATGGCAGATGAAGAAAATAAAGAATCGCAGTACGGGGATTTTATTGGTGACCTTGAAGACCATCTCACACAAGCATATCGTGATGTTCGAGTGCAACTGGGAGTTGCTCAACGAAGACAAAAGGAAGCTTATGACAAAGGAATCAAGGAGAAACAATTTCAACCAGGTGACAGCGTACTGTTATTCAACCCACAGCTCAAACCGACTGAAGCTTCAAAATTCCATCGTTTGTGGACCGGCCCTTATATTGTGAAGGAAAGAGTCACTGACGTCACATACAAGGTGCAGAAGGAAGGCAGCGCTCGAAGTCGTTCAAAGGTTGTTCATTTCAACAATCTGAAACACTTGAAAGGATCTCTTCGGCCAGCTGTAGGAGAGGATAACCAGGACACATTCAACGAGGAACCTAATGAAGATGAGTCTGAACATGAACTCTTGACCACCACTATTCCAGACACGAGTAATGCCGCGACACCTACTGGTCCACCAAGGGAAGGAGGGGAGGATTTGGGACATTGTCCCGACTCCAGCGTTGACATGGAGGAAGAGTCGCCCATACTAGAGATGTTAGATGGCGAATTAGGCGACAGGCAACCTTCCCAATGTGATGAATCTGACAGTGACGAAGACGAGGTAATAGGACCATCCACGGACGAAATAACCCTGAGTCAACGACCAGCCCGCGAACGCAAACCTCCCAACTGGTACGGGGATTATGTAGTAAATTTGTTAAACGCAGCAAAGAAGACAGTAGATAGCCTTAAAAACGATTGTTAAAATTGTGTTTGTGTTTTGTTATAATTAGACTTACTGTTGTAAGCGTCAGTTTTAAGGTGAAATCGGAGGTCCACTCTTTTCGTGGCAGGGGAAAGTGTAATAGACCGGAAATGACGTGACATGGCACCACGGTTCACCTGACACGAAGGACAAAGTTCGGCCGGGTCCGAGTGACAGTGTGTGTGTTTTGTAGCGAGTCGACTGTAGGAATATAAAGTAAATAAAAGGTTTAAAACGACGTACTTTACATGTATATATCGTTATTATGTAAGGAGTCTGTACGCAGGCTAGGGAAGTGTTAGATGGGTATGATGAACTTCATCCTCTAGTGTAGTTTTACGCATATCTTGCCCTTTCATGGCTTGGGGAAACACATAATACCTGGCCGTATAACCGGTCAAACCATTCAGTGAGATATTTTTTATACGACTGATTATTTCAAATATTACACATTAGCGTTCTACGCAGAGACAAGAACAGATCAAGAACTGTTCGCATCTACCGCCAACAGTAAGTTACTAATGTTCATGTACTTAAAGATATTCTTAGTTTCAGTCATATCACAGAGGAATTGTGTGTGCATGGTCAGCTTTGTTGTATTCAGAGCTGACGCCGAAAGAAGCCAAAACACTTCGTCACTGAGAGTGAGAATGCTTCTTACATGGTAAAAATGTCTAAAATTTGAGAGTTCCAAACCCTTTATCTATCATCTAGCTTTATTACTGTCCGTGTACTGTGTACATGTTGAGTCGTCTTGGGCCGGTTGGCGCTTCTCATGTCCACCACATATATATGTACAGGTATGATTAACTTCATTCGTTGGCATGTCTCGCCCTTTCAGCGCTCGGAAAAATACATCGCTCGGAAACTTGTAAAATACCTAGCCGTATAATCGGCCAGACCATCCAGTGAGATATTTATTATATGACTTATTTCTTACAATATAATACATTTCATTGCAATTTTTATTTAGAGTTGCCATGACTTCAAAACCGGTAAAACTGGTAGTCGTGCGCTACGGTAGTACACCGGGTGCGCTACCGTAGTACACCGGGTGCGCTACGGTAGTACACCGGGTGCGCTAAGGTAGTACACTGGGTGCGCTACGGTAGCACAACGGGTGCGCTACGGTAGTACAACGGGTGCGCTAAGGTAGTACACCGGGTGCGCTACGGTAGTACACCAGGTGCGCTAAGGTAGTACACTGGGTGCGCTACGGTAGCACAACGGGTGCGCTACGGTAGCACACCGGTAGCACACCGGGTGTGCTAAGGTAGTACACCAGGTGCGCTATGGTAGTACACCGGGTGCGCTACGGTAGCACAACGGGTGCGCTAAGGTAGTACACCGGGTGCGCTACGGTAGCACACCGGGTGCGCTACGGTAGCACACCGGGTGTGCGCTAAGGTATTACACTGGGTGCGCTACGGTAGTACACCGGGTGCGCTACGGTAGTACACTGGGTGCGCTACGGTAGCACACCGGGTGTGCGCTAAGGTAGTACACCGGGTGCGCTACGGTAGCACACCGGGTGTGCTACGGTAGTACACCGGGTGCGCTACGGTAGTACACCGGGTGCGCTACGGTAGTACACTGGGTGCGCTACGGTAGCACACCGGGTGTGCGCTAAGGTAGTACACCGGGTGCGCTACGGTAGTACATCGGGTGCGCTACGGTAGTACACCGGGTGCGCTACGGTAGTACACCGGGTGCGCTACGGTAGCACACCGGGTGTGCGCTAAGGTAGTACACCGGGTGCGCTACGGTAGCACACCGGGTGCGCTACGGTAGTACACCGGGTGCGCTACGGTAGTACACCGGGTGCGCTACGGTAGTACACCGGGTGTGCGCTACGGTAGTACACCGGGTGTGCGCTACGGTAGTACACCGGGTGCGCTACGGTAGTACACCGGGTGTGCGCTACGGTAGTACACCGGGTGCGCTACGGTAGTACACCGGGTGTGCGCTACGGTAGTACACCGGGTGCGCTACGGTAGTACACCGGGTGCGCTACGGTAGCACACCGGGTGCGCTACGGTAGTACACCGGGTGTGCGCTACGGTAGTACACCGGGTGCGCTACGGTAGCACACCGGGTGCGCTACGGTAGTACACCGGGTGTGCGCTATGGTAGTACACCAGGTGCGCTAAGGTAGTACACTGGGTGCGCTACGGTAGCACAACGGGTGCGCTACGGTAGCACAACGGGTCGCTACGGTAGCACACCGGGTGCGCTACGGTAGTACACCGGGTGTGCGCTATGGTAGTTGTGCGCTACGGTAGCACACCGGGTGCGCTACGGTAGTACACCGGGTGCGCTAAGGTAGTACACCGGGTGCGCTACGGTAGTACACCGGGTGCGCAACGGTAGTACACCGGGCGCGCTGCGGTAGTACACCGGGTGCGCTAAGGTAGCACACCGGGTGCGCTACGGTAGTACACCGGGTGTGCGCTATGGTAGTTGTGCGCTACGGTAGCACACCGGGTGTACGCTATGGTAGTACACCGGGTGTGCGCTATGGTAGTTGTGCGCTACGGTAGCACACCGGGTGTACGCTACGGTAGTACACCGGGTGTGCGCTATGGTAGTTGTGCGCTACGGTAGCACACCGGGTGCGCTACACAGAGAAGTGAGCATGCATCTGCCACCATTTCACGAACTTTTTAACAAACAACTTTAGGAACACCAGAACTGGGGGAGGGGCAGAAAAGGGCAGTCGCCCCCCCCCCCCCTTGCCTTTTGCTACACGCGTAAAAACGCACAAGTTGTAACAAGTCTGCAGCAGACTTGTTACAAGATTGTTCCAACAAGCCGATATCAAGTTGTGTTCGCACTGCTTGTTCCCAGTTGTTGTGACAAGCCGATAACAAATTGTTGGCAGCCTTGTAACAAGCTTGTTGGAACAAGGTCGTAACAACGTTGTTGACAACAAGCTTGTAACAAGCTTGTTGAATCAAGCCGTAACAAGCCTGTGTGAACATCGCGTAACAAGTCTGTGTCAACAAGGTTGAAACAAGCCTGTTGAATTTGAGCCGTAACAAGCTGTTTCAACAATGTTGTCACAAACGCGATTTATTATTTTTCCGCTTGCTTTTGTCCAGCGTGGCGGCCGATTTAATACAAAACTTTCACAACAAAGAATACAATGCAAAAATTTATTTAATGTATTTTAAGCGCCGCACAGACGACCAAGTTTTCCTTGGTTAGTTTTTTCTTGACAAGTTTTATTTGTTCGTGTGTACGACACAAATTGACAAGTTTTTCCTTGACAAGAAGCCTTGTTCAAAAGCTGGTCATGCCAGCTTTTGAACAAGGAAAATTGTTCGTGTGCATGTATAGTCAAGGAAAACTTGGTCGTCTGTGCGGCGCTATAACAAAGATATTCACAAAAAGGAAAGCTAAAACATTTTGATCAAATAATGTTACTTCAAAATACGTTTGAATTTAGCCTTGAGATAAGTAATTTTACAGACTGCCATGCATGGGTTTGCCAGGGGCAGATAATGTTTAAATATAATAGTAAAAAACAACAAGCTATCCTATGCAAAATCCATTCATAAAGGAATATTCCTAAAGTTTATTTTGATGTTCTTCAGACAAACTGTCACCACCAATCTTCATTCCGCTCTGTAGCATGTTTGTCATCTCCAGGTTTAATTTTAGTCAGAAAACATCTACGAACATATAAAGATTCATTATGAGTATAAACAGCACATTATGTAAATCATACAAACAAACACAAGTCAAATCGTTTAAAACATTCTTCAGACTATAAAAACGGTGACAGGGAGTTTAAAAAAATAACAATCGACGCATCGTTGTTGTGGGAAAGTTTCACGCCAGATGATGTTAATTTACCCGTCGGGTTTCGGGCTGGCAATACATTAAAGAGTTTATAATATTATTGTCAAAGTGTTTTTATATTAAATTTAAAGCCACGACTCATAAATAACTCAACTTTCCACTTCTATAATACATTTTTATCATGCATGTTCATTTTAATAGCTAAACAACAAAACGAATACATGCATGGCGGCTTTAAAAATCATTTATATAAAATTTACGAACAAAAACATACAGAATTGCGTTTAAATTAATGTCTTTATATGTGCTATAGAGACACGTTTGCCGTTTGATAAAATTCTCGGCTGGATTTTATCTGCATGCCCACACAAGGTCAATCTTGAAAATGTTAAGTTGTTTACGTCAATAAATACAAAATGGTTTGTTTTTGAAGCAGTGCAATAAACTCGCAGTTCGTGTTTAATTATAGCCCTAATAAAACAATTTAACAGGCGAGATCTATAAAACAAACTCTGTTAAAAAGCATGCCAGGTTTGAAACAAGAAAATAACAAAACACCAACGAAAACTAACCTCTTTGATAACGTTGACAAGGACCTTGGTGTATATTGTTTTTCCAGTTTGCTGTCGATGAACGTCCACTGAGCAAAGTCTTGTTGTTTTCCCATTTCAATTGTGCTTGATATTTGCAACCACTGAAATATTATCTCCAAACAGAAATCCAAACCGAGAATGAGTTTTTAGCGCTTCAAAAGACCGTGATTTCTCTGCCATATTTTGACGACAACTTCGTGTAAACAACATCGCCAGCAAAAAGCCGTTAATGAGCCAATGTCTTGTTCAAATTTTCTCTTCATAATCCATCCACGCCATCCATGATTTAATCGACTGGTTCAAACCGGTTTTCACATGCTATTTTTAAGTTGTTGTGAAGGCTGAATCTTCCTTGTTGTGACAAGTCTGCCACAAGTTGTCACAGCGATCTTGTTCCAGACTTGTTAAAACAATCTGTAACGAGCTTGTTGGAACAGCTTGTGACAAGCTTGATGACTTCAACAGACTTGTTGCAAGTTGTTCCAACAAGTCTGATATGGCTTGTTGACAACAAGCCTGATCCTGGCTGTTCCAACAACTTGTTACCGCTCTGCAGCTCAACAACTTGCTACAAGGTTGTTGTCAACAAGCTTGCTACAGCGTGATAAGCCAACAGCATTGTTACAACTTGTTCCCAGGCTTGTTACAAGCTTGTTCCGCCAACATCTTGTTGACAAGCTGTGAGATTTTTACGTGTGTAGGAGTGGAAAGGGGGGAAGTGCCCTTTAAATATAAATAGAGACCTTGTTAACCATAACATTTTGCGAAAATTTAACTTCGACGAACTTTATTGAGATATAAATACCCCTGTGTACAAAATTTGAACCAATATAAATATGTTTAAAGTTATAAACGTTTGAATGCTGAAAATTGCGTCCGCCATTAAAATTTTTTCACTGTGAATTTTGATACATGAAGGAAGAAACAACGAGAGCGCATATAATTTGACAACAAAAATGTCGAATTCATCATCATTTAGTTGTTGTTCTGACTATGGATTGAAACGGAATCACCCAATGTATGTTTGGAGTATTGATAGCCCATTTTGACAAATCTGGATTCGGAATTTGCCAGAACGATGACTGTATTGCTTCGACTGACGAGATCGATAATCGCCCAATACTAACAAGATATTGCCGAAGAAAAGTACAATGAATTTTCTATATAGCTGCAACATTTCAATTCTGACGTCGTGGTTTCTTCTTGAGAAAGACAGCATTAGTTTGCTAGACACAGGAAGAAGTTTTTCACGATGCGTTCGTTTGTATATTTATGTTGTGTGAATGTGGCTCTAGGCCTCTAGCTGACTAGCTTGTATTTGATGCCAGATGGTGAAGTCCGAAGAATGTCGCTGTAGACGCTGCTGGCACATAGAAATTCAAAACTGTTTGAGAGCATTTTTCTCATGTTGGAAATTACACAGTGACAGAAAAGAAAAAGTTAGAAAACTAGTTGGTCAATGGCCTCAGTATATATAATTCTGTCAATTTGCATGAATGGCCTGGTTGATGTATAACTAAAGTATCAATAATGTGCTGAACTGCTTCAGCTTGTAAAATTGTTTTGGTTAAATTTCTTAGGTTTTCTACCGCTAAATATTTAGATTAGTATTTACGCTTTGTTGCTTTGCAAATCAGACTGTATATTTATTGAGTTTGTTTATATGCTATCTATTTTGTAACACCTAATATATAGCATTTCTTTTAAGTATTAATTAAAATACTAAATGAATTGTTAGTACATAGATGTATTCTATATATACAATTATACATCAAATTCAACCTTCGTTGTCGTTTGCTTTACTTACATGATATATTTTATGATCTTAAATAAAAGTAAAGTGGAACTTAGTATGTACCTGGTGGCATCGTATGGTGTGAGGGGACAAGAAATATTCGCTTTAATATTTTCCGCCGGTTCACTTCCTTGGAGCTCGAGACTGCTCTGCCTCCAAAGTTTTGTTAATCTTTCAAATAGTAGGTACATTACTACGCCGAAAAACACTTGTTTGTAGTAAGGTCACTGTAAAAATCTTCATGGAAAATTGATTGGAACAAACTATGAATCATCGCGTGTCGGCGCGTTATTTTGTGAACAAACCTAACCCAATTTGCTCGTACGATTTGTCAATTGGGCTTATATGCTGCGCAATCCCTGCAGAATAATCTCAGTCATTACTACAATCCTGTATAACTGTGTGCGTTGACGGAATGATGGAATATCTTATTTTTCATTCACTGACAACCTCTTGTATTCCACAATAAGTCTACAGCATGAGATGTTGTTCTTAAGAAAATGACGTCAAAGGCCTTCTCGAGTTACACTAGAGTTGCACTTTGGACATTTTAACATGGCGGTCGTCAAATTTAAGATTTCTACTCGCAATAACAGCGCCAATTTTTTGAATTTCGAGTTAAAACTTCGTACAGTAGGTTGTAGGTGGGCATACTTTACAATGATGAAATAAAAATGGGTGGTGAAAATTTCGTCTTAGTGACACTTTAACCAACCTCGTACCCAGGGCCTTGTTGACTTTAACCTTGATGCCTTTGACCGTGAGTGACCTTCGCTAACACATCGAGGCAAACCATTAGATGGGAAGGGGGGGGGGGGGGGGGAATTCGCACCTGGCAATTTGAACCGGGGGAAAATTCGCGCACAAAGAAAATTCTTTAATTGCATACTGAAAATCCAAAAAAAGAATCCTGCACAAACAATTGACAAAAAAAAATCGTGCACGCTGAAAAAGTTCCCCACCCCCATCACTTTTCTAATGGCCCGCCCCTAAGCAATTAAAATAATTTACGCAACTAAAGTGATTACAGCCAATCGGATCATGTCCCACTCGGGGCGGGGCGGGAGAAAAGACCTTGGATACGGGTAGAGGAAACCCCTGTTGTGAAGTATTAAAACGGAGTTATGAAATTCTCTACCGTATGAAGCAGACTTTAGTATTGTACTCTCTAACACCAGACGATTTTACTTGCCAAGTGGAGAATTATCAGTAGTGAAGGAGTTAACCTCTTATTGCCAATGGGAAGCTTTTAATAAGCCTTTTTGTTTTATTCCGGCGAACCCAGACGCGGCAAAGAGAACACTGCTAAGCAAAGGGTTAGTTAAAGTATTGATAATCTAAAGCTAGCTTTCCCTTTTCACGTTAAGCAATAACTCTGATAGTCTGCGAAACAGACGGCAGCTGGTAACCTGGTTTGGCTTGTCTGTAACCGCATTGAGTATTCATTTCGGGTATAAAGTCTGACTGTATATTAGCACTGCTATAGATTATAGTGCTTACGACGCAATAAAGTATTCGATTGTAACGACGTTGAAAGCAATAGCATTGATTACAGCGTCAGAGACGGGTTTCTTTTCTTTCTTGCTCGGTTCAGCATCTATTTCAGAGCTAAGACCAGTGGTCACGTGGGTCGCACGCACAGAAATAATCCAGTCAGGGGGAAACCAGTTGCGCCGCGTCCCTTGTTTGGCTAATTAAAACCTACGTCGATTGTTTCCTACACACTCCATGTTAGTCTCCGGGAAAGACCAGTCTCGTTACAATATATACTTACCGTATGGATGGTTGGGTAGCAGGTGTGAATATTGGATTCTGTTTAGCGTTGAGTCATCAGTGCTTGGAGCAGGATCAGGGCCACCACATGCAGCCGTCACACCTGTACCCTTCAAACATCAGTTCTGATAACTGATGGAGTATTAGGGGGAAAGGGGGGGATGGTGGGAAACAAATCTCGCCGTAAATATCGTGCGTCTACCGTCTGAGCTAGGACAAGTAAGAAAGGATTAAGTAATGTAATGCGCATTCTTTCTAGCAACTCGTCAACAACTTGTCACCTCGCCACCATGGCAATTTTCCGTGTCCATATAAGCTGTGTATAATTAGACCAATTAGCTCCAATCACTTAACCTTGCGCTCTCCTGTGTTTTAACCTTGGTTATTTCATAACCTCATTTAAAACCTACGTCGATTGTTTCCTACACACTCCATGTTAGTCTGCGGGAAAGACCAGTCTCGTTACAATATATACTTACCCGTATGGATGGTTGGGTAGCAGGTGTGAACATTGGATTCTGTTTAGCGTTGAGTCATCCGTGCTTGGAGCAGGATCAGGGAAATGGCTAGCGTTGTTCCTGATCCGACCACCAAGCTGAGAGCCCTGGTTCTCAGCCTCCAAGCACTGTACCTACCCGTTACCTGCACCCAACATTGCTACCACAGGAGACAGAACTCACAATACTGTGGTACAGTTCCAGCTGGAGTTGTACATAGCAGGCAATACGGATTTTGCAACCCAGCTCATACTGAGCTACCTACCAGGCTAGAGTTCTAAATGGCGAGTGATAATAATTTGAACCAAAAACTCATACTGGGCTACCATACCAGGCTAGAGTTGCAAATGGTGAGCGATAGTAATTTGAACAAAAAAACCCCAAAAAAACTCATACTGGGCTACCGAACCAGGCTAGAGTTGCAAATGGCCAGCGATAATAATTTGACCAAAAACTCATATTGGGTTACCCTACCAGGCTAGAGTTGCAAATGGCACGCGATAATAATTGAACAAAAAAACTCATACTGGGCTACCATACCAGGCTAGAGTTGCAAATGGTGAGTGATAATAATTTGATCAAAAACTCATACTGGGCTACCATACCAGGCTAGAGTTGCAAATGGCACGCGATTGATAATTTGAACAAAAACTCATACTGGGCTACCATACCAGGCTAGAGTTGCAAATGGCACGTGATAATAATTTGAACAAAAACTCATACTGGGCTACCATACCAGGCTAGAGTCGTAAATGGTGAGCGATAATAATTTGAACAAAAACTCATACTGGGCTACCATACCAGGCTAGAGTTGCAAATGGCACGCGATAATAATTTGAACAAAAACTCATACTGGGCTACCATACCAGGCTAGAGTTATAAATGGTGAGCGATAATAATTTGAACAAAAACTCATACTGGGCTACCATACCAGGCTAGAGTTGCAAATGGCACGCGATAATAATTTGAACAAAAACTCATACTGGGCTACCATACCAGACTAGAGTTGCAAATGGCACGTGATAATAATTTGAACAAAAACTCATACTGGGCTACCATACCACGCTAGAGTTGCAAATGGCACGCGATAATAATTTGAACAAAAACTCATACTGGGCTACCATACCAGGCTAGAGTTGCAAATGGCACGCAATAATAATTTGAACAAAAACTCATACTGGGCTACCATACCAGGCTAGAGTTGCAAATGGCACGCAATAATAATTTGAACAAAAACTCATACTGGGCTACCATACCAGGCTAGAGTTGCAAATGGCACGCAATAATAATTTGAACAAAAACTCGTTCTGGGCTACCATACCAGGCTAGAGTTGCAAATGGCGCGCAATAATTTGAACAAAAACTCATACTGGGCTACCATACCAGGCTAGAGTTGCAAATGGCACGCAATAATAATTTGAACAAAAACTCATACTGGGCTACCATACCAGGCTAGAGTTGCAAATGGCACGCAATAATAATTTGAACAAAAACTCATATTGGGCTACCATACCAGGCTAGAGTTGCAAATGGCACGCAATAATAATTTGAACAAAAACTCATACTGGGCTACCATACCAGGCTAGAGTTGCAATGGCAAGTGATAATAATTTGAACAAAAACTCATACTGGGCTAATAATAATAATATTTAATAATAATATTTAATATTTATACAGCGCTTAAATTATGTTAAATATTCAAAAGCGCTTTACAATGATTCAACAATATATACAATGTCAGTGAACTAAAATAATAGAATATCTTAACTAGGTAGAAATGACATTAAAACGTTTCACAGAATACTGCAATCAAGATTCAATGGTATATACGGAGGGCTACAGCATAAAAGCCTCCTTAAATTAAGAAACATATTAGCATAAAAAATATCATATTGGGGGTTAAAAAGTTATATCAAAAGCTTTCTTAAAAAGAAATGTCTTCAATTGAGACTTAAAGCAATTAATAGTTTCACTTTGTCTGATGTGATGGGGCAGCGAGTTCCAAATTGACGGAGCAGCATGGGCAAATGCTCTGTCACCAAGAGTCTTGGCTTTAGTTTGCGGAATAAGAAGCAGGCACTGATTATCTGATCTTAATTGATAACGGCTGGTGGTTTTGGTTGACAGCAATTCCGTTATATAGCTAGGCGCCAAACCATGGAGAGCTTTGTAAACAAGGAGTGCAATCTTGTAATCAACTCGAAACTTTACAGGCAGCCAATGAAGGTGCATCAGAACCGGAGTAATGTGAGCAATTCTAGGTGTAAAGCATGTCACCCTTGCAGCGGCATTGAGAACCTTCTGCAGACGCTGAAATTGATATTGAGGAATTCCAAACAAGAGAGAATTGCAGTAATCCAAATGCGATGTCACAAAAGCGTGAACGAGAGTCTTAGTCGATTCGGTGGAGAGGAATTTCCTTATCTGTCGTATGTTGTACAAACCTCTGAACGCTTTGCTGCAAACCTTGCCCACATGGACATTCATGGACATATGGCTATCGAATTACGAGCCTAAATTTCGAACACTTTCAACAGGTTTGATATCCACATTTCCAACTCGGACAGAGTCAATTTTAATCTTAGCGAGTTGCTGGCGAGTTCCTATTATCAGAAATTTCGTTTTTGAATCGTTGAACATCAATTTGCGAGAAACCAACCAGGCGCGAACGTCGGCGATGCAAGCCTCGATAGCTCTGACTGCTTGATCTTGAGCTGTAGATGACTCGGGACGGAAGGATAAATAGAGCTGGGTGTCGTCTGCATATCCGTGAGCAGATGGTAGATGCTTATTAACAACCTGAAACAATTGAGAAAGATAAAGTAGAAAAAGAACGGGTCCAAGGCAGCTCCCTTGAGGAACTCCGCAGTTCACCGCAAAACTGGTAGAAAACGCTTGGTTGATATGAACACGCTGTTTTCTGCCAGAAAGAAACGATTTGATCCACTTGAGAGCATTTCCCACAACGCCAAAATCTGACTCCAATATGTCCAACATAATTCCGTGATCAATCGTGTCAAAGGCAGCACTCAAATCCAAAAGCACTAGAAGCGTCACTTCCTGTTGATCCATGTTCATAAGAATGTCGTTTTGAACTTTTAAAAGAGCAGTTTCGGTGGAATAGAATTGGCGATATGACGATTGATTGGCAGGAAGAGGGGCATTGTCAGTGCATTGCTTAAATAACTGACTAACAACCGCTTTTTCCGTAGACTTGGACACAAACGATAAATTACTAACCGGTCTAAAGTTTTCAAAAACTACATCAAGGCCAAGTTTTTTCAGGAGCGGCGCAAGAAGAGCGACTTTCCATGTATCTGGGACATGTCCTTCCTGTAGTGACAAGTTGATCATTTTCGTAATGACAGGTGTTAATTCGTTGGCACATAGCTTCAGCAACCATGTTGGAATTGGATCTAACTTGCAAGATGCATTCGACGAATTCGTAATTATATCATGAACATCTTTTTCAGAAAGAAGCGCAAATGTTTCTAACTTGACTTCAGGTGAACGGTATTCTACAGATGGTGGATTCACTGTGATGTTATCAATGTCATCCTTTATTAATTCAATCTTTCGACAGAAGTATTTGCCAAACTCATCCGCCAGTTGGCACGAATCATCATGTGGAGGCAGAGGCTTCTCCTGACGTACTTTACAAAGTGAAGACACAACTTTAAACAGTTTTCTTGAATCGCCCGAACATTGATCAATGAGCTCGGAATAGTGTTTGTGCTTAGCATTGTTCAATTTGGCAGAATATTTGTTACAAATGCTGCGATAAGCATCTCTATCCCTTCGGCGTTTTGATTTCAGCATCTTTTTCTCTAATTTTCTTCGTTTAGCCTTTAGGTGTTTAAGTTCTTCGTTGAACCATGGTACTCTTGGTCTGACGACAACAACCCTTCTTTGCAGAGGAGCATGTTTTTCTAGGATGCGTGACAACGTAACATCATAGCACTCCACCAAATCATCCAGGCTGGACCAAGGTACATTACACAAATTAGATGAAGTAATATCAGTTTTGAAAGCCTCGAGATTAATTTGTTTCATCTTACGAAACTGAATTTCCTTCATTGTGAGGTTAGGACGAGGAATGGATAGGCTGCATTCAACGAAGCAGTGGTCAGATATATAGAAAGTGGTCTGGACTGAACGAATGTTAATGTCATTGGACGCTCTCGAAATCAGAAGATCCAATATGTGATCGGACGTGTGAGTTGGAACCATGACATGTTGTATAAGGCCAAATGTTTCCAATAAATCGATAAATTTCTTGGCATCACCGTCTGATGAATCATCAAGATGAAAATTGAAATCTCCAGTGATTAGCAATACTTCAGAGCACATAACAATGCTCTCAAGAAAGGTAGAAAATTCTTCAAAGAATACACTTGGAGAAACAGGGTTAGCCTGGGAATACGGCGGACGGTAGACAGCGACAGTTTTGATAGTACGATTGGTTCCAATAAAGTTCCATTCAGAAAATTCGAATGACCGTTTTTCACCGCCATCAACTAAAGAAACTTTAAAATTGTTATTGAACATGACACCAGTACCACCGCCTAATCTGTTGGATTGTCTTGGAAAGCTTTTAAAAGAGTAACCAGGCGGAGATAGCGCAGCTATACTAACAGTATCTTTATCTTTTAACCAAGTCTCGGTTATAACGCACATATCAATCTTCCTACCCAAAACATGATCGACGATACTCGCAGTCTTGTTTTTTACGGATCTTGCATTGACATTGGCAAAACGTAATAATTTCTTATGGGAAGAAGGATCAATGTGCATTTGGTGTGTGGTGATTCGGATGCGATTTTTTTCGGAGTATGACCGTTGGTTGCCATGTGATGAACTAGCAGGACGATGGGTAATTCTCACTGGGATATGATATAGATTGCGATCATCGGGCTTATAATGACCAGGTTGATTATTAGAGTAATTACGTGACCAGGACATATTAGAACGATCGTTTCCAGTTAGCTCATCAATTTCATCTATTGACTCATTATGCGACGAACAAGTTCTAGATGGGTTAGCCAACTGGCAGTCCGATTGATCGTCGTTTGTTCCCGAAAAAAATCTCGATGGTATTTCTTCTGAATTTCTTCGTTGGATCGCCTCCGAAAATCCCTACTGCACGGCCTCGTTTTCTTTGACGACTTTCCAAATTGTTGTCGCTGTTGATTGGTCGCTCTGTTGTTGCTAGATTGACCCCTTTGATTGTATGTCCTCTGATCTGTTCCATTTGAAGATCGCCTAGACTGCTGCCGCATTTTTAGGGTCGCCCTATTGCTGGTTAGTTGACCCCGTAAAAACCCCTGGCCGACCGATCTCCGGTTAGTTCTGCTGGACAATTCTCTTAAGCCAGATGCCGGCGCAGGTATATTTGGAAGCGATGACTGAAATATCTCATGCTGTTTCTTGCCATAGTCTTGTAATTGCTTGGTGAAAGAATTGACTGATGGAGTTGATTTGGAAGACATATCAACTTGAGGGCACGTAGGCATGTTAATACGTGGGTTGACATTAGTCTTTGGATGAGTTATCTTATTACTGACATGTTGTTTTTTCCTATAGTCTTGTAATTGGTCATGGAAAGATTTACCAAAATTAACATTTGTCTCGTCAATTGTTGAACTCAATTTGGAAGGTGAAGTGCCGACTTCAGGGCGATTAGGCGTATTTGTGCGTGAGTTTGTATTGTTTGAAGTCATTGAACCAGGACATTCTTCTTTCATGACTGACTCTTTAATGAGGTCTTCGATTTTACAAAGAGAAGATATTATTAATGAAGATAATTTATTGTAGTTCTCATCCCTTTCCTGAGACTGGCATTTATTTATCTCTATATCGCGTTGTAGGGAAGAAACAAGCTCCGAAATGGCTTCGATTCGACTTTGGTAGGGTTCACCATTGCAGGCATCTCCAATGCCGCCTACTTGTTTAAAGCCGACTTTATCACCTTCCGTTTTATTTTGACAGCTCTCTAATTTATTCAGACTTTCGTTCATTTCTTGACGGAATTCGGATATCATTACTTCGTTATCTTGGCGGATTTTCGAGATCATTGCTTCATTTGCTTTGATCCTAGCCTCTGCTATCACTAAATCCAATTTCGTTCCTTCGATATCGATTTGAACCTCACCACATCGACAACGGCATGAGGGCTTCTTGTCTTCACCAGAGACCAATTCGGTAGTATTCACGTTATAATTATCATCAATAAATACCAGGCTAGAGTTGCAAATGGCACGCAATAATAATTTGAACAAAAACTCATATTGGGCTACCATACCAGGCTAGAGTTGCAATGGCAAGCGATAATAATTTGAACAAAAACTCATACTGGGCTACCATACCAGGCTAGAGTTGCAAATGGCACGCAATAATAATTTGAACAAAAACTCATACTGGGCTACTATACCAGGCTAGAGTTGTAGATGGCAGGCTGCCATACCAGCTAAAGCTGTAGATGGCAGGCGATAATAATTTGAGCAAAACTCAAACTGGGCTACCATACCAGGCTGGATTTGTAATTGGCCAGCACTACTAAATTTGAAACAGAGCTCCCGCTGAGCTACCATACCAAGTTAGCGTTGTAAACTGCCAGCAATAATAATTGAAATCAAGCTCATACTGAGCTACAATACCAGGCTAGATGTGTAAATGGCTGGTGATAATAATTCCTGGCTAGAGTTGCAATATTTTCGCCGTAAAGTTGCAAAATATGCTGTATACCAGGGTCACACCCAGTATACTGTAGTCTGTTCTATTGCAAGTGCTGTATAACAGGGTCACACCCAGTATACCGTAGTCTGTTCTATTGCAAGTGCTGTATAACAGGGTCACACCCAGTATGCTGTAGTCTGTTATATTACCATGATGTATACCAAGTGTTATATTGCAAATGCTGTATACCAGGGTCACACCCCGTATGCTGTAGTCTGTTAAACTGCAAAGCTGTACCGTCACGCTCAGTATGCTGTCGTCTTTTATATTGCAAATGCTGTGTACCCAGTCTGTTCTCTTGCGAGTGCTGTGTACCCGAGTTATGCCTGTATGCTGTAGTCTGAGATTGCAAAAACCTCTAAACCAATTCTGGTTTGCTGTTGTTATACTGTAGATGTTGCATATGTAGATAGACTTACATTGGTGCGTAAGTTGGGATTGCCTGCCTCCCCGAATTCACTACAGATAGATCCCCCCCCCCCCTCTTTTCAGCATATTAAGACTAGATTATGAGCCATGCATGCAGCAACTGAATCTAAAAGTTCCGGGGGTGTTCTTATGTACAACTGGTATGCATTGCCTAGCCACCGTCCGAGGGTTTTTATCAAATGATCTGGACTGCCAACAGGGGCTGCCTCCGATTCGAAAGCCGTGACCGGAGAAATTTCCTTCTAAACCTGCACGAAGAGCCAAGTTTTGAGCCAGATGTCCATTACTGGACTGCACCCAGGCTGTAGCCAATGTCAATTACTGGGACTGCACCCAGGCTGTAGCAAATGTCCATTACTGGAACTGCACCTCACTCAGGCTGTAGTTGATGTCAATTACTGGGACTGCACCCAGGCTGTAGCTGATGCCAATTACTGGGACTGCACCCAGGCTGTCGCTGATGTCGATTACTGGGATTGCACCCAGGCTGTAGCAACTGTCGATCACTGGGACTGCACCCAAGCTGCAGAAGAGAAACAACACGTGGACAGCCCCCCGGCTATAGCAACTGTCGATCACTTGGAGTGCCCCCCTTTCTGTAGGCAAGTCAATTGCTGGGACTGCCTCCCCCTAGCTGTAGCAAGAGGAGATCACCAGGATTAGGCCAAGTTCCTGTGGCAACGCACCCGAAGAAAGTACGCAAAGCAAATACGCAAAGCAAGTACGCGAAGCAAGAACAAAGCACTCCTGAACGGAGGAGGAAACCGAAAAATGCAACCCAGCATGCCACCCAAATAAAGCGTCATCGTAATTGTTTAGATTTAAAGTTCTGTAAATGCGTACCAACCCTGTGAAGGTTATCGGTCGCTGGGAGGATAATGTAAACATGCGGTGTTCTAAATGTAATGAGCCTAAGTATACTTTTATTGATTGTGCTTTCAACGTTGATAGATGTGCAGCAAAATGTCATAAACGCCCACTCGCTTGCTGCTAGGGGTGACCCACTTTCATTCATGCATCGACTCCAGTCACAAAGGTCTAGAATCTGCACTGAGCTGTCGAGTATGTTCGCTTAGTAGAACTGGCTATGCCTTGGTGCATCAGACTAACTGTCGTGCATCTCAAATAAAGATTCAAGGTCAGACGAACCAGCAACTTCTGCGGAATGGCGACGGGATTCGGTCGCGCTTCTGGCATGTGAAATCGTGATAGAGCATCAGCAATGATATTGGTTTTGCAGTCACTTTAAATTGTTGTGCCGTGATAAGACATAGAGCGCGCAAGAGATGCATGATGTGTTGTCCTTAGGTGTGCCCGAAGTAATGACAGACATTACACTTTTGTTGTCACATGAGAACTAAATGCGCTTCCGAGACCATTTCGTTGCCCAACTATTGCAAGCAAGCCCGATGGGGAACAATTCTTGTAAGCGCTACTTAGGGATTGTTGAGACGAGACCAAGACCCGTTAAACCATTCTCCATTACCCGGTAGGCTAATGGCGCCATAGCGCACTTGAGCACAGTATCTTCGTTTATCGCAACGAACACACGAGTCAGTTAGCGCATTTGGCCCATGGGGAAGTAACCGCATGACCTTTGTACTCAGCGTCTGGCGCTTTCTGCTTCTCTCGCGCAGGTCTTTCTTTTAAGGCCTGACTTTCCTGCGTTCATTCTGTGAAGGTATCTCCGACACCACTTTGTTAGTCCTTGGTTTTGTCTTACCCCTGTCCCGAAAGTAGCCGAAGTATTTGCCACACGAAGAAAGATAGAGTAGATTTTACATACCTTGGTTGTTGTGCCCTGGGTTAGGCGTCAGTGCTTTACCTGAATGCTACTTCAATCGCTCCAAAGATGCGACATGAGTCATGGCCGGCTGTTATGGTCTGCGCTTTCCCCGCGGTCCAATCGCTTGAGCCACTGCTTGCGCTACCACTTGGCTAAGGCCCACGCAGAATTCTTATTTTTGCAATTTTCTTTACTTCTTGTATGCTACGGATACTTAGCTATGTCTTCACTGTGCCGTCCAAAACAAATCTCCTGCGTCTACCGTCTGTGCTAGCACAAGTAATAAAGGATTAAGTAACGTAATGCGCATTCTTTCTAGCAACTCGTCAACAACTTGTCACCTCGCCACCATGGCAATTTTCCGTGTCCATATAAGCTGTGTATAATTAGACCAATTAGCTCCAATCACTTAACCTTGCGCTCTCTGGGTTTTAACCTTGGTTATTTCATAACCTCATTAACCAATCGCATCGGCTAATATCAGAATTTCCGGTTGTGATTGGCCAATCACGAATCATAATTTTCGCAAGTTCGTTAGTTCATATGACCTTCGCAATCTTTTCGCTAGCGCTCAAAGCATCAAGTATAAATAATAGCAGAATCAAGAACAGATCAAGAATTCGTGTTGTGCTCACATCTATATACGGGGTGTTAACAGTAAGTTACTAAAGATATCTATGTATTTAAAAATGTTCTATGCTAAAAGTGTCAGTAATATCACGAAGAAACTGTGCCTTTGCGCCGTAGAGTGAGTGAAGCACCGAGAGTGAGAATGCTTCTTAAAGGGTAAATGTCTGAAATTTAAGGGTTGTCAAGCCTTCATCTACGATTTAGCTTCATTATCCTGTCGGTGTGTATGCCAGGTCATCTTGTAGTATTGGTGGACGCGGAAAGTCTATATACATGCAGGTATGATTAACTTCATAAGTAGTATTGGTGGACGCGGAAAGTCTATATACATGCAGGTATGATTAACTTCATCCTCTAGTGTGTTTTTACATATGTCGATCTCGCCCTTTCATGACTTGGAAAAATACATCCGAAACTTGTAAAATACGTGGCCGTATAACCGGCCAAATTAAACCAGCCAATGAGATATTTATTATATGACTGTTTATTTAAAATATAATAATACATTGGCAATTTTTGTTCAGATTGACCATGAGCTCAAAAAATCGGTTAAACCGGTATATATAGCCGACGTCATTGCTAAGTTTCGATGTGATAGAACAGGGTGAATAGTGTGAAACTTGTTATTTCATTGATGAGGTATAATTATGCTAAAACTAGAAGTTACTACCGCAACTGCAGGGGCGGATTTAGGATTTTGAAAACGTCAGTCAAAGTTGTGGTCCACGGTTCTAGGGGTATCCGGGGGCATGCTCCCCCGGAAAATTTTTGAAAAATTGAGGTCTCTAAAATGGCATTTCCCACGATTTGACAGCACATTTGAGCAAAATTTTTAAACTTTTAAAACATATTTTTAATGGCACATTTTATTATGTTTACAAAACATTTGTCCAAATTGAATGTTCAGCATTTATATTTTTATAAAGCTAACTAAAATATTAGCCAAACGAAGGCGCAAACACCCATGCATGCCTTCCAAAATTAACTAAATATTCATTGTCTCAAAGACCTTGTAGTGTGTAATTTTCTCTAATTTAATAAATTATATGTTATCTACCGACTAATTAGATAAACCTGGGGTCATATTTCACGAACGCGCCGTTAAAATATTCTTATCAGAGCAAGATAGCGAGGCTAACCATAATTTGAAAACAGTTATTCATTTCAAAATCATGAAAAGAAAGATCCAATTTAACGTTGAACTAAACCTTGGCTTAAGGATCAATTGATCCTTTCAAATTCATATATAAGAACTCCTGGCAAGCGTGAAATATGCTAATGCCGCCTTGCTGATTAATGCTGAATAAATATGTCTGAACTCAGACTTCACTAGGACGCAAAATGATAAATAATACGATATTGAGACTGGACAAAAACACATATATTCGACACTAGATTGTTTGTATATTTGAACTGAAACTAAGACGACCTTAACTTACCAGTCTTACCTTACAGCAGTAGGGGAATAAATGACTCCGCGCGGCGCCAAAGTTCAGACGCTTTCAATCGCGTCTATTAAAATGTTCCTCGCTTGAAATAAATCGATGACTGTGTAATCTAAATGACAAATCATCGTAGATTGTTCACAGTATAACAGTATTTCTTCATCGTTGCTGTTAAAAGCAGCTAAAACCCGTTCGAAAACGCTTTTACAGAACTCGTATGACTGAAGGCTTCTCACTGTGTTCGTGGTTTCAGGCTTCAATGAATAAATTACTCGGTATCTCAGCTGACTCAGCAATCGATGGTTGCCATGGTGCAGATCGGTCAAAAAGCCAAAAATCAACGCGACAGCCAATCAGGTTTAAGGCAAATCGGTCAAAAGAGTGGTTGCCATGGTGCAGATCGGTCAAATTTTTCAAACACCAATCAGATCTCTCCGCAAACCGGTCAAAACTCTCAAAGCGAACGCTGACCACCGGTCATCCCTGCCCGGTGTTTGCTGACTCGCAAATTACGATAAAAAGTGAATTTGAAACCTAATCCGTCTGCCAAGCTTTGGCAGTCACGGCACAGAAGATTGTTGAGATCAAAATATTGTGATTGCGCAATTATTCTGGTGATTTTTTACGTCAGTCGCGTGACCGGTCTGATGTATGCTAAATCCGCCCCTGGCAAGTGAAGTGCTACCTCGAAAGGGACAAAAACCTTTAGCCTACTCCACAGGCAAATATCTGCAGTCTGTGACCAATGTGACACCCCTCTTGCCCACTCCACCCAAGATTACCCACACCACCCAAGATTGCTCACACCTCTCAAGACTTCCCCCTCTACCCAAGATTACCCACACCACCCAAGATTGCCCACTCCACCCAAGATTGCCCACTTCACCTGAGATTGCCCACTCCACCCGATATTATCCACTCCACCCAAGATTGCTCACTCCACCCAAAATTGCCCACTCCACCCAAAATTGCCCACTCCACCCAAAATTGCCCACCCCACCCAAGATTGCCAACTCCACCCAAGATTGCCAACTCCACCCAAGATTGCTGACTCCACCCAAGATTGCCCACTCCACCCAAGATTGCCCACTCCACCCAAGATTACCCACTCCGCCCAAGATTGCCCACTCCACCCGAGATTGCCCACTCCACCCAAGATTGCCCACTCCACCAAAGATTGCCCACTCCACCTAAGATTGCCATTCCATCCAATTTTTTCTCACCTCTTCACCATAAGAGCCCACAGAGTTGCCTTTCGAAGAAGACTGGGAAGTCCAAAAATGTAATATTAATTACAATAGCCAGAGTATTTACACATCTCTTCTGTATTTTTTAATTATAAGATTGAAAACAACAAGGGTTTTGACAGGATATACACACAATTAAATAATCACACCTCTTGCTCTGATGGCAAAATTGTCAATGCAATTCCAAGTGCTTAATATGTTTTGACAAATCAAGAGCTTTAATAAAATCATACAGCAATGTACCATTGAGCCCATCACATTATTTTGTAGAATTTGTATAAGTCAAAATACACACACGCAGATAGTAGCGTCTGATCAGAATGCTGATCAGTGTAAAATGCAAACACAAATACACAATGAACCCACACCAATATACACCTAAAAATAGAAGAAAACAACTGAAATCTCCTACAAAGAAACAGAGTTGTCAGTTGTAGAAATTGATATCTTACCTCGACAAGATAAACTCTCCCCACCGAAATTGTAAGACAGTTCACAAGTGTGTTCAGAGGTTAGAGAACAAGAACGATTCATTGCCAAATCCATCGCCGTCGTGGTCTTTACAAACTTCAAACGTACATGCAATTTGTAAGAGCAAATCCTTCTGGCGTATGTGATGTAAGTTGTAGAAAGAAACTTTTACGTCACAAAACGTCATAAAATGGTCAACATACAGATAAACATCCCTCTCAAAATCGAGATTTCGTTGACTATACATAGCTCGGCAAAGAGGCCTGGACATGAGGCACAGTAACCCATGTCAAGATTAGTGAGCTGCCTCGCTAACGCTCGGCAGCAACAATTATACACCTCAGTGACGGTGAATAGTATAGATATTAACATTCTTATATTTTTCGGTATTTACATACAAGACACGCGGCCGCTAGCAACTTGGCATACTCGATATTTGTCGACCAACAGATTTTCCAACTTTTGAATATATTAATGGCTAGAGAATTGTAAAAAAACATACCTGTGGACTCTCTTCTACTTAATTTTGTTGACTTTTCTGCCACTTTGCTTTGCTCGCAGGTGAATAGTGAAGGATATCCCGAGCTACAGGAATTAATCAGATTGCTTGAAAAGCACTATTCATCCGCGAATTATATGCTAATAAAAGTTATCCGATACGTTCCAATGTAATCAGTTTAATCCGATATTTATTGCACTCCCACCACTTTTCTTGTCCGTTTCAACAGCTTTTTAGCAACAGCTTTCGGAACGCCGGAACTGGGGAAGCAGAAAACGGCAGTCGCCCCCCTTGTCTTTTGCAAGGATCAGTGGCAAGGGAAGGGGGGAAGTGCCCTTAAAATATAAATAAAAACCTTGTTAAATACTTACAATAACGTGTTTTTATCGCATGTTTAAACCGCCACGAAGGTTAAATATTGCCTAAAACCTATATTAAAGCATTCAACTATGATAAAACAAAGTATTCTCTAGGTCATGAAAGATTGGATTGCCCTTCATGCCAAGTGCCTGCCCCCTGCCCTTATGTTAATTCGGCGTTCCTCTCTTGGTTTTATATATATTCGAACTTAAATTCAAACTTTGTGCTGACACAGCACATGATGCTTGCAGTGTTTGGTTTGGCTTAGCCAATCGCTCATAAGAATTTTCTGAGGTAACCAATCACGAATCACAATTTTCGCGGGTTCGTCGCGACTTAGGTCGCGACATGTTTTCTTGTTCATCACAACTCCTTCGCACGCGTTCAAAGCACAATTAATAGCAAAGCCAAGAACAGATCAAGAAGAAAAATTCGTGTTGTGTTCGTATTTCCACAGGACCGTGTTTTCTACCGCTAACAGTAAGTTACTAAAATGTTCATGTATTTAAAAATATTCTATGATTATAGTACGTGTCAGTCATATCACAGAGAAATTGTGTGTGCCTCTGCGTCGTATGTTTTATTAAGTCGTACACAGTCACTGGCATGGTCAGCTTCGTTGTATTCAGAGCTGACGAAAGAAGCCAAAGCACTCCGTCACTGAGTGATGTTCTAACAAGCACCAAAGCTATGATGCTATGATAAACTTCAAATATACGACACTGTATACATAAAGACACTTGTATCCATTTGTAAATTAGTTAACAGTTTATCTGTACTGAAGGAAAAATGCGAGAAACGAGCAAAATGCTCGGAAATAAGGAAGTAAATACTTATATTAATGCTTAAATACAAAAGTAATCGATACGTTGTATATATATATACCTTGTTGTTTAGATACGTTGCCCGGGGAGATTTATAGACACGCCCCGAGATTGCACAATTTTTGCGGATACTGGTTGCTAAACCATAATCCGCTATGTCATGAGCGCGGATGTGTGTGTGTGTGTGTGTGTGTGTGTGTGTGTGTGTGTGTGTGTGAGAATGTTTTCGTCAATCACGTGATCAACGCAGACCAATAGCAATAGTCCGAATCAGCATACTTCAGAAGTCTTATTTATATGTCAGAAGGGTTTACGAACGTGAACACGAACAACGAATGGGAGATAAATGTTGAGTTTTGTTTCAGGTAATGAACATTTGCACGCAATCACAAGACGTCAAGAAATATGATGACAAGTCGACAGCTCACAGTGGGCTACTGGTCTGTCCGTATAAATTTGAACGTTTTTGAGAATTTTTGCGGATAGTCTGGTTTCGAAACAATATGTATTTCAGCATTTTAATACATTTTTATGCATGCATGTATGTATGTGTACGTATGTATGTACTGTTGTTTTATACTATAAATACAAGCGCGCGGTGACTGCACATTTACATGCCATACTTTCTCGTGTTCAATACAGCATCACCTAATAAAACCATACAAGGTGTTACTATAATAATTCGAGAACGCATTTCGACTTTGTCACCTAAACAACAAGCTTTCCAAGGACGAAGAAACAGTGTGAGCGCTTGTTTGCCTTCGGATTAAAGATGTTTCTGAAACCTGAATGCCCTTTTAACTATTAATTAAATGTTTCAAGTGTTTACGTGTTATAAGCGCTCGACCAAGGTGTTTTAGCTATAAGTTTACGCGCAGAAATCCACCGTGCTTGGCATTATTTATGTTACATGTAGACGTATGCAATACCCATTCAAAAAACGCGTTGAACATCGATTTATTGAGACGCATGAATGCATATGTTACCAGAGTCTAAAACATCGACATATAAAACATAAAAATATCATATTCTTTAACAATGCGATTAGCGTCCGCGTTTCCTGTTTTTGCCGATTTACCTAACATTACGCTCAACCGAAATTAAAGCGATATAAGTATCATATTTTAATGCGATTATAGGGACGGCGTTTCATGTTTTTTTTTCCTGTTCACAAAACTGAACAGTTAACATGTCCAGGGGAAAACAAGCTGTAATGACGTCGCGAGAATAAATCAAGTCAACATAGGTTATGCTGTGCCAAAAGCTGCTTGCCGCCAAGATTACAAAAAGAACAAACAGCAGGTTGAACAATAAATAAAACTATTATGTAAATCCACTTAACGTGCGTTTTTGTGGATACTGGTTGCTAAACCATCCGAATGTTTTCGTCAATCACGTGATCAAGGCGAAATGCTAAGAGGCATACTTCAGAAGTCTTATTCGTATGTCCGAAGGGTTTACGAGCGTGTACCAGAACAACCACTGGAAGATTGGAAGTTGAGTTTCGCTTTTGCACGCAATCACAAGACGCCAAGAAAATATCCACGACGAGTTGATAGCTGATAGTGGTCTACTGGTCTGTCGATATACAGTAAAGTTTAAACGATTTTGTCAATTTTTGCAAATCAGTGACTGCTTTCTAAACCATATACCTATATACCAGATAGTATGCATTTCATAGCTTTTGGGTTATGATATTATATGTATTCACTGTTATCTTAATATACTAAAGCAAGCGCGCGGTCAATGCTCGTTTACATGCAATACTTTTTCGTGTTCAGTAATTCAGCATCGCATAATAAAATCGTACATGCAAAGTGTTATTATAATTATTTCGTAACGCACTTCAACTTTCTCGCTAAAACGAGAAGCTTTTCATGGACGAAAAGACAGAGCGAGTGCTTGTTTGGGTTAGAACCAGGATCTTTATGAAATATGAATAGCCTTTTAACTAATGTTTCAAGTGTACTGTTGACATGTTAGGCCCTCGGCCATCTGATTGTCTGTATATACGCAGAAATCAACTGTATTTGGTACTGCTTGAGTTACATGTAGGCGTATAAAGTACTTATTCAAAAAGCGCGTTGATCATTGTTGAGACAAATCAATTCATGTGTTACCAGAGTCTAATGTAGACAGTAAAGAATAGATTGGAACGAAAGCGATATATTATCACATTCTTTTAACAATGCGATTAGGGACCGGGTTTCCCGTTTTTAATAATTTACCTAAAATTTTCATTTTAAGATTACAGTTAAGATTAGGGTTGGGGCAGGCCTTGAGTTAGGGATTGGGTTGGAGTTCAAGTAAGGGCTAGAATTAAGCATTTATCTTGTTAAGTTATTAAAGGCATTTAAACATTAATAATTTTTGTCGATTCTAGATGATACGTGAGAGCATATGCTGATATGTCACAAGGTTATCAAGCATTTTCAGTATATTTTGGCGAACAATTTACGTTGTTCAATCATTATCTACCATTACTCGATTAGGCTTAAAAGGCAATTACTCAGGGCACAGTTTCCGCATAGGCGCCGCGACGACAGCTGCCGCAGTCGGTATCCCGGATCAACTAATTAAGACACTAGGGCGTTGGTTGAGCGACGCTTATCAAATATATATCCGAACGCCTCCGAGCATATTGGAGGGCGTGGCAAACCGTCTGACACAATGATCTACCATCAAGGAGTGCTGAGGATTCACTTTGTTCACAATAAACACATCGGCACAAAATAAACACTGAACACATCGGCACGGAGTTTTAAGGTTGTAAATTATATTGGGTTAAAAAAAAAACCCAACAACAAAAAACAAACCTCCTGTGTGTTGCTATATATACATTAAAAATATATCAATCTACAGACACGTGTTTCGCTGTACTACAGCTCATCAGTGTAGCTTGGAACAATCTGAATGAATTTCATCAATTGCTTATACACATGCGATCGTCGGTGACAACCGCATGTGGGACAGCATTGGTGAAGTACATTCAGATAGCGTGAAGTGCGCATGGGCCCAGAGTGCTCAAACTTCCACAAGGGTAGTGAGCGTTGCATTATCGCTAATAGGTACCCACGGCAACTTCACAGAGTGCTCAACAACACCGAAGTGATGGAGCATACATATACATAGTTCAATCTACAGACACGTGTTTCGCTGTACTACAGCTCATCAGTGTAGCTTGGAACAATCTGAATGAATTTATATATATATATATATATATATATATATATATATATATATATATATATATATATATATATATATATATGGCGTACTACGGTGCTGTCCACTACTCGCTAGGAGTGTTGCTTAATGGCGTACTACGGTGCTGCCCACTACTCGCTTTAATACAAAAGGTATATAAATATTTACTATTTTTACTTAACTTTGTAAAAAACTTTCTAAAGGCTTCTACATTTATAATGGTATAATAAAACAATTATTGAATTCGGTTATCGCATGATATCAAGAATTATCAAGGCCTCTGTTTGTGTTTATATCCGCCTCAGCCTTCGGCTTCGGCAGATAACACAAACCTCGGCCTTGATAATTCTTGATATCATGCTCAACCTCATCCAATAATTGTATATTATTATACAATACAATACTGATACAATCTCAACTGTGATTGGCTAAAAACCTACAGACAATTCTTGATGTCTTGCCACCTACTTTACAGTGTTTTTTTGTTCGATAGCAGAAATTTTCTTAATGTGGCTCTTTAAGGCGGTTTTCCACTAGGCGACATTTGGCGACCGACTCGACATTTTTCTTTTGTCTTGGCTAATTAGTTCCACTCGAGAGCATGCGAGGCAAAAGAAAATATCGCTTCGCGCGACATTTTTCGCCTAGTGGAAAACTGCCGGTTTGCCTTGGTGGTTTTCCACCAGGCGAATTTGTTTGCGCGAAGCGACTTTTTCTTTTGTCTCATGAGCTCTGAGCTGGAACTAATCAGAAATCTATTGAATTCGAACAAAAGAAAGTCGCTTCGCGCGAAAAAAATCGCCTAGTGGAAAACCGGCTTTAATCGCCTAGTGGAAAACCGGCTTTAGTCTTCGTCTCTTTTCGTGCTACGAAAACATACTTTCCGTGGCGGCCATCTTGGTACTCCAAATGGAGCCGGATGAGCAATCCAATTATACAGAGATAAGTGCCCCCGTGAGTATATGGAATATCTCTTTAGCAGGTGGGCGGAGTCGTATCTCGGCTAGGGGAAGCCCCTTTTTCTTGTGATTAAACGCGTTAACTCCTTCTCATTAACTCCTTGCCTACCCGTGGTTCGTTTGCAAATCAAGCAGAGTTTAGTATTTTAATGTCTAACGAGAAAATTTTTCATGATGTCTTACACTGCTAAAGTCAACCGAAAAATTTTTCGGCTCACTCGAGCGGGATTTGAACTCGCACCTTCGGGATTCCGGTCCGCTCGACCTGTTGAGCTATCAGGGATTGGAGGCGAGTTCTATCCAACTTAATTAAGTGCACGAGATATTCTCGCGACCACTTAACGCTTATCCGTGAGGACGTGCAGTGTTTCAATTCTAATTCAGAATCATCCTCAGATACATGAGAAAATTTTTCATGATGTCTTACACTGCTAAAGTCAACCTCTGAGGATGATTCTGAATTAGAATTGAAACACTGCACGTCCTCACGGATAAGCGTTAAGTTATCGCGAGAATATCTCGTGCACTTAAGTTGGATAGAACTCGCCTCCAATCCCTGTGCGGCTCGATAGCTCAACAGGTAGAGCGGCGGACCGGAATCCCGAAGGTGCGAGTTCAAATCCCGCTCGAGTCAGCCGAAAAATTTTTCGGTTGACTTTAGCAGTGCAAGACATCATGAAAAATTTTCTCATGTCTCTGAGGACGATTCTGAATTAATGTCTAACGCCAGACGATTATTCTTGTCTATATAGTGGAGAACCCTCGGTAGCGAAGGAGTTAACCTCTTATTTGCCAATGGGAAGTCTAAGCCTTTTTTGTTTTATTCTGGCTAAAGCCAGACGGCAAACGCAGCAAAGTGAACGCTGATAAGCAAAGGGATAAAGTGTTCAAAATATAAAGCTAGCCCAATTTTCACATAAGCAATAACTCTGATAGGGTGCGAAACTGCGAATACAGACGGCCGCCGCTGCTTTGGCTTGTCTGTAATCGCACGGTATAAGTCTGAGTGCATTTTTGGCACTGTTATACACTGGTCGGCCTCGTTGCATTCAGAGCTGACGAAAAGCCAAAGCACTCACTGAGTAAGAATGCTTCTTTCAGTTTCAGGGTATATGTCTGAAATTTAAGCATTCCCAAGCCTGTCCCAAGCCTGTCCGTGTGTGGCAAGCATACAGGTATGGTAACTTCGTCTTCTAGTGTGTTTTTACGTATATCTTGCCCTTTCATGGCTTGGAAAAATACATCCGAAACTTGGCCGTAATACCTGGCCGTATACTGATCAGCCAAACCATCCAGTGAGATATTTATTATACGACTGATTATTTCAAATATAATGCATTTGCAATTTTAAAAGTTCAGATTTATCACTGACCTTAGTCGTACTGAGGCGTGGTTTCAGTTTACATTAGTTGCTAAGTTACGAAGTGATATACAACCGCTTGATCTTAAGTTATCCGATACGTTGCGTTGCAGTGTAATCAGTTGAATCCGATATTTATTGCACTCCCACCACTTTTATTGTTCGTTTCAGCAGATTTTTAGCAAACAGCTCTAGAAACGCCGAAACTGGGGAGGAAGAAAAGGGCAGTCCCCCCCCCTTGTCTTTTGCTAGGAGTGGCAAGAGGGGGGTGGGGGTGAAGTGCCCTTTAAATATAAATAGAGACCTTGTTAAATACTTACAATGACGTGACGTTTAAATGATGTTTAAACCTACACGAAGGTTAAATATTGTCTAAAACCTATATTAAAGCATTCAACTATGATAAAACGAGGTATCTTCTAGGTCTGCCTGCATCCCCCCCCCCGCCCTTTTGTTTCAGCGATCATGCTGACGCTTCACATATTCATTACTTATATTTCTTCTACCGATATTTTGGCTAAAACGCAACGGGAGGTTTTCACCTTAAACAATACTTGCATGGTTTTAGTTTTATGGCAATCCCTAACAAGCCAATCACGAATCACAATTTTCGCACAACGGGAGGTTTTCACCTTAATTTAAACCATACTTGCATGGTTTTAGTTTTATGGCAATCCCTAACAAGCCAATCACGAATCACAATTTTCGCATTAGCGTCTGTTCTTGGCTCTGCTATTGTGTTTGGAATAAAGAAGAAAAATTCGTGTTGTGTTCGCATCTCCACAGGACCGTGTTTTCTACCGCTAACAGTAAGTTATTAAAAATGTTCATGTATTTAAAATTATCCTATGCTTATAATGTCAGTCATATCACGGAGGAATTGTGTGTGCCTCTGCGTCGTATGTTTTATTAAGTCCTACAGTGGTCAGCTTTGTTGTATTCAGAGCTGACGAAAGAAGCCAAAGCACTCCGTCACTGAGAGTGAGAATGCTTCTTACAAGGTAAAAATATCTAAAATTTAAGAGTCGCCAAGCCTTTATCTATCATCTAGCTTTATTACTGTTCGTGTGTACATGTTGAGTCGTCTTGGGCCGGTTGGCGCTTCTCATATCCACCACATATATATGTACACTGTACAGGTATGATTAACTTCACTCGTTGGCGTGTCTCGCCCTTTCAGCGCTCGGAAAAAAACATCGCTCGGAAACTTGTAAAATACCTTGCCGCATAATCGGCCAGACTATTCAGTGAGATATTTATTATGACTTACAATATAAGTACACCGGGTGCGCCACGGTAGTACACCGGGGGTGCGCTAGGGTAGTACACCGGGGGTGCGCTACGGTAATACAGCGGGGGTGCACTAGGGTAGTACACCGGGTGCGCTACGGTAGTACAGCGGGGGTGCGCTACGGTAGTACACCGGGGCGCTACGGTAGTATACCGGGGGTGCGCTACGGTAGTATACCGGGGGTGCGCTACGGTAGTACAGCGGGGGTTCGCTACGGTAGTACACGGGTGCGCTTCAATAGTACACCGACAAGTGAGCATCTGCCACCATTTCAAGAACTTTTCGGCAAACGGTTTTAGGAACGCCGGAACTGGGGGGGGGGGGGGCAGAAAAGGGCAGTCGCCCCCCTTGCCTTTTGCTAAGATTGGCAAGGGGGGGGGGGGAGTGCCCTTTAAATATAAATAACTTGTTAAACGTGTCTTTATCGCATGTTCAAACCTCCATGAAGGTTAAATATTGTCTAAATCCTATATTAAAGCATTTAACTGTAATGAAACAAAGTATCTTGTAGGTCCATGGAAGATTGGATTGCCCTTCAGGGCAAGTGCCTGAATAGTGCACAACTACGATAATAACAATGTCGAACGCAAATGTTGTGCCGATTTTGCATTTTTCCGCGGCGCGCAACCTAAATCTGCTCTTCCCTGTAACCTCTTTGTTTACGAGTTTACGATTGGCTATGAGGCAATCGCTAATCAAAACTTTCATTTATGATTGGCTAAGGCAAACCTATCACGAATCACAATTTTCGCGGGGCTTGGTCACTGAAGAGTGAGAATGCTTCTTACAGGGTAAAAATGTCTGAAATTTAAGAGTTCCCAAGCCTTCATCTATCATCTAGCTTTATTACTGTTTGTGTGCATGTCAGTCGTCTTGGGCCGTCTGGCATATTACACGTCCACAAATATAAATACGTACAGGTTGGATCAACTTCATTCGCTGGCGTGCCTTTTCAAGCCCTGAAGGGGCGAGGAAATAAGCCAAAAACGAGTTGTTCGGTTGAACTTTATTGTCATTTAAATTAAACGTAAAATACAAAATAAGAAAATACATATATTAGAAAAACAAGCTCTTTCTTCCACGCTTCCGACCAGACTGCTCCAAACCGGTTTCAACTCCCTCTTCCGCTACAGGTCACCTAAGAAGTCTTTGAATTTCAACTTCATAAAAAACAAACAAGTCTTCACAACATCCCCCCTCCCCGCACTATGAGGAGTGCTCAGTGCGTTGTAAGTTACATGCAAAAAAACATTAAAAAACGTGTCCGAAGTCACTCTTGTGGTAGCAAGGGCACCAATTTGTGGATCGGTCGAACTACGGTCTTGTTACCACATTGAACTTTGGCTACCCGAGTGTGACCATCCTTTCCGGGGTACGTCTCAACAATACGGCCTAACGGCCAACGGCCTCTTGGGAGTTGAGGTTCCAAGGCCAGAACAATGTCACCTTCTTTCATGTCCTTTACTATCTCCGTCCATTTGGGTCTTCTGTTCAAAGTCGGAAGATATTCTTTCAACCATCGCGACCAAACTTGAGAAATCAACTGCTGGACTCTTCTCCATCGATTTCGCAAGTTAAAGCTTGTGGAATCAACTGTTTCGGGGGCTACTTCGCCGCCCATTTGCCCATGCAGAAAGTGGTTTGGTGTCAACGGCATTGCATCTCTTGAATCTGACGACTGATAGGTTAGTGGACGTGAATTGAGTAAGCTCTCCACACCAGTAAATGCAGTAAGTAACTCTTCGTCCCGAATGTCACCATTTTTCAGAACTGCGTATATAGCGTTTTTGGCCGATTTGATCATTATCTCATGAATTCCGCCGAAATGTGGCCCTGCTGGTGGGTTGAAATGCCACGTAACTTTGTTGAACATATGCGCTGTCTTCCGTTGAATTTGGCCTTGATCCAAATTACCAACCAGATCGCGCAACTCATTCACAGCCCCAACAAAATTGGTGCCATTATCGCTGGTTACCTCTGACGGTACACCTCGACGACTTGTGAAGCGTGTAAAGGCGTTGAGAAAACTTCCGGTATCAAGTCCCCAAGCCATCTCCAAGTGGATGGCCCTTGTGGCAAGACAAGTGAATAAACAAAGATATCGTTTTTGTCTCTTCCGTCCTCTCCCTTGAATTGTGATGAATGGTCCGGCGTAGTCCACAGCACATTGGTCGAAGGGACGAAAGGTGAACCTGAGGCGAACTTGCGGAAGTGGAGCCATCACTTGGTTGGCAAGCTTCGTTTTTCTTTTCCTGCACTCGTTGCACTCCTTTTCCCAACTTCGGATTTCTTCACGAGCTGCTATTACCCAGAATCTCTGCGATACTTGAGACAAAATGAAGTTTGTCCCAGCTGAGTGGTTTGCCATGTCATGGTAGTGTTTTACGATGAGCTTGGTTACATGGTGTGCCCGTGGCAGGATAATTGGGAACTTCACATCGTGAGGGAGATATTCTGCAAACATTAGTCGTCCTTCTAGACGGATTATACCATTGTCGTCGATTCGAGGGGATAACTTGACCAAGGGACTCTTTGGTGAGATTGGTTTGTTATTCTTCAGGGCTTTGTACTCCTCTGGAAAAGCTTCAAACTGCGCTTGTCGTATTATATCTTCCTCGGCATCAAGGATTTCTTCAGGTAGGAGCTCTGTACCAACAATCTTGTTGTTTTGGGACTGCATGTTGCAGAGAACTCGGATGACTCGCGCGTGAATACGAACCAAATGCATCCAGGACGAATAACGACTTGGGCTCAGTCTCCAAACTTGGTCTACTTTCCTCTGATCCACCTCACGTTGAACGGGGTTAAGCCGACTCAGAAGGACCGTTGCTTTCTTGCTTTCCTTCATTTCATGTGGGGGCTTACCATCAGCTCTAGGCCAGTGTTTTTCTTCTTTCATCAACCAATCTGGGCCATTCCACCACAAATAATTACCTTCTATCTCTTCCGCACTTACACCCCGGGACACCAAATCTGCCGGATTTTGCTCGGTGGATACATGCTGCCATTGTTGAGGGTCACTGAACATCTGAATCTCGCCAACTCTATTAGCTACAAACGCTCGAAAGTCCTTCCCGTGTCCTCTTATCCACCAAAGAACATCAAGACTATCTGAATAGAAGGTTACGACACTCATTGGTACTTCTAAGACTCCGATTAAGGCCTGCGTCAATCTCAAACCAATCACTGCAGCCATTAATTCTAGTCGAGGGACAGTCACAGGCACCAAAGGCGCAACTCTACTTTTTGACGCTAACAGGCGACAAGTTGGTGGATGCGGTTGCTCATACTCGAAGTGTGCATACACTGCAGCACCAAAGGCACTCGTAGATGCGTCGACAAACGTTATCAGTTTGAAGGAAGTGATGGTTGGTGCATTTCTGATGCAACGAGGAATTCTCACTTGAGATACACGTGATAACCGCTCTAGCCATAATCGAATTTCGTTAACTACATCATCGTGTATGTCATCGTCCCAATCGTAGCCTCTAGCCCATAAAACTTGAAGGAATATCTTTCCTCGGATGATCACAGGCGAAATCAAGCCAAGCGGATCGAACACTGCGGCTATCTTTTTCAAAACATTTCTTTTTGTAATCGGCATGGATGATGGCACAGAAGGAGTTGAAACTGCAAGAGTATCTGCGCTGCTGAACCACGATATTCCCAACGTCTTTGTGACTGGCTGCTCATCGTTTCGGATTACTAGCTCTGACGCTCGATACTCTTCTGGGATTGCGGCAATGACTTGTTCGGAGTTCGATACCCACTTTCTAGCTTGCATTCCAGCGATCTGCCACAGGTCTTGTAGCTGTTGACGAAGTGCTACGGCCTTGGCTTCGTCTTCGACACTGTCAATAGAGTCATCCATATAGGTTGACTTAAGGACAGTTTCTGCAGCCAATGGGTAACGATCTTGAAAACGCCGTGCATTTTCTTGAGCCACGAATTGCGATTCCATAGGTGCGGAATTTTTACCAAAAACCACTCGGGTGAATTCATATTCATTTGGCTCTCGATCACTTTCGTAGTCGCGCCAAAGAATTCTGAAGTACGGCCGATCTTTCTCTTCTATTTCGATCTGTAGGTACATCTCCCTGATGTCGCAAGCTATGCCAATCGGATTTCGTCGAAAGCGAACAAGGACATGGAATAATTCGGTTTGAAGTTTCGGACCAGCGTGAATAGCATCATTCAGCGATACTCCTCCGTGTTTAGCGGAGCAGTCAAACACTATTCGCACCTTGGTCGTCGTTTTCTCCAGCTTGACTATGGCAAAATGCGGCAGGTACCAGCTGGATGGAGGCGACTTTTCCTCTGGGGGTACCTTTCGCAGGTAACCCTTTTCGACATAAGCTTTGATGGTGTTTTGATATTCCTTCTTTACAAAGCTGTCCTTGCCTTTTAAATTTCTCTCAGTACTTTCCAGGCGTTTCAGTGCCATTTCACGATTGCTAGGTAGTTCAGGACAGTCCTCCTTCCATGGCACAGATACACGATATCTGTTTCCGGTGTACGTAATCGAAGACTCTATCTTTTCAAGTGCCGTCTTTTCTTCTTTGGTCATCACCTGTGTGCGTTTGATCTCCGTTCCATAATTCTCGACTTCCCAGAACTTTCTCAATGTGTCATTGACGTCGCAGCAACCTTGAATGGCATTTTCTTGCTGGGGTTCCCTGGTTAGAAAAGAGTGGACCATGTGGGATCTGTTTCCTCTAGCTGCTTCTCCCCCTGTAGTTCCTATACATGTCCACCCAAGTGGTCCCAAACGTGCGATTGGGCCTCCAGTTGGTCCTTGGACATCTACCATCGAGTAATGCAGGTCTGCATTGTCTACTCCTATCAATAGATCGACAAAGCTATTCTTTGCAGGCTTGGGAAAATCACACTGTTCTAAATGCGGCCAGTGCTGTTTCTTCTCGTTCCAATCGGCAACTTTATAAGTTCCTGTTACTTGATGAGGGCATGTCTTGACTTCGATAGTCTTTCTAAATTCTCCACTCACACTTTCAATGTCGATCTTGATTGGCATGGACTGAAAGGTTTCCACTGAACTGTTCAAAACATGAACTTGCACCTTTTGGAATGGTTCTTGAAGACCCAGAAAACTGGCAACATCTTCATGCAAGAATGTTTCATTAGAAGCATCATCCATAATTGCATTTACTTTCACTTTCTTCCCATTCGCTTTCAACCATACCGGAACAGTCCGTAATGAGTATCGTTCACCATGGCTTGTTGGCTTTTGTGTTGTCACCGTAACTGTACTGCGCTTGTCTGCCCCCTCCCGTGGAAGTACTGGGGGCGTTTCGGAAGTGTCTGATGGCAGGGTGATGCTTTGACGATGTAGCAAATGGTGATGATTAAGCTGGCATCCATCCACATTGCATGGTTGCGACCTCCGGCAGTCCTTACCACGGTGATCCTTACTCAAGCAGCGAAAACATAATTGCTTCTCCTTAGCGAAGTTCCATCGATTTTCAACAGGTTTCTGTTGGAAAAGTCGGCAAGCCCAAATACCGTGAAATAATCCACCACAACAAACACATGGGGGTTTACGTTTGACATCATGCTCACCTTCTGGCTTCGGCTTTCGTTGGTTGCCACCTGTGGTGAAGAAGGATCTTGGTTTCCCCTTTCCACCAACCTTAGTTGTTCTTTGGGAGTTGTTCTCATCTCCTTCAGCTTCTACACCGTGGGCCATTTCGATTGCTTCCACTCTAATGTAGACTTCTTCTTTTAACCAGTCCCGTAGACTAATAACAGATCTCTCTTTGCTGTGTTCGCTCATCCATCTTGTGTAGCTCTCCAACTGGCGTTCTGTTAACTTTTTAACCAACAAACTATGCAAACTTCCATCACCCAGTTCACCATGTTTTCCTTCTGCTTGTAGTTTGACCACAGTCACCCTCACCAGGTCAGAAAACCTTTCAAAACCTCGCACATCATTGTTACGTAGTGCAGCCATCCTTTCTAACTCATCTAAATAACTGCTCGTAGTTGGCGTCTCTGACCTCCAAACTTCGATTTCAAAATCTCTTTTGCCTCCTCATACTCTGGTGTTGACACCCCAAGTCCTCGAATAGACTCTAGAGCTCTTCCAGTCAGACTTTGGCGGAGTCTTGCCATCTTTAAACTAGTTGGCTCTGTTGACATGTCAACGAGACTCTGAAATAACCCCCAATATTCTTCAAACCTGGTCTTGTCTCCATCGAATGTTGGTACTTTCAATTGCTTGAGTCGATGATTAATGGTTGGCCCTTGAGTTGCATTAGGAACAGTCGATACCATTGGTTGCTGTGTCACAGTAGCCAAGGTAGAACTAGAGGCATTCTGTCCATCTATTGGTTGTGCCAATGTATGGTTTGTTGCACTGGGATTGTTTGGTTCTTGCATTGGTTGTGCTGCAGTATCAGTGGTTGGGTTGGAGAGGTTTTGTCCTCCTGTTAGATCTACCACATTATTGGCTGTTGGACTAGGCCCATTCTGACCCTCTGTTGCCTGCTTTGCACCATTTACTGCTGTGCTGTCATCATTGTGCCCAACTGCAGGGTTCACCACTGTACTGGTTGCTGAATTTCCAGCAATGAGTACAGTTTGTGCCTTTTCAATGACTTGTTGACAGTCCAATTCCAATTCATCTGATTCTTTCATTATGACCTTCTGACTGTTATAATCCTTTTGTTCCAAGTGATAAGCAGACAGATCATCCATGATATTTTGAGTATCTTCTAATGAAGTCCATAACTGTTCAACGCGATGCTCAATTTCTTGTTTCTCAAGGGCAGTCTGTGGTGCACTCAGTAACTTTTCTAGGTGATGTCTGATTTTCGTTGTGTTTCGTTTACTGGCACGTTTGCGACGACTTAACTCGAGTGCTGCTTGAAGGTTCTTTATTCCTTCATCGACTTTTGGCTCTTCGGGAATGTTATCAAGCTCTGGTTCCTCTTCAGACATATTGCCCTTTAGAAGTGGGTTGTCCTACTACGATGAAGTTTCCACCATAGACAAGAATGTGTACCATAGAAATGTGAGATAGTGTCTCCAAATGTTGATGTAATCTCTCTCAAATCAATGTCACTGTCCGAAACATCCAATATCCAAAAACCTTTATGCCAGACGATAAAAATTTATCCAAAATCCTCTACATGGCGGATAAATTAACATAAAATTCGATATCCAAAATCCTTTCTACGAAACGATAAACCAGCGTAAATTTGATATCCAACAATCCTTTATACGAGACGATAAACCAGCGTAAATTCGATATCCACGAGACGATAAACCAGCGTAAATTCGATATCCAACAATCCTTTATACGAGACGATAAACCAGCGTAAATTCGATATCCAACAATCCTTTATACGAGACGATAAACCAGCGTAAATTCGATATCCAACAATCCTTTATACGAGACGATAAACCAGCGTAAATTCGATATCCAACAATCCTTTATACGAGACGATAAACCAGCGTAAATTCGATATCCAACAATCCTTTATACGAGACGATAAACCGCGTAAATTCGATATCCAAAAGTCCTCTATACGAGACGAATCCACGAATGTCCTGGCAGGATCGCCAAAAATGTTCGGTTGAACTTTATTGTCATTTAAATTAAACGTAAAATACAAAATAAGAAAATACATATATTAGAAAAACAAGCTCTTTCTTCCACGCTTCCGACCAGACTGCTCCAAACCGGTTTCAACTCCCTCTTCCGCTACAGGTCACCTAAGAAGTCTTTGAATTTCAACTTCATAAAAAACAAACAAGTCTTCACAACACGAGTAAAATGCTCGGCCGTATCATCGGTCAAAATTGCTAAGGTATTAAATAAGGGAAGTAAATACTAGTATATTTAAAATGCTTTATAAATACAAAAGTAATCCGATACGTTGCGTTGCCCAAGGATTACGCAATATAGAAAATGAAGACTGGGGAGAGGGATAGACACGCCCCGAGATTGCACAATTTCTTTTCAGTTGTCTCTTTCGGTTTTGAATCAATCAAGCAATCTCGTACCCAGAGCCTGCGATCCTTTTGGTCAGTACCAAGGAATGGATGGGAAACTCCGATGAAAACGACCCCAAAATTGGGTTTGTTCCCAGTCCTCTGGTTCCCAGTTCCCTCTAATTTGTTACTGTCATCGACGATCTTTAGCTTGTTCGAAGACCAGGGAAAATATTTGTTTACCAATAAAGAATGGCCCAGTTTGCGTGGTCGATTTTCGATTTTTCTCGACTTCTTTATTTTCAACAGCTTTGCTTGATCGAATTGGGTACTTGGTGTTTTCCGACGGTATTGGTGAATTCATCAGTAGTTGATCAGTAATGTTGCTGATAAGGTTTGTCCATGAAGACAGAATAGACGAATTTATTAGACGCGAAAAAATGCCGTGTTGACATCATTACCTAGGAAGTTTGACTTGAAGAGAGAGCCACAGTATATTGAAGAACATATACGTACTGTTTACTTGGTATACGTAACGGCTTGCTGCTTGGTTCAACAACTACAAAACGCAAGTAATAAGCTTCGAATAATGCAAAAAATATGTTTAGATATGTCCAGTCGTCTACATCTGAGTCGTCGTCTATATCATGGAGGTGTCGTATTACATTTGGAAATGTGTTTCAAAACATGTTCAAATATTTTCTGTTGGTACGATTTACATGAATTCTATATCGGAACCATCACTTGAATCTGCCGGATTCAGCACTATAGGTTTTGTCTACTAACTGAAAGTATTAACATCGTTTAATTATTCGGCTAAACGGGCTCGTGTTGTTTCCCGCTCAGTTTAGTGCCCGCCAAAAACAGCGCTCCACGTGAGGCAAAGGAAGGGGGTTGAAGTGCCCTTAAAATATAAATAAATAACTTGTTAAAACTTAAATACTTACAATAACGTGTTTCTATCGCATGTTTAAACCTACACGAAGGTTAAATATGGTCTAAAACATATATTAAAGCATTCAACTGTGATGAAACGAAGTATCTTCTAGTTCCACGAAAGATTGTGCCTGCCCCCCCCCCCCCCCCCCTGACCTTTTATTTCGGTGACCATGCGGGGAACTTCATAATCATGTGACACAGCACACGTGTCTATGCTTACGAGTTTATGATTATGATTGGCTAAGGCAGTCGCTAATCAGAATTTTCATTTATGATTGGCTGAGGCAAGCCAATCACGAATCACAACTTTCGCGGGTTCGTTGCGACCCACTTTGTTAACATATATGCAAGGCCAAGAACAGACCAAGAAGGATAAATTCGTGTTGTGTTCGCATCGCATCTATACAGGGTGTTTTCTACCGTTAACAGTAAGTTACTAAAATGTCCATGTATTTAATATCACGGGTATTGTACATCTGCGCTTTATTGTTGGCTCTTTTTAAGTCGTACACTGGTCGCGGCTTAGCTTCGTTGTATTGTATATGCTTCTTACAGGGTAAAAAGGTCTGAAATTTAAAAGTTCCCAAGCCTTCATTTAGCTTTATATGTACAGGTATGATTAACTTCATTCACTGGCGTACCTTTTCAAGCCCTGAATTCAAGCCCTGAAAGGGCGAGAAAAAATGCGGGAAAAGAATAAAATGTATCATCTGTCAGTGACATAATACATATTCTATCAACTCTTTCCTTTACGAATTGGTCTTTGCCTTGGTATTTTATTCACCTCTGGGGTAGCCCTCAAACAGGAATGACTTATAAACTATTTCTCTAGATCTTCCCAGTCCGAATTGGTCTTTATTTTATTCTGGCTAACGCCTACGCCAAACGATTTTATTCGCGGCTGGCCAAGCACTGATCTGCCAAACAGCAACACGACGGAGATCAGCGTCTCCGCAGGGGCTCCTATTAATTATTCGGGTTAACTGAATTGCTAATTAATGTATTAAATACAGGAATTAAATACCAGTAACTATAACCAGCCGACAATTTAAAAAAATAAATAAAACATAATCCGAAAATCGTCATCTTGTGACTTGAAATTCAAGTTAAAAACAAGATAAGACAAAACGAGAGGTAATATTTCGACTCTATACGTTGCGTTGCAGTGTAATTAGTTGAATCCAATAATTATTGCACTTCCGCCACTGTTTCGACAGCTTTTAGGCTTTTAGCAACAGCTAATTCATTCAAGATTCATTATTGTATTGTCAAACACAATGACTTGCGACAGTCGTCCATGGTGTGTATTTGCCGATTCTGTTGTGTTTCGGCCGCAGACTCTGGGCAATTTTCGACAAAACTGTAGTAAAAAGTGACGACGTCCTTCATACAATGTTGAGTTTGAGAAGAGAAAGTGCTTCAGCTCGGTCTAGCAGTCGATCTACAGTAAAAACACTACGTGGTTTGGGCAGTCCTCATGTCAACAATAACACCCCTTGAATTACGATATTTAAAAGAAATCGTGCATGTATGGCTGACACGGCAATTTCATGGGCTTGATGTATACGTTTCGACCTACAAAAAAGCTTTAGGGCCTCTATTAAGATGCAGCTGTCCGCTACAGGTTAACGACACGTTCAATTCACCCTAAATTAAGGGCTTTCACAGTTCAATGTGTTAAGGTCGTCATAATCAGTTGACATTCTATATACAACGAGTACGGTGAAGGCCGGCGACGTTCCAGTCGTGTTTGCTAAAGGTCCATTATCATTCCGAGAGGAAATTTGACTTGCTAAATAAAATATTATATTTATATTATATTTGTCAATAGACCGACACGGAGTTCGAAGAATGGCAGGCGAGAGAGAGTCAGACTACAACTGAAGGCCATATTTTAATTTGTACCGTTAGAAACACTGATAAAGTGAACGATGATTTACGAAGCGAAGAAATATATATACGGTATAAAAAATACTGAAGTGGTAAGATGCTCGAATACTTGCTGGTTAGAAATCTTCTTGACGAATTTATTAAATATAAACAACATATTTACCATCTGTTCGAATTTATCTCTGTTTGAAAAAATCCATGAGTCAAAAATAATATCTGTATTTTTAACACAGCACACTTTCCTCGTTTTCTGTCCTTGGCAAGTAGTCCATTTTGTTTCCATGAAACGTTCTTTGTGTTTCTTTTATCCCGTTCCTTGAGAATCTTTTCAATACTCAATAGCTAGCGTGTTTCCAGGTTTTGATCATAGTCCGAGCAAACGTTTCATTGACAAAATTGAAACGACAGTTTTCATAAATGATTGCTTCGGAACAACTATACTTTTCGAGGCTTTAATAGTGTCGTTGTATTGGCACTGCAAAACTGTGAACCATGTTGACATTTTGTGCAAGATTTTGCTAGTTCTTCTGTTTCTTTTGGACCAGCTTCGACTTTGGTCGAGATGTTGGTAGATTTTCAATGTCACTTTATGCTAATCACTAATACGCTTGAAAAACGGTCGGTTCATTTGAATATATACACTCGATCGCAGCAGGTCTTATGCAAAAACAATGCTCACGGAATTTCTTAAATTTGCATGTGTCGCCCAACAAAGGCTGATAACCAACAAATGCACAGAATACAATACACATTTATTCAAGCACAACAAAAACATTTAGTTTCGATATTTACAGGCAAAGAAAAAAAATTTTGTAACAGTCACGATGAGACACCAAAAAGTCTGCTATTTCGCAACGGACTAGCGGTGTGGCGTAGCATGCAGGAATTGTAGCTAGGTTGCTGGGGCATGGCTTGGGCACAAAGTAAGTTCTGAATGTTTGGAAATTTTGAGTGCGTTCACGCAGACTACACTGTTCATATACAAGATTTTAACTGTCTGCATGACCAGACGGACTATGTATAATGTGTTTTATGATAAGTATACATGCGGTACGTTTGTGGGTTTGGTGTAATATGTCTCCACTGAGGTTCCGAGAGAGCGTCTAATCGGTCAATAGAAGGTTGCATGTTCGAACCCTGTGTGGGGCTTAGAAATCTTTTCTGAGTAATTGAGCTTGACGAATGTCCGCCAAATGTCTGTTATATAATTTCGAAATATAGTAAGGTTAGATATACTGCCCAAACAGAGAACGTAGAAGTCTAGACGTTTCGGGCGAAGGCCCTTCGTCAGAGGTTTCTCTGACGAAGGGCCTTCGCTCGAAACGTCTAGACTCCTACGTTCTCTGTCTCGGCAGTATATCTAACCTTACTATATTTCGATTGTTGTTTCAACACTGCCTACGCAACACGCGACTTTTTGTTTAATTGTTTAAATCACTTTATTATACCAAAGGAAAAAATGGTAGGTGACAACAGGTTACCCCAATTACTGTACCCCCTTTTATTTCACTATTTGTTACAGAACTTGTTTTGTTGCTTGTTTAGTAATTTTTTATATATTTTCATCTCACAATAATTAGATAATTTAATATTTTTGGTTAAATTTTGTAAGAATTATAAGATATCTTGGCTTTTTTCACCTTTGTTTGCTAGGGCACTAATGCAAAATTGAAGAGTGATTGAAATAATTTCACAAATATATGTTGCTGGGGCACGTGTCCCAGTGCACAAAAGTAAAAAAAACCCAACTACACTATTCTCGGTTTTCACTCACGTGATCGCTGGCCCCGTTGGGGTGGTGAAACAATATACACTTAATGTCTGCTCCCAAGGGAAACAGTTAGTTTTGTTTTCCCAACAGTCTTGATATTTCCCGAGACGAAGTCGAGGGAAACATCGAGACTCGAGGGAAAACAAAACTAACTGTTTCCCGAGGGATCAGACATTAAGTGTTTTGTTATATAGCTAGAGTTTCACTGAATAATTTCGACGTTTATCAAGGGAAAGTACACAAAAGACAAACTGGAAGACTTACCAAAACATTTCGCCTGGCTCCGTAATTCCACTTCAACCAAACAAATACGAGTCTCAGAACAAAAGAACAGCAATACATTTCTCCAGTTAATCTTCACTTGATGACCTATAAATATTCTTTTTTTCGTACCAAACAAGGTTTTGTTTTATATAAGATGCCATGAAGAGTTCAAAGTTCTAGCGGGCAAGTGGGCAACAATTGAAAACTTATTGACCGAGCAGGCAATAAGTTCTCAATTATTGCCCGCTCGGTAGACATTGAAATTTAGCTTAGGTCATGTGACCACAAACCAACCAATGACAGTCATCGTTGTATCCAGTGAAACTCTAGCTATATAACAATACAAAATATTTGAATAAGAATAGAGTTAAATTCCCATAGGATAAATATTGTGCACCAACATCGCCGTCATTTCATTGTTCCTGTTCGCCGTGACGTCAGATGAAAACCAAGAATATGTAAATGTTGCGAAAGCCAAAAGTTCTGCTCTATTGAGAAGATTTGTGAACCTACATATATAATACCTATAATAATATATTTGTCACCTGGCATGCATTTCATTGGTCTTTTATATAATTTAAATTTAAAATTGTTTAATCTCTTTTTCATCCTTTGTAATTTAAATTTTAAAATTGTTTTAATCTCTTTTTTTACCGTTTGTACACTTAAAGCTCGGCTCGTCATTGTAAATGCCCATAAACCGCATTTTAACTACTACTTAAAAAGCTCATTAGTAATTGATGAGGAAAATGCTCATGTTTTAAATAGTACCTAAAATTTGGTAAGTTCGGCTTGCCATTGTAAATGCCCAAAAACAAAAGAAATCAACGTTTATATCAGTGTTTTGAAATCGGAGGAAAAGTAATAGTACTTTGAAATAAGGCAAATTATATTACGTTTCAGAGGTATCTTCGGAGTTTTGAGTTTGAGAAGTCAGTTCAAATACTCGACGTCGGACTTTACCGGGATTACAAAGCCCTCGTGCATTAAAAAGGCTCGCCTTTTCAAAAAGCACTCGGACTTTGAAATCCCAGTAAATTCCTCCGTCTCGTATTTGAACTATTACATAAAGATCGACCGCTCACACCGTATTTTATCTACTACTTAAAAACTCATTAATAATTGATGAGGAAAATTCAAGGAAATTAATATTTAATCAATATCTCTAGATCGATCGATAAGAGAATCGTCCAGATTTACATGAACGTTTTGTTTGATTTTCTCAGCTAATTTTGAAAATATTCGATCAAAATATACATTTCGATGCATTATTTAAGTACGTTTGGGTAAATGTGTTTATTTACTTACTAATTTATTCATTTACTTATTTATTCATTCTTATATGTATTGTTTACATACTTATTATTTACTTATTGAATTATTTGCTTATTTATTTATTTACTTATTTATTTAATTACTTATTTATTTCCTTCCTTATTTATTTACTTATTTATTTATTTACTTATTCATTTATTTACTTACTTACTTACTTACTTGCTTGCTGGCTGGCTGGCTGGCTGGCTGGCTGGCTGGCTGGCTGGCTGGCTGGCTGGCTGGCTGGCTGGCTTGCTTGCTTGCTTGCTTGCTTGCTTGCTTGCTTGCTTGCTTGCTTGCTTGCTTGCTTGCTTGCTTGCTTGCTTGCTTAAGCCTGGTTTCCATATAATTGTAATTGTTATAAACAGCAATCGCCCACAGTCGGCGATTTCTCTTTAGAGAACACCAAATTAATTACAAAAACCGGTCAAATTTCTCAAAAAAATCCTCGATTTTGTTACCTCAAAGATTTGAGGACCGTACGCCAATTCAAACGTTCGCAAATGTCGTTGAACGTTCACGAAATACTGATGAGCTATACTCACGCGGCGAAGTTACTAAATGTGTAAAATGTGCAAGTTATTGTTATATATACTGTAGGAGTGATCACAAATAAGGTTTTAGTCATCAATTTGTTTTTTAATACCATGCATACTTAGGTTATTTGAACATTACAGAAATCGGCAATTTGAGTTACAACAATTACAACTATATGGAAACACGACTATTGTAAAAATCGCAAGCAATCGCTAATCAATATTTCGCTGACTGAATGACAACAATTACAACTATATATGGAAACACGACTATTGAAAAAAAATAGCAATATTTCGCTGACTGAATTACAACAATTACAACTATATATGGAAACACGACTATTGAAAAAAAATAGCAAGCAATCGCTGACTGAATTACAACAATTACAACTATATGGAAACACGACTATTGTAAAAAATCGCAAGCAATCACCAATCAATATTTCGCTGACTGAATTACAACAATTACAACTATATATGGAAACACGACTATTGAAAAAAAATAGCAATATTTCGCTGACTGAATTACAACAATTACAACTATATATGGAAACACGACTATTGAAAAAAAATAGCAAGCAATCGCTGACTGAATTACAACAATTACAACTATATGGAAACACAACTATTGTAAAAAATCGCAAGCAATCACCAATCAATATTTCGCTGACTGAATTACAACAATTACAACTATATATGGAAACACGACTATTGAAAAAAAATAGCAATATTTCGCTGACTGAATTACAACAATTACAACTATATATGGAAACACGACTATTGAAAAAAAATAGCAATATTTCGCTGACTGAATTACAACAATTACAACTATATATGGAAACACGACTATTGAAAAAAAATAGCAATATTTCGCTGACTGAATTACAACAATTACAACTATATATGGAAACACGACTATTGAAAAAAAATAGCAAGCAATCGCTGACTGAATTACAACAATTACAACTATATGGAAACACGACTATTGTAAAAAATCGCAAGCAATCACCAATCAATATTTCGCTGACTGAATTACAACAATTACAACTATATATGGAAACACGACTATTGAAAAAAAATAGCAATATTTCGCTGACTGAATTACAACAATTACAACTATATATGGAAACACGACTATTGAAAAAAAATAGCAATATTTCGCTGACTGAATTACAACAATTACAACTATATATGGAAACACGACTATTGAAAAAAAATAGCAAGCAATCGCTGACTGAATTACAACAATTACAACTATATGGGAACCAGGCTTTATTCATTTACTCACTCACTCACTCACTCACTCACTCACTCACTCACTCACTCACTCACTCACTCACTCACTCACTCACTCATCCACTCACTCACTCACTCACTCACTCACTCGTAACTAACTAACTAACTAACTAACTAACTAACTAACTAACTAACTAACTAACTAACTAACTAACTAACTAACTAACTAACTAACTTATACTTACTCACTCACTCACTCACTCACTCACTCACTCACTCACTCACTCACTCACTCACTCACTCACTCACTCACTCACTCACTCACTCACTCACTCACTCACTCATCCACTCACCCACTCACTCACTCACTCACTCACTCACTCACTCACTCACTCACTCACTCACTCACTCACTCACTCACTCACTCACTCACTCACTCACTCACTCACTCACTCACTCACTCACTCACTCGTAACTAACTAACTAACTAACTAACTAACTAACTAACTAACTAACTAACTAACTAACTAACTAACTAACTAACTAACTAACTAACTAACTAACTTATACTTACTCACTTACTCACTCACTCACTTACTCACTCACTCACCTACCTACCTACCTACCTACCTACCTACCTACCTACCTACCCACCCACCTACCTACCCACCTACCTACCCACCTACCTACCTACCTACCTACCTACCTACCTACCTACCTACCTACCTACCTACCTACCTACCTACCTACCTACCTACCTACCTACCTACCTACCTACCTACCTACCTACCTACCTACCTACCTACCTACCTATACCTACCTACCTACCTACTTACTTACTTACTTACTTACTTACTTACTTACTTACTTACTTACTTACTTACTTACTTACTTACTTACTTACTTACTTACTTACTTACTTACTTACTTACTTACTTACTTACTTACTTACTTACTTACTTACTTACTTACTTACTACTTACTTACCTATTTATTTATATGCTTTCTTATTCATTTATATACTTATTTATTTATTTATTTACTTATAGAATATTTATGTATTTACGTATTTATTTCAATAGACGCAGGAGATAGTCTTAATAGTTCTTCCGGCGCATGTGCAATGCCTTCTGAAAATGACGAAATGCAGGTTCAGTATCTATAAATTTTCATATTTAAATGTTTAGAAAACGAAGCCTTCGGCCTCTCATAGTTGTTAAAGCTTTGGTGAAGATGTTAAATCATTCTGTATTTGCACTTGTAGATCCGCCAAGTTCCATGTGATGATTGCAAACGAAATCTGGCTATTCAAATGCAGGAATTGGGGATAAATTATATTTATCCATGTGCAATTTGCTTCGAATGGTTTCTTAAATATCGCACCAAAATTACACCAGCTCTGTAAAGTTCAACTACCTAATAGACCATTTGCATGATTGGATGTCATGCACAGCTCAACTATAGAAGTAATTTTGAACGAGGCTGAGTAGCTGATTGTTTGTAAGCCGTTAGAAACATTTCAGACGAGGGAAGATAAACTGAACCTGATATATTATATGATAGATGAGAGCCATTTTCTTGGTATTTTATTAATTTGACGTTGTCTTAAGGTGACTCGATACAGTTTTTTAAAATTTAGATGTCCAAAACACGTGGATAAACAATTCGGAAAAAGAATAAAACTAAATGTTTTGCATAGTTAAACAGTCTCACAATCAAAAACTATTACCAAATAAATAACAACAGCTGTTGCTATGGCAACAATGACGTTTCAAAATGGCTGCCAATTACCCTTCAAACTATTTAATTCGAAACAAACTTTGGTGACGCCCATTTTTTTTACCATTAAAACTTTTCTTGAAGTATGAGTAATCAATAGGCCGATTTTAAAAAAATTCTATAGATCCAAATTTTTTAAAAATCAACAAACATGATTTTTCCTAAAAGAAAATTAGTCGTTCTACAGAATTTTTTTAAAATCGGCACGTGTTTTGGACTCTCAAACTTGTATTTTCCATTTTTCAAGAAACTGTATGGAGCCATCTTAAATAAAAAATGATATTTTTTTATTTAAACAATATTTAGTGCTTATATTTGTGCTTATTAATTTTATATAAATGTTGAGCTGAATAATAAAATATTTGATAAAAATAGTAAGGCAACCAGCACACTATTTATAGTGTACACTGGTAATACTGTTATCTGTGTGTGTGTTTGTCCTTTTATGTTCTCGAATAATTCGAATAACTCGCTGTGCAGATCGCTGCCAAAATCATTCGTAAAATCATTTGTTGTTAGACAGAGCAAAACAATAAGGGGGCTGTTTTTTGGTTGCTCAGGCTAGGCAGAAATGGATTAATAACTTATTAACCCATTGCTGCCTAGGATGTCAGAAGGTTCTTCCATTGATAAATCATTTGTTGTTAGACAGAGCAAAACAATAAGGGGACTGTTTTTGGTTGCTCAAGCTAGGCAGAAATGGATTAATAACTTGTTAACCCATTGCTGCCTAGGATGTCAGAAGGTTCTTCCATTGACGAGTAAAATCATTTGTTGTTAGACAGAGCAACACAATTTTTGGTCGCTCAGGCTCGGCAGAAATGGATTAATAACTTGTTAACCCATTGCTGCCTGGGATGTCAGAAGGTTCTTCCATTGACAAGTAAAATTATTTCGTGTTAGACAGAGTAAAACAATTTTTGGTGGCTCAGGCTAGGTAGAAATGGACTTGTTAACCCATTGTTGCCTAGGATGTCAGAAAGTGCTGCCTATAGGATGTCAGAAGGTGCTACCTAGGATGTCAGAAGGTTCTTCCATTGACGAGTAAAATTATTTGTTGTTGGACAGAGCATTTGAGAGCAAAACAATTTTTGGTGACTCGGGCTTAAGGCAGAAATGGATAAATAACTTGTTAACACATTGCTGCCTTAAGGATGTCAGAATTTAGGTTCTTCCATTGATGAATAAAAAAATTATTTGCTGTTAGACAGAGTAAAATTATTTGTTGTTAGACATAGCAAAACAATTTTTGGTGACTCAGGCTAGCTAGGCAGAAATGGATTGATAACTTGTTAACCCATTGCTGCCTAGGATGTCTGAGGGTCTGATGAGATCGCCATCGCGCGGTCGGGAGACTAATGCTCGCGACGCAAAAAAAATTAATAACAGAGCCGAAACCTAGACTCGTCTACCTGCGGTAGCCCGAGTAACAAGTTGTTCACTTATTGTTCGAACAACTTGTTCACGGATAAACCATGAACAAGTTGTTCTAACAGCACATTTTTATAGCCAACGTTGTTCGCAAATGATGCAACATGTTGTAACAGCATGATGAAGTAATAATTAGGCTGAACAACAATGTTACTAGCCTGCGTAGCGGTGCTTGGGGTTGGGGACTTGGACTTGTTACAACAATTGTGAACATGACTGGTGTATCAACACGTCCTTCGGTTGTTTCAACATGCATCTCAAACTCATTAATAATTCATGAGGAAAACACAAAGAAAATCAGTACCGTGTTGGTGGTTTGGATATCGGAGGAAGAAATTACATAAATAATTAAGCAAACTTTTACCCCGATTTTCTCTTAAAATACTGATTTGTTTGAGATGCTATATCATACACTCAGAGGAGTGTTTCATCAGCCTGGATATCCAAGCACTTCGAAGTTTGTTCTAAAACCTCGGCTTCGCCTCGGTTTTCAACAAACGTCTCGATGAAACACTCCTCCTCGTGTATGATGATATATCACGTAAACAATTGCTGTTGTTTCATGAATCTGTAACAACATGATGAAAGAATGATGAACAATATTGTTAACTCATCAAGGTTGTTACAGCATTGTTCAGGCAACAATGTTATAACAACTTGTGAGATTTCCAAGCGTGTAAAGTCTGGTTTCCAATATAGTAGCCTGCGTAGCTGGCGGTATTAGGGAGTTCCGGCGCAGGCGGTAGGCGGGAATGCGAAATACCGCCTGCCCAAAAACCATATGTTTCTTGAATTCCAGAACGTGAGCTAATAATAGCGATGCATGAAGCCAGTGTTTCCACTTTCCAGGAAATTTCCTGTTTCAAGGAAATTTGACTGTAAAAAGGAATTTTTTAGGATGAAGGAAAATTCAAGGAAATCTAAGAAAATTAAGAAAATCTAAGGAAATTTTGCTAAAAGTAAAATAATATTTTCAAATGTCAAATTTTTGTATGTTTTTAGTAGTTTGTTCGAGTCCCAGCCCAGGTTTACAAAATACAAATTGAGAATATTATATTATTATATGAAGTACCCCTGTACCTTAGCACAACTGGCAGATCACGTGACGTCACTGACGTCAGTGACGTGCAAACTGTAAAGCTGCAATAAGTTTAAGATTCATTTTAAAAGATTTATGAATGTTTAACTTGCACTTTACTGTTTTTGAATTGGTTAAAATTAATAAAATAAATAAATAAATAAAAGAAAAGTGCTCATGTAGGAAAAATTAAAAATCAGAAAGTTTGAAGAAATGTTATGGCGTTACGCGATCCCGGGGCCTGAGCCTACAATCTTGGACAATAATGTTGTAACACCCCCTCCCCCCCGATTCAATATTGACCGAAATGAAACGATGTTGGAATGGAGTTTCATTTAACAACATTGAATCGGGGGGGAGGGGTTGACTGTTACAACTATTATTGTCCAAGATTGTCTAAGACCCAATTTTCCTAATTTTGATAAAACAATTAGTTTTTTTATGTTACGGTAGTGATACAGCATTAAAAGATTAGTTTGCATCAAATTTTCAATATCGAGTATTAAATACCCTCCGTAGTTTGGACATCCAAATTATAAATAACATAATCTCTTCCATGGGCAAAAGAATAACAAATATTAAGGAAAGGAAAGGCCAGAGATTTGAAGTATTGACATGTAGAGTAACACTAAGACGATCGGACATTAAACTATATCTTAAAATTATGTCGGTATTCATTGTGTTTTTATAATTTATATAATAGATAGTTATCTGGACCATTCACCAACGGTCTACCACGGTCTACCACGGTCTACCACTACAAAATTAATATACATGTAAATCCCTTTGAACCCCATGGTAGACCGTGGTAGACCGTGGTAGACCGTTGCATAAGGCGGTATATAGTTGCGCAGGGGAAATTAAACCAACTGCTTATGAATAAATGTGGCTTTACAAGCATTCTATAAAAGAGGCTTAAGCTTTACACTTATTTATTGAATGATTTCAACCTCTTCCAGATTTCGCTTCGTCTAAACCGCGTGCGGCAATATGATAATTTCTCAAATTTCAACGACAAGGTAGCGGCGGGTCTTCTTAGTTTTTGAAGCTATTAATCTTAATATAAAAATAATTATATTCCCATTAACAATTCATTGATAGTATTAGCTGGGGAAATCGTTTTTAAACTTAAATAAAACGTTCTATTATGAAATGAAATACACCGTACGTGCTTAGTTTTCCCCAATCATCACAAAGTCAGATATACCCAACGGCTGAAATATGAGCGTCATCTCTAAACAATAGTAATATTATTAATACATCTCTCTTTCAACAGTTATCCTATCCAAGTTACCAACTCTCACACTTTCTCTCGCAATACTAGTGACGTAGATATTATTGAGTGACAAAGAAAGGGCTTCAGGCAGAGAAATATGGCGGAGAAGCGTGCGTAGTAGAGCGCAATCTATACATTTTTAAATGCAAATATCTTTCTACTAATTGCACGAAACAGTCTCAAACTTCACCATTGTTTCTTGACTTTAATTTACAAATAGAAATCATATTTTAGCTGCATTTTATACAATATTAAGAAAAATCAGTCAAGGACAATCTTGGACAATAATGTTGTAACACCCCCTCCCCCCCGATTCAATATTGACCGAAATGAAACGATGTTGGAATGGAGTTTCATTTAACAACATTGAATCGGGGGGGAGGGGTTGACTGTTACAACTATTATTGTCCAAGATTGAGCCTAGCTGCCAACCAAACACCTTCCCAGAATGCATTGCTAGCTGTGTTTAATAACTTTAATGTTACATGTGATGTAAAATCTGATGGAGTTTTGAGACTTGACAGATTAAAACACGACAATACTATGAAAAATTACCTTCTATTAATCAAGGAATTTTTGTGACCCGGAGGAGATAATTTATTGGCTCCTAAAATTACATACTAAGACATCTTTCTGCCAAGTTCGGTGCTTTTACTCAAAAGTGCAACCTTTGCCATTTTTGTCACTAATAACAGACCTGATATACCGCAGAATGCAGAACATAACATTACATAGATAATGGAAGGGGAACTGGATAGGAAACTTACGAAACCGGGAACGATGTTTGCACAACTTGCTATGGTAATTATACACTTATAAACGGCTAATGCACCTAATGGGTGGTCCCACATGGCTAGAATCAGACACTACTGAACTTAAAGTGCCACTAACCCCAAAAAAATTTTTTCGCAAATCTAAAAGCCCTTATTGAGTGGATTAGTCCAGTGAATAAATTATTGGTATTGGACATTTCTTTGGTCTTCTGTAGACCACCAAAGTTGCAAAAATTGGCATATGCATGTCCCATGGCGGAGAAGGAAAGGGAATGGGTATATTCCTGGTGTGACGTCAGACAAGCCAAACAAGGAGCTCATTTGAGCTCTGTCTGCTGAATGCATAGAATTTTTACATTGAGTTAGTTGGGGAAATGACTTTTCTACTCAAAAAATTCTATGTATTCACCAGACAGAGCTCAAAAAGTTCCTTGTTTGACTTGTGTGACGTAACACCAGGAATATACCCATTCCCTTTCCTACTCCGCCATGGGACATGCAGATGCAACTTTGGACGTCTACAGAAGATCAACGAAACGTCCAATACCAATAATTTATTAACTGGCCTAGTCCACTCAATAAGGGCTTTTAGATTTGCGAGAAAAAGTTTTTGGGGTTAGTGGCACTTTAAGTGATATTACATTATTGTTTAATTTCAGCAATAGCGGATGCTGGCCATGTGGAACCACCTGTTGTGTGCATTACCATAGCAAGTTGTGCAAACATCGTTTCCGGTTTCGTAAGTTTCCTATACAGTTCCCCTTCCATTATCTATGATAATAATAATAATAAAATCCTTATTTAAACTGTTGAAGATCCTATCAGCATAAATGCTGGTATTAACAGGAGAACAGTGCTTAATTACAGATAATAACTAAATTATTAATACAAAGTGAACAAAATTAAGGAAAATAACAGTTATAGGAAATTTATAAACTACAAATGTGAGTATTATTGCCAGTTTCTAATAGGTGAATGAAAATACTACGTTTAAAACTAGAGATAGATGTAAGTTCTCTGAATTCCGAAGGCAAAGAGTTTCAATCCTTTGCAGCTGCATACCTGAACATGCATGGATTGCCCTATTAAGGAAATGCATTAACATATAATGTCTAAAATTAGAATGGAAAAATTTGAGTTATAGAGCCAGTCCATATAGCCAGTTTGATTATAATTTATATCACTAAACAACAATGTTACACCAGGAAGAAAGCGTGAGGTGAGAAATAAACAAATCACACTGTAACAGTAACGTTTTAAGCTACGTTCAAAAACACTTTTAAGCCAGGGTAGCGTTAATTAACCATGTCTGATTCTTCAATACCATTAACGGGAATTTCCCTAAATTGCGCGAGGCCAGAAGTGCGACGTTTATAATCATTAAATATTCTGTGTCCTTAGCCTGTAAAGATATTAGGGACCTTTAGATGTTATTGATCATTGTGTTCTTCTGGATAGGTTGAGAAAATATGGGTTCGGTGAGGTTGAGACAAATTGGTTTTGTTCATATCTCACTGACAGACAACAATATGTGGTTTGTAAATGATGTCCAATCCGAAATATTATCGCTTACCAATGGTGTCCCACAAGGATCAGTGCTGGGTCCTACATTGTTCTGTCTACTGTTCAATTCTATTGCGCATAGCTTTATCGACTCCAAACCTTCACTTTATGCTGACGATACTGAAGTGCACTGCTCCCATACAGATCTTCATGTAGCTCAGTTAATGATGAATCGCGACCTTAAACGAGTTGATCAATGGTTGGCCAGCAACCGAATGATAGCAAACATAAAAAAAACAAAAGCAATGGTCATCGGATCGCGTCATGCTCTGGAAAAGGCGGATAAGATCGGAATCTACCTGAATAACGAAAAGCTCGACGAAGTCACAACATTTGATTATCTTGGTGTTCGCATTAGTAATATCCTCTAATGGGAACAACACATTAACAAACTATGTCAACGAACATATCCTAAATTTGGTTTATTGAATCGTCTATCTCTATTCTTACCAAAATCAATTTTACTTCGAATCTATAAACAAACCATAGTACCCATACTGGACTACGGTTGTATTGTGTGGCACGAGTGCGGGTCAACTCAAACAAAACGGGTAGAAAAACTGCAGAACCGTGTCATGAGAATTATCCTCCAACAAGGAAGGCAAAAATGTACACAGGAAATGCGTAATGAGTTGAGGTTGTTGTCTTTGAACACCAGGCGTCGTTTTCTACGATTTCTAACAATTTTTAAAATTCTACATAACTTGGACTGCCCTGATCAATTAAGAGATATTTTTAAACTAAGGCTTAACACGCACGACTGGGACTTGCGAGACAAAACCTTATTAGCTCTCCCAAAGGTAAAAAGTGCAATAGGGCAATCCATGTTCAAGTATGCAGCTGCAAAGGATTGGAACTCTTTGCCTTCGGAATTCAGAGAACTTACATCTATCTCTAGTTTTAAACGTAGTATTTCCATGCACCTATTAGAAACTGACAACAATACTTACATTTGTAGTTTATAAATTTCCTATAACTGTTATTTTTATTAATTTTGTTCACTTTGTATTAATGATTAGTTATTATCTATAATTAAGCACTGTTCTCCTGTTAATACCAGCATTTATGCTGATAGGATCTTCAACGTTTAAATAAAGATTTTGTTATTATTATTATTATTATTATTATTATTATTATTATTATTATTATTATTATTATTATTAGCAAGCACAACGGGAACGTCGTGATGACGTCCTTCGTACAAAAGAAATTTACAACTAAGACAAAGACATTGAACAATTTGAAGTCCCAAGAGCAAACCCTGCACCATCCTCGTTGTCCATACAACGTCAACTGATGCATCTTCACGTATTCGGAACGACCTTACCAACTTGAACAGTGAATTTAAAGCTGTTGGGTGAATTTAACGTTAACCTATTGCGGACAGCATCTTTTAAAGGCTCTAAAGCTTTTTGTAGGTCGAGACATATCTGACATCAACCCCATGAAATTGCCCTGTCAGTGACGTATGATTTCTTTTAAATATCGTATAATTAATATTCTCGCTTCGTTCAGCTTTCGGTTTGGAATCTTTGAAAGGCGGTGTTTAATAATGCTTAACGTCAAACTCACCCAACAACTTTCACTGTGTAATACGTCGTTCTGCGTACGCTAAAATGATTCCGTTGAGGTGACATGTACAACGAGGACGATGCATGAATTCATTTTTTGGCTTTTTGGTTTTTATTATGAAGGACGTCTCGTCAATAGACGAAATCGGAGTTTCGACTGCGCATACAATCTGAGTTGGGATAAAACGTATTTCACTATTTATAACGTGAGGCTGAAGCAGCCGTAGTAAACATAACATATAACATTTCTGATTTCAGAAACTTTTTAATGTTTAGGTATTCTATAAGGATAAATTTTGCTTATCGATTATCCTTGACAATAATCCTAAACGTATAGCGTCTAAAAATAATGAACTAAAAACATGAAAAAACAGTCCCAGTCTATGTTATCGTCCCGTTATGCTTTAATAGACATGATGTAATTTACATAGGGGCCCAAATTGAATAGGAAACTAATTTTCATGTGGGCCAAAATGAAACTACGATTTGCTGTATGATGTTCCCAAGGCTCCTGATTGGTTCATATTAGGTAGGTCACGCCCTGATTACAAGTTCTACCAATCAGAGAAGTAAAAGCCATCACGTGGAGCGAATATATATAAACGGCCAACATTGACAATAGACTAGCAAGATAGCAAAGCAACGCTCACGACGTACGTTACGTTAAAAGTAGTAAACGTTACCTCGCTACAGACCCGTGGTCGTAGAAGTTCCAGTGAACAAGGAGAATTGCACGGTAAGGTATTTTAGACTATTTACTATAGATAATCAAGACATTACAGAAGACAATAATACTTCAGTGTTCGGTGGCGAAGTAGGAATCATCTGATCATTTCCAAGTTCCTAGGATTTTTTATTTCATTCATTAATTTTTCCATTCTTTTGCGGTTTTTCCTGATTTCTTTTTTACTTTTCTGAAGAAGTCAGATTTGATGTTTAAAGTAGGTTTAAGAACTTCCAAAATGCTCCAGCATTGCTAAATGATTGTAGTGTCAGTATTGAAGTCAGTGTCAAGCAACAGTTCTCATCTTTTGGCTAGTTGACGTCATGAGGACGGGAGAATGCTCTAAGTGGTGCTGTAGAAAGAACAAGGATGGTGTGGATATTACCTTAGCGACTAAAAATTATTCATTCTCTTTGTTTTGCAAACATAATTCTTTCGTTTAGAGGACGTCGTCGTTGAGGTTGACGTCGTAGATCTTAAAGTCAAATGCCTAGCATTGCCTAATACATACGAAATGCCCAATGCCTAATGGCCTAAAAACCAATACCATTTACTGATCGCGATCTTGTAGCCTGCGTGCAGACTCATATTACATGTTGACGTTTAGGTGCTGATTTACTGTGGTTTTAAAACTCGCATAAACTAAATTTACAAAGAAGAATTGGTTTAGTCTAGATGTAAACAAATCTAAACGTTAATTCAAATCTCCTTTTGCAGCCGAGAAAAGAATTTCGTGACACGAGTCAGCCCGCAGAGGCAGTGGCAGGTGACTAATAACTGCCCTTCTCTCTTGATCGTTACCGTTTCAGGAAAAATCTACGCATTCGATTAGCACTTTGGAAAGAATAACAATTGATCTAACTTTCTTTGTTAATTGTGCGCTCTGATTTCATTAACCTAGCTCAACTTTATGTATCGACGCGCTCAATTCATCGCATTTTTTATCGCTTAAATGCTAATCGAAAGCCTAGATTTTACCTACATAAAAGATCTATAGTTACTCCTTTTATAACAAGTTCGCATTGCTAGTGGATTTGCCGTGCATGTTCGTGATTGTCCGTTTGTCCCTGTCATAGCCATAGCATAGGACATAAATTGATATTTTATATTTCACGGGGAGCACGCCTCGCACGAGACTTTATGGTGTCCCGTTCACGCTTTTCCTGTTTGGGTTGCCTACCTCTGTTATTGTGTATCACTATGTCACTATGTGTGTCTTATGTATTCGGTTATCATACAACAAGCCAATAAAGTGGTTAAAAGAAGCACTAAGGTAAAGAACTTGATCATATGAAATCGGAAACGCTATCAACACGGACACACAAAATCGTTCGATTTTACTTAGGAAATTATGAATATTATCATAATTCGAATTCGCTTTGGAAAGAATAACCATCAATTTACCTTCGTGGGCAACAGACAGGTTTTCGGCTAGCATTTCGGCGAGAAAACGGCGTTGGAGTGAAACTATCCAGCTGGTATCCCGGCAGTGGCGTGCGGTGACCAAAATTGATAGGCAAGCGAACGCGAACCCCTCTAGGGGGGGGGGGGGGGGGATCTGGGTGCATGCTCCCCCAGAAAACTTTTGAGTTTGAAACCCATAGGAGTGCAAAACGTGTTTTGTATCTTCTAGATTATCTGAGAATAAACAGTGATGTTTAGTTTCGTGTATTTTTAGTGATTATTTCATTTATTTCAGTAATAGAGTTGCAGAATAAGTCAGTCATGTCATACCGCACGTTTTGTGCGCATTTGCATATTTCTGTAGACTATATAGACCTTTTGGTTGCTGCGCAATTCACCAACAATATCACCAGCGACTTTCCCTTCATAACTTTATTTCTCAATTTCGAATGATGTACAATGTGTATATATGGTTTAAAACGATGCGCTTGGCGCCTCTCGTGCTGTCCTGCTTGCGTGTCATTCCTTAGGGCCCAGAGGGCAAGTTCGTCGTACCACACGTGTGTGTTGGGCAATCAGCTATCAAGCGGTGTCCCTTAGAAGCGCCGGTTTAAGCAGCTTAATCCACTTGACTCTTTCTAGACAAAACATCTAGAAGTCCAGTGGCGGATTTAGCATATACATCAGACCGCTCACGCGACTGAAGTAAAAAATCACAAGAATTGTCTTCTAGAAAATGTTGCGGTGCGACTGCTTAGTCTTGGCTTTCAGTGATCAACTATTCGCTTTGATCGCAATTTGCGAGTCAGCAAACACTGGGCAGGGATGACCGGTGGTCAGCGTTCGCTTTGTTCACCCATGAGTTCTGTATAAAGCGTTCTTTAAACGGGTTTTAGCTGTTAACAGCAACGATGAAGAAATGATTTCTACGATGATTTGTCATCTAGATTACAGTCATCGATTTATTTCAAGCGAGGAACATTTAAACGCGATTGGAAGGCGCATTTCGAGCTTCTGAATTCTGGCGCGGAGTCATTTATCCCCCCCCCCCCCCCCCCCCAAGGTATTTTACTTCATATATATCGAGAAAGTCTTTTTCTTTTACCAAGTGAGTTCATCAGGCAAGAAAATGATTTGAACAGAATGTTATTCACGTTTTAATATCGTTTTTTCATCGTGTACTTTCCAAATCACGTTGTTTTGTTACCATATTATTAAAGTGCAAACCACCGTATATTTAAGCGGGTTTTAGCTTGGCTCTTGAACACAACAGGGCCAGAAAACAATTTCAGGCTTGGTTATAGTTCTCTCACAATATATAAACATAGTGTTGTTGTTTGTTACTGCCTTACATGCAAAGACTCAAAGACGGTGCTTTTTAACTTTAAGATTCGTTCAAGAAATTATTTGTTTGCTTGTAATTGGACATTAGTTCTTCGCCCTCGCTTATTTAAAAAAAACTTTTCCCTGTTGAAGCCCTTTATATACTTACTAATAACATTTTAGTAATTTCAATCAGTGCTATTTTATTTGTCTCAATACTAAAAAAAATAGATTAAAGTCTATAAAAGGTACCACTGGAAATTGCTGGAAATTTCCGTGTTTGGATAGCCTGATCCAAACATGGGTATTGACCGATCAGTGCTTATTATAGTGCTGACACAGCACATGATCGGGCCGCGTGCATTCACAATTTTCGCGGGATCGTCGCGACTTAGTCTGCGACCCTTTTTCTCGGTTCATCGCAACTAACTTTGCAAGCTTCCAAAACACAAATAACAGAGACAAGAACAGATCAAGAAGAAAAATTCGTGTTGTGTTGGCATCTATATACGGGGTGTATTCTACCGCTAACAGTAAGTTACTAATGTTCATGTATTTAAAAATATTCTATGGTTATAGTGTAAGTGTCAAAATTGCAATAAGGGAAAAAATAAGGGAAGTAAAGTACTGTTTAATAAACGAGCAGGAGTGTTTTATCAGATATAAAGACACGAGGCGAAGCCGCGTGTTTTTATATCTGATAAAACACGAACTGTGAGTTTATTGAACGGCTTCAAAAACCATAGTCAATCGAGACATGGTCTGGAAACTCAGCTAAAGTCTTTGCTCTATCTTTTTGTTCGCCTTTATGCATTTTTGTGCACGGTGCACGGTCACTGAACACATTGTATTTTAGTATAATGAACGAATTGTCCAATAGCAACGTTTCAGTTCAATCGTTCAACCGTGCTATTTAAGGTTACAGGATACCCTACGCACGCATTTTAGGAGATCTGCTATTACTCGGCGAATTTTTATCCAATTTCCCTCAAATTTTCGGTGAATGTAGCCAGGAAGACGAAGCATAACATGGTGTTATCAAATACAACAAGAAAGAAGAACGTTTCTAGATATCCCCGCAAGTTTAAAATTTTCGAACCTTCGGGCCGCGATCAACGTTAAGCGTAGGTTTCACTAAAGACCTGTGAAACTATCATTTTTACACTTCTCGAAGATTGTTCTCAAAAACGGTGTTCGCATTTTTTTGTTGCTTTAGGGGTTAAATTGTTACAGCATAATCTTTCCCAACGTGTGTTGTATTGCAACTAATGGACAACAAAAAGCTCATAACTTGGTTAATTTTGCAGTACAAATTTCGCGCGAACACCGTTTTATAGCCAAGAGATACACTTACACCGTGTGCAAGTTTGAGGAAATTTGGTCAAAACGCGCGCGTAACGTTCTCTTTTTAATGCGTGTATATGGCTCAAAATTCATGTGCCTGAAAATGGATTTTGAAAGTTTCGCGCGGTTTCTCGCGGTGCTATCCGATTCTCCGCCCACTGCTACTTTCTACCAATCACAGCGTGTGGCGAACGTGTTATCTAATTATGAGAGGAAGTGCGAAAGAGATTGCTCCGGTAATTGCACGTCATCGAGCAAACACGTAGCAGTCATGCCGAAACGAAAGCAAAAAGCTGCGGGCCAAAACAAACGGAAGGAACGCTCGCCAAAAAAGCGCTGCAAAAACAACCGAAAGGCAAAGGATGGTCAGGGTTCGACTGATACAATGGAGGCAGTGGACTACAAAGAAAAACTACTGTCAGTGATGAAAGATAAAGGGTGAGAATGTTTTTAATGTTTCTGTTCAATTCGCTTCTAAAAGTCCATGTTCGATCATTATCATAGCGGATTGCTATATACATATATTCTTAGTTACGACGGAGAACACTTCATCAAACAACTTGAAGTTGGTGTTGAAGATCGACTCAAGAAGCGGGGTAAACCTCCTAGAATGGTGCGGTTTTCTTTTATTGTGGATGGGCACACGCACTTATTGTGAGTATTTTCAGCTATATAATATAATATTATATCAGCTCTCCTTTCCCGATTGCTCGGAAAGCTGCAACAGAACAGGCGTTCACTGTATATTTTTGTCCAGAACATTCTGAAATTGGCACTGAAGCGCGCGTTCTCGCTTGTACAACAAAAAATCCATTTTGTTCCTAATCCTTGCCCCGATTTCGCTTTTTCGAGTATGTGTAGTGGGCTATGTTGTACACATTCAGGATCAACAATATAACGTCCAACAGTTGGTTGAAAGGAGGTACTCTCATCCTCACTGCCACTTGATGAGTCGGAGTCGCTAAACGATTCTGAATCAGGTTCCGCAGCATTTCTTTTCCTCAAGCTTTCCATACTTTCGTTCAATTTTGATCCGCTTCGCGAACAACTTTCATCGTTGTTGTCTGGAAAAAGCTTGGGCCATTGTGCATCCTGTTGGAAATACGAACCCAAGTCACTTTGAGCTAAACAATTCTTTCTCTCATCTGGAAAAACACGTCCTTCATTGGTTTTCTTGCAGGTTTTGAGTTTCTTTCGACCTCGGCAAAAAGGACTTCGATTCTTTTTACCACTTTTAGACTTATGATGCGGCATTTTAACGATGAAGATATTGAGAGTTCAGAAAGCAAGACGTGTCGAAAATCGCGTGTTATGTATGATATATGAAATTAACAAACTGTCGGCTGACTCGACTTCCGGCTGAGCTGTCAAATTTTCCCGCAAAACTTATAAACCTCGGAAAGTGCTTTCCTTGATAACTCGTTCAATTTTAAAGTTATTTGTTTAAAATTTTTCCTGGTGATAGATATATTCGTAAGGTAAAATAATATGTAAAAAAAGAAAAAATGAAATTTTTAAAGTTCTAGGGTATCCTGTAACCTTAAATATTAATAAACCTAAAACAAAGGATGTGCACGGTGTAAGGTACGGTTCAACATAAAATCACAGCTCAGTATAGGCGCTTTGAAGTTTGCCGAGTTTCCAGACCATATCTCGATTGACTATGCAAAAACGAACCACTTAATGGTAAGTTCATTGGCATAGTAAGTTTGAAAAATAACCTTGTCAAAGCCAAGAAAATCAAAGCTAAAGTTTATGTAAATCAGGAGGTCTTTTGTGTTTTCCTCGTGAGTTATTAATAAGTTTTTGAAGTATAGAAAAAAACTTAAGATACGCGATCAGGATGATACATAATAAAATAAATAAAACGTTCTCTGATCAAAATATTTTATTACAACAAGAGCAGTCTGCAGCCTTCGACAGATTAAAAGATTAATGGAAAAGGTCAGCTATATAAGGAAGCTATTATTATTATATACAGAACTCGCGATCAAGCTCTCGGCAACGCCCTCCGTGGCTCAGTGGTCAGAGCATTGCACTAGAATCGCAAGGTCGTGGGTTCAATTCCTGCCGGAAGGCCTGTGTAGTTGCATTTTTCGCAACTGGTCCCGGTTTGGTCTTAAAATGTATATATTCTACACTCGAATTTTCCTTCACCCAAAATCCTTAGAACGTGCTATGTAATCGAGTGAAATGCCCAATATTACTTATAATATACCCAATTCTCTCCTGGCATTACCACCTTATTATATGATGCCGTGTAGGCGTTTGGCGTGTTTGTGTCGGATATGTGTGTAGTAGAGCTATAGTAGGCGTTTAGAATGTGTGTAGTTGTTTCTTAAGAAGAATTGCGTAGCTTCGTCTGCTCGATGTGCCATGATTCCAAAGTCTTTCGGTTACGGTAATTGCCTTTGTCAATTACCTTACCATTAATGGCGGCATTGTCAAAGTCAGTGACATGGTCGTTGGTCCAAGCGTGCCTGCGATGTTACTAGAACCTTTCACGTAATTCTTAACATTCCTATAACTGGGTGTTTTTTTGTTTTATTTTTTTTCTTGTTGCAAAACTTCTTCCCGTTTCTCCGATGTAACTTGAATTCTATAAACAACGTTAAGCTGTTCTTCGATGGGATGCCGGTATTTTTTTATTTTTATTATTTTCTTTTTATTTTCTTAAAATAGCTGCACCATCTATCTCGCCCATTCTAACGAAGATTTATAATCTGAGCTAATCCTCACGGCTAAGCCCTTTTTCCTAACTGATGGAAAATTGCTAAAGTTTCTCCTCTATTTAAAGCTGCATGGTTCGCTTTCTGACCGCTCTAACTTTCGTCCTTGAACATCATGTTCACGTGTCACTTTATAATTTTCTAACAAGCTACAATCTTCTTGTTGATAATCAATTTGGTTTTAGAACCTCTCGCTCATGTGAGCTGGCAGTCACTGATCTCACTGATAAGATTTTAACTAACATAGATAATAAACTAATGAATGGACTTCTTCTTATTGACTTTAAAAAGGCTTTTGATTTTGTTGACCACCATATCTTACTTCGCAAGCTTAAGATATATGGCTCTTCTTCCATAACGACCGGTACCAACGCACTTCGTTTAAGGGTACATTGTCTGATATGGTTCCTATTACAGTTGGCGTTCCTCAAGGAAGCATTCTCGGACCTCTTCTTTTTCTGCTATTTATTAACGATCTTCCATCTCAACTATCACATTCAAATTCTACAATGCTTACAGACGACACCACTATACTAACTAAGGGTTCTTCTGTTAGTGAGTTACATTTAAATCTTAATCTTGTCACTAATGATCTCTCAGTTTCGGCCAAGCAAAACAGGATGGTAGTAAACACATCAAAGACCAAAGCCATGCTCATACATTCTTCTCAGAAGTTAAGGTTTATCTCTGATCAATTCCTTTTGGTCAAATTAGACAAGAAATCGAACAAGTCCAGCATGCTAAAATACTTGGGGTCAATTTAGACAGCCATTTAACTTGGGCCAGTCACATTGACAGCTTATGTTCTCTTGTCAATAGTAGCTGGCTAGCATTGCTGCGTAGGATTAAACCTTTTTTAACTCAAGAATGTGCTCTTCGCTTCGTTATTATAACTTTTGCATCCATGCTAATATTATTTACTGCTCTGTTACCTTGAGTAATTGTTCTAAATCACTTCTGCTTCGAATTCTCCGTCTTCAAAAGCGTGCAGCTCGTACTATTTTTGAAGCCGACTATTCCACCTCTTCTGTTCTTCTTTTCTCCCAGCTTAAATGGATTCCAGTTTTTGATCTAATTAAGTTAAGGAATCTTCTTCTACTGTTCAATATATTACTTAACCCTGATGCTCCACCTTCCTTTAAACTTATGTTTATTTTTTTATCTGCCAATAAACAACATGCTCGTACTGGAGCCTGTTTATATGTCGATACTGTTAAAATATATGTATTTAGTTATATTTAGTTGGGTTATTACTTGCGTTAATTGATTTGTTATTGCATGTTTTGTCAATAGTTATGTTAGACCTTCCTGTAGATAATCTTATTAATTAAGTAGTCCAGTTATTTGTAAAAATAGCTACATGTACGACACGCAAGCCAAATTCCATGAAAGCGGACATTGAAGTCATTCTACTAGGGATTAGTTAGTAGGTATGTGGCTAGTTAGTAGGGTGCGCGTGTGTATCAGACAAGACGAAATATGTTAAACTCGTGAATATGCACGTGAGCATGTCTGCGGCGGAAGTGACAACTTATCAAGTTGTCGCCATGTCAACAAGCACTTATTGTGCAACTTCAAGGAAATACCACCAGCCATTTAACACTTCAGTGTAATGTGTATATATATATATATATAGTATAGTATAGTATAGTATAGTATAGTATAGTATAGTATAGTATAGTATAGTATAGTATAGTATAGTATAGTATAGTATAGTATAGTATAGTATAGTATAGTATAGTATAGTATAGTATAGTATAGTATAGTATAGTATAGTATAGTATTGTTTAAGTAGGCTTACCTCAAAATGTTGAGTGTTGCAACTGTCAGTTTCACGCGTGGCGATCTTCATGCCTGAAGATCGCCACGCGTGAATTGAAGATCGCCACGCGTGAAACTGACAGTTGCAACACTCAACATTTTGAGGTAAGCCTACTTAAAATACTTAAGTGGCAAGACGCACGAAGACTTCCTGGTTAGAAATAATCTTGCCGAATTTATTGACTAAATGTAAACAGCATATTTACCATCTGTTCGAATTTATCTCTGTTTGAAAAAACAACAACATGAGAGCTTCTTACTTTAGCAGGGGTAGCTGTAAGGTGCGCATGAAAGGTTAATCAACAGTGTGTTTACACTGAGTATATAGCAAACCGGGACTTGGTAGACAGATATACGTTCTTCGTCTTTGATGTTGAAATTAGGAGATGTACCAGTGCATGTGACGTCTTTTTAACACAGCACATGTCAAAAACTTCTTGTCCGTTAAAGAAACCCCCGTTCAAACACTTTCTTCGTTTTCTGTCCTTGGTAAGTAGTCCATTTTGTCTCCATGAAACGTTCTTTGTGTTTCTTTCATCCCGGTCCTTGACATGGCGAGAAATAATGGTCACGCATGCGCGTAATGCATGCCCACTTACAAAAATTTTGACTATAAAAGTTCTGCAAGATTAATAGGACTTACATAGAGGATGAGTAAAACAATCGTCGTAGCAGTGTCAATAGTAGATTATTTCAAATGTTTCCATCTGAATCGTATAGTGCAACACATCGGCGATATAAATATCATCAGCGATATGCCACAGATATTAAATCCGTTGCGGTTTTTGATATACTATTTTGAGCACAAGTCTAACATAAGCCAATATGGCGAATACGCAAATTGTACCAACCTTGCTGCTCACGTTATCGAAAATCAAACAGAGGTATACTATTTCCATACAAGTTTCGATCTGATTCGGCTACTATAAAGATCCGTCTTTTCGATGATATTCTTCATTTCTAGCCTGTATTTGTCGTCGTTGCGGTTTTCAGTCATGGATTTCACTAATATTCGATGTATTTTGGCTAAAGAAATATGATACTTTGCGTAAAATCAGTTCAGAAACCACGACTAAATGTCTCCATATTCGAGCTTCGCCATCTTCTTACGCGCCATCTTCACTTCCAAATAAACATTGGAACCTTTCCTTTTTGTTCCCAGGCTTTCTAGGGTTATACAGGCAGAGCTGTGTTGAGAAGACTGGGGTTTGTTTTGAAGTTTGAATCCCAAACGTAACTAAAGCGCCGGACCAGGCAAGCAACAAAGCATTACTGTCGACGCGACGACGCTTGGACTTTGAAAACGTGTTGTTTTCTATGATGAGGAACCAAATTTAGCGACAATATGTCATAAAGGGTACTAAGAATTCGAATCAATCGACAATTGGAGAATTTTAGCGATATTTTACTTAGAAAATGGTCATTTAATTGCGTATTTAATTGCGTGTTTAATTGCGCAACGGCGGCTCGGGTATCAATGCAGGCTACTCCCGCTTATGTCCCCCATTTCTCGCCATGGAATCTTTTCAATAGCTAGCGTGTTTACAGGTTTTGATCATAGTCCGAGCAAACGTTTCACTGACAAAATTGAAACGACAGTTTTCATAAATGATTGCTTCGGAACACCTATACTTTTCGAGGTTTTAATAGTGTCGCTGTATTGGCACTCCAAAACTGTGAACCATGTTGACATTTTGTGCAAGATTTTGTTAGTTCTTCTGTTTCTTTTGGACCAGCTTCGACTTTGGTCGAGATGTTGTTAGGTTTTGGATGTCACTTGCTTTATACTAATCACTAATATATGCTTGAAAAATGGTCGATCATTTGAATATAAACACTCGATCGCAGTAGGTCTTCTGGAAAACATACATCGAAACTCTGAATAAAAATAAATCCAAAATAAACTTCCAAAATACATGTATTACTACAACTATCCTGCAAGCAAATGTATTATACTCTGTTCTCAGAAAAAAAATTTTTTTAAAAAAGTAGAAAAAGAACCCCATATATAAATAGGTTTTTTAAAAACCTTGGTACTCTCTATTTTTTTTTTAGAAATTGACTATTGTAGTATCATGAGCGCTGACAAAACTAATCAACCGTCGACAAGTGACAAAGGCAGCAAACGGAAAGGTTCGAACTACTTATTGGCTTATTCGCTTATACCCCTTTATACACTTATTTACTCAGGATATGGAACATATCAAAGAAATCCAGAATGAAGATATTAATAACACCAGAATATCCAATTCAAAAGACAGTTCCGACAAATCTGCCATCAATGACGAATTTGACTTTGTTATGTTGTGTGATTCAAATAGAAAATTTATAGACATTAAAAAACTATGTTCAAATAAACATAGCAAAATGATTGCGTGTAACACAACGAGCAAAGCAATAGATATTATAAACTCTCCGAGATTTACGGTAAATAAAGGAATTATTATACATACCGGAGTCAACGATACGGAACATTTACCAGCGGAAGAGATTATAAACTCTCAAGCTGAAATGATTAATATGGCAACTAGAAAATTTCCAGGCAAAGAAATTATTCTATCAAGTATTACTCCAAGACGAGATGAGTTTGACAGAGAAATACCAAAGATCAACAAAGCAATCAACGAAAGAATTAAAGATATCCCAAATGTTAGTCACGTATACAACGGCAATTTAAATGACAATCGCCTATATTTTGATGACAAACACCTGAACAGGAAATTTGGTGTTCCTGCTTTGGCGAAAAATATTAAGAGAGAATTACGAGAGATTTTTGTATCTCGCCGAAGTCAAGATCGTGCAGTCCAGGATCGGAGAAATCAAGATCATACAGTCCAGGATCGGAGAAGTCAAGATCTTACAGCCCAGGATCGGAGAAGTCAAGATCTTACAGCCCAGGATCGGAGAAGTCAAGATCTTACAGTCCAGGATCGGAGAAGTACCCTCCACAATGACTCAGCAAGGAGCCATCAAGATGTACCAACTGATTTACAGTCAAGAGGCACCGTCGGTAACAATGTACCTCAACCTGTGATAATTGGGATGCAAGACCAGCTGAAGAATATATCAGACTTATTGAATCGACTGATTCAAAACAATATTAGCATTAATCAGCAGCAGCATTATCAAAGGGTAATGTATCCACCAATTCCTTCATTTTTTAATAATAGACTTGTTTAATTAGTTTACTCAAATAGTTCTTTAGTAGTTAAACTTCAATTAATGGCAAAAAATTTTCTCCGGTTTGCAAGTTGGAATATTGAAGGTCTGTCTAGTAAGCTTAATGATACAGACTTCATTTCAAAATTACAAAACTTTGATTTAATCTCACTAGTAGAGACCTGGCTTCCCTATGGTCACAATAATATTAATATTGATGGTTTCTTTTCGTTTTCAAAATGCCGAAAAGAAGTTTCTCAAAAATCACGTAGAAGTTCTGGTGGTATTACAATTCTTGTTAGATCATCTCTTAGAAAAGGGATTAAATTTTTAGATAAAGAGAGTAGTGAAGAGTTTGTATGGTGGAAACTGGATAAAACGTTTTTCAACCTTACACATGATATTTTCATTTGTACTGTTTACATACCACCTCAAAACTCCTCCCGTGAAACACGAATTAATATTGATCATTTTGAAAATCTTCAAGATAGTATCTATAAATTTTCAGTTTTGGGTAAGGTTATTTTATGTGGAGATTTCAATGCTAGAATAGGTATCCTAGATGATTTTATTGATGATCCATTTCTTGAGGATGAAAATTATACCCCACTCACATTAGATAAGCGATCCTCAAGAGATTGTCATGTAAATTCTTATGGGCGATCTTTAATTGATTTATGTATTGGCAATAGTATGGTTGCACTAAATGGTAGAACCAACGGAGATCTCATTGGTCAGTTCACTTGTCAAACTTATAATGGAGCAAGTGTTGTTGATTACGTTATTGTTTCACGACCTGCTTTCATCTATTATTAGCCTTACAGTAGCCGATATCACTGAATTTTCTCATCATTCCTATTTATCTTTTGTGATGAGAATTAAAATCCCCAAAACTCCAGATGATGCATTAAAATTAATGCCTCATCCTGTGTCTTTTGTGTGGAATGAGAACCAGAAAGATTGTTTGAGAGAATTTATGGTCTCGAATGAAGTACAAAATAAATTAGATTCATTGTTTCTCCAGCCTACATATAGCGAAAAATCAATCGATGTTGATATGCTTGTAACTAATTTTTCCAAAATATTATGTGATACATCCCAAAAAGTATTATATACTAAGAAACAAAAGAAAACGAACAATAAAAACAAAACAAAGGTGAAACAAAAATGGTATGATACAAATTGCCATACTCTTAAAAAGAATTTGAGAAATTTAGGAAGTTTACTGACAAAATATCCTAATGATGTCTATTTACGTCATCTATTTTTTTCAAAAAGAAAGGAATATAAACGCATGGTTAAGAAACAAAAAAGACAATTTCATAATTCTATACTAAATCAAATTGAAATTTTATCCAATAACAATCCTAAAGGATTCTGGAAACTAGTTAATTCTATAAAAACACGTAAATCATGTACGTCTAATGAAATACCATCATCGGAATGGTTTGATTATTTTAGAAATTTGAACAAGATAAATTTCAACACTGAAAAGATAAGCAACGAAGCTCAAATTGTGAAGGATTTCAATATTTGGGCAGCCTGCAAAAACGATACCCTTGACAAACCAATCTCACTTGAAGAATTGTGCAAACTGTCAAAGAGATTAAAGAACAAAAAAGCCAGTGCCGGTGATTCGCTGTCCAATGAGATCATTAAGTTAGCAGTCGAAGTTTTACCATCCTATTTTGTAAAATTGTTTAATACTATTCTATCCTACGGTGTGTTTCCATCACATTGGTCAAAGGGTTTCATAGTCCCAATATATAAATCAGGTAGTACAATTGACCCGAGTAACTATAGAGGAATTTGTATAGGCAGCTGTCTAGGAAAATTTTTCACATTGATTATGAATACTCGTTTAACTAAATTTCTGGAAGAGTGCAAAATTATGAGTAAATGTCAAATCGGTTTTCGGAAAAATTGCAGAACAGCAGATCATTTACTAGTTCTTAAAACTTTAATAGATGTTTATAAGTCAAAACGAAAACCAATTTTTGCCTGTTTTATCGACTTTAAAAAAGCCTACGACAGCGTGTGGAGAGAAGGACTTTTCTTCAAACTTATTCAATATGGTTGTAGTAAGAATTTCATACGTCTAATGCTAAGTATGTATTCCTCAGTTGATTGCTCGGTAAAATTGGATAAGGGAAGTACTCCTTTCTTTAAGTCCCATATTGGGGTAAAACAAGGATGCAATCTAAGTCCCACCTTATTCAACATGTTTATCAATGATATACCTAATCTATTTAACAGCTCGTGTGCCCCAGTAAAACTTGATGAAACTGATTTAAATTGTTTACTTTACGCAGACGACTTAGTTTTACTATCCGAGTCCAAGTCTGGCTTACAAAACTGTCTCACAAAGCTTGAATTTTACACCAAGAAATGGAAGTTGAACATTAATTTAAAAAAATCAAAAGTTTTATTGTTTGGAACACCAACCCAAAGACGTGCACACTTCCCATCAATTTGGTCTTTTGGGAATATTGCTCTAGAGCAAGTTGATGAATATTGTTACCTTGGTATTACTTTTCACTTTTCCGGTAATTTTAAACGAACACAAAAAATACTTTATGGTAAAGCAATACGTGCCTATCATTGTTTATTCAAAAGTTTTTCAAACGTAGAGAATGTACCAATAAAATTACTTTTAAAACTTTTCTCTTCAACTGTAGTTCCCGTTTTACTGTATAGCTGCGAAATTTGGGGTCCATACTTACTGGGTAAAATAAACTCTTTTGCGATGTTTAAAACCAAAATTTTTAAATTAACAAATGATATAGAAAGACTACATCTAAAATTCTGCAAAAGAATCTTGGGTGTGCACTCAAAATCTACTAATTTAGCTGTCTATGGTGAACTAGGAAGGGCACCCCTAATTATACAAATAGCTACACTTATAACAAAATATTGGTTTCGCATCAAAAGCTCAACTTTTACAGATACCCTCGCTGGTGAAGCAGCGAGAGTCTGTATGGACTCTAATTTACAACCAATATTATTCACAAAATATTTACTACAACTATGTAATATAGAAGTTAATAATTTTAAAAATTTTGTAATACCACCCGAAGAACAAGGAAATTTTTGCCATTACTTGAGGAATAAATTACATGAGTTTTATACCGAATACTGGAAAGAGCAGATTCAACAAGGTGGAAATAATGGCAAATTAAGAGTCTTTAAAAAACTGAAAATAAATTTTGGCTTTGAAAAATATCTTTCTTCAATTCGCAACTTCAAACATCGTCAAGCGGTTACAAAATTAAGAATTTCAGCTCATAAATTACCTGTTGAAACTGGTCGATACGGAAATGTTTCATACAGTGAAAGATTATGCAAACATTGTGATCTAAATGAGATTGGGAACGAACAACACCTTTTAATGTCATGCAGAAACACAAAGTTCGCCGATCTTAGAGTTAATTTTATGGAAAGTCTCTGTAAAATAAATAACTCGTTTACTAAATTTAGCTACCAAGACCTTTTTATGTATGTCATTGCTATGCAAGACAAAACAATTATGACTTTGGTAGCTAAATACTGTTTTAATGTTTTAACAAGTTTTGAAAGTCTATACAGTAGTTGAGCACGTAGTTCAGTTTATATGTTATATGTATGTATCTTATATACCAAATCTGGTATTTATGTTGTTGTTTGAATAAATATTAACTTACATATTTATTTGTTATCTATTTGTTTACTTTTTATTTACTTATCAAACTCATTAATAATTCATAATGAAAATTCAAAAGAAATGAATATTTAATCAATATTTGTGAATCAGATACAGTTAAAACATTGATTAATAAAACATCAATGTTTTATCACTAGTGGCTCCAATTCAGCTTTTTCTGACTTATTATCTAACCTTTCCTACGATTCTTAAACAAAGTATTCATTATGCATGTACACTTAAAGTTCGGCTCACCATTGTAAATGCCCATAAACCGCATTTTAACTACTACTTAAAAACTCATTAGTAATTGATGAGGAAAATTTTAGGAAATTAATATTTAATGTAACCAACGAGAGCTTAGCTTTAATTGAATTGGATCGGATTGCATTGCACTGAATTGAATTAGTTGCTAGTTCAAAAGTAAACAGACATAGTTAATGTAGATCGATCGGTAAGAGAATCGTCCAGATTTACATAAACGTTTTGTTTGATTTTCTCAGCTAATTTTTATAATATTCGATCAAAATATGCGTTTCGATGCATCATTTAAGTACGTTTGGGTAAATGTATTTATTTACTTAAAAATTTATTTATTTATTTACTTATTTATTTATTTACTTTACTTATTTATTCTTATATATTTATTTATTATTAATTTATTATAAATATAATATTAATTTATAGATAAATCCTTCGAACGTCGGGATTTATGCGAAATAAAGCCATCGGACGCTGCGCGTCCTTGGGTCTTTATATAGTATACATCCCTCATTCTCGGGATTTATCTATTACTTATTATTATTATTATTCATATATAAATTAATTACAAAAACCGGTCAAATTTCTCAAAAAAATCCTCGTTTTTTTTACCTCAAAGATTTGAAGGCCGTACGCTAATTCAAATGCTCGCAAATGTCGTTGAACGTTCACGAAATACTGATGAGCTATACTCACGCGGCGAAGTTACTAAACGTGCAAAATGTGCAAGTTATTGTTATATATACTGTAGGAGTGATCAGAGAAGTCTGAGTCTTAGTCTCAGCGAATCGGCAATTTGAGTTACAACAATTACAACTATATGAAAACACGACTATTGTAAAAAATCGCAAGCAATCGCCAATCGATATTTCGCAGACTGAATTACAACAATTACAACCGTATGGACACTACACGACTATTGTAAAACATCGCAAGCAATCGCCGACTGGGATTTATTCATTTACTTACTTACTTACTTACTTACTTACTTACTTACTTACTTACTTACTTACTTACTTACTGACTTACTGACTTACTGACTTACTGACTTACTGACTTACTGACTTACTGACTGACTGACTGACTGACTGACTGACTGACTGACTGACTGACTGACTGACTGACTGACTGACTGACTGACTGACTGACTGACTGACTGACTGACTGACTGACTGACTGACTGACTGACTGACTTACTTACGGCTTACTTACTTACTTTCTTTTATTTATTTATTTATTTATTTATTTATTCATTTATTTATATGCTTTCTTATTCATTATATATATATATATTTACTTACTTATTTATTAATTTACTTATAGAATATTTATATATTTACTTATTTATTTCAATAGGCGCTGGAAATGACGAAATGCAGGTTCAGTATCTATAAATTTTTATTTTTAAATGTTTAGAAAAAAAAGCCTTCGGCCTCTCATAGTCGTTAAAGCTTCGGTGAAAATGTTAAATCATTCTTTATTTGTACTTGTAGATCCGCGGCATCCGCCAAGTTCCAAACCTTTGTAATGAATGCAAACAAAGTACGCATACTCAAATGCAAGAGTTGGGGATAAATTATATTTATCCATGTGCAATTTGCTTCGAATGGTTTCTTAAATATCGCACCAAAATTACACCAGCTCTGTAAAGTTCAACTACCTAAAAGACCATTTGCATGATTGCATGTCATGCACAGCTCAACTATAGAAGTAATTTTGAACGAGGCTGAGTAGCTGATCATTTGTAAGCCGTTAGAAACATTTCAAACGAGGGAAGATAAACTAAACCTGATATATTATATGATAGATGAGAGCCATTTTCTTGGTATTTTATTAATTTGACGTTGTCTTAAGGTGACTCGATACAGTTTTTTAAAATTTAGATGTCCAAAACACGTGGATAAACAATTCGAGAAAAGAATAAAACTAAATGTTTTGCACAGTTAAACAGTCTCACAATGAAAAACAGTTACCAAATAAATAGCAACAGTTGTTGCTATGGCAACAATGACGTTTCAAAATGGCTGCTAATTACCTTTCAAACTAATTTAATTCGAAAAAAAACTTTGGTGACCCCCAGTTTTTTTCCATTAAAACTTTTCTTGAAGTATGGGTAATCAATAGGCCGATTTAAAAAAAATTCTATACAACAAATTTTTTTAAAAATCAACAAACATGATTTTTCCTAAAATAAAATTATTCGTTCTACAGAATTTTTAAAAAATCGGCCTATTGATTACTCATACTTCAAGAAAAGATTTAATGAAAAAAAAATTGGGAGTCACCAAAGTTTTTTTCGAATTAAAATAATAGTTTGAAAGGTAATTGGAAGCCATTTTGAAACGTCATTGTTGCCATAGCAACAACTGTTGCTATTTATTTGGTAACAGTTTTTGATTGTCAGAATGTTTAACTATGCATAACATTTAGTTTTATTCTTTTTCCGAATTGTTTACGCACGTGTTTTGGACGTATTTTCCATTTTTCAAGAAACTGTATGGAGCTACCTTAAGTAAAAAATGATAATTTTTTATATAAACAATATTTAGTGTTTATATTTGTGTTTATTTTATATAAATGTTGAGCTGAATAATAAAATATATATTTGATGAAAATAGTAAGGCAACCAGAAGACTATTTATAGTGTACACTGGTAATACTGTTATCTCTGTGTGTGTTTGTCCTCTTATGTTCTTGAATAACTCGAATAACTCGCTGTGCGGATGTAGAAATGGATTAATAACTTGTTAACCCATTGCTGCCTAGGATGTCAGAAGGTTCTTCCATTGATGATTAAAATCATTTGTTGTTAGACAGGTATCAAAACAATTTTTGGTGGCTCAGGCTAGGTAGAAATGGACTTGTTAACCCATTGCTGCCAAGGATGTCAGAAGGTTCTTCCATATTTGACCGTTGACAAGTAAAATGATTTGTTGTTAGATAGAGCAAAACAATTTTTGGTGGTGCAGGCTAGGTAGACCAATTGCTGCCTAGGATGTCAGAAGGTTCTTCCATATTTGACCATTGACAAGTAAAATTATTTGTTGTTAGACAGATCAAAACAATTTTTGGTGGCTCTGCTGCCAAGGATGTCAGAAGGTTCTTCCACTGATGAGTAAAATCATCTGTTGTTGGACAGCGTAAAACAATTTTTGGTGATTCAGGCTAGGCAGAAATAGATTAATAACCAGCTAACCCATTGCTGCCTAGGATGTCTGAGGGTTTGTCAAAGCCAGAGTTTTCTAGTATATTGTATACAAATACTCATAGTAAGCTTAGGTTACCTATGCTTTCAGATACCAAACCAAACATCACCAGCAAGCCAGGCAGGCCTCGAAATTAGTGCTGGCCACTGGTCATTGACCAGCAAATTTATCAAGTTTTTCCAGCAAATATTGTTGCTTGCCAGTCATCCATTGTGCTGGAGAGTGTAGCTATTATAATCATTGCACGTATGTACCTCAAACCCAACTGCAAGTGGATGTCTCTGGGCTTATACTGACTACTGACCTACCTGTACATCAAACCTCACCAGCATTAGGCAACCTCACCCAAATGTAACACCTGCATTTCAGGTTTGTCTTATTGTCACACCTTGTGGCATGTACTATGGAAATCACCAAAGTCTGAACTGTGATTATAACACACAGTTACTTTTTCTATTACAGCATACTCATTAAGCTCATGGTATTTTCTTCTTGTTCATTTTTTCTTGACATTAATATTCCCACATGTGTTGTTCAGTGAGTAAACTAGCCAAAAAACTACAAATTAATGTGACCAGTAAAAAATCCTCCATGACTAGCAAATTCAATTTTTTACTGGTCATGATGACTGGTACATTTAGATTTACAAAATTTATTTCAAGGCTTGAAGCCAGGCAGGCCATACATTGTCAGTGACAAAGTGTACAAATGGTCTATATATACTCTACGGAGTAGTTGACACAAATAGTGATCAAAAACTATTTGCACTTTAAAAATTGTTGTTCAAGCTAGCAAACTACAACTAGACGTTCAAAGCAACCTTGACCCTTGGCAGGCACTAACACAATTAATCCACAAACAAGTGATGAACTAACCTTGTTGCTTTTTTTTGGCTCTTGATGCATAGATCCAACTGAAACTGCTCTAATATATACCACCAGTTCATTTAAATCTGAAATGTATCGTCTGGGCTCTACAGATGTACAACATAAACAAAAATGTCAGTAATGTATCAGCAGGCATTGTTCTCCACATATTCTAAGGATTCTGGAGCAAGAAAAATTTCAATTGTTAGAATATCACCCCCCCCCCCCCCCCCCCCCCCCCATTCGGTATGCTACTGTAATCAAACCCCAGACCTAAGAGTGATGCAGATTGTTGCTGACATTTATTCATTGTTCTACACCGTACTACATTCAGACATTGAATGTTTGTATGGCAACAAATAATTGTAAAATTATATATTATAAATAATTAGTGAGGATTTGTGACCACTTCACAAGTAACACTGCTTAATTTAGACCTATTGATGTCAAGGCCCGCAACAGACCTGTATAAGTCTGTGAACAAGTTGTAACACAGAGTGACACCAAGCTTCATCTTGTCAACCTTTTAGTTTATTACAAACAATGGCACAGCCAGTTGTTGAAACAACCATGATCAACAGACTTGTCAGCTACAACTTGTTAACTTGTCGCTAAATAAACCAATACTGTACTGCATTTGCAATGCAGATACATTCTGATGCCAGTTGAATAACAAGTTGTGACAAAGTTTCTTGTAGGCTAATGCTATATGCAGTACAAACAAGTAGTGCATTTTTACACATGTAAACTACATATATGTACAAATGCACAATATGTCCAACCCACCTTACAATATATAAATTTCTGTACCATACAGCCTCTATTAATTATAAGGTATCAATTTGTTCCAGTTCATCGAGACAACCATTTGCAAGAAGTTGATTGCAAGTTGCAGCAAGTTTATATCTGAACAAGCCTACATGTTTTGTGTATACAGTATGTTTGTATTGCTAGTGGCTGCAGTTTCAAATTTGCTGTTTCAAATTTACTGTACATCTTCATCCTGTTCACCATTCACTGTTCTGAGACTCCTTTCTTAATCACATTGTTTTACTTTGAAATAATTTACCTCTTTTAATTTGTCGGTCTGCTATTTCACTTCCTTTAAAACCCCAATTGTCTAAATTCTCAATTAAAAACCCCAGTTAATAAGCTTGACACTATCTTTCACATTGATAGAGTGGGAATGTGGAAGATAGTGTGTTCCAATTGGGGGATTATTGGCAGACGTTTTTGCTGCAGAGAAGTTATATTGTTTTATGTATTTGTAGTTCTGTAGCAAATTGTGCCTGAAATTCTATCCAGGCTTTATTTTAATTTACTAATTTCTCCTGACGAAGGGCCTTCGCTCGAAACGTCGAGAAGATTTTTCTCTGTTTTTCAGGCCAATGTGACTTAACCCTGGTAATATACTTTATTTTAGTAGCAGTCTGTACAGGGTTCTACAGGGGTTTGGGACTTGGGTCCTCAAGTTGATTTGTTAGCCCCTAATCCAACCCACTTTTGTTCGTATAAATGTACTGTAACTTGTTTTTATTGTATTGTATCTAGTGAGTTTGATTAAAGCTTCTATTATTATTATCTTTAATAATCAAGTTAATGAGTTTGCAACCAATCAGCCATGTGTATAATATATAAATAATGTAATAATATATTTTGCTGAGCTTTCGTCCTGTGTAACTCAGAAGTTCTTTAGAACAGGCAAGCTACTGAAGAAGCTTGGCTAGCCTACTCTATAGAAGACCCGTCCCAAGTTGCAAAAGGCGAAAAATTGACAAGCTGTGAGAATGAAATTGCATACATGCATATTTAAGTTGTATATAATATATTGCCTCAAAATTCACTTTAACAGTTTAAAGGATAGAAAGAAAGCCCAAAGTAAAAGGGGGGTAAAATGCCGAGAGTTTAAGAATGAAATACTGACATTTGGAGCAAAGCCCTTCATCGGAGTAAAACGTTTTACTCTGACGAAGGGCTCTGCTCGAAAGGTCCGCCACCTTTTCGCTTCGCTATATCTAAAATAATACATTACGTGTACTCTAGTTTTACAAACAGAAAGAAAGTTCATTACTAACCACATCAATGCCATCCGTTTCCTTCTTTGTTCTGTCTTCTTCCTTAGCTTTTATTCCCATTTTCAACAACGTGCTTTTCTTGTTCGTCCGCCATCTTCAAAATTTCAATTTGGTGCCCAGGGTCGAACAAATAGTCACATGGAAAATTTTGACCAATCAAAAGCACTGAATACAGCAGCAGATGAAGTCAGCCAATAGGATTCCTCCTGAAACAATGCCTCGCATTTTCAGCCAATCCAAACAAAGAAAGATAAACAAAGTGCGAAATAATTGCGTCAGCGTTTGAACAGCCGTCAATGTTTGTTTTTATAATTTTTCGACTTATAGAACGAAATTTTTCGTTCACGGTCAAAATATCATGAGTTTGGGTTATTTTGAAGATTTTTACGATGGCCTAGACGAGGGACCTTTAGGAGAATGCGAAGACTGTGGAGATTTCGTGGCGGAAAGAGAAATCGGACTGTGTCAGTTTGGGTTTTGTGCGAAAGGAGTTTGTGAAGATTGCGGGTTTCGTTGTGAAAGAAACTGCGTGGATTCTATTGTGCTTTGCTCTGGTCATGCAGCTGGCGTTAAACTAAGGTGTACAGAATGCCAAAGGCAATTTTGTGATATATGTACAAATGTTAAAATCATAAAGGTTGGTACAAAGCTTTAACCATTTGTTCGTAACAAGTATTTTAAAACGTAAATATTCACGCCATCCAACTTTCACATCAAAACAATACGGTTTTAATAATTCCAAAGGCAAAACAGGGGGGGCTAGGCGTCTAATAATACAGTCGGGGGGTATGGCCACCAATATTTGAGCACCAAACGTTTTAGTTTATAATAAGTATTTTATGAACAGATAATCTTGATCTCGTCAGCATTGCAAGCTAGCGATATAACGGTCGACGTATTAAAGGCATTCTTTGGCAAATTTTGAACGGAACAATGTCAATGTATCGCTCTCGGTAGGCAAGGGTGGCAGCCTCGCTCTCACCGCTAAAGTTAAGTCAATAGTACTCGGATATAGGGAGACCAACTTACCTTACCACGAGGGTTTTCATCGGATTCTCCAGTTTTTCTTCCTCGCAATATCAAAACCATAGTTTCTCCAGTTAATTCTAGGAACTAGTTCTATCAAGGGGTGAGGGGCATTGGATCTGTCTGTCCGCCCGTCCGTCCGTCCGTCCGTCTGTCCGTCTGCCGTCCATCCGTCGGTCCGTCCATCCGTCGGTCCGTCCGTCCGGTCTGTCTGTCTGTCTGTCTGTCTGTCTGTCTGTCTGTCTGTCTGTCTGTCTGTCTGTCTGTCTGTCTGTCTGTCTGTCTGTCTGTCTGTCTGTCTGTCTGTCTGTCTGTCTGTCTGTCTGTCTGTCTGTCTGTCTGTCTGTCTGTCTGTCTGTCTGTCTGTCTGTCTGTCTGTCTGTCTGTCTGTCTCCGTGTCCGTGTCCGTCTGTGTCCGTGTCTTTGTCCGTCTTTGTCCGTCTTTGTCCGTCTTTGTCCGTCTTTGTCCGTCTTTGTCCGTCTTTGTCCGTCTTTGTCCGTCTTTGTCCGTCTTTGTCCGTCTTTGTCCGTCTTTGTCCGTCTTTGTCCGTCTTTGTCCGTCTTTGTCCGTCTTTGTCCGTCTTTGTCCGTCTTTGTCCGTCTTTGTCCGTCTTTGTCCGTCTTTGTCCGTCTTTGTCCGTCTTTGTCCGTCTTTGTCCGTCTTTGTCCGTCTTTGTCCGTCTTTGTCCGTCTTTGTCCGTCTTTGTCCGTCTTTGTCCGTCTTTGTCCGTCTTTGTCCGTCTTTGTCCGTCTTTGTCCGTCTTTGTCCGTCTTTGTCCGTCTTTGTCCGTCTTTGTCCGTCTTTGTCCGTCTTTGTCCGTCTTTGTCCGTCTTTGTCCGTCTTTGTCCGTCTTTGTCCGTCTTTGTCCGTCTTTGTCCGTCTTTGTCCGTCTTTGTCCGTCTTTGTCCGTCTTTGTCCGTCTTTGTCCGTCTTTGTCCGTCTTTGTCCGTCTTTGTCCGTCTTTGTCCGTCTTTGTCCGTCTTTGTCCGTCTTTGTCCGTCTTTGTCCGTCTTTGTCCGTCTTTGTCCGTCTTTGTCCGTCTTTGTCCGTCTTTGTCCGTCTTTGTCCGTCTTTGTCCGTCTTTGTCCGTCTTTGTCCGTCTTTGTCCGTCTTTGTCCGTCTTTGTCCGTCTTTGTCCGTCTTTGTCCGTCTTTGTCCGTCTTTGTCCGTCTTTGTCCGTCTTTGTCCGTCTTTGTCCGTCTTTGTCCGTCTTTGTCCGTCTTTGTCCGTCTTTGTCCGTCTTTGTCCGTCTTTGTCCGTCTTTGTCCGTCTTTGTCCGTCTTTGTCCGTCTTTGTCCGTCTTTGTCTGTCTTTGTCTGTCTTTGTCTGTCTCTGTCTGTCTCTGTCTGTCTCTGCCTGTCTGTCTGTCTGTCTCTGTCTGTCTGTCTGTCTGTCTGTCTGTCTGTCTGTCTGTCTGTCTGTCTGTCTGTCTGTCTGTCTGTCTGTCTGTCTGTCTGTCTGTCTGTCTGTCTGTCTGTCTGTCTGTCTGTCTGTCTGTCTTTCCGTCCGTCCGTCCGTGTCTGTCGCCAGGATGTCCCAAAAGTCACAAGTACTGTACAGGTTTTTTATGAACGTTTGTGGAAAGAGTGATTATAGGCGAAGGACCAAGCCATTAAATTTTGGTTTACTTTGGTTAAAAATGGGAAGTTTCTCCATGTAGAAGGAATAATTGAAAATGCTTGATTGCGCTCACTGATATAGCGGGTTTTTGAGACCCCAGTGCCCTCTTGTTGTAAATGATTCGCTTTGTATTGGGTTTTTAATATGTTAACAAGACGCCTGAGTTAGGCGTTCACTCGAGCTACTGGCTTGCAGACTTCACTGTTCCCACTGGTGAACATATTTACGATCAACAGGGCCGTCGAGAGCCAAGATGAGTCCTGGGCCAAATGTTGGAGCCACATTATCAAGTATTCTAAACGCCAATTTTTTGAATTGCAACAGAAATAAAATAACATTTGAAAATTAGTAGTAATATAACTCCTCGCAACTTGAATTTATCTTGTCTACTCGTTGCCAGAGACCTGTAAAACGACCTGTAAGTTTTATTCTTCGTAGGTCTACATACATGCAGCAGGACTAATTAAAATGTTACTGGCCCCTATTTGCCTCGCGCCCCAGGGTAATTACCCCGCTTACCCTCCCCCCCACCCCCCCCCCCTCCCCATCTCGACCCTACTGACGATCAAGACGACAGAAGCACGCCCGCTTTTCCCTTACTGAGGGAGGCGGGAAACTTGCAGGCCGAGGAACCCCCTGATACATTTCTTTGGTCCATAAGACTAAAAACCCCGAAAAGCTCTATTCTGATTGGTTTGTGTATATTTAATTATGAATTAATATGATTTACGTAATTAACAGAGCGTCTAATGAATCCAGCGATTCAACTATGTCACAGACGATGTTTAGACGGAAGTTTAAAGTAAAATATCTAAAGAAAGAAAGAACGGCGCGAATGTATAGAAAAAGACAAAAAGTCCTGTTTAATGAGGATGTGCTAGTTGTACTCTGTACTGGTTGTCTGGTTATGCAAGAGTTTAATACACCAAGCTCTCCCAAGCGATGACTGTCATTGGTTCGTTTGTCGTCACATGACCTTAGCTAAATTTCAATGTCTACCGAGCAGGCAATAAGTTCTCAATTGTTGCCCGCTCGGTCAATAAGTTTTCAATTGTTGCCCGCTAGAATTTTGAACTCTTCACGGCATATCCTACAAACAAAAGCCTGTTTGGTACGAAAAAAAGAATATTCATAGGTCTTCAAAGCATGTGTGAAGATTAACTGGAGAAATGTATTGCTGTTCTTTTGTTCTGAGACTCATATTTGTTTGGTTGAAGTGAAATTATGGAGCCAGGCGAAATGTTTTGGTATAAGTCTTAGCGTTTGTCTTTTGTCGGTTACTTTCCCTTCATAAACGTCGAAATTATTCAGCGAAACACAAGCTATATAACAAAACACTTAATATCTGATCCCTTGGGAAAGTTAGTTTTATTTTCCCTCGAGTCTCGATGTTTCCTCGACTTCGTCTCGGGAAATATCAAGACTCTCGGGAAAACAAAACTAACTGTTTCCCTCGGGAGCAGACATTAAGTGTATATTATTTCTCGACTTCTCGCCCGCCCACCTGCCTCGCCTCCCACTTGCTTTTTAGCGGAAGATGAGAATAATAACTACTTATTGACCGAGCGTGAGGTCTGTACTAGTGAAATATCGGACCAATGTTTTTTAGTACGGACCGAGACGAGCGCAGCGAGTTGAGGTATGTGCAAAAAACAGAGGTACGTCCCATATTTCACTAGTACAGACCGAACAAGCGAGGTCAATAAGTAGTTTATTATATGGCCATAAATGTTGTGAACGTTCTGTGAAAACTCGACCCATCTTTCTTGCGAACTAAACGAAAATGGAAGACATTTTCCCATTTTTAAAGTACTTTCCGTTGAGCTAGAATCCTGAACTTTCTACCCCAAATAGTATTTTTCAATTGCGTTTGTTTGACATATTGCTCAAGATCGTACGTTAAGTAGTTGAATAAAAAATCATCTGAAATTCTAATACTTGTGAGAAGTAAATGTTATATTATTACGAACAATGTTACGAACGTTATGGACATTTTAAAAACTTTCACAAAACGTGGAAACTCGAACTATACATCAAATCATGGTTAATAGAAGGGTATAAGATTTAATTTTCATTGATAGATAGGTAATTGGACCCACACTGGTGTTAAACATTGTGTGTAATACACATTATCAAACAATACAAGCTAGGAGCTTAAGCAGAACCATCGCATTGGAGGATAACTGAAACGAACTAACTAAGGAGATGTGTGTATATATCGTATATATAAAATGAAATTGTCTCCCTTCTATTAACCGTGATCAAATGAAAGCTTATAAAATTTCTAACAACATACCTGCACGATATATTTCAAAAATGAGTAGCTCTGAAATTATAATCCATCTTGTTGCAAAAACTGACATGACTGCCATTTTGTTTTAATACTGTAAAACTTACGGTCCCGAACGGCAGACTCTGCTCTGAGCGGGCGGATACGGGAAATATCCGACCGCTTATGAACCAATCAAATTACAGGATTTCCGTATTCGGACCTTTCAGCACTGCTGCCATGCATATAATAGGGACTTTAAGAAAACACAACGACTACGACTACGGCGACGTGTTTGCACAATAGAATTTTATGTCATACACAAAGAGCTTTTACAAATGACGGTCTCAAGAGTAATTTTCATGCCGTCGTGACTCTGTTGACAACGTAGAAAAATCGTTTTTACATTGTAAAGACAACGCGAAACCTGGTCACTACAGGAGCCTTGGAGAAGCTTAATATTACTGTGGCGACTTCCATAGATTGAACAAGTGTTTTCCTCAAGAATTTAAGAACAAAACCAGTCCGTGTGATTATGTATCTTGAAATTTGAATGTATAAATACACCACCATTTAATACCACTGTTAAACTTTCTACCGTAGCCGTAGTCCGTTGTCTGAATCTTAAAGTCCCTAATAATGCCTGATACTCAGGTTAGATCACTGTTAAACTACAAAAGTCAACCTAATATGAACGAGTTTTCTGATTGGCTACAAGTAACTAATCACATTGTCAATTATCAATTCGTTCTCATGCTCCTTACGGATTAGGGTTAGGATATCCAAACCAATCAGAAGCCTTCTTAGTATAGGTAGGTGATGACCCAACAACGTGCAAGAACATCTTGATCAAAAGGCAAAGCTGTTCAACTTTTTGTCCAACTCCAAAAGCAAAAGGAGCAAAGAACTTACAAAATGCCTCACGGCCTCACTCAGTCACACGGCTAACTCACCGGAAGTATGAATAGTAGTGAAAGTAAAATGTGCAAAAATGCAATTTTGTAACAGAAAAAAAGTATACAAACACAACCGAGCCGAAACCACTGATCTCAAATAATAGACTCATTATACTGGATAGAGCATCCGGTGCTCGCTGTGAAGTCGGAATAAATTAGCGGCGACCATTTCAGGTGGGACCCACTTGGTTTTCATACAGCCACTTTTAAGTTCTCCCATAGCGACAGGTACATGTCACAAAAATTTAGCTGGTTTTCGTTACAAATCCAATCATTTAAAGCGAAAACCAGAGGCGAAAACTATGATTCAGCAATATTGTGGGTCCCACCGGATATGGCCGCCGCGAGATTTTTAGCCTCACTTCCGACTTCAATTTTTGCCTCACTTCCGACTTCAATTTTTGCCACGCGCGAAACAATAGATGCTCTATCCAGTATAATGAGTCATAGTCCCTAGAAATTAATTGTCTGGAAACGCGGCCAAAGTCTTTGTTCTAGGTTTTTGTTCACGTTTGTGCGCCTTATTTCACCTTAACGCTTGCTGAACACATTGTATTTTTGGTATAATGAAGCAATCAACCAATAGCATCGTTGCTTTATCAATATTAATGAACGTAAAACAAAAGATTGTGCACCTTATTTGCCACCCTCAACCTAAATTGTAGCTCATTGTTAACCGCTTTGACATTCGCCGCGTCTCCAGACAATATAATTCTAGCATAGTCCCTAGAATTATATTGTCTGGAGACGCGGCGAATGTCAAAGCGGTTAACAATGAGCTACAATTTAGGTTGAGGGTGGCAAATAAGGTGCACAATCTTTTGTTTTACGTTCATTAATATTGATAAAGCAACGATGCTATTGGTTGATTGCTTCATTATACCAAAAATACAATGTGTTCAGCAAGCGTTAAGGTGAAATAAGGTGCACAAACGTGAACAAAAACCTAGAACAAAGACTTTGGCCGCGTTTCCAGACAATTAATTTCTAGGGACTATGCCGAAACCTAGACTCGACCTACCCAGAGGCGGATTGAGCCACCGGGATACCGGGAAATTTCCCAGTGCGCCCCTTTGTTTTGCATTTCAGGCGCTCCCACAAAGACAAAATACAGCTCATCAACGTAAATACAGTATTATGAAATACAGTTGTTACTAGTTACATTGCTAGGCTACTAGTCGTAATCCCCAAACACCATGATATACAATTTGAATAATAAAAGTAGCGTGCTGCGTAGGCAGTGTAGAAACAACAATCGAAATATAGTAAGGTTAGATATACTGCCGAAACAGAGAACGTAGGAGTCTAACGTTTCGAGCGAAGGCCCTTCGTCAGAGAGAAACGTTTCTCTCTAGCTGACGAAGGGCCTTCGCTCGAAACGTTAGACTCCTACGTTCTCTGTTTCGGCAGTATATCTAACCTTACTATATTTCGATATACATTTTGTATTTTCTGAACTACTGACTCTGCATGTAATTGTGTTAGCTTTTCTTTGTTATTCACTCTTCTTAAGATGTAACCTAATTATGTAATTTTCCCGGTATATAATAAATTATGTAACTGTAAGACTAAGACTAAGAGTATAGTTGAATCGTGGAACAGTAATCCACTTGTGTGTTTTTTCAAAGGTGTGTTAATGCTAAGGTGTAATTGATTATTTTTCTGATAAGGTGTATTAAAATAATACACCTTAGTGTGTTTCAAAACACACCTTGGTACATAGTGCATGATGTATTATTATCTATTAAATATTATTCAGTCACAAAAAAATATGGGCGTAACACAATACATAAAATTGTGCTTAAAATTATTAATGCCGCTCTCAAAATCGAGGAAATACGATTTCAGAGGCTCAAACGTTTCCTAGAGGACGGAACGCCCCGGGAGCACAGAGGCGCGCACCCCAGCTGGGACCATTAGAGTATTCAGGCTTTGCGCTCAGCCAGGTGCCCCTTTCATGTAATTTCCCGGTAACTTTTCTGCTGCCAGTCCGCCCCTGGGCCTACCACAGACCGAGTAATAACCTTATGTCACGCTTTTTTTCTCTCGTTCATTGCGTTTTTTTCTGTTGATTTTTAGTGTGAGATTTGCTCACAACATTGTTGCGAGAAATGTCAGAAGGGAAACAAGCTAGCCATAGACTGCAAACGCTGTGTCCAGTGCGACGGAAACTTATTACGAAGTCTTCAAGAAACATGTAGAGATGCCATTCGTGACATTCTGTCGACGAACTCCAGCAAACAGACGACAGTGAACATTGACGGAACGATCAGAGATAGGGTTGACGAACTTCCTCTGCCAGCATTGGTGAAAGACTATATCTGTGACACTGGAAATTAACTGTTACTTAATGGGAGTATGTCAGAATATGCGCATGTCGAAAAATCTTTGGCCCAAACTTTTTCAACTTTACATTTCCAATTTGTCGTTGAATTAAAAAAAACCCTTCCTGGACGAAACTAGAAACGTTGTAGAACTCTTGGTAATCATTCTAATTGACCAGAAATATCTTTTAGGGCCTGTTTATATGATCCCGGTGTACCGGGATGTCCCGGTTGCCTGGGATGAATTTCATCCCAGGTCAAAAAGCGCGGGAATTTAAGGAAATGGACAAAAAAGCAAAAAATTCACCCTAATTCTACTATGTTAGAAGTTATTTCACAGTTATTCAGTGTTTTGTCTTTAGACCTGACCGTTTGGACGAAATTCTGACCGTAATATTCAAAGTTACAAGCATTGTAGTTCATTAAACTTCATCCCGGTGTACCGGGATGTCGTGTTTATATGGGAAAAATCTGTCCCGGTCTCCATATAAACGCAGCCGCGAAAATAAGTGTTGCCGTTTACCTTACTTTTGAGCTTGTCCGTTTCGTTTCATGTTTACACCTGTTAAGCATTCATTTTCCGCGCTTTTAAATAAGTAGTTTTCATAAAAAATAAACATTAATGAACATGTCTAATATTAAAGACTTATTAATCGAGTGCGAGGTCTGTACAGGAAAGTATTTGCCTGAGGTTTTCGTACAGACCGAGCGACGAAGGAGCGAGGTTTGTGCGATAAAACCGAGGGCAAATACTTTCCAGTACAGACCGAGCAAACGAGGTTAATAAGAAATTTATTATATGGCTATTGGTTCATTTTATTTTTAAGCTTCGAGCGTTGTTTTCGTCTTCGGAGTATGCTGTTCACCTTACCTGTTGACTTTTTCGTATCGCTTCTTGGCCTTCTCATTTACACCAGTTCGGCTTTTATTTGTCGTGTTTTTAGATAAACAGCTTTAAAGGAAACCAGCAGTGATGTTCCAACACATTTTATTGTTCAGAATATTTGAATAAAGATACCTGTTTCTGTTTTATTTGTTTTCAAATCAATTCAGAAATGTTCCCGCCAAAACTTACAGGGCCGAGAAAAAAGCGTATTGACCGGTCGGTCAATATCGTAAAATCCTGACCTTTCAGGAACCAATCAGCGTGCGTCGTTTTGCGTACGGACCGGAAATCAAACCCAGCCATATAATAATCTCTTGTATTTTCATTCAAATCAAAAAATCAGAAATTTTCCCGCCAAAACTTGCCGAACATTAAAAAAGTGCGGACTTGTTTCGCACCTCTCAGCAACGAATCAACGTGCGCTGTTTGGCGTAATGACCTGAAAACAGTTCAACTATAATATAATATAGTTTATTATATGGCACGAATAACTTCCAGTAAAATCATGCGCTGTGATTGGTTGCTGACGTGGCCAGATTTCTCTGTAATGCCCGCCGGCATTATGAAAATTGTACGATTGGAAACAAACAAAAAATCCTAATAAGATATTTTTATTGCCGAAAAACGACGAAAATAAATGAAATAAACGACGATGAACATTATGAAAGTAAATTCCAGTATCCAGACGAGAAAGAAACAACAGAACATAACGCTAGTTCGGTGTTTTGACGAAGTTAAATTAAGGAAGCGAAGACCAAGAAATAGCAAGATCGATTTTGTAATAAAAAGTGACATATAATAAACTACTTAATAACCTCGACCGTTCGGTCTTTACGGAAAAATATTAAACCTCGGCCTTGAACGTATTATAACCTCGCTATCGCTCGGTCAATACAGCAAGACCTCGGTTTAATATTTATATCTTATTAGATGTTTTGGTGTGTTGTATCGCTGTATATTTTTACGAGTTGTGCCGTATTTTGACGAGCCCGCAGGGCGAGTCAAAATACAAACAACGTGTAAAAATATACAGCGATACTACACACCAAAACATCTTATAAGAGATTTATTATACAACTGCTCTGATCAACAAATTTTTATGGGAAAAGAAAACTCTAAATAGGCCAGAGAAGTAGCGTGATTTGCACCAGGACAAAACCAGGACAAAATAATAAGCATACATGAAGTAGTTCCCGAGTGATAAATTTGATTGGCTAACAAAATCTGTCAAACCGGTTTTCTACTATCCAAATAACTAACTATACAAATATCGCTGTATATTTGTACACATTTTTAGCGTTAATTTGACAGTTTTTAATGCAGTTGTATAATAATTTACCGTAAAGACCTCACTCTCGGTTATATATTCAATTTTCCAACACGGATGTATTTTGAGTTCTGATTGGATGATTTACACCACGTGACACCCTGTTATGTCACGGCAACGCTCTCGATGCGTTATTAACCGTGCAGTAAACGTTATAACACATGGAAATGAATGCACGGTTGCCAAATTTTTGAACTTGTGAAGCTACACTGAGAGATACAAAAGATTAAACAGCTTGGAATATTACAATTTCTTGAGGTAAACCAGAGGTAAACTAGTATTTTAGATATTTCTACAGGAAACTCGTTCTTAAGCGAGAAAATTTAAAGTGCACATGAAACGAAAATTAAGTTTGCAGTTTTTCGTTTCCTTGCTTCATTGTTGAGATATTTTAGTTTAATTGTCAGTTGTTTGCTGTACAAGCTGTGTTAGTTAGTAATGCTCAGAAAAACTCTGAGCTCTAAGCGGGACTCGAACCCACAACCTTCTGAATGCTAGCCAGACGCTCCAACCATTGAGCCACTAGAACTCAGATAGCGGAGCAAGGTTAATTAAGGCTAACACAGCTTGTACAGCAAACGACTGACAATTATGACTAACATCAAGCTGCAATTTCTGAAACTAACTAACAGTGTTTAACTGGAAACTTACAAGTCGCGTTACTTGTAGACCAACAAGTACTTGTAACCGAGCGGTTAATACTCGTTCCTGGAGGACTGGGCACAGTCTAAGGTATAAGTACCTTAATTAACCTTGCTCCGCTATCTGAGTTCTAGTGGCTCAATGGTTAGAGCGTCTGGCTCATAGAGATCATATAAATACTAGAGGGGGCATCCTATCTTAATTTCAGCCAACCACGGGTAACCAATTGAATGCCGCCATCTTGGATTTTTTTCCAGGCAAACATTAGGCGCGTTGGTTGGCAAAGGACTGGGTCTAGTACATTTGCCAACCAATTGACTGAAATACCATAGGTAATGGCGGCCCCCATGTGGTTACCAAATTTTCCCGCCAATGCCCCCTCTAGTATTTATATGATCTCTATGGTCTGGCTATCATTCAGAAGGTTGTGGGTTCGAGTCCCGCTTAGAGCTCAGAGTTTTTCGGAGTATTACTAACTAACACAGCTTGTACAGCAAACAACTGACAATTATTACTAACATCAAACTGCAATTTCTGAAAACATTTTAGTTTGTTTGAAATGTAAATTAAACAACTTGATGTCACATGTGCATAATGAGTTATCAGAGAAGGTTATATATCTTTGCTATTATCAAACATAATCACTTGAAAATTCGACATGTTTGGCGTTGTGAGAGAAACACACGCACATACTTCCTTCGAATTAAGTTTGGTTTGACAATAACGAAGATATATAACCTTCTCTGATAACTCATTATACACATGTGACGTCAAAGTTGTTTAATTTACATTTCAAACAAACTGAAATATCTCAAGAACGAAGCAAGGAAACGAAAAACTGCAAAAAATGTTACACTATCATTTTAAGTGTTCTTTTAAATAAGACAAACTTCATTTTCGTTTCTTGTGCACTTTAAGGTGGCTCTCTACGGTAATTTCAATAGGGGACTGGTGACTAGAAATAGTATCGCTACGCATGCGTAAACAGCGATCTTGTCGTTTCGAAATTCTATGACCGCGTCGACATTGATGTTAGACTTGTAGACGTTTTCTTTGGTGAATTTTGGTAAAATTTTGTAAATAAGTAGTTTAAAAAAAGTTCTAAAGTATATATTTGCATGGATATTCTCTACAACAATATCTATCATCTCAGCAACTTTTAAGAAAATTCACCGAAGCTAACGGAAGACATGCCCAAAATTCCAACGTCGTTATTACTATGGTAACAGCAAATAATTGAACTTTTTAATAAATATTTTATATCTGAAAATATTATATCTCAACTGCAAATTGTCCAGTCAGAGAGCTTGATTTGTACCACGTGACCAGTTAATTTATCGTAGAATTCCCCGCCACAGCGGGGTATAACCTCGAATACCCCGCTGTGGCGTATTCGAGTTCGTGTACCACGCGTGAATGTCACGCACGATTCACGAAGCTGTCAACAATGGCGGAGTTTGGCGAGACAAGAAAACGTTTCGCACGAACATTCAGATGTTGACAAGAAGATTGTTAGGTTACAAGAAACGAGGATTCAGGGAATACAAAGAAAGCAACAAACAATGCATCCAGAAGCCTTGAGACGACAACAGAATGGAAACAGACAATGAAAAGCGGACAAAAGTTAAGCTAAGCGAACTTTATTAACCCTTTCACGCATGGCTTTTTGACACTTCCCCCCTTGACTAGTAAAATCGTCTGGCGTTAGACAGAGTAAAAACAGAAAGTTGTTCGACAACAACGATGCGCATGAAAGGGTTAAAGAGGCAGTGTCGCCATTTGCGCATTTGTTTTGCGCACATAGAAATAACTTCAGAAAATATCGGAAATAGCTCTATTTGCTTAATTATTTGTTCTATAGTCGGCAGACAAGAGATTTCAGTCAGCAGTCGGCACCCGTCAGCGGTCAGTCAGCGAGTACTAGTAGCTACTGACGTGTGACGATTATGTGACAGTCGGCAAAATTGAGCGTACCAACCCCCCTGAAAAATTTTCTGAGGACGACCCTGATTGGACAGAAAACCAGAGAAATGAATCAAATGATATTTACCTTCTACGGTATTCCAATAAAAGCAGATGGGCTGCGAAATCGCCATCGCTACATGAACCATATCCAGCTACGATTTTAGCATCTTTCCATGACTCAAATATAGTCAGTGATAAGTAAATACATTTGTGCTGACTATTCCAGGCTTTCTGCGAACTATTTGATGCCTCGTATTTTCTCTTTCGGCTTGAATTATCGCGTCTTCCACCATGCGCCCAAAGTGCGCCAAGTGCGGCCGCCATCTTGGAAACAAACTTGAAAACCTTCAGGCTGTAGTTTTTCAAGTCAGCGCGTGATTATTGCGTGGGATTTGCGAGTGACACTGCTCCTTTAAAACACTCTTTGTTCGTGTTTTATCGGGATTTACATCCACTCGTTTACGAACAAGGAACTCTAAATTAAATACTGCACTCGGCTTCACCTCGAGCAGAATTTTATTTCTCAGTCGCTCCTTGTTAGAGAACTCGCGGATGTAAATCCCGATAAAACACTCACGCGAGTGACCGACTGCTTTAATCCTTAATTATCATATGGCTAGGTTTGATTTCCGGTCCGTACGCAAAACGACGCATGCTGATTGGTTCCTGAGCGGTCAGGATTTTACGATATTGACCGACCAGTCAATACGCTATTTTTCTCGACGCTGCAAGTTTTGGCGAGAAAATTTCTGAGTTGATTTGAATACAAATAAAAGAGAACTGGGTATCTTTATTCCAATATTCTGAACAATAAAATGTGATGGAACATTGCTGCTGGTTTTCTCACAAACGTCGCTCCTTCGTCGCTCGGTCTGTACGAAACCCTCAGGCAAACACTTTCCCGTACAGACCTCGCACGCGGTTAATAAGTCTTTATTGTTATATACCAAAGACTTTCGTTTGCCAAAGATGAAATCCTATTGGTCAAATCATGGTCACGTGTTGTTCAACAAACTCAATGTTTCTTTCTGCCGAGGGAAACATTGCACTGTTTCCCTCTGACGTCAACAACGAAGAAGGAAACAGTGCAATGTTTCCCCTGACGTCAGCTTTAAACATGCGTTGTTCGCGTGAATACACAATGATTATTGCATCAGATCAAGAAATCTGGACTTTTCGGAACATTTTGAAAACAAGAGCTGTTTCGAGCTTGTTTGGTACGAAATAGTCCATTTTCCAAAGGAAAGGATCTATACATCTCTTCAAAGAAGGTCTGAAGAAAACCTGGATAAATTTAAAGCTGTTCTTTGTACTTGTTGAGTCTGGTGTATTTGTTTAGTTGAATTGAAATTACGAAGACAAAGTCAAAGTGTTTTGGTAAGTTTTTGCCTTTTGTAAGTTTCGAGTCAACTTGGTATTTTGTATTTTAAAAGTCTTTGGTATATAACAAAACGCTTGTTGACTTTTGCCTCGAGAAACATCGAGTTTTACGGTCCCTCAGGCTTCAATGCCACCCTCGGGCTAAAGCCCTCGGGTGATATTGAAGCCCTCGGGTCCGTAAAACTCGATGTTTCCCTCGGCGCCAGTCAACAAGTGTATAATACACTAACCTTCGCGAGCCATACTTCACTAGGAACCCAATTTCAGGACGACGCTTAGAGAAGGATTTTCAACCAAATACGTTCAAAGAAAATTTCAAAAAGTTAGGCACAAACTATAGGACTGTTTATATAAAAACAAAAAAGAAAGTCGCGCAATATTCCAACAATATATCCAAACAAACCATAAAAATTTTGTTTTTAGTTTAATTTAAACTTAACATTTTGCCAAAAAGCAAAACTACAAACTTCTTATAACTCTATGACAATAAATACTATATGTATAAACAATACAACATAAAGGTAAGAGAGGGAATGCATAGTAACGGTCTAGTGAGGTTATAAGCTCGAAATTTCATAACTACATTATGAGTTCGGAATTTAGGTCAGCAGATAATCTAATTATATTTAGTAGAAACTTACTAGTATTCTATTGCAAATGCTGCAATCTGATTGGCTACTCTACTCGATATCTATTCGTCAATAGATAGCGAGTAACAAATTGAGTACCAGTACTCGCGCGGCCATGCAGTAAAACAACATGGAGGACACGAGGAGTGAGAGATTGTTTTGCCTTGGTTTTCACACAGAAACAATGGTTATGCTTCGTTTTTTGAAATAATTTGGAAAAACTAAGGTACACAAGTTAGTTTCTACTAAAACAATTAGATTATTCGCTCTCAATTTCTATGAGATGATAGTTCGCTCTCGTCAACTATTCACTCATAGAAATTTCGAGCTCATAATCTAATTGTTAAATATAATATAATATAAATAAGTTTTGTGGAAACACCACGTAAAATATTTCTTTGCTAAGCTTTCGGCCTGTTGACTCAGGCCTTCATCAGAGCAATGATAATCTAATTGTTTTATTAAAAATCGAATCGAACTTCGTAATGAAATTCTAAAATTTGGAATCATAATTTGAAACTTGGCAACGAACTTCCAAACCGCGCAGTGAAAAGCGAGATACTGATATCGACAGTAATAGAAACTAAGTTGTGTATCTTCAGGTGGCTCCATACAGTTTTTTGAAAAATGGAAAATACAAGTTTGAGAGTCCAAAACACGTGATTAAACAATTCGGAAAAAGAATAAAACTAAATGTTATGCATAGTTAAACATTCTGACAATCAAAAACTGTTACTAAATAAATAGCAACAGTTGTTGTTTTATATAAATAAGTTTTGTGGAAACACCACGTAAAATATTTCTTTGCTAAGCTTTCGGCCTGTTGACTCAGGCCTTCATCAGAGCAAGGAAGGCCTGAGTCAACAGGCCGAAAGCTTAGCAAAGAAATATTTTACGTGGTGTTTCCACAAAACTTATTTATATTACTTTATCGCCATGAAAACGTTCAAAGAATTAATTAGTTGTTGTTTTGGCAACAATGACGTTTCAAAATGGCTGCCAATTACCCTTCAAACTAATTTAATTCGAAAAAAACGTTGGTGACCCTCAATTTTATTTTCATTAAAACTTTTCTTGAAGCATGAGTAATGAATAGGCCGATTTAAAAAAAAATTCTGTGGAACGAATTTTTTTTAAAAATTAACAAACCTGATTTTTCAAAAAAAAAAATTATTCGTTCTACAGAATTTTTTTAAAATCGGCCTACTGATTACTCGTACTTCAAAAAAGTTTAAATGGAAAAAAAATCGGGGGTCACCAAAGTTTTTTTCGTTAAATTAAACTAGTTTGAAGGGTAATTGCTGGCCATTTTGGAACGTCATTGCTGCCATAGCAACATCTGTTGCTATTTATTTGGTAACAGTTTTTGATTGTCAGACTGTTTAACTATGCATAACATTTAGTTTTATTCTTTTTCCGAATTGTTTATGCACGTGTTTTGGATTCTCAAACCTGTATTTTCCATTTTTCATGAAACTGTGTGGAGCCACCTTAAGCTGGATTTCCATTCAGTGCATTTTGTCGCGCGATCGACTTTTCTCGATCGCTTTCTTTTGAAATGTGTGTATTCAACCAAAGCTAATGAAATGCGTTCCACTTGACAACCCACAATTCAAAAGAAAGCGATCGCAAAAAGTCGATCGCGCGATAAAATGCACTGAATGGAAATCCACCTTTAAGCCCCGGTCAAACGAGGATGAGAGTTGATGAGACTTGATGAGAGTTGACCATGAGAGTTGACGAGAGTTGTAGGATTTACCGCGCGTAGCAGGGAGACTAAACTCAGTGGATCACTGACTTCATGACTTGGTTTCTCCAGAGTTTCAGAAATACATTCAGGATAGTTCCTTCGCCATTTTTGTTGAGCCTGTCTTTACAAAGTGCAAACCGCTAGCCACTAAACTCTCATATGCCAACTCTCCTGACGGGTCAAACAAGCAAAAACTCTCATCAACTCTCATTAAAATTTGAACCAGCTTAAAGTTGATGAGAGTGCATGAGAGTCAATGAGAGTTGGTGGTCAAACGCGACTGAGAGTTGCAACTCTCATCGACTCTCATCAACTCTCATCCTCGTTTGACCGGGGCTTTAGTTCTTCCGAATTATTTCAAAAAGCAAAGCATAACCATTGTTTCTGCGCAAAAATCAATCAGGGTTAATTATAAAAGGGATGACTCAAAGGAATCCGTCCAGTTCTTTCGCGGCTTTTCCAAAATATATCGTCATAGATTTCTGATTAGGGTTACGGTTTATGTTGTGGTTCAGCATATTCTCTCACTAGAATTCATGATTATCGTTAATTGTGAAATGTCGTAGAATTAACAATAATCCTCAATTTTAAAAAATAATTCCCTACCCCCAAACCCACAACCCTAACCCCACCTCTAAACCTGACCCTAAACCTAACCACAACCCCCCTGGCAACCCTAAACCTAACAACGACCCCCCGGTGGACCTAAACCTAACCAAAACCCTCCGGGGAAAAAGTCCCACCTCTCAGACCTCGGCCACAACGTGGGAGAAAAAAGTTCCAAAGATTAAGGATAATGATGAATTCTAGACACCTTTGACAATTAAAGATAATCATGAATTCTAAGTGAGAAGACATGTTGTGTGGTTTGGTTATTGATATTGCTAAAATCTTGAAACTCACTGAAGCTTGACAGCAAATTTGGAAAAACAAATTTGACATAATTTGGAAAGGCCGCGGAAGGACTGGACAGGTTCCTTCGAGTCATAGCTTTTAACTTCCGACCCTGAAAGTCGAGGTAAAACACGTACTCCACTCCTCGGCGCCTCTGTGCTTTGCTGCAGGACCACGCAAGTCCTGGCACTCAATTTCCCACTCGCTATCTTTTGCCATTTGTGATCATAGTATACCTATATGTGTGTCATAGGTTATAAGTATCGTTTGATGATTGGCTATCGCTGAAATAAGAGGAATTATGATTGGACTAGACCATTGCTACACATTTTCTCTTTACCTTTATGCTAGCTTTGTATAAACTATCTTTACAAATTCTTTATTAGCCAACTAGAACTTGACTTAAATACAAACTTCTCTTTAAATCTCTTTATAGATAAAAACTTTACAATAAATAACTGAAATAAACGTTCGGTTACAGGAACAGTTTTGTTAGGCAAGGTTTACATGAAGTCAGAGGCGTAGGAAGAAATTTTAAATTGGGGGGGGGGGGGGGGGGCTGAGCCCTCCCACCAAAAAAAAACTCAGGACAAGCGTTGAATTTTATGTTAAAATTCGAACTATGCTTGCTGTAGAATTAGATGAAAAAGTTTCCTCAAATTGCTGCAAATTGTGTTTCCGAGGTTCTAGATTTCAAAATTTTCCGGAGACCACCCCGGAACCCCGCTAAAAATGCGGTCACTGATTATCTGCATGTCGACTTCAGCCCCCCTCCCCCAACTTTGAATCCGTTCCTACGCCTCTACATGAAGCTGATTGACAGTCCAGTCGGATCGAAAAACGCGAGTGAAGTCAATCCGGGCACATGTTTACATGGAGAATCCGATTTGCTTGGAACATTGTTTTCGGTTTTGGAACACTATTTTCTGTGCTTCCCTCCATGTCTGCCATTTAGCACATCACGCACCAACTTCACTCATGCGTGTCGAATCATTTTCAAGTCAAACCATGGCCAGAATTTTAGGAAGTATGCGCATAAACTACCGTATTCACTGAGAAATTCAATATGGCAGAATCATTAAGCTTTCAATATAGGAAATTTCAACTTGCTACAGTATGCGTAGAAGATAACAAAAACGTACCATCATCTTCCCCACGTCTATAACATCAGAAAATATCTCAATGAGTACTCAATTTCAGTTTCAACGCTCAAAAATGTGCCATCATTGTGCCAAATGACTTCTAAAATTGCTATATTTATCAAATATATCTGCCTATTAAGTGTTATTAAAATCCTGATGTTAGTCACCTTTATTTCAGTATAGTACATTTGTAAGCGTCGGCCGACAACTTCCCGACGTCCAGATCTGTTGTACGAGAGTAGATCCCAATTACGGTATTTATTTGAAGGCATTTGAGTCTTTTTCCCTTGTGCGAAAAGAGGTATAAATCCGCCTATTTTCAGGGCTTACGTTATTAAATACCCGGTTTATCTCTTAACTGTATTCATAAATTGGGTGACAAATGTTTATAAACAAAAGAATTTTTACTTATTATTTGGCCTATTAATCGTCGGAATTTTATTTGGTTCCTCCCTGAGTCCGCGATGTTATGCGGTCTTCAGAGCGCTGGGTCACAGAATAGTAAGACAACCAGAAGTCCGACTCGCGTCAGAACCTTTGAAGTTTTTGTCCTCGGGCATGTCGCCTCGCGCATCTATATTCCTCGCCATCCTACGCAATCCTGGCAAGTTCCCCCGGCAGTTTGGACCTTCAAAAGAAGGTTAAAACTGCCGGGGGAACTTGCCAGGATTGCGTAGGACGGCGTGGGATATTGCCCAGGATCGCGTCGGATGGCGTAAAATATCACGCATGCGCATTGAAGAAATGCGGACAATTTGTCACTCGAGTCGGACTTCTGGTTGTCTTACTATTCTGTGGCTGGGTGTCCTTCATTTCTGGCCATGACAGTGTTTAGCAGATGGATCAGATTGGAGACATTCAAGCCGATTCAAAATTGAATCTCAAGTCAATCGATTTCCACTGCGTGGATTGACTTCACCCATCCGTTTCGATCAGATCGAATGCTTTCAATTTTCTTCATGTAAACACAACAAGGAGAAACAACATGCGAGATTTGACTTGAACACTCAATCCACTTCATGTAAACACAACAAGGAGAAACAACACGCGAGATTTGACTTCAACACTCAATCTTCTTCATGTAAACACAACAAGGAGAAACAACATGCGAGATTTGACTTCAACACTCAATTTTCTTCATGTAAACACAACAAGGAGAAACAACATGCGAGACTTGACTTGAACACTCAATCCACTTCATATAAACAGGGCTTAGTTTTTGCATTCGCATATAAACTGAGTTCTACACGCGTAAAAATCTCGCAAGTTGTTACAGCATTGTTTCCTGAACAATGCTGTAACAACTTGCAACAATGCTGTAACAACTTGTTGACATATGCGAACAACATTGGTAAATGAACAACATTGTTCATCATTGTTTCAACAAGTTGTTACTGCTTGATGAAACAACAACCGTTGTTCACGCATGTTGTAAGAACCGAAGAACGTGTTGATACATTAACCATGTTCACCATTGTTGTAACATTGTTGTTCATCGTTGTTATTTCGTCATGCTGTTACAACATGTTGTATCATGTGCGAACAACGTTGTTGGCTATAAAAAATGTGCTGTTGGAACAACTTGTTCATGACTGTTAATTTATCCGTGAACAAGTTGTTCGAACCATAAGTGAACAACCTGTTGACAACTTGTTCACGGTGAGCAGCACAACATTGTTCACGGCGAGCAGCACAACATTGTTCACGGCGAGCAGCACAACACTGTTCACGGCGAGCAGCACAACATTGTTCACGGCGAGCAGCACAACATTGTTCACGGTGAGCAGCACAACACTGTTCACGGTGAGCAGCACAACACTGTTCACGGTGAGCAGCACAACATTGTTCACGGTGAGCAGCACAACACTGTTCACGGCGAGCAGCACAACATTGTTCACGGCGAGCAGCACAACATTGTTCACGGCGAGCAGCACAACATTGTTCACGGTGAGCAGCACAACATTGTTCACGGTGAGCAGCACAATATTGTTCACGGCGAGCAGCACAATATTGTTCACGGCGAGCAGCACAACATTGTTCACGCGTGTTGACAACCGTGAACAAGTTGTGCGTTTTTACGCGTGTTGACGGGAGGCTCGAACCAAAGTCTAGAACTCAGGTCTAGGTTTCCGCCTGGTTTTTCCGCCTGGGTTAGGCATTCACTCGGACTATAGGTACTCGCAAGTGCGCGGAGCTTGAATCGAAGGGTGAATGTGGCACATACTTCACACAGGTGAACATATTTACGATCAAGACAGTTGCACTATTAAACTACAAAGTCAGTCAGTCACTTTCAAAATCTACCAACAACGTGCAAGACCACCTTCATCAAAAGGCAAAGCTGTTCAACTTGTTCAGCTTCAAAAGCGAAAGGAGCAAAGAACTTACAACATGCCTCACGGCCTCAGCTCAATAAAAAACAACAACAGCCGAAACCTACAATCCTGGACAAAAGTCCTTGAGACACTATGCGAAAATCGCCAAAAACGGCAAAGTGTCTCAACAATTTGGTCCACGATTGTCTAAAAATAACGAATTCTTCAAGTTTCATAAAAATAAAAGAGCCTGCTCCCCCTCAATGGGGAAGGGATCACTGGAGCAGAGTCTCTGCAGAGTTCCCACCCGCATCAGTACCACCCGCACGAGAGCTCTTACTTAATTTGCACATTGCTCGACCTTTCTATACTCGACAAACAATCTGTTGCTCATGCATGTGGGAGCGTATTTGTGTGATTTTGGAACAAACTGCGCAGTATTTCCACGTCCAAATTGTTGTTTTTTTGTTCAATTTTGATTAATTCACCATTTTCAGACAATCCTAGACAAAAGTCCTTGAGACACCAATGCGAAAATCGTCAAAAACGGCAAAGTGTCCCAACAATTTTGTTCACGATTGTAGATTCAGCCTACCAGAATTAGACCGAGTAATAGCGAAGCGCACAGTTACTATTCTTTGACCACAACTCAGACAAACCAACCGAAATTGAATCTCGAGGGATTTCTGATGATCCATTTTCTTTTGTTGGAAATGCAAGATTAAATTATAAACTTAGACAAATATGGATTCGACGTCATCTGTGCGCTTCGCTATTAACTAACGATAGTGAGCAGTGTTTACAACTTGAAGTTGGTAAAGGTTGTACAGCACTGTACTTACATTCTATATCGATTCTAAATCTTCGTAAACGGTCTCTACCACCGCTGGTGGAGCTTCATTCACATGGTTGGCTAACGACGAAGCATTTCCGGGCACATGGCTTTCTTTCAAAGTCCATACCTGGTTCAAAGCCAACCATTTGGCAAAAAATGATGTACAAGCTCTGAACCACAATGAGAGGAAGAGAAGGTCCAGAATAACGCCGATAATATTGACGAAATAGAAAACCAAACACGTTGTTGACATACATTTTTCAATACTATTGAAGATGATGGAGAAAACATTCAGAAGAAGACCGAGTAAGAAGATGCTAAACCATATGACGGAAAATGGCTTCTCTTCAGGTCTTCGCCACTTGAAAAAATAAAGAGTGTTGATGAAGGCTCTGAGCGATATAAGATGATGATGATGATAATGATGATGACGATGATAATAATAATGACAATGATAATGACGATGAAGATGATAATGCAACTTCATTTATACAGGGTATGGTAATCCACTCAGAAATGCGGCTGTAATAAATAAACAAAAATAAAGCAAACACAAACACAAACACAAACACGAACACGAACACGAACACGAACACGAACACGAACACGAACACGATCACGATCACGAACACGATCACGAACACGAACACGAACACGAACACGAACACGAACACGAACACGAACACGAACACGAACACGAACACGAACACGAACACGAACACGAACACGAACACGAACACGAACACAAACACAAACACAAACACAAACAAAAGAAACAAATAAAAAACAAACAAACAAACAAACAAACAAACACAAACAAGGAAACCAACCAACCAACAAACAAACAAACACCTAAAACAAACAACATGCAAGCAAGCACACAAACAAACAAATAAACAAACAAACAAACAAACAAACAAACAAACAAACAAACAAACAAACAAACAAAATGCAAGCAAGCACACAAACAAACAAACAAACAAACAAACAAACAAACAAACAAACAACAAACAAACAAACAAACAAACAAACAAACAAACAAACAAACAACAAACAAACAAACAAACAAACAAACAAACAAACAAACAAACAAACAAAAAAACAAAAAAACAACAACAAACAAACAAACAAACAAACAAACAAACAAACAAACAAACAAACAAACAAACAAACAAACAAACAAACAAACAAACAAAAAAGAAAACTAACAAAGGCTCTTTTCATATCAAGAATTATCAAGATCAAAATCTTTATTTATAAGAGGGCAAGTTTTCATGCAAGTTGGGCTTCTACTCTCCACACATGATTTCTTCCCAAGCTTACCTCTGCAAATTTCTTCATTTTCCTATTAATACCGACTTTTTTCTGGCACAGTTCACAAGTATCTTTCACAGATTTCACAAACCATGTGAGTAAGCAAGAGGCATGAACAAACTTGGCCGAGCCAGTGCACTGACATGGCGTCACAAGAACTTCATCCCCAAATGAATGGCATATACGACAAAAGTTTGGCTGCTCACAACTTTCAATGTCATCAGTTTTACTAATGCTGTCATCAACCATCGCTGAGAGGTGCTGTTGTTGAAACGTCTTCATCACACTAAATATCTTTCGTCTTTTATCTTCACTAGTGGCAGTGTGCTTGGAACCATTAACAACAGCAACTGGACCACAAGAAATCGTGCTCTAAAAATTCAAAATACAAATTGAAAGTTTATATATATACTACATGCACATTGGTCATATACTACAAGTACATGTAAATTGACCATATATAGCAGTAGTACTACATGTATATTGACCATATAGTAGTAGTACATGTATATTGGCCATATAGTAGTAGTACATGTATATTGACCATATAGTAGTACTACATGTATATTGACCATACAGTAGTAGTACATGTATATTGACCATATAGTAGTACTACATGTATATTGACAATATAGCAGTAGTACATGTATATTGGCCATATAGTAGTACTACATGTATATTGACCATATAGCAGTAGTACATGTACATTGGCCATATAGTAGTAGTACATGTATATTGACCATATAGCGGTAGTACATGTATATTGGCCATATAGCAGTAGTACATGTATATTGACCATATATAGTAGCAGTACATGTATATTGACCATATAGCAGTAGTACATGTATATTGACCATATAGTAGTAGTACATGTACATTGACCATATAGTAGTAGTACATGTACATTGACCACATAGTAGTAGTACATGTATACTGGTCATATAGTAGTAGTACATGTATATTGGCCATATAGTAGCAGTACATGAATATTGGCCATATAGTAGTAGCACATGTATATTGGACCACACAGTAGTACATGTATATTGGCCATATAGTAGTACATGTATATTGGCCATATAGTAGTACATGTATATTGGCCATATAGTAGTACCTGTACATGCATATTGGTCATATACATGTAGTAGGTCATATACATGTAGTAGGTCATATACATGTAGTAGTACATATTGGCCGTACATAATGGCCATATAGTAGCAGTACGCCAGGATTCTCCCCTTGACGGGTAAAATTCTCTCATGTTAGTCAGAGTAAAAAACACTTTATTAGCAAAGTTCTTGTAGTACATATCAATCTTAAGTGGCAGGGGGAGGGGGAGACTGGACATACCCTGGGGATTTGATTTGAAATTAGTATTTTTTGTCAAATATCCCACCATTGGGACTTAATCAACAGTCAAATGAGATCAAATTCCCCTCAAGTGCAAAAAAGGTGGTGATCAAATGATTACAACACAATTTAACAAAATATCAATTTTATTTCAATTGAACAGAAAATGTTTATAAACTTGACATTTTAAGTGGGTCACGCCACAGAATAAGGATCAACCAGAAGTCCAACTCTCTGTCGGCACCTTTGATGTAAGCGTCCCCGGGAAATGTCGACCTCGCGATCCCGGCGCCATTTTGAAAGTAAGTGCAACCGGGAAATTATCCCCCTCGTCCTTACGACCCTCGGGCTCCTGTAGTCAATTACTCTTGGCCTTCTTGTGACCTTTTAATTAACTTTATATTGTTATCTATGTATATAAATAATATTTAGTTAAGTAAATAAGTAATTTACTTTAGAAAACAATTCTTTGGAGTTAGAATTCTTTGACCACGACCTTATTAAAACTTCAGTGAGCGGATACTATGGGTAAAAGTCCGTGGCAAAAAAGTCCTGCACTCATGAAGCGGGGTTTACATTTCTCGATTTTGCCCGACACATTTGTTTATAGAAAAAGATTGCTAACAATTTCGGAACTACGCATTGTTGAAATACATTGGGTACGTATGTTGTTAGAAATTTTATAAGCTTTCATTTGGTATATAATTCAAGTTTTAGTGTTACCTGTAACTTTTTAAAATGTTCAAAATGTTCTCACCATTGTTCGTAAAATAAGAATTGTATAATGGGAAATGGACTCCTCACAAGTGTTATAGAATTTTGGATTTTGTTTTTAAATACTATTAACGCACAGCCCTGAACAAGATATTAAACAAAGGGTACTGTCAAGTGCTATTCATGTCAGAACTTTCAATTTTCTTGCTGGGAAGTACTTTAAAATATGAAAAAAACATTATTATTTTGACGTAGACCGTCTGAAATGGATGAATTTCTTAAGTTTGTTTTGCCTTTTGTTGTTTTGGTGTTTGCTATAACCTCAGAAAGACTTTTGGCATGAACCTAAGATATTTCTTGAACAGAAGCTAATTCAAATACGAAAGGAATGGAGACGTTTGCAGATTTCTAGTTGAAGTTGAAAACGTTTTTGGTGCAAATTAGTGATCATACCTTTTGAATATATGAAAAAATATTAAAACTTTTATGGTCAATGGTCAGAACATTTTGAACATTTTAAAAAGTTACAGGTAACACTATGATTTGAACTATATACCGAATGAAAGCTTATAAAATTTCTAACAACATACGTACTCGATGTATTTCAACAATGCGTAGTTCCGAAAATTTTAGCCATCTTTCTCGGTAAACAAGTGTGTCGGCATCATCCAGAAATGTAAAACTCAGCTTCGTGAGTACAGGACTTTTTTGCCACGGGCTTTTACCCGTAGTATCCGCGTACTGAAGTTTTAATAACCTCGTGGTCAAAGAATTTCATCTCCAACGAAATATTTTCTAAAGTAAATTACTTATTACTTAATAAATATTATTTATATATGTATAGATAACAATATAAAGTTAAATAAAAGGTCACAAGAAGGCCAAGGGTAATTGACTACAGGAGCCCGAGGGTCGTAAGGACGAGGGGGATAATTTCCCGGTTGCACTTACTTTCAAAATGGCGGACTGGCGCATGCGCATAAAAATAATGGGACACTTTTTTCCGCGAGTTGGACTTCTGGTTGATCCTTATTCTGTGGTCACGCCGAAGATCTTCGTCGTTGGACCTCAGGAGAGCTCGGCGTACTGGCACGAAATTGTAGTGTTTGCGGCGTACTGGCGTATGGTCGTGCAAGTGCTTGGCGTGTTTTCAAAGGATTTCTATATATGCTAGATCCCGTGCCTTCCAGACCCATGAATCGACCAAATTCAGAAAGAGTAAATGAGTATTATGTTCTTAGTATACACTTACATTTACATAAAGAAAATCCAAATTTTCTGGCGCAAATTTGGGAAATTTTGCGTTGGTAATCAGTCCACCGCAAGTCATTATTTCATTGCAGAAATTACTACGATTAATAAACTTGAGTCTTGACAAGTTTATGAATCTGGCATTCAGGTTTAAAACTTTCTCCTTAGCGTTTTGCTTTCTGGTTTCTGCAACGTTCCTAGCTCCCCTCTTTCTGTTTTCATGAATTTGGCGGAGATGATCAAACCAGAACTTGACTTCCTCAGGAACAGTACATCGTTTTCTTCGACTTCGGCCTCTTGTTTGCAATCTTCAATCAGGGGTTTCATTAGAAGCCGGCAACCGGCGAACTCCGGCGGTTACTTTCCAAATCATCGCCGGCTACTTTCATAATCATTGTTTTAAATTTTATTTGTAAATACCGTATACGTGTTCACTTTGAGCCGTTCCATTTTCTCTTGAAAACGCAAATGAACTTGAATATGAAGAAAGCTGGTTTCTGTGGAAATTTGTAATTTCTTGCTTGATAATTTTCTGTATTAAATCTGTATTAGGGACCTTAAGATCTAGGACGGCAACGTCAACGACGACGTCATTTAAACAAAAGAATTATATTTGCAAAACAACGAGAATGAATAATTTTTACTCCCTAGAGTAATCCCAACACCGTCCCCGTTCTTTATACAACGCCACTTAGAGCATTTTCACATCTTCAGGACGACGTCAACGGCTAAAAGATGAGAACTGTTGCTTAAGATTTACTTCAAATCTTCAACACAGACACTACAATAATTTTAGCAAAGTGATGGAAATGGTGTTTCCGAGGTTCTAGACTTCAAAAATTTCCCGGGTGCGCCACTCCAACAAATGCGGTCCTAGTTCATGTTCAGCCGCCTACTTTCTAAAATGAGCCTGCTACTTTCAAAATTAATGAAACACCTGTTCAATACCCACCACTTTGACTTACATCGTTGGCCACCGGCCATGCCAAATAAGGGGGCGATTACATGGAGCGGGCTGGCCCGATTAACCGAGCTAGCCCGGTTAACTGGGATGAGTTTACGAAACGATTACATGGAGCGGGCTAGCCCGGTAAGCCGGGATGATTTCAGGCCAAAATTCGCAATTATCAAGTAAATACGGGCAAATTTACGTTAGTTTTACATTAATTAGTCTATTATCTATTTTGTAAGCCCATCGTTAATAAAAAGATTGTTAAAGTCTTAGCTAACCCAGGAAAGCGCCTTCGCGGAGACTAATTAATTTATTAAATCTTCGCGTTGATCAGGAAACACACAAACAACGTTGATGTTCTATTTCAGTTCCTTTCAGCACTATTTATTCTCACAGTCAAGCAAACGAACGCGTATCGAAGCGAGTTCAACAGTTTTTCAGCCCGGTTTGCCGGGATGAAAACGATTACATGGACATTTTCGCCCCGGTTAACCGGGCTAGCCCAGTTGCGACAACCGGGATCCCAGAAACCGGGCTAGCCCGCTTGCCATGTAATCGAAATGTTAAAACAACATGCGTTTTATATATAAAGCGGGCTAGCCCGGTTAACCGGGCCAGCCAGGCCCATGTAATCGCCCCCTAAGAGAGATCTGAGTCTGAGTGTTGTCAAAAGTCCCAATAGTTGGAGACTCTATAGATGATCAAGTTGCACCACCACAGCACCTCAACATTTGCCAAAGTTGCATTTTTCACAACTGGTCCCGGTTTGGTCTTAAAATGTATATATTCTACACTCGAATTTTCCTTCACCCAAAATCATTAGAACATGCTATGTAATCGAATGAAATGCCCAATATCACTTATAATATACCGAATTCTCTCCTGGCATTACCACCTTATTATATATACAGAACTCGCGATCAAGCTCTCGGCAACGCCCTCCGTGGATCAGTGGTCAGAGCATTGCACTAGAATCGCAAGGTCGTGGGTTCAATTCCTGCCGGAAGGCCTGTGTAGTTGCATTTTTCGCAACTGGTCCCGGTTTGGTCTTAAAATGTATATATTCTACACTCGAATTTTCCTTCACCCAAAATCATTAGAATATGCTATGTAATCGAGTGAAATGCCCAATATTACTTATAATATACCCAATTCTCTCCTGGCATTACTACCTTATTATATATACAGAACTCGCGATCAAGCTTTCGGCAACGCCCTCCGTGGCTCAGTGGTCAGAGCATTGCACTAGAATCGCAAGGTCGTGGGTTCAATTCCTGCCGGAAGGCCTGTGTAGTTGCATTTTTCGCAACTGGTCCCGGTTTGGTCTTAAAATGTATATATTCTACACTCGAATTTTCCTTCACCCAAAATCATTAGAACATCCTCTGTGTATGCCCGGCCTCCCCCCTGCTGCTTATAGTGTCTATGAAGTGAAAAATTCGTTGACATTTTTGTTGTTTTATTGTACAGAGGAGCATGCCAGAAGCACTCACTGAAAATTTCAAGAGAATCTGATGCGTAGTTTTCGCGCTATCAACTCTCTTTGCCGTGGATAGGGAAATTTGGGCTTCTTAAGAAGCTTTTTCATGCGCGAAAACTACGCATCAGATTCTCTTGAAATTTTCAGTGAGTGCTCCTGTCATGCTCCTCTGTAGAATAAAACAACAAAAATGCCAACGAATTTTTCATTTCATAGACACTTTAACATTGATATGTGCATAAAAGTTAAAAATGTACGCAGGAAATGCGTAATGAGTTGAAGTTGTTGTCTTTGAACAGCAGGCGTCGTTTTTTACAATTTCTAACAATTTGTAAAATTCTACATAATTTGGACTGCCCTGATCAATTAAGAGATATTTTTAAACTAAGGCTTAACACGCACGACTGGGACTTGCGAGACAAATCCTTATTAGATCTCCCAAAGGTAAAAAGTGCAATATCAAGTATGCAGCTGCAAAGGATTGGAACTCTTTGCCTTCGGAATTCAGAGAACTTACGTCTATCTCTAGTTTTAAACGTAGTATTTTCATGCACCTATTAGAAACTGACAACAATACTCACATTTGTAGTCTATAAATTTCCTATAACTGTTATTTTTATTAATTTTGTTCACTTTGTATTAATGATTAGTTATTATCTATAATTAAGCACTGTTCTCCTGTTAATACCAGCATTTATGCTGATAGGATCTTCAACAGTTTAAAGTGTCACTATGATGAGAAAATCGTCAGTCTTTTTTTTATCTTATCATAAAGTACATTTAACATGAGGGTGAACGGCGTTTGTGGTTTGTCAATATCTCATCTCGTTCAGGATATATTCACGTTTTGGCAATATGCAAATTTATGGCTGATGACGTCATTTTCTCCGAACGAGCGAAATGAAAATCGTAAAATAAGGAATATCTCTGGAAATAAACAATAGAATTTGCTTAAACTTTGTATGCTTATAGTATCTAATAAAATACACTTCGCTGTGGAACTTTTGTGATTGCCATGGTAAGCGCAAGCTCTCAGGTTACTCTAAACCTTAAAAAGGGAATTATCATTTTTGCTTCATTGTTTAAAAATAGAAAGATTTAAACGTTTGAATTACAATGCCTACATAAGCCCTAATCGTCACATTTATTCACTGGACTAAACGCTACTTGATTGCTGATAAATAAGAAAAATTAATTTTATCATTGGAGGGGTCCAGGAACCAGCAGTTTCCACGAAAACAACTAAAGTTCCACAGTAAAACGTATTTTATTTAATACTACTAGAAATTACTATCGCAAGTGAAATGCTGCCTCAAATGGGACAAAAAGCTTTAGTCTACTCCACAGGCAACTCTACGCAGTCTGTGGCCAAAGTGACACCCCCCTTGCCCTACCTGAGATTGCACAATGCACTGATTAGTTTCCTGATATTTTACAAAATTCTTGAAATAAGTCCTTTAATTTTAAGTGCAACAGACAGAGAACATTTACACGTTTATTTTTAATTATAAGATTTAAAATTATACATTGCTATAAAACTTATCTCTTAATATAATTGGCAAGGGTTTTGACGGGATAAACATTAAACACTACAACATGTATTGATATAATATACAAATAATAGATCATTATGTCTCTTGCTGTGGCACAGCTGTCAATGCAATTCAAAGTGTTTCGTGTTATGACAAATGTATAGCGGAAACACTATACAGGCAATACACCAACCTCAGATTATTTTGGAGAATTTGTATAACTATAATAATTATATTCCAAACTGTGCATGCTAGCATTTTAGAGTTGCGCATTGTTTATAATCTCTGATTTTTATAAGTTCTTGGTAAAACTTTCAAGGCGATTTACAATAGTCATTGATGACAATCCATTACTTTCAAGATGTCTCACTCTGCATAATTATTGTGTTGCAATCCATCATTGAAACGTAGTTTATTTTCTAAGAGAACATGTAATACTGTATTTACTTTCCAGGAAACATGATTATCCAGGAGTAGGACTGATTAATACTTGATTTGTGTTATAAGTGAATCATACTTTTCTTTTTTTGAATGAAATGATAATCCATTTCTTGTCAGACTTCAATGTACAGTCACTGCATCACATGTTAGTTTATTACAGTCTACAAAAAGATACAGATGCAGTGTATCCAGATACTGTTAAGTTTTTGTGACAAAATCCACATAAATCAGACGTACTGTATGGAATAGCATCTTGTAGATATACAGCAGTTCCAAAGGTCCGCAAAGACATGGTATTTTGTACACTTCAATCCCCAATGGTAGTCAACAGTTAACAGATCCATTGTGGTTAGTGAATCAATAAGTTTCTTAGTTTCCCATGAAGAAGAACAGTTTGATAATTCGTTTCTTTGAGAAGTCTTTGACACTTTGTGGTTACTTGTAGCTAGCGGACATTTGCATATGTTATAATAGTACTGTATATCACGAATTATAGAAATCTATAAAAGAACAAAATTGTTTGTTAGCATGCATATGTACAGTTCACAAAGAACACAGGGAATTGGGTTAGGTTACAGTTGAGGGGTGATTAATAGTTTTTACTGTGTAAGAGATAAAGACTTACCATTGACCTTGCCAATCATCTTAATAATCTTATAATACAAAAATAAAAATAAATTAAAGTAGATCTAATTTATGAGTTAAACCTGAAATGGATACACATTTCATGCACATAACACTACATGTGGATCTAACTGAGATGCACAATTGAAATCCCCTGGTATTATTCAATCTCGATGGTTTGATGAGTTAATATATGCACTACATGTGATCTGTGCCAAATGATCGAGCCTGTTTTCTTCTTCAAGCCTGAACTGTAAATTTGCTGATGACTTCAAGCTTGTCAATCTTTCATAAGTCATTGGTTCAATAACACAAGATGACAGTGTTTTTGCTCTGCTTATTGCAACGTAAGAGACTCCAGCAGTTCTCTCAGATTTACCAATATCTATCCAAGCCTTTGGTAGAGTGAGTCCTTGGCTCTTGTGTATTGTTAGAGCCCAAGCAAGTCTGAGAGGTAATTGTTGCCTCTCATGGAAACCATTCTCTGTCTGTGATGAAACAGTGATTGGACATATTGGGACACACGATGGTTGAGCATCATTGAATGAAGGACCTCTATAGTTCTCAAACTGAACAATTACAGCAACAGGCAAGGCTGGTGGCTGATGGTTGTTGTCAAAGATGAAATCAATGATTGTTCCAGTAGCCCCATTGCAGAGACCAACACTTGACCACAAATTCATGGTTAGCATGACTCTAGCACCCTTTGCTAGAAAAATCATAGGTTCTAATCCAGACATGTCATCTGAAGAGATCTTTTTAGCTATTGCAGATGAATGGCGAGCATTGATATGGGCAACTGGATGCTCAAGTTTAGTTAGTTGTTCATGGTTGTAATTTGCAACTTGTTCATTGCTGTAAAAAAGTCTGGTAGAATCGTCAAATTCAGACAAATTTGGGATGTTTGATGGCTGACGAGTCAAAAGTAATTTCCAGTCATGAACTATAGACTCAGCTTTACGAAGTCGCAACAATAAATCTCTGAAGTTGACTTGTTCAGAACTCATACCTTGTACTCGCTGATTCACAGTGAGCTTAACAACTTTATCAAACATTCTGTAAGTTTGATAGCCTTGTTCACCATCAGCACTTGATGGTTTAGCATGATAAAGAGGCTTATCTGCTACAGGTGGTAACTGACCTGGGTCACCAATTAAAATCAGAGATTTTCCTCCAAGAACTTTGTTATGACATCCAGTTGCTTGTTTGCAACGCTTATCTATCCAGCCAAAAGCAACTTGGCCAAGCATAGAATATTCGTCAATAAGAATGTAATCAACTCCATTTAAGCTTTCTTGCAGTCTACACAGACTTTGACCTGTTAGATCTTTTCTACCCCTAGAGCCAATGGGCAATTTCAACAGTGAGTGTACAGTGATACCTCTAATACTATAAGCAGCTTTTCCAGTTGTTGCAGTAACTACACATTTACCTCGTAAAAGGTTACGAATAGCATTGATAAGGTAACTCTTACCAGTACCAGCAACACCAATAATAATAAGGCATAATGGTTCTTTTTCTGATGAAATACATGTATCATCAAAATGTGACTTGACAATATTATAAGCAAGTCGTTGCATTTCACTGAAACTGTTTATATCTACAACTTCATACTGCTCATTTATGATATAATTATCTTTTTTATTTTTTATCCATGTTGGCATTTCATGAATTTGTTGTTCAGAATACTGAGCTCTGTCTTGGTGCCAGTCATGTGTTGACTCTGATGTTTGTTCAGAGTTGTGAAATGGAGTGTGAAGTTCGGATAAGATCATCCATTCCTCACGGGTATTGCCTTGCTCTTCACAAGGTTCATCTTCAGGTTCCTGTTGACTCTGAATAACAGTTTGTAGTTTGTCAAACCAGTCTGGAACATTGGTTTGTCCATAAGGTGTCTGCAAAAATTCTTGCCAATGATTAGTTAAAACTTCATCAGTTGGTTCTTGGTCACCCCATGCATTGTTTTGGGTTGTTTTCCAGGGTTTATACCTTAGAAGCTGATATTTACAATAAAGACCAAAATTTGGCCCTTTAGGATTAGACGAGTATGTTGGAAATATTCTTGGAACAACATTCTCTGGTAGTTTTGTTAGCTCACTGTTAACAACTTTGTATGTTGTAGCAAACTGAACAAAGTTCATGTTCATAATGTCTTGTGAACTGTCATATTGTTGACGGTTAGCATACACATCAAGAAGTGAATTATCAGTGCAAGAATCACCATCCTCAATAGATTCATTGTCACGTACTCTACGTGAACCATTGAGACTCACTGGAATCACTTTAAAAGATGAACTGTGAAGTTTTAGTGACAACAAATGATGCATTGTCTCTTGAGCTGCATAATCTCTTTCACCAAGAGTTTTCATGACTACCTTTTTGATAGCCCTGTGAGGGTCACTATTGTTGTCAACATTCTGGACAATAGAATTAAATGCCTGTTTCAGCACAGGTGACCTTGGTTCACCTTTAGCAGCATATTTAGTAAGATACTCAACACAAGCATAGTGATCAATAACAGCTTGAATGTCACAGTTAGCTCTCCATCCTTGCAGCTGGAGTTGTTGGTTGTTGTTTAACCTCGAATCGTTTCTCTTAGTTACAATCTTTGCTCTATATTGCACATTCTCACCTTTACTGTGAATTTCTTCAAATTCTAATTTTGTCTGAGGACAGTGATCAAATGGAAAATGAAATCTACATTTCAACTCTGATTCATTCGATTTTTTTCTAAGACAGTAGTTTGTGCTACAACGAGTGTGTCGTTGGACCATATTTAAAAGATCTACATAATCAGATTCTACTTCAAACTCATGAATGTCATTATGACGTTTCTGACATGGATGGACTTGGGGTCTTATCCACATGTCCTCATCGGGTGGGTTTGGGTTAACAGTTGACAATAACCAATCAACATACTGACATGCTATGTCAGCAGCTTTCTTACCAGCTTCAATATCCTGGTCTAGTTCTACTGTATCTGGACAATCATTTTCATCCTTAAACTTCTGAGCTAAAAAGCCTTTCAGAGCAGTCTGAGTAAGTTGACACAATCCTGGGTCATTATTTAGTTTAGCAGTACCATGACAATGGATACTACCTCTACCTTGGTATTCATATCTGAACCAGTGCCACTTTGCACCAAGAGTATCATAAAGCCAGTGTTTAACAAAGCTTTCAAGTCTCTGTGTGAAAAACCAATCCACAATATGAGGATTATTAATGACATTTTGTCGCCTCACCTCACTGGTGGTGTGGTTATTATTTGCTCCAAACAGAGCATGTAACTCAGGCCAATGCATACCTGCAGAGGAAAAAGTAAAGAACAATGTTGGTGCTCCAACATTAGTTATAATAGCTTTAAGTTCCTCTCTCACTTTATTCCAGTAAGCATTTGTACCAGCAATATTGCCAACATACCTGGACACTTTAGACATGAATACAGCTGAGTTGTTACTTGCAGCCATTTCACGCAGCTCATCAATAGTAAGATGAGCTTCCCTGGATTTTGTTTGAGGAATATTCCACTTTGTTGCAAAATACGCTTTCTCTGAATCATGTTGAAAGCCCAGTATGAAAATCTGGGGTGGTTAGCAAAACGATACACCCATTTACAATCAATAATCTCAGCAAATTTCAAAAGATGCTTAATTCTTTCTTGAAGAGGCACATCTCTCAAGAGACTTTGATTAGTGGGATCACCTTTCCCATCAGGGAATAATGTTGGAAATGCCATAGTGGCCAGATGTGATATCTGGTACTCGTTTAATGGCTCATTTTCAACAGTGGGCCATGCCATTGGTTCATTTGCAGAGAGCTGATTTCTAACAGCTTCTACTTCTTGTTGTTGCTGTTCACCAACAGGTAAAAAACTACTCATCTCAGTTGAGTCATTATAAACTATGTCCTCAGAAGGGTTATCAGTAGGTGGGCCTAAATCAGGCATAGCACTATCATCTGAGACTATTTCATCTTCAGTCTCAACAGTCATGAGATCTGATGGAACACCATTTTCAGGTAAAGAATTTAATGCATTTTCATTAATTTCTAACTCAACATAATATGGATTATTATGTATAAGCCACAATAATGCATTGTGTACTTTTTCTCTTCTCACAGTCACATCTTTAAAAGTGTTATTTCTACCTTTGGCCTTGACAATAATCACAGACAATTCTTTCGGATATCTCGGCAATGATGTTGTCAGGTCTTTCACATTTTGTGGCAAGTTAATACAATGCCCTGAGTAACCTCTTTGTCCACCTGGTTTAATATAAACTCTCATAATAGGGAGAGCACGAGCAATCAACATTTCCTCAACTTGAGTCAAAGCTTGTAACTCATGTGGTGGTACTGGTGAAGGAATCATTGAATTTTCAAATGAGAACTTTTTAGGAGATTTTGTATCTCTAGAACATCGTGAGCATACATAATTATTGGGTGAACGTGGTTTAGATTTCAATGGCCATGCCTCTTGACAACTTGTGCATTGACTGATGAAATATTCAAGAGATTTATGAAACTTAGCAATGTTGGATTTTGCCCAACTTTGTTTGTGAATACTACCATTTTTCTTTATGTCAAATTCTTTAAAATAATCCTGCTGATTAATATTATTATTGGTACTGTATTGTTCAAGTCTAGCACATTTTTTAATTTGACATTCATCTGAACACTTATTCAGTTTAGCATTTGCAAGTTGAGCTTGCTTTTCAATAGTAGTCCCCTCTGCTCGTTTTCTTTTCTGATATTTCTTAGCATTCTCCAGTCTAGTTTGCTTTTTATTTTCAGTTTCTACAGCTTGTTTGCTTTTCTGATATTTTCTAGCATTCTCCAGTCTAGTTTGTTTTTCATTTTCAGTTTCTACAGCTTGTTTACTTTTCTGATATTTCTTAGCATTCTCCAGTCTAGTTTGTTTTTCATTTTCAGTTTGAACAGATTGTTTACGTTTCTGATATTTTCTAGCATTCTCCAGTCTGGTTTGTTTTTCATTTTCACTCTCTACAACTTGTTTACTTTTCTGATATTTTCTGGCATTCTTCAGTCTAGCTTGTTTTTCATTTTCAGTTTCTACTGAACGTTTAGTTTTCTGATATTTTCTAGCCTTCTCCAGAATTCTAGTTTGTTTCTCATTACGAGTACTTGTACTTTGGCCCAATAAAGTATTAGAGCCTTTTTGCATTATCTCAGAATTTGTTAACTGAACAGTTAACCCCTTAACTTCAAAAGGAGTTACATTGGCTCGAGGTACAGTATTCTGGAAATAAATCACGACATTACTTATACTTTCAACAGAAACCAATACACATTTTCCAAATGGATGTGGTATACCATATGAATCTCTTGAGTGAGAATCAAAAATTTTAAAGTTCCCTTCAGAAGTCTTTAAAACTGCAACTGTGTTGCAATCAATAGTCAACAGGCAATGCTGATAATTTAACTGAGAATCCAAAAACAGATTATTCAGAGCATTTTCCAAAGAATAATATGGTGGATTGTTAGTTGCCATAAATAAATCCCCAGCAAATGGGTCACTATATTGCAAATAACACATTTGATTGGAAACTGCAACCATTTCTGGCACATCAGTTAAAAGCAAAAACGTTTTATTAATAGAATTGCTTATACAAGTATAAAGGCTGTTTCCAGCACACAATATGTCATTCAAGCATGATGAATCCCATGCATTGATATTCGTTATTTGACTATGTATTACTGCAGTCAAAGACATGGCTACACATTGTTTACCAGCATTTTGTCTAAACTTCTTTGCATTACCTTGGCTAAAATCAGCACATATAGTTTTAGTTGGGTCAACCACATCATATACTGTGGGTCCAGGATTTTCTTCGACATCATTTGCCATTCTCAACAACAATGGAACATACACATTGCAGCATGACATTTGAGTAAACGATACTATCACTTGATTCAAGCTTTTACATGTATATTGTTCTGCCAACCTCTTTGTTGGCAAATAAAATAGACCCAGATAAAATATTCGTATCAGTATTATTAATACCATAGCCGTTATTAGCAGCTGAAGTAACATCAACATTACAACACAAATATCACCTTCGAGTCGAGTTGAATACTCTTTGACCCTTACATTATTGTGTGCACCAATTCGGGCACGATATTGCTCAATTGTTACTCCCATTTACTGAACTTGGTTAAATAATTAATCAGTGTCTTACCTATACAACTGTTTTCTTTTCTTCCACAAGCACTGCACAGCAGCTTGGTTCAGTAAAAGTACGTTTTTTAATACGTTTGTCAATAGTCAACAGGCACAAACTATGCCTTCGTTTGTATGTTTTAGCGAGCACAACGACTTCGCTAAGTTTGATTTCAACGAGCACAATGGCTTCGTTTATATTTTTGACGAGCACAATGGCTTCGTTTATATTTTTGACGAGCACAATGGCTTCGTTTGATTTGATTTGCGTGAAACACACACGCAGATAGTGTCTGATCAGAATGTTGATCAGCGTGAACACAATGGCTCCTGTGAGAATCAATGAACCCACACCAAATATAGAACCCACACCTAAAAATAGAAGAAAACAACCATGAAATCCCCTACCAAGTTTGTTGTCAGTTGTAGGAATTGATATCTTACCTCGACAAGATAATCTATCCTCACTAAAATTGAATAAGATCCTATAAAGACAACAAGTGCGTTCATTTACAGCCAAGAACAGCCAAGAACAAGTGTGAATGTGTGATTCCGATTTCCGACTCGTGGCATTGCCAGTTCAAAAAATCCATCGCCGTCGTGGTGTTGCCGTGTTGAAACCATGCTTCAAACGTTCATGCAATTTCATCAAACAAATCCTTTTGGCGTATGTGAAAAGAAACTTCCTACGTCACAAAACGTCATAAAATGGTCAACAAATAAATAAATAAATAAATAAACTCTCAAAATCGAGATTTCGTTGACTATACATAACTCGGCAAAGAGGTCTGGACACGAGACACAAGCAACCCATGTCAAGATTAGTGAGCTGCCTCGCTACGCTCGGCAGCAATAAGCATGCAACATTTGAGCACTTTCTATTGTTTATTTCTAGAGATATTCCTAATTTTACGATTTTCATTTCGCTCGTTTGGAGAAAATGACGTCATCAGCCATATAATTTGCATATTTCAAAAACGTGAATATCTCTTGAACGAGATGAGTTATTTACAAACCACAAACGCCGTTCCTCCTCATTTTAAATGTACTTTATGATTAGATCAAAAAAAGACTGACGATTTTTCATCTTAGTGACACTTTAAATAAAGATTTTATTATTATTTTTATTATGTCTTACCTCATCCTGAACTTCTCCTGACGACTTCACATTGCTGGATTCCCCTCCACTGGCAACAACAGTAATCACAAATGGAGAAGCACCAGTCGTCATCACACTTTGTTCACTAGAAGAAGTTTCACGACCATCATTTACTCCAGCTGACTCTGGTAGTATTTCCACAGACATATCTGTGCACAACAGAGACCCTGGTAGGTAAGTGAATGCAATGATATACTGATCAAAAATAAACTAAGAAATAATAACTTAATATAAATAAGTTTTGTGGAAACACCACGTAAAATATTTCTTTGCTAAGCTTTCGGCCTGTTGACTCAGGCCTTCATCAGAGCATTGACAACAAGTTTTCCTTCCGTTAAACCAGATGGGACTTTAAGTCATACGTGTATAGAAAACCAACACTCACTGACAGATGCATGAGAAAATTTTTCATGATGATGAAAAATTTTCTCATGTCTCTGAGGATGATTCTGAATTAGAACTGACAGATACCTTAACTACACTTCATTCCATCATCCAAGTATCAAATCGTCTGTGTGCAAAACTCTCGTTCACCGAGCGCGAACAACATCTTCAGGATGAATTAGATCACCTTAAGTTGGTTTTAACTAACAACGGTTTTCCTGAGAAGATAACTCAAGCTTCTATGACACCGTCGGTACATTCGGAGCTGAATACTCAGTCCCAGCAAGAACCACCTTCAGTTTCTCTTCCGTATATCGGACCAGCATCCCACAAAATTGAGAGGATTCTAAATCGTGCTGGTATTAAACGGTAGTCAACACAAATTGTTGAAGGTACTTTTCGCACATAAAGATGAGGTGGATAGCTTATCTAAGCCTGGAGTGTATCGCATTCCGTGTCAGTGTGGCTTAGTTTACATCGGGGAAACGGAGAAATCTCTCAACACGCCTGAAGGAGCATAAGACATGTTGCATTAAAGCCCAACATGATAAATCTGCGGTCGCCAAACGCGCTTGGAAGTACGACCATCGTGTTAAGTGGGAAGAGTCGTCACTCTTAGCCAGCGACAAGCAGTACTTCACGCGAAGAACAAGAGAATCTATTGAGATTGCAAAACATCACACTATTTCTCGGGAGGGACAGCCATTAAACAGCACGTGCTGTGCCCTATTCGGAGAACATTCTTGATTTTGTTTTCTAATTAATAAAATTAACATACGCCATTGTATTCTTTCTTGATCAGTTGCTTAGTTTATAAATGACGTGAGCCAACAGCTTGTTGTTATTGCTCTGATGAACGCCTCAGGTCGAAAGCTTAGCAAATAAATATTTTATGTGGTGTTTCCACAAAAACTTATTTATATTACATTAAGAGGAAGAAGAAGAAGAAGGAGAAGAAGAAGAAGTAGAAGAAGAAGTAGAAGAAGAAGAAGAAGAAGAAGAAGAAGAAGAAGAAGAAGAAGAAGAAGAAGAAGAAGAAGAAGAAGAAGAAGAAGAAGAAGAAGAAGAAGGAGAAGGAGGAGAAGGAGGAGAAGGAGGAAAAGAAGGAGAAGAAGAAGAAGAAGAAGAAGAAGAAGAAGAAGAAGAAGAAGAAGAAGAAGAAGAACAACAACAACAACAGCAACAACAACAACAACTTTACCCAATAGATGGCGTATACCCATACCAGTACGGTAATTAACAACTTCATGACGTTTTAAAAGACTGCCAAAGTCAACCAAAAAATGTCAACTCAAATGGCATTTGAACTCACAACTTTGAAACAGGGGTGGCAACCAGAGGGGGGCAGGGCTACAAGCCCTCCTGTCAGGGGACCATAGCCCCTCCATTGGGGAAATTTAGCAATTTGTTGCTTGGGGAATGATCTGGAAGAAAAATCGTATTTTTGTCAATTGGCAAAGAACGTTTAAGCCAGACAAGTCAGTAATTAATGCTTTACTAATGAAATAAAACTCCTGTAGAAACACAGAGTAAGGTATATGTTGTGTAGAAGCCAACATTAATTACAACACACAAAATTCCATTTTCTGTCTGGAATATTGAACGAAAATGGCAAAGGTTAATGACCACAAAGGGTGTTCAACAGATTTTCCTTTATTAATACCTGGAAAATAAATGCTGTAGCTTGTCGGTTATTGCAATAATTTCATGCTGAGATGGGAAAAGGCACTCTAGATGTTCAAATTTAAAAAAATTGGAGGGATAATGCCCCCACCTCCCAACTAGCCCCCCTGTGTCAAGGAATTCCTGGTTCCACCCCTGCTTTGAATTGAATTTATTGAATTACTGATTTGCAATTATTGTTAAAACAAAATTGAATTCTACAGTATAACAACGAAATATAACTATTTACAATTAAGGTTATATAAATAACAAATTTACAATAAGATCAACAAAAGAAAGGAAGGCTAGAGATTCTTATCTACGGGTTCGCTGTTAAAAGTATGAGTTGCTGATGGAATAAAGCTTTTTAAAAATCTGTGCATTCTACATCTAGGTAATAACAATGGAGTAAAAATGCCTATTAGGCAATCTGCGATTCAAGGTAACATTGAAGCCAATAGTAATGACCACGCAGTCAAGCTACCAGCAAATAAGTGTTTTCTGGTTAAAAAGATTATTGCCCAGCAAATTATTCTTAAAAGAGGCATTGTTGAATTCAAACAAGAAACCAATAATCAAACATATTAAATTTTACTGAACTGATGTTTCGTTACTGTCCAGTAACATCTTCAGAGTGAAGGGAATAATTTACAGCGGTTGGTCATAAATAACTTAACTGATACATAACTAGGTGGTGAAAGATGTGACAGAAAATACTAATGAGGTGAGAAGCGAGAGATTGGAAATAAAATAAGAAAGGTTGACAGGAGTATAATAAAGATGAATAATGAGACAAACCAAAAAAAAAATAAATTATAAATGTATATATATACTAAAAACAACAATTAAAATAGAGATAGAGGAAAAGATTTAATGTTTTTGTTTAAAGACGGATTAATCTTTGAAATTTGTAAACTTTCCCGAATAAGAACTTCGAATGAAGAAGTGCCAGAAGCTAAAACAGAAAAGTCGTCGAAAGAAATAGGATGACCGGATAATTTATGGTGTGCAAGCACTGCCGAGAGGCAAGAAATGGATAGAGCTTTTCCTGTATGGCGAGATGCCCATGTGTTCAGGAACTCTGACATGTAAATGTCGGCTTGTTTCACCGATATACAATGCGTCGCAGCATTGGCACTTGTATTTATACATGACATGAGATCTCATAGGGACACGGTCTTTAAAGCTGAAATGGTTAGACATACGAGTTATAGGTCGAAAGATGACACGAAGTTTAATTTGTGGAAAAGCAGATGAAAATAACTTAATCAATTGTTGACGAATTTGTAAAATAACCATATCAGGAGAGCAGAGAAAACTCAACTTGACTGTGATTTAAACCCGTAACCTTTAGTTTACTAGACGTCTAATGCTATACTGACTGAGCAATTAAATGTACGTGGTCATGTTGGGAATAGGTTGTGGATTTTGATGGTACTTATATTTGTTATTTCAACGCTGAAGTCTAGTTTCTTCAACATCAAGAAATTTACATGTATGGACTAATTACTAGGGGCAGTAAACTCATTCAAAGAATAATGATATCTGTTAAGCCAGATAAAATAATAAATTAAATTAATTAAATTTAAAAATTAATGAATTAAGGATAATTGCGGTGTCCTGAAAGTTGGCTATTCTGTGTGTGAGTTCGTTCATTCATTCATTAGGAATCAATAGTGTATTTTTGATGCAACATTTTTAACGCGATATTTTGAATGCCACAGGGCACCACTTTTTAGCACTGTGTCTGGTATTAGAGTGTTACTCCAAGTGACAAGCCATACAGTAACTTGGCCTGGCCAGGAGTTGAACCCACAACCCTCAGTTTAATAGTCCAATCAATCTAGTTCCCAGAGCCCACGTTCCCCTGGGAAACAAGAGATCCTGGGATAATCCGTTTCACATCGATATCTCATTGGCTGATGAACACAGTGAACTCTACATGTATATAACTCTTCTTCCAGATAACAAGAATCCTGTGATGGTGTGAATGGATTATCCCAGAGCCTCTCATTTCCCACCCACTGGGTAAGGGGAACGTGGGCTCTGGGAATGAGACTGGAGTCCAATGCTCTAACTTAGCTATAAGTCAAATTGGGAGTTGGTGGTCAAATGATGGTACTTAGGCTATCTGATATTTCAAAACAGACTAGTGTCTTCAGTATCTAGACAGTAGTCTTCATACACGAAGATTTCAAATTATCAAATAGCCTAAGTACTGTCATTCGACAACCAGCTCCCAACTTGACCTGTAACTCAGTTGGTAGAGCATCAGACAAGTAAACTCGAATCCCAGCCAAGCTACATATAGTTTTCTCCACTTGCCTGGTATGGTTCATCACTCAAAGTAACACCCTAATTATTAGCTCCCTAATTATTAGCTTTCAAGAGGCCATTACCCTTTAAAATTTTGATATGTGCCTTTGTAATGATATGTGTATGTTTATAGGGTATAATAAAGCTGTTGTTGTTGTCCCATAATAATTATTCAAAATCTTCATGTATGAAGACTACTGTCTATATATTGAAGAACTGTTGCAAAATATCGTAGTACTGTACCATCATCATTCAACCACCAGCTCAGCTGGGCCAAGTAGGGTTTTCTCTACTTGTTTTGTATGGTTCGTCACTTGGAGTAACACACCCTATTATTATTATTATTCACTGTCCCATATCATAATTATTCAAATAATTAAGGTTTAGCCAAAGCCAGCACATGTGGTTCCCCCATGTTTGATTCCCTGTATACTGTATTATCCAAAAATATACTAAAAGTAGTTCAAGCTTAATTATTCTCCCAAAACATATAAATAAAATTCCTGTGCTGATAACTACATATTAAAAGTAGACACACATAACTTAAATGTTTTAAAATTTAGAAGAGAAAAAATTCATGTTTATTCGGGACATTTAAGTTGAAACAGTCTCAAACAGCCAGTGTTCATTTTAGTTTGTGTCTATTGTAACGCAAAAAAACCCGTTCAACTACACGCTTTTAACTACACTAAAGACAATGTTGACTATTATATTGAGAAAATAAATGTTTTATGGCCGGAAATATATAAATAAAATGAAGACTTTTGGTCAAAATACAGCAAGGGCGGACATACTTACCAAGCTTTCTCTGAAGACTTTTTTCACGTCAAAATTCTACCACAGCGCACTGTTATCGAGTACGTTGTTAACACAACACAAAGACAATTCATTTTAAATAAAACAACGTGTAAAAGGACGTATATTCTTCGGCACAAAGTACATAACACGCGACCAGTCTTTCCAGTCCAATATTGACATAAATACAAGAACAAATCACGTGTTGTTTCATTTTAGATAACATGCGCCACAGTGACATATGCAAAGCGCGCTTATATGGACTGTCAATAAGCCGGTTTTTCACTCAATCCACTGGCGAATTTTGTCGCCGAAGCGAACTTTTTCTTGTGTCTTTTATGAGCTCTCGAGTGGAACTAATTAGAAATCTATTTCAATCTATTCAATTTTGAGAATAGAAATTGTCGCCTTCGCCGGTGAAAACCCGGCTTTACAGACTTTACAGCTTGTAGCGGCAATAGTTTCGAACCGGGTTAAATAATCCCCCCGTTATTTATTAGGGTCGAAGCATTGGGTCGAAGTGTCGAACGCCGTTCGAAACTATTGCCGCTACAAGTTTCAACTCACTGAAGGTCCACATGAGAGATGAAATGTAACAAAACTTAAAGAGAAAGTAAAATGTTGAATATTCGCAACTGGCGCCTCAATACCACCTCAATACTTATGAAAATGGCGGACAAAAAACCAAGGCCGAATTTTAATCATAATATTGTGAACCTCAGAGACTGAACTTTTTTCAACAAATCTGCAAGGTTTTTCGGTCTGAAAATGCTTTTTTGTTTACTTTGATGTAAACTATTAGTGAAAATGAATACACTAGAAAATTTACTGTTTCCGAGACTTGCTAATTCAAAATTTTCCCCAGACCCCCCTAGATATTTCGGGCCTTACGGCCCTCGATTCTCCCCCCCCCCCCTATATTTAAACTGTTCCGCCGCCCTAGGCCTTGAGCCCAGTTCACACTATATACCGGATTAGGCCTTCTGTTCGCCACAATTTCTGTGTCGGACAGTCAGAGCGCCGCTCCGATCTCGAAAGAGGTATATCTTTTATCGGGTAGGTTTTTGTGCCGTTTCAGCTCCAGTGTGAACGGAGTTCGAAATCGTTTCGGAAGTAAATTAATAGGATAGAGCGTGGTGGTTGGTTGTATCACGCGTTGTATCGTACGGCATGATTATTTGCTGTTTCGTACCGGATCTGCCTTCGCAGGTTCTCATTGCATCACGGGCAGGCAGGTCACACTTTTGAGAGGGCCTGCCAGATCCTGTAAACACGATCGGAAATGGCGGCTGTGGAGGCTCCAATCTGGTTCCCAGAGCCCACGTTTCCCTTACCCAGCGGGCGGGAAACGAGAGGCTCTCGGATAATCCGTTCACGCCATCACAGGATTCTTGTTATCCGGAAGAAGAGTTATATAGAGTTCACTGTGTTCATCAGCCAATGAAATATCGATGTGAAACAGATTATCCCAGAGTTTCTCGTTTCCCGGGTGGGGAACGTGGGCTCTGCGAACGAGATTGTCGAGGCTCGCGAAATACGGGCTGACCCGTATTAGCTACGCATGCGTAGAACGAATATCTTATATCTTGCGTGTAAAACGTCATCAATACACGGCCGACAACTTACTTGAGCCAGCACGCACGTGGACTGCGAACTGCCCCATGAAAGTGGCCGATTTTCTATGCGATTTCCGATCGTGCAAAATGGTGACTGATGCAAAATCTTTCCGGCCGCTGTTCGACAAACGCCAGGAAATTCGGTCTAAACTTTCTTACAGATCATGACAATGAAGAAACCAATATGTTTTAGAATTACCGACCTTCTGCCAATAATATTTTTAGTGACGAAAAGGAATTGAAGGGGAAAAATATATGCCGAACAAAAGCAATTTCGACGGTCATGAAAGTACATGTTTTTCTTATTGTTTTTTGGTTTATTTAGCAATCGAAGATTGCTAAATAAACCAATTTATACTTTCGATACAACGCGTTGTATCGTACGATACAACGCGTTGTATCGTACGGCATAATTATTTGCCGTTTCGTACCGGATCTGCCTTCTTCGCAGGCCCTCATTGCATCATGGGCAGGACAGGTCACACTTTTGAGAGGGCCTGCCAGATCCTGTAAACACGATCGGAAATGGCGGCTGTGGAGGCTCCAATCTGGTTCCCAGAGCCCACGTTTCCCTTACCCAGCGGGCGGGAAACGAGAGGCTCTCGGATAATCCGTTCACGCCATCACAGGATTCTTGTTATCCGGAAGAAGAGTTATATAGAGTTCACTGTGTTCATCAGCCAATGAAATATCGATGTGAAACAGATTATCCCAGAGTTTCTCGTTTCCCGGGTGGGGAACGTGGGCTCTGCGAACGAGATTGTCGAGGCTCGCGAAATACGGGCTGACCCGTATTAGCTACGCATGCGTAGAACGAATATCTTATATCTTGCGTGTAAAACGTCATCAATACACGGCCGACAACTTACTTGAGCCAGCACGCACGTGGACTGCGAACTGCCCCATGAAAGTGGCCGATTTTCTATGCGATTTCTGATCGTGCAAAATGGTGACTGATGCAAAATCTTTCCGGCCGCTGTTCGACAAACGCCAGGAAATTCGGTCTAAACTTTCTTACAGATCATGACAATGAAGAAACCAATATGTTTTAGAATTACCGACCTTCTGCCAATAATATTTTTAGTGACGAAAAGGAATTGAAGGGGAAAAATATATGCCGAACAAAAGCAATTTCGACGGTCATGAAAGTACATGTTTTTCTTATTGTTTTTTGGTTTATTTAGCAATCGAAGACTGTCAACTGACCAAGAGTTAATGAGATTTAATTCTGTTAAATTGTAGGCTATAGCGTAGCGTAATTCAAGTTTCAGTTGTTGTGTAAACCGAAAAAATATAAAGCCAAGAGCCTCTGGGTAGACTAAAGTGCATTTTCGTTGATTATTCCGGCCGAAAGTTGACAAAGTTCAACCGTAATTGCTTTTTTCAACAATTCCTTCATTTTAAAGCTAGGATTCGTGTGTCATAAGTCTTCAATGTCCTTCAAAATCTTCGAATATAGCCCTGGCTTGTCATTATGCAAATTTATTCCGTGCCAAGTTTTGCCAAATTTTTTACAGGATCTTGCAGGTCCTAAATTCGGCGTGTGTGACCTGTCCATGATGCAACGAGGGCCTGCGGAGGAGGCAGATACCGGATAGGTATAACGAGAGACTCTGGGATAATCCGTTTCACATCGATATTTCATTGGCTGACTCTATATGGCTCTTCTTCCGGATAACAAGAATCCTGTGATGGCGTGAACGGATTATCCCAGAGTCTCTCGTTTCCCGCTCGCTTGGTAAGGGGAACTTGGGCTCTGGGAACGAGATTGTGCCTGCACGAAAACCTAGCCGGTATAGTGTGAACCATTGAACTCTAAATAAACTGGAACGCTAACTCCATAAGAAAGGCCCTATGATTGGGTGAAGCCAAACTTCCGGCCGCTGGGGGTCGCCATTGCACGTCTGACGTCAACAGCACCTATGAGCGGCACGTACAATGAAAAACTGAAAACTCGCTGCAAAAAACAACTATTTTTTAGGCCTAAAGTTTTTTTATAGATGATAACGAAGAAGCTAGTACGTATTGGGCTTATTGGCCTTGTACCTGAACAATTTCTACACACGAAAATGGACTGAATGACGAAATATCTGCCGAACAAAAGCAAAATTCGAGTCCGAAACTCGTACGGAAAGTGCAGGTTTCTCTTATTTTTCTTTGTTATCTCAAACGTTTGAAGGTTGTCTTGCCAAGAATTAGTAATAAGATCATGCTAAATTATAGCTTTAACTCAAGTTTTAGTTGTGGAAATGCTAAATCTGACATTTTTCGATACGAAGAGTAATTCCAGAGCTGTAATAACACACGGTAAAGTGCATTTTGTTGTTTTTTTCCTACTGAAAATTTAAAAATTTAAAACCCAACTGTTTTTATAAACAACCTCTTCATTTTAAACCTGGGTTTCATATGTAGTTTCTTTATATTTGTCCAAACCAATGGCAATTTTGGTTGCGTATTGTTGACTTTCATTTGAGAGCTTATATTTTTACTGTTTTCCTTGTTTTTACTCGTCATGTCAGTGTTCACCTACTCTACGGTATATTGGAATTTGATTTAAGCCTAAAAGTGGTTAACAAGTTCAGTTTTTGTTTGATTTCAAGCTGTTTTTGCAACCCAGTTCACCAAATTCAGCTTCATTTTCTCTCGGCTATAAAGTAAAAGGGACTGGGGTTGACGTGCATATGCATGGCGGCCCCCATGTTGGCTTCATGATACGCCATCGAGTTATCGTTCCAGTTTACTTAGAGTTCAATGGTGTGAACGGGAACACCGCTGCCAAACGTTTGAGCATGAGTGAATTCGCTGAGTAAACATTGCAAGAGAAGTGGGAACTAGCCGTGGCGACAACAACCTGATAGTGAAGACTAAGTAGCCTCGACTATTCATTTGTGTTTTAAAAAAAGGGTAAAGAAAATTACGAAGGGGTAAATTCAGAATACGTTACAATATTGACAAAGAAGCCATGCACAAATTACCTACCTTATCTTTTTGGTAGTATGCTTATAATTTTAACTTTTGTGTCGGACTCTTGGACAAGTCCAAATATTTCAGTGTTTTCCCGCTCTTTTCCTGAGGACTAGCTCGGACGTCGCGTATGCGCAAAACGTTTGGCAGCGGTGTTGTCCCTGACGTGATTTCACGCGCTCCAAAGTTTAGTGAGTGGGCCCCCTGTGGATATAGCGTACCGCAATTACATTGCTGTCATAAATCACCCAGTTTGTTTTAGCAAAACCAATGGCGATTACGGCAGAGCCACAAACAGCAAACACAGTCAAATTAATGTCACTAGGGATCAAATCCTAAAATTCGTTTGAAATACGAGCCGCTATTTGGCGTATAAGATGGAATTAGTGTTCAATCGAGTATTACAGCTAGACCAGGGGTTGATTTGAAGAGCTTTACAATAGAGACTTAAGTTTGTTAATCTTTACAATGGAGACGATTTACTTGCCTAAAGTTGAAGGCTTGGACAAGGAAGTAGAAACGAAGCATTCCTTGCTGTTCGACAGTGCCTTAGCGGACACAATAATGCGACAGAACGCTTACGAAGAACGCCTTCTGCAACGACGAACGGAAGTTATCGAGCGGGAAAAACAGCAAAGTTTGGAACAGTTGAATTTCAACCAACACCAGTTCCTTAACCGGTATTTACCTGTTCTTGACCGTCAGAAAGATTTACGCGAAGCCGCACTGTCGAAGTGTTTTGTGCCTAAATTTTCACCACCCGAGACGAAAATGGTTCAAAAGAGACCCTCGTCGTACCCTCCGAAGAGCAGAATGGCTTCAGCGGCGGAAAAACACAGAATTATGAGAAGAACAGTTAGCGCCGAGTTTGTGTTTCCCGCGCTTCGGGAAAACCTGAATGATATCGTGAATGGATACAGAACGCCGAGGCTACCGGTCAAATCAGCACCATCTCCAAAATCAATTTTTGAAGTGAAACGAAACTTAATACAATCTACTGACTCTACTGGGAATATAAAAGGGCAAACACAGTTCGAAGCGGCCAGGAAGACTTCGTTTTCTGACTGTAACGATGGCAACAGTGATGTCGAAAAACGCTCAAATACAGTTTCCCGTGAAGTAGAGCCTTCCAACCATTTTTGTCCTAATCCTTCTCATAGCAAAACCCAAACAACACAAAAATCCAACTTTTCCAAAGTCAAATTCAACAACGTTAATTTTTTCGCAAATGGTCTACATGGTAGGGACCGTGAATTAGGCAAAACAGTCACCGAGCCGTTAGAGACGTGTCTCAAGGCGAACTTTGGAAATGCTGTACCGTTTCAATTAGGCAACGAACTCTACCTCCTGAGCGATGTGAAGATGCGACAGCGCCAGGAAGCTCAGCGCATTCGTGTCATGCGCACTGTGGTGTTAGCATACGATAGTGTTTGGAATAAACGTCTTAAGAAAGTCAGTAAGGTTAAGCTCTTAAACCAATCGTCATAAAGGGAACAAAAATGGATTATGACTAATTTGGGTTATTAATCTGTGGAGTAAAAAACAATGACTTTTATATGACAAACTGGGACGAATTCGGAACCGGTTTCGAATTACAGGGTGTCCCCCCCAAAAAAAAGCCCCCATCCATTTATGAGGTGCAGCTTCTTTAATTATGGTACAAGAAGTAAATATTTATATCACGCCGAAAGCCCATCCCTCCTTCTTTGTTGTCTGAATTTTCAGAGCTAAGTAGTTATCTACTCGCTTCCTCTAGTCATTTAAAGAGGCAACATCAACATTTGAACTTGTCCAAATTATGTATGCTACGTCAAGATTTCGAAATCTTCTCCTAAAGGCTTCCCTTGTCCTTGTTGGGCTTCTTATTTCATGATAGGAAAGTACCATGTATGCTTTTTCCTCGGGAGTGAATTGTTGTCCAAACTTCTTAAGACGGATGAAGTAATAAAGTACACTTCTGCCTACATGGCAAACATGTGCGTGGAACTCTCATGAGCATTGTTATTACCCAAGGAACCCCACACGATTTGATGCCGCATTGCTTCATTTGGAATCAAACTTTATTCCCCTGTGGTCAGTTTTCACATGCATATGCATTCAAACTTGTATTCCGCACTCAAACAAAGCTGTGGTCAAAAACGGGATGGGCGACATTCGTTTGGGACACCCTGTATTTTTCCAAATCTGTAGGTAGCATTGAACAAGTTCAAATTTTGATGTTGCCTCTTTAAATGACTCCAGGAAGCGAGTAGATAACTATTTAGCTCTGAAAATTTCAGACAACAAAGGAGGGATGGGCTTTCGGCGTGATATAAAAATTTACTTCTTGTACCCAAATTAAAGAAGATGCAGTACAAAAACGGATGGGGGGCATTTTTTTTTTGGGACACCTTGTAGTACGGTTCCGCCTGTTTACACGGCGAAATATGACGAATTCGAGACCGGTCTCCAATTCGTGGTCTCGAATTCGTCCTGTATCGTGTAATCGTAGCCTACAGGCGGTTTTCCACTAGGCGACATTTGTCGACCGACTCGACATTTTTCTTTTGTCTTGGCTAATTAGTTCCACTCGGGAGCTTGCGAGACAAAAGAAAATGTCGTTTCGCGCGACATTTTTCACCTAGTGGAAAACCGCCTTAAAGTCGGTTTTCCACTAGGCGACTTTTTTCGCGCGAAGCGACTTTTTCTTTTGTCTCATGAGCTCTGAGCCGGAACTAATCAGAAATGTATTGAATTCGAACAAAAGAAAGTCGCTTCGCGCGAAAAAAATCGCCTAGTGGAAAACCGGCTTAAAACTAGAGCTTTGAAAATGGCCCTAATTATGGGTTGTATAAAATGTTCTTAAGGTGGCACCCAAACGTTTCTACATCTATTCCTCTTAGGAGGGCCACCTCTCCTTAGCCTGTACAAAGCACACCCGGTGTGATTCAGGTTGTGCACAGGCTACCTCTCAAGAGATCTCGCCTAGCAATTAAGGCTGGAATTTTTCCATGTAAACGCACTGAGGGAGGCTGGTCCTCTTCGGAAGGTTAGCAAGTTTATTTTACAAGTTGTGTTTGTTCATGTGTTTGTTATAAATTCAAATCATGTGTTTGTTATAAATTCAAATCATGTGTCTGTTATAAATTCAAGTCATGTGTCTGTTATAAATTCAAATCGTGTTTGCGAAAACATGATTTCGGCTTCGTGGGAATGCTGCACAAGTCGGTTAGGCAAATCGACGCGTTGACGCAGGTTTTTTTTGGGGTTTTTTGGCCTTTTTTTCCCCCGCAAGGCAAACCTTGATTGAACAGACATCTGAAACATGTTGAGTATTCTTATAATCATGGTATACTGAACATGTAGCATGAACCACAGTTAACTGTGCATGAACACATGATTGAAACATGAAGCCTTCAATCAGTGCCTTGCGGGTTTCATACCAGCGGTTTTCATAGGAAACATTGGTTGAGAATAGACCGATCAAATATGTAATATCCGCTGGTGTCATTTGTGCTCAATTAATAAGAAGTATCGACGCGCAAAAAAGAAAGATGACGCGCGCGTTGACCAGAAACAGAAGACTTTTTTTTGGCCTTATCAGCAAGCAACACCAAACATGTAGAATTTTCAAGTGATTATATTTGATAATATACATAGCAAAGATATATAACCTTTTCCAATAAGTCATGATTAAGCCACATGTGACGTCAAAATGTTTAATTTGCATATTAAACAACCTGAAATATCTCAAAAACGAAGTAAGAAAGCGAAAAACTACAAGTATAGGTTATTTTGAGGCCATGAGGGGATATGTGATTTATTCACCGAGGGCGAAGGCCGAGGTGAATAAACACATATCCCCGAGGGGCCTCAAAATAACGTACTTATTTTTCACATGGCGAGGTTGACAGGATTTCATAAGATAAGGAGTGGTGCGGGGGTATTAGATGGGAAGATTAGAGGAGAATATTATAGCGAGCTAGGAATGGTAGAGGGGAATATTAGAGCCTTAGAGGGGAATATTAGAGGGGAAGATTAAAGGAGAATATTATAGCGAGGAATGGTAGAGGGGAATATTAGAGGGGAATATTAATCTATTGTTTTGCCATGGGCTATTGAATATATTTCCCTAAAAGAACAAAGGAAATCGAGGCATGTGAAAAATAAGACATGTTACTTTGTCACAAGTGTTTCAAATAAGACGGACTTAATTTTTGTTTCGTAAGCACATTATAAACTTAGCTGCAAAATCAATACTTAGACCATCTCCACAGTACTAATCCGTTTTCAAACGAAAACGGAGACCTCGTACCGAAAACGTATCAAACGTTTTCCCTCCACACCATCGTTTTCACCGTTTAGTAAAACGCTAAAAAGATCTACAGGGTGTCCCCCAAAAAATGCCATCCCCCCATCCGTTTTTGTACCGCATCTTCTTTAATTTGGGTACAAGATGTAAATTTTTATATCACACCGAAAGCCCATCACTCCTTCTTTATTGCCTGAAATTTTCACAGCTAAATAGTTATCTACTCGCTTCCTGGAATCATTTAAAGAGGTAACATTAAAATTTGAACTTGTCCAAATTATGCAAATTATCAGCTACCAACAGATTTGAAAAAATACAGGGTGTCCCAAACGAATGCATGTCGCCCATCCTGTTTTTGACCACAGCTTTGTTTGAGTGTGGAATACAAGTTTGAATACATATATGCATGTGAAAACTGACCACAGGGGAATGAAGTTTGATTCCAAACGAAGCAATGTGGCATCAAATCATGTGGGGTTCCTTGCACATGTTTGCCATATAGGCAGAAGTTCACTTTACTTCATCCGTCTTAAGATGGTTGGACAACAATTCACTCCCGAGGAAAGAGCATTCATGGTACTTTCCTATCATGAAACAAGAAGCCCAACAAGGACAAGGGAAGCCTTTAGGAGATTTCCAAATCTCGACGTAGCATACATATATAATTTGGACAAGTTCAAATTTTGATGCTGCCTCTTTACTGAATGACTAGCCTACAGGAAGCAAGTAGATAACTACTTAGCTCTGAAAATTTTAGACAACAAAGAAGGAGGGATGGGCTTTCGGCGTGATATAAAAATTTGCTTCTTGTACCATAATTAGAGAAGGTGCACCTCATAAATGGATGGGGGGCAATTTTTTTGGGACACCCTGTACAAGGTGACTGAAACCAAGATAACATAATAGTGACATCATCGTTTTCCAAAAGCGTCGTTTTTGCCGTCCACATTGGTGCAGAAAAACGGCGTCTTCGAATGTCTCCACTCTGCATGAGAGCGTTATTGGAAACGTTCCGTTTTCGGTCACCGAAGACGCCAGATTAGTGTGGACGAAAGGCCGAACCGTATCAAAGTCTCCGTTTTCGTTTGAAAATGGATTAGTGCATGTGGACATGCATGGCCTTCTATCTTAGTTCAATGAGAAAGCTCCAAAGATATACCGCATTATCCGTCTGACTCAGGCCTGCGCTAAACGTATACGTCGCACAATACAACACGTCCTCTCACTTATCATGATTATCATGATTATCATGAGTATCATGATAATCATAATTTCTTCACACAGTCGAATATGATGATTATCATGATACTCAAGTGAGATTCTGTCCCACATGCGGGATGTTAAACTGAATTGCATATACAAAAGAACCATTAGGGGTGTTGTGGTCGGGGTCTGAGAGGCGGGACTTTTTTCCGGAGGGTTGTGGTTAGGGTTAGGTCCAACGGGGGGTTGTGGTTAGGGTTAGGGTTGACAGGGGGGTTGTGGTTAGGGTTAGGGTCAGGTTTAGAGGTGGGGGTTGAGTTTGGGGTTTGGGGTAGGGAATTCTTTTTTTAAAATGATGATTATTGTTAATTCAACGACATCTCACAAATGACGATAATCATCATTTCGAAATGAGAGGATATGCTGCACAATATGGATGAATTTAATTCAGACAAAAGCCCTGTTTACACGGCCAAAATTTAAGCGGGATCTGAGCCACATCTGACTTTAAAGTGCCTATCTTACGTTTGGGGGATTTTACATATTCGTAATGTTTGGGTCTCCCTCAGTAAAATCATAATATACCTTGTCAGCCGAAAATTTCATCTTCATGGAGTTTTTCGCTGTCAAAGTTACCGGATGTGATGTCACAAGAGGCATTCCAAACCAGTTTTCTTTTGTTACTTGCCACAAAAATGCCTCTTGTGACGTCACATCCCGTAACTTTGACAGCAAAAAAGTCCATGAAGATGAAATTTTCGGCTGACAAGATATATTATGATTTTGCTCCAAATATTACGAATATGTAAAATCCCCAAACGTGAGATTTAAACGGGCACTTTAAACGGGCTTAAAATGTCCGTGTAAACAGATCGGCGTAAATTAATCGCGATTAGTTTGCACCACCTCAAGGTGGATTAAACTGAGCACGATCAGTTAATCGCGCTTAACTTGGCCGTGTAAACGCAACGGGATTGAAAAACGCTTGCTATTAATACGGTGTTATTAATACGATAAAATGGGTTTTTTTTGTCCTGCTGTAGAAGCTTCCATCTCGCTATTCTTTGTTCCTTTCTTTCTTTTAGCTATTACTCTTTCTCGTGTACCAATGTCTTCCGTTGTTCTTTGACGTACGTTACCCATACGAAGCTTCCCAAACCAAAAATATAGCTCGTCCGCCATGTTGAATAATGGTGTACGTGTTTTAGTAAGGGATTATTAAATGACCGTGTAAACGCACCAAGGTGGCGCATTTTAAGCACGCTTAACTTAAACTTCTTGGAAACATGGCGCCGAATTGTCACAGACAGAAGAGAAATGCGATGATAATTTCGAACAAGCATTACCGTTGCCTTATCTGTCTGACTCAGACGAATTTAATCGCCGAGACGAATTTAACTCGTGCGTCGAATTTAATCGAGTTATACGTCGCAGTTTCTTCGAATAAATTTCAAACAAATTCTCTGAATTAAATTCGTCTATTGTGCGACGTTTAGCGACAGGCCTAAGATAACATGTCGCACCAAAGCGAGACCTGACAACCATAACAAATGCATGATAAGGGGTGGACCATTAGAAATCAAGGGAGTGGGGTGAGGGGGGGGGGGGTGGGGGTGTGACAATTACCAAAAAAAAATTCGTGCAAGAAAAATGATAAAGAAAAAAAAATCGTGCAAACGATCAACAACAACAAAAAAATTCGTGCATTTTTGCCCCCAAAATAATTGATTTATTATTAATTTCGGCCAATTATTAATAATAATTCATCCTGACTCACGGATAGCATAGACTCACAAATCATAATGGAAGAATTAATGAAAGGGCCTAACGAAAGAGGTAGAGAAGACTCTGAAAATGCCATTTCCAACGATCTAGAGACTCAAAATTTTCACGCTCGGCGCCAACCACGGTGGCGCCTCGTGGGAGTCGACCCCCCTAAGTTTATCAAGCTTCCTACATCCCTGATTTAGACGTTGCAAGAGACAGCAGATGGGAACAGGCCTGAAGAAGTGCACCTCAACCCCTCAGAGATTTCGTTTATCTCGTATTTCTGTTTATTTCTCTCTTGAGTTTTTGTTTCCAAAGTGGTAACATTATGTCGTTATGCGTGTAATTTAAAGTAAATGCAAAATAAATTCGAAATAGCACCTGATTTTTTTTACTCGAATTCAGAGTTTGTGCAACTTTTTATTGAGTGGTTCAATTTTATAAACACTCCAAAGCACAGAGAAACATGCACTTTTGAACACTGATATTTATCATCATCGTCTTTTTAATAGTGTTCAAGCCACTATTCACCGCTTTGATATGATCGCTAGTTGTACTTGTATTTGCAGGCCACTTCTCGCCGTTTTTATAAAGTGCCACGTGGTCAGTTTTGGACTGGCATCCTTTCGCGTATGGCTTAAATAACCCTATAAAAAAATTCCTGCGCAGCTTGCACACTGAAAAAAAAAATCCTGCAGGGAATTTAAGCTGAAAAAAAAATTCATGCACACATATTTTTCACACCCCCCTCCCTTGATTTCTAATGATCCACCCCTAAACTCGCCTAATCCCGATTGTCTATGAAACAATGTTATTTGTCTAAGCTAATCTGCGCGATTAGTCTAACGGATTATATACAAGCAAACGTCGCTTCGTATAATTATATTTAGTACAAAAATCCACAGCACCAAAGCCACTCTCGTCGTCAAACACCGAGAAACAAAAGCAGAAATGGTTTCAAGAGGGCTAAAGGAAATAGCTCCGTTGAGAAGCGCTTTACCCGATGTATTTCTCCGAAAGAATACATTCGAAGAAAGGATGCTACGAAATAAACAAAAAATTCTGGAAAAAGCAGAGAAGAAAGTCATCGAGAGGCTAGCCAGGGAACAGGAAGAGTTCGCTATCTTGAACTGCGTGCATTTCGGCAATGACTCGGGAAAGTTCGGAAATAGATTGGAAAGCCGTGGCGATCGTTCCAAGAATTTCGAAAATGGTTCGAGCAATCGTGAAAATGATGTAGTCCCTTTCAAAAAGGGTTCGCGCAGATTTGAAAGTTTACCTCAAGCGGAAAGCAATGATTTGGCGAGAAATGACCTGAATCAACACACAGGTAAACGTTTAAACATCTAGGACTCGACAGTGTACTATAGACCCTATTCCAAAATAGCCATCAAATTGAAATTCTTTTATACACATAACTTAACCGTTATATATACAGACCCTTTTAATAAACACAGAATACGTCATTTCCACCTTTTTAAATTCTATAAGATATAGGTCTGTGAAGCAGATGGATCATTGATGCTATAAGATCTATTGTTCTTATACATAGTTGTCAATCAGCGTACTTCACTTGTAATAGGACCTTTGCGCTGTTAAAGGTGACGGAAGTGACATCTACGCAGGAATCTGTAAAGTGTCTTTTTTATAGACAAATTCCTCCGTGGACATCACTTTCGTCAAGTTTAGCAGCGAAAAAGTCTGTGAAGATAAAATTTTAGACTAGAAATTACTATCGCAAGTGAAGTGCTGCCTCAAATTGGACAAAACCGTTTAGTCTACTCCACAGACAACGCTATGCAGTCTGTGACCAAAGTGACACCCCCTTAGTGTAATAAAAGTAGCGTGCTGCGTGGGCAGTGTAGAAACAACAATCGAAATATAGTAAGGTTAGATATACTGCCGAAACAGAGAACGTAGGAGTCTAACGTTTCGAGCGAAGGCCCTTCCTCAGAAAGAAACGTGACACCCCCCTTGCCCACTCCACCTAAGATTGCCCACTCCACCCGAGATTGCCCACTCCACTCGAGATTGCCCACTCCATCCAAGATTGCCCACTCCATCCAAGATTGCCCACTCGACCCAAGATTGCCCACTCCATCCAGGATTGCCCACTCAACCCAAGATTGCCCACTCCAACCAAGGTTGCCCACTCTACCCGAGATTGCCCACTCAACCCGAGATTGCCCACTCCACCTAAGTTTTTCTCACATCTTCACCATAAGAGCCCAAAGAGTTGCCTGCGAAAGAGGCTGGAAAGTCCAAAAATTTAAAATTAATTACAATAGATAAAGTATTTACACATCTCTTCTATATTTTTTAATTATAAGATTGAAAACTACAAGTTACTATAGCTTATCGCTTGACATATATGGCAAGGGTTTTGACAAGATATACACATGTATAATTCAATAATCACGCCTCTTGCTCTGATGCTGTGGCAAAACTGTCAATGTTTTGGCAAATCTAGAGCTTTAATAAAATTATACAGCAATGCACCATTGAGCCCATCACATTATTTTACTGAATTTGTATAAGTCAAAATACACACACGCAGATAGTAGCGTCTGATACCAAACATATATATATATATAAATAAATAAACATATAAACTATTTCCCAGATTTCGTCTCCCTCGCTTTTTCTACACGCGTGTAAAATGGACTCCACGAGTGTCAAGATTAGCACCCTCACCGGGCTCCGGGCCTTCGGCGCTACGCCCGGCTCGGGGATTTCAAATTTTCTCAGAAGGTTCCAAATTTCCTAAAGCTGGTTTCAAACGTCGCTCTTGTCATGCGCCGAACCTAATACAAGCATTAAAGTGCTTCAAACTCGTCCCCAGAGCCTGCGGTGCTTTTGTCCAGCGACAAGGAGCCATCAGCTCTGGCCGCAACGAGTCCGTGAGTCGGAAAAACGCGGACTTTCAAAATGCGAGCCATCGGATTTTTCAGCCAATCAAAATTCAGCTTTACCTCGTTCCGGCCAGAGCCGATGGCTCCTTGCCGCTGTGCAAAAGGACCACAGGCTCTGGGGACGAGATTGCAAAGTGCTTATGAAACGAAAATTAAGTTTGTCTGATTTGAAAGAACGCTTAAGGTGGCTCCATACAGTTTCTTGAAAAATGGAAAATACAAGTTTGAGAGTCCAAAACACGTACATAAGCAATTCGGAAAAAGAATAAAACTAAATGTCATGCATAATTAAACAGCCTGACAATCAAAAACTGTTACCAAATAAATACCAACAGTTGTTGCTATGGCAACAGTGACGTTTCAAAATGGCTGCGAATTACCCTTCAAACTAATTTAATTCGAAAAAAACTTTGGTGACCCCCCATTTTTGTTTCATTCAAACTTTTCATGAAGTATGAGTAATCAATAGACCGATTTTAAAAAAATTCTGTAAAACGAATAATTTTTTTTCCGGAAAAATCATGTTTGTTAATTTTTAAAAAAATTCGTTCTACAGAATTTTTTTGAAATCGGCCTATTGATTACTCATACTTCAAGGAAAGTTTTAATGAAAAAAAAATTGGGGGTCACCAAAGTTTTTTCCGAATTAAATTAGTTTGAAGGGTAATTGGCAGCCATTTTGAAACATCATTGTTGCCATAGCAAGAACTGTTGCTATTTATTTGGTAACAGTTTTTGATTGTCAGACGGTTTAACTATGCATAACATTTAGTTTTATTCTATTTTGGAATTGTTTATGTACGTGTTTTTGGACTCTCAAACTTGTATTTTCCATGAAACTGTATGGAGCCACCTTAAAATGATAGAGTAACATCTTTTCGGAAGTTTTTTGTTTTCTTGAGAAATTTCAGTTTGTTTGATATTCAAATTAAACATTTGACGTCACATGTGCATAATATGTATTGAAAAACGTTATATATCTTTGATATAACTCACTTGAGAATCTACATGTTTAGTGGTCTGGGCGAAACACGCGCACATGCTTCTCTCGAATTAACTTGGTTTGACAATAGAAAAGATATATAACTTTTTTCGATAACTCATTATGCACATGTGACGGCAAGATGTGTAATTTGCATATCAAACAAACTGAAATATCTCAAGAACGAAGCAAGGAGACGAAAAATTGCAAAAGATGTTACTCTACCATTTTAAGTGTTCTTTCGAATAGGACAAACTTAAATTAAGAGCGGCACATTGCATTTGGAGGGGCAAAGCCTGTCGCAATATGCGACGTCGAACTTCTCATGTGCCGAACCCAATGCATAAATTATTTTAATGTAATTGTCAGTTGTTTGCTGTACAAGCTGTGTTAGTTAGTAATACTCAGAAAAACTCCGAGCTCTAAGCGGGACTTGAACCCACAACCTTCTGAATGCTAGCCAGACGCTCTAACCATTGAGCCACTAGAACTCAGATAGCGGAGCAAGGTTAATTAAGGTACTTATACCTTAGACTGTGCCCAGTCCTCTAGGAACGAGTCTTAACCGCTCGGTTACAAGTACTTGTTGGTCTACAAGTCGCGTTGTAACAGTAAATTTCCAGTTAAACACTGTTAGTTAGTTTCAGAAATTGCAGCTTGATGTTAGTAATAATTGTCAGTTGTTTGCTGTACAAGCTGTGTTACCTTGCTCCGCTATCTGAGTTCTAGTGGCTCAATGGTTAGAGCGTCTGGCTAGCATTCAGAAGGTTTGGGTTCGAGTCCCACTTAGAGCTCAGAGTTTTTCTGAGTATTACTAACTAACACAGCTTGTACAGCAAACAACTGATAATTATTACTAACATCAAGCTGCAATTTCTGAAACTAACTAACAGTGTTTAACTAGAAACTTACTGTTACAACGCGACTTGTAGACCAACAAGTACTTGTAACCGAGCGGTAGAGGACTGGGCACAGTCTAAGGTATAAGTACCTTAATTAACCTTGCTCGGCTATCTGAGTTCTAGTGGCTCAATGGTTAGAGCGTCTGGCTAGCATTCAGAAGGTTGTGGGTTCGAGTCCCGCTTAGAGCTCAGAGTTTTTCTGAGTATTACTAACACAACTTGTACAGCAAACAACTGACAATTATTACTAACATCAAGCTGCAATAGACGACTTTCAGGCTCATGCGCAGTAGCAACTTTACTTCAAATTTTCATCGGAGGTAAAAACAACTGTTTTAGCTGGAAAGATCATATTAAAAATAGTAAAAGTGCAAAGTTTAAAATAAATCGGACAAATAGTGCGAAAGCTACGCTCTTCGGAAGTTTTGCTCTCCACTAGGGATTTAATAGGTATTTTGGCTTGGCGTGCAACTCCCGCCCTCCAAGCCAAAATCCCTATTAAATCACTAATAAATCCCTGTTGGAATGGTCAACTTCCGCTTGTGAAACTTTTTCCGTTTGTTAAGCAATTCGTTTCAAACTTTGCACTTCTACTATTTTCAATATGCTCGTTCCAGCTAAAACAGTTGTTTTTATCTCCGACGAAAATTTGAATATTTGTTGCTACTGCGCATGATCGTGAAAGTCGTCTATTTCTGAAACTAACTAATTTTAATGTATTATCGCTGCCCCTGATCATGCGGAAGGTTTTTGCCGCGTTTTAATAGTTTGAGAATTAGGTTCGACGAATTACGTTCGACGTTTGAATCGACGCCGCTCCAACGTCGAATTTACTTGTATAGGTCTAAATATGTAAAATCCCCAATCACCATATATAGGCATTTTAATACAGTAATATCATGATCACCTTGGTTTTCATTGTGCTCAAAGGGAATGTAAATCCCGTATTTTCCTCATTACCCATGCATACGCCTTTGTCTTCTAAATTTCCCCGGGAAATTTAGTAGAAAACAAAAGATTTCTTTGTCTACTAATTTTCCCTCATCAAGCATGCTAGACAAAGAAATCCTTTGTCTTTTACTAAATTTCCCGCTTGCATATCTATTATGCAAACAGGCGGTCCTAGAACACGCACAACATTTTAATTTATTAACAGACAGAATTGTGAATAAAATAAATCTAAATTCAATGCAGTATTTAAATAACCCTCACAAACACAAAGCATGTCCCAAAGGTATAATTACTTCAATCAATAGTAAAACTCGTAAACAACTTCACTGAACCATACAAAAACAAACACCTAAACTTAATATCTCAGCATACTTCTCTGAGTTTTCCTCGGCGATCATAATATTACAAACTGATAACATGACTTGTCGGGAAATCAGCGATTAAATTGCCCTTCGCCTCGGGAATTTTTTCGCCTCACAAATCTTCCCTCGGCGGCGGGCAATTTAATCGCTAATTTCCCTCAAGTCATGTTATTACTTATAATAATTTTAATCTCTCCTAGACAAAACGCAACAAATTCACGAACGTCGACTTTGGCGAAGTAAATCGACAAGCTTTTGTTCGATTGGCAACAGAACGTCGAGAGAAAATTTCGAGAAATTTATCACAGCAAAAACACAAGCAAATAGCAGGACAACCGAAGGGCAAGTTGAGGATGGAAACAAAACTGAGTTAAGAAAACCAATATTACGTCCAAGTCTGAGTGTTCCGGACGGCAGCGAGATGAAACGAGTGCAGAGAGAATCAAGTGGCAATCGAAGGCGGGCTATATCCGCACCCGTCAGGCGAACGGAAGTGAGTTTTAGCGGAAAAGACGGACGGAAGATGAGCCTGACTCCCGTAGTCAGGCAGTTCAGCAATATGTCAGAGACGCTTTACTCCAATTCGGGAACCAAGTCAAGCAGTTTACAAACGTTTTCGGCTAAAACGCTTCGGGATCTGCCAAAAACAGCACAAGTGCAGTTTAAGAGTAATGTGTATTTCCTCTCAGAACACAAGATCAAACAACAGACTGAAATGGCCAAAATAAAAAGAAAAAGAGCGATGTCAGCCCAAGCTTTCAGAAAAAATAGCATCTAAAGTCCTGTTTACACGGCCAAAATTTAAGCGGGATCTGAGCCACATCTGACTTTTAAGCGGGCTTAAAATGTCCGTGTAAAACAGATCGGCGTAAATTAATCGCGATTAGTTTGCACCGCCTCAATCGCGCTTAACTTGGCCGTGTAAACGCAACGGGATTGAAAAACGCTTGCTATTAATACGGTGTTATTAATACGATGAAATGCATTTTTTTGCCCTGCTGTATAGAAGCTTCCATCTCGCTATTCTTTGTTCCTTTGTTTCTTTGTTTCTTTCTTTCTTTCTTTTAGCTATTACTCTTTCTCGTGTACCGATGTCTTCCACTGTTCTTTGACGCACGCTATCCATACGAAGCTTCCCAAACCAAAAATATAGCTCGTCCGCCATGTTGAATAATGGTGTACGTGTTTTAGTAAGAGATTATTAAATGACCGTGTAAACGCACCAAGGTGGCGCATTTTAAGCACGCTTAACTTAAGCGTGCCTAAATTTTGGCCGTGTAAACACGGATTAAGTTTAGTTGTGGTAAGCAGTCAGCAGTGGTAAAGGCAAGTGTAAGTTGCCCGCTGGCAAGGATGGGAAATATTACTCAAGGCTTATTAACTGAGTTCGAGGCCTGTACGAAGGAGCGAGGTTTGTGCGAGAGAAACCGAGGACAAATACTTTCCGGTCCAGATCGAGAAAACGTGGTTAATAAGCCTTTTATTATATGGCTTTTGGTTTGTTTTCTTATCTGTTGTTAGTTCTACGTTTGTCTTGATTAGATGTCGCTGTTCACCTTAGTTCTTACTTTTGAGCTTGTTCGTTCCGCTTCATGTTTACATACACCTGTTAGGCTTTTATTTTTCGCGCTTTTAAAGGGTTTTGGCAATAAAAAATAAGTTTATCTCATTTGAAAGAAACCTTTTACAATTTTTCCGTATTTGTTTTGGTTTTGGAAATATTTCGACCAAAGACAGCGTGCTGTCCGCCATCTTGTTGCAATATTGGGTCTAATTAACTAGGAAATTGGTGACGTCACAAGCAGGGTAAACCTGATGAAACTACTCCGTGGGTGACCAGATTTCCACGGAAGGCTTTTTAAAATTTTGTGGGTCAATTTAAAATGGGAATAGCGCAACAAAAAATCGAGTTTCTAGCTCATAATGTCATAAGGTTGGCAAGATAAAAATTTCACTTTACCCTGGTTATGTCGTCACACGCATAATTTTGCATATCGAAAATAATTCCAAGATGGCGGACAGCACGCTGTCTTTCGTCAAAATATTTCCAAAACCAAAGCAGATACGGAAAAATTGTAAAAGGTCTTCTTATACAATTTGACGAGTTCTTTCAAATGAGACAAACTAATTTTTTATTGCCAATACTTTTAAATAAGAAGTTTTTATAAAAAGAAACACTAATGTTTCAGGACGTATTATTATTCTAATAATATAGAGGGCAAAATTTCTCGAATATGATTGGCTAATGAAGAGGGGATTTTTTTGTAATTCAGGGCAAAATTACTTGCACTTGATTGGTTCCTTGATCAGCAGTACTTGCATGTGATTGGTCGCTTGGTTACTTAGCAACAGTGAACCTCAGAGGACTGACAATGTTTTCAACAAATCTGCAAGGTTTTTCGGTCTGAAAATGCTTTTTTGTTTACTTTGAACTAATTTGAACTATTGAAGGAGTGTAAACTATTAGTGAAAATGAATACCGTAGAAAACTTACGAACTTTTGCCTGTGTTTACAAGAAGAAAGCTACATGCACAGCGATAGAGCGAGGGAAATTTGGAATGTTTTTGAGCACCGACCGTGATAAGGTACATTGTACTTTGACATTTTCTGGACATAATATAGCTCTTAAATAATTTTGCCCGCTATATTATTAACACATAATCGCATGAGTTCTCGTAAAATTAAGGTTTAATTTCACTCGTGTTTTCAAAATCTTACAAATTACCCTCGTCGCTTCGCGACTCGGGCAATTTTGTAAAATTTTGAAAACACTCGTGAAATTAAACCTTAATTTTCCTCGGCCCCATGCGATTAACTATACAAAATTTTCTAACGATTTGTATTTTCATTCAAACCAACTCCGTAATTTTCCCGCCAAAACTTGCAGGTAAGTAAAAACGAGGTAATGCCCTCTCAGTGCCGAGAGGGCACTACGGCTTTTCCCGCACCTCCCAGAAAGCAATCACCATGCGCCGTGTGGCGTAATGTCCCGACAACAAGCTCACCCAATATGTATTATGTACAAACAGTATTTACAAACAATATGTACATTTTACACTAAGGGCTGTTTACATGGACGGGACGTTTGCCACTATATTTTATATGAAGAATGTGTTTACAGGGACCTTTTTGTCCCGTCCCGCCTAACCGGGGTCCCGGCTTAAGAGAGACAATTTTCGCCATATAAATGTTCGGTCCCGTCTAACCGGGACGATATGACGGTACCGTTTGAGTACTTTTGATTCTTAAGCTGTTTATTTGATACAAATCAGTGATAACGGCCAGTATATATATATATATATATATATATATATATATATATATATATATATATATATATATATATATATATATATATATATATATATATATATATATATGACAGCAGATCTTTATAATACGTCAAATTCTATTTGTGTCTCTGTTATTCTGCGATTTTTACAACTTTCTAGCTGTGTTGTGAAACGTCCAATTGTCCCGCCTGAAAACATTCTGATATAAACCCGGGATGAAAAACGTCCCGTCCCACGGCTCCCATGCATGTAAACAGCCCTAAATCCTGGTTTCCATATAGTTGTAATTGTTGGAACTCAAAATAAATCCTCGGTTTCTGTAATGTTCAAATGACCTAAGTATGGTATTCAAAAACAAACTGGATGTCTAAAACTTTATTTGTGATCACTCCTACAGTATATATAACAATAACTTGCACATTTTGCACGTTTAGTAACTTCACCGCATGAGTATAGCTCATATTTCGTGAACGTTCAACGACATTTGCGAACGTTTGAATTGGCGTACGGCCTTCAAAGATCTTTGATGTAGCCATTTGGTTGGACTGTTTTAACAAAATCGAGGATTTTTTTTTTTTTTGAGAAAGTTGGCCGGTTTTTGTAATTAATTTGATCTTCTAGATAGCAAGATCTAAAGAAAAATCGCCGACTATCGGTGATTGGTGTTTCCATGCATTAACTGTTGTAGCATCGGCGACTTTGTAATTGCTGTAGAAGTTGAACTCGGTTCAACCATAGTTAATAGAACTTATACATGGTTTGGAAATGTTTTTGTTCAAGTGTATGGAAATTTGTGCAACTTCACGGTATTATATTTTCTGTATAATGAGCAGTAATCCAATACACGGATCGCGAATCCAGTCGACTGCGCATCAGAATGACGCGTTCTGAGTCGGGATAAAACTTATTTCAATTTATAACATTATGCTGAGGAATTCAGTACAATGAGTTTAGAAATGTAAATGAAAACGCAAATGAAAACTGCAGCTTTAGCCTGATGTTATAAAGTTAATTAAGTTTTATCCCGACTCAGAACGCGTCATTCTAATGCGCAGTCGAGATTCGCGATCCATGTAGAGCAACGATCGGGTTTAATTAGTGTAGTCCTTCATCGTCACGTGTTGTGGTGCTTTATCGTCACGTGCATGTCCATAGAATTTGCTTCCATATATGGAACTCTATTGTCTTTCAACATGACTATCACTTCATGTTGAAAGACAATGGAGCTTCCAAACCATGTATACGTTATATTAACTATGGTTCAACTTTATTTCTACAAGAGTCGCCGATCGATCGCCGATTGCATTACAACAGTTAGATCAACCCATTAAATCGCAATTGTTGTAAAACCTGCAAATCAGCAACAGCCGGCGACTGAATTACAACAATTATTACAACTATATATGGAAACCAGGCTTAAATATGCCAGAGGCAAGTGCAACACTTCACTGGTTCGTAGCAGATCCCTCGTCGTTCCTTACGGCTCAAAACAGAATGTGGGAAGAAGTAATTGACCAACCAAAATGGCAACATGAGAAGAAGAAATCCTAGAAAAATTAATGGTTAGAGCGTCTGGCTAGCATTCGAAAGGTTGCGCGTTCGAGTCTCGTACAGAGCTCAGAGTTGTTCTGTCTATACTTTTAAGTCTTTTTTTAACAACTTACGACAGCTTCCACAGAGGAACTTAAAGGAGCAGTATCACTCGCAAAGCCCACGCAATAATCACGCACTGACTTGAAAAACTACAGCCTGTAGGTTTTCAAGTTTGTTCATCCAAGATGGCGGCCGCACTTGGCGGGGCGCATGGTGGAAGACGTGATAATTCAGGCCGAAAGAGAAAATACGAGGGATCAAATAGTTCACAGAAAGCATGGAATAGTCAGCACAAACGTATTTACTTATCACTGACTATATTTGAGTGATGGAAAAATGCTAAAATCGTAGCTGGATATAGTTCATGTAGCGATGGCGATTTCGCAGCCCATCTGCTTTTATTGGAATACCGTAGAAGGTAAATATAATTTGATTCATTTCTCTGGTTTCTTGTCCGATTTAGAGCTATTTCCGACAATTAATATTTCCGAAGTTATTTCTATGTGCGCAAAAAAGTAGGGATGAGCCGATCAATGAAAATCAAATTTACCGATCCGATAAATTCCGATACGATTTACGATCTGATCGGCCGATTTATCGGTGGTTACCGATATTTGCCAACAAGAATTCCGGACACTTGAATTTGCGGCAAAACACTAGCAAAACATAACATTGTATATTGTTTGGCAAAGATAACGTGATCATTAACCATCAGCAAGAACGGAGTTTAAGTTGAAATATGATGATGAAAAATGCGATTGATGAAAGTCGGAAAAAAGAAGTTTCACAAAACAAGAAATACGACGTGTTAAACATGATGTAGTTATCAAATTAAATTTGACTGTTTCTTTGTGGAATCACTATAACTTAGCGTTTTTCTTAAAAAAGAAAATGAAATTCACAAGTATAAAACCCAGGATAGTATTTATCGGACCACCGATATATGTCGATGTGATCGGCCGATAACCGATCAGCCTGAAAGTTGCCGATTATCGGCTTCTACCGATGAATTTCCAATTATCGGCTCATCCCTACAAAAAAGATGCGCAAATGGTGACACTGCTCCTTTAAAGTGATTCTCTGATGAAAATATTGTCGGTAATGTTTCTGCATAATCCTCAAGATATTATGGACTTGATAATTGAGCAAAATTTCATTTCGAAATTCCCCAAAACCATGGCGAGAAATGGTGGACATAGAAAGGCGGAGCTAAAGCCCTATTAAACTAGTACCTATGTCGTGCGGTCGTCACAGTTCCGCGGTTCAGAAGAAAAGAGAACAACTAATTTATGCAATGTTGGATGAAATCTTCATTCGATGATCAGAAAATACTGAAGCTTTGAGATTGAAAACCGCAACAACGACAAATACAGGCTAGAAATGAAGGATATCATCGAAAAGACGGATGTTTATAGTAGCCGAATCAGATCGAAACTTGTACGGAAATAGTATACTTCTATTTGATTTTCGATAACGTGAGCAGCAAGGTTGGTACAATTTGCGTATTCGCCATATTGGCTTATGTTAGACTTGTTGTCAAAATAGTATATCAAAAACCGCAAGGGATTTAATATCTGTGGCATATCGCTCATGATATTTATATCGCAGATGTGTTGCACTATACGATTCAGATTGAAACATTTGAAATAATTTAAAAATTGACACTGCTACGACGATTGTTTCACTCATCCTCTATGTAAGTCCTATTAATCTTGCCGAACTTTTCTAGTCAAAATTTTTGTAAGTGGGCATGCATTACGCGCATGCGTGACCATTATTTCTCGCCATGCAAAGTTGTATTTTACGTGCGAAGTTTGTATTTTGGAGCGCCGCCATTAAATTGGCCGGGTTTGAGAAGAATGAGTCGAGGAGAACTTATGACATCATAGACTCAATAAAAACAAAAGATCATTGTTGTTGTCAACATAAGGGTCATTGTTGTTATTGAGTCTATGCCGTTATAAGCTTCCTTGACTCATTCTTCTCAAACTCGGAAGCTGGGAAAAGGAGTGCAATAGAAAAGTGTGTTACTGTAGAAGGTGTGTTATTTCAAATGACATGTACTTTAAAAAGGTGTGTTATTTGGAAAAGGAGTGTAATAGAGAAGTGTGTTACTGTAGAAAGTGTGTTATTTCAAAAGACTTGCGTTTAAAAAAGGTGTATTATTTGGAGAAGGAGTGCAATAGAGAAGTGTGTTACTGTAGAAGGTTGTGTTATTTCAAAAGACTTGTGTTTAAAAAAGGTGTGTTATTTGGAAAAGGAGTGCAATAGAAAAGCGTGTTACTGTAGAAGGTGTGTTATTTCAAATGACATGTACTCTAAAAAGGTGTGTTATTTGGAAAAGGAGTGTAATAGAAGTGTTTACTGCATGTAGGTGTGTTATTTCAAACGACTTGTGCTTTAAAAAGGTGTGTTATATTTTGCAAATGGAGTGAATAGAAAAGTGTGTTACTGTAGAAGGTGTGTTTTTCAAAAGACTTGTGCTTTAAAACGGTGTGTTATTTGGAAAAGGAGTGTAATAGAAAATTGTGTCTATACTGTAGAAGGTGTGTTATTCAAAAGACTTGTGCTTTAAAAAGGTGTATTATTTGGAAAAGGAGTGCAATAGAAAAGTGTGTTACTGTAGAAGGTGTGTTACTTCAAAAGACATGTGCTTGAAAAAGGTATGTTATTTGGAAAAGGAGTGAATAGAAAAGTGTGTTACTCTAGAAGGTGTGTTATTTCAAAAGACTTGTGCTTTAAAAAAGGTGTGTTATTTGGAAAAGGAGTGTAATAGAAAAGTGTGTTACTGTAGAAGGTGTGTTACTTCAAAAGACATGTGCTTGAAAAAGGTATGTTATTTGGAAAAGGAGTGAATAGAAAAGTGTGTTAATGTAGAAGGTGTGTTATTTCAAAAGACTTGTGTTTTAAAAAGGTGTATTATTTGGAAAAAGAGTGTAATAGAAAAGTGTGTCTATACTGTAGAAGGTGTGTTATTTCAAAAGACTTGTGCTTTAAAAAGGTGTGTTATTTGGAAAAGGAGTGTAATAGAAAAGTGTGTTACTGTAGAAGGTGTGTTACTTCAAAAGACTTGTGCTTTAAAAAAGGTGTGTTATTTGGAAAAGGAGTGTAATAGAAAAGTGTGTTACTGTAGAAGGTGTGTTACTTCAAAAGACTTGTCCTTTAAAAAAGGTGTGTTATTTGGAAAAGGAGTGTAATAGAAAAGTGTGTTACTGTAGAAGGTGTGTTATTTCAAAAGACTTGTGCTTTAAAAAAGGTGTGTTATTTGGAAAAGGAGTGTAATAGAAAAGTGTGTACTGTAGAAGGTGTGTTATTTCAAAAGACTTGTCCTTTAAAAAAGGTGTGTTATTTGGAAAAGGAGTGTAATAGAAAAGTGTGTTACTGTAGAAGGTGTGTTATTTCAAAAGACTTGTGCTTTAAAACGGTGTATTATTTGGAAAAGGAGTGAATAGAAAAGTTGTTACCGTAGAAGGTGTGTTATTTCAAAAGACTTGTGCTTTAAAACGGTGTATTATTTGGAAAAGGAGTGTAATAGAAAAGTGAGTTACTGTAGAAGGTGTGTTACTTCAAAAGACATGTGCTTGAAAAAGGTATGTTATTTGGAAAAGGAGTGTAGTAGAAAAGTGTGTTACTGTAGAAGGTGTGTTATTTCAAAAGAGTTGTCCTTTAAAAAAGGTGCGTTATTTGGAAAAGGAGTGCAATAGAAAAGTGTGTTACTGTAGAAGGTGTGTTTGGTATTTCAAAAGACTTGTGCTTTTAATAAAACGGTGTGTTATTTGGAAAAGGAGTGTAATAGAAATGTGTTTACTGCATGTAGAAGGTATGTTATTTCAAAGGTGTGTTTTCCTTGAAAAAATGTGTTCAATTGCACACACCTTAGGATAGAAAAAGATGTATTATCTAACGGTGTGTAAACTGAAAATGTGTAACTTAAAACACAAAGATTGACACATCGTATGCCAAGCTAAAAACTAACAAATCAATCTACTATTGAAGTCAAATGATGTTATCAAGCACGACAAAAATAAGAATAAAACTCACCCGTCGATAAAATGGCCATAATGCTCAACGACAATGATAAGGCATATAACTCCGGAGTATTGAACCACTAAACAGAAGATAGAGAAATATTGACCTTGTATTTTAAAATGCCTAAAGAAGCGAAACTTACATCTGTCCTATTACAAAGCAATATGTTTTGCAGTTTTTCGTTTCCTCGTTTCATAGACCTTATTCAAAAATGGCCTCCGAATTAAAATTCTTTTATATACATATAAATTAGCTCTTATGAACTCGTTTTTATGTATGTGTGAAATTCAAAAGAATTTTTACTTTAAAACGAGGTCATAACTCCCATAAGGGCTAATTTATATGCACATAAAAGAATTCTAATTTCTGCGGCCATTTTTGAATAAGGTCTATTGTTGAGATATTTTAGGTTGCACTTACGCAGTCAGTTGAAGCCATGGTAGAGCCAAACTGAACGAGACCCATTAAGAAAGCAGCAAAACCAAAGAAATGAAAAGCAATCTTTAACTGCCATGGAACAGGTTCCATCATTGCAAACAAGAATGTGAATGCTAAAATATAAAAAAGAGACAGAATTACATGTAACCTGAGAAAACAGCCCTCTTTTCTCGCTCGTCCCCGCGGAAGAGACGTCTGAGCAACGAGCCAAGAAATTCCATGCTAATGACGTAAATGTACCCAGATCCTAGTACAGCTTCTGATTGGTTACTTTGTAATCATACGGATAATTAATTCAAAACTCGGCTCGACCAAGATCAACTCCGACATCATACCTGTCTGAAATAACAAAGTTAAAGCTTAGTTTCTGCCATTAAAGAAAGATAGATAGATACTTTTGCTAAAGCGAGTTAGAGTTGCAATAAACAGCAACATTTCCCATCGAAATTTGAACGATTTTGCCAGACATCGAGCGCCACTTCCTGTCGAGACTTCAAACTGTCGTAACGTAGCAACGCAGGTTTCATATTTCATTCGGGCAAAATACGACTGTCTGGCAAAATCGTTCAATTTCGATGGGAAATGTTGCTGTTTATTGCAACTCAAACTCGCTTTAGCAAAAGTATCTATCTATCTTTCTTTGTTGGCAAAAACTGTCGGAGTTGATTTTGGTCGAGCCGAATTTTGAATTAATTATCGTATGATTGCAAAGTAACCAATCAAAAGCTGTACCAGCATCTCGGTACATTTACGTCATCAGTATGGAATTTCTTGGCTCGTTGTTGAGACGTCTCTTCCGCGAGGGGCGAGCGAGAAGGCGAGAGGCGGCTGTTTTCTCAGGCTAAATTACATGTACTGGGTCAAAAAAAATCTTCTGTTTCTGGTCATGTGCCAGCGTCTCAGGTTTTTGTGAAAGGGTCTGGATAATGAAGTTGATGACCCGGAGAATCAGAGCCGAAGGCCCTGCATGGTCCCGAGGACCATCTTGCTAGGGGAGTCCTGGGGCATGCCCCCCGGGAAATTTTGAAATTTTGAAGCTCTCAAATGCCATTTCCAGCCATTTCAGAGGTAAAAAATAAAATGCCATACAACTGAGTCGGATACGATGCATTTTATCTTAGAATAAATCACTACACTTCCAGGTTGTCTGATTAACAGACACGTTTCTCAACATTTATTTTCGTACTATCCCTTAAGGTTGACGTAAAAAGTGTAAAATGCGAAAAACTTCATTTTGAAGTACGTATACTTGTATAATCAAACTACTCAGAGAAATGGTAAAATATTATGTACTTAACACATATTTAACAAATACACACTTCTCTGAAGCCATGCTGAACTGCCTGAAACACGGTGAAGTAATGCTTTCACAACATGCTTCCAAAGATATCGGATAAAGTGGGGTCACGAATTGCGAAATTAGCGGCTAAATCTAAAATTTGCATATTGGCCGCCATATTGAATTCTACCGCGCTGGAGTCTGGTAATGGTGGATCCCAGACTCCAGCGCACCGTAGAATTCAATATGGCGGCCAATGTGCAAATTCTTAATTTAGCCGCTCGTGACGAAGAGCAAGTTTACCTCGAACATTTTCACACAAAACGGGTTTCAAAGCACGCGTTGGGGAATTTAAAATCATTCGTGGATTATTTATTTATCCAGCGACGGCGAAATACGATGGAGACACGGCGACTTTGCTACAAAATCCGCTCAACCACCGGCGAAATTCGCCGTTCACCGGCCCAAATCTGAAACGCTGCATGTGCGCGCGTCATCTTTTTTCTTGCGCATCGACCCTTCTATTTGACATTTTTTTTAATAATAATGTTTGGTTATAAAAGCACCATCCTCTAGATCATACCAGACAATAATATTTGATTGGTCTATTAAAGACAGTTCAACCAATGTTTCCTAATTCCTATCCAAGGCGCTGATATGTTTGTGGGCACTGATTGAAGGCTTTATATTCCAACCATGCATTCATGTGTTATTGAATATGGATGTTTATATTTTGACGTAATTTTCCCCAATAAATAAATCAGAACATATACGATGCTACAATGTCAGTTTACAATGTGACACGTCACTTAATATATAGAAGAATACAATCACCATGTCTTCTCAATAAAGGCTCACCTTAAAAAATTGGGGAAAAAATCCACATCACGCTGTCCATTTTGGATATGTGCCCTGACCAGAAACACAAGCGACTTTTTTTCCAGCCTTACAGTAGTAACTAGCAAATGACTTTTCGCATCATGACCAATCAATAAAGCAAAAATTAAGTCTGTCATTTCAAGTGAAGTCAGCTTCTTTCAAATAAGACAAACTAACATCTTTTGCAGTTTTTAGTCATTTCCTTGCTTCGCTTTGGAAATATTTCAGTTTGTTTGATATGCAAATAAAGTGCTTAGAGTCACAAGAAAATCAACACCGATCGTCACTCCGTATAACCTTGACGGACACCATCTTATCCATTCTGATGCTGAAAGGGACCTGGGTATTATAATGACCTCTAGGCTATCATGGAAGGATCAAGTCGAAAAGGTACGGTCAAAAGCTAACAAATTGCTCGGGATGATACGACGATCAACATTAGAGGTGACAGATACTTGTGCTAGAAGATCTCTCTATTTACAGCTTGTTAGGAGCAATTTTGCCTTTGCCTCCCAAGTATGGTGCCCTCAGTCCGTTGAACTGATCAATGACATTGAGAAAGTGCAGCGAAGAGCGACGAAATTCATTTTAAATCTAGGGTTTACAACCGACGTTCCTTATTTATTACGACTTAAAGATCTCGATTTACTACCTATAACCTATTGGCACGAGTACCTGGACTTAGTTTTACTTTACAAAATTATACACGACCAAACTTCAATTGATGCATATGCTCGTCCATCATTAGCACTGCCTGGAAATACTAGAAGCTCGTCAGTCGATGATACTATTAAACTCCAAGTGCCATTTGCTAAAACTGTTAGTTTCCAGACATCCTTTTTCATAAGAGCTTCTAAGGCTTGGAACCTTTTAACTAAAAAACTTCGTCATGGTGACACTAGTTTACCCGCTTTCAAATCGGGTCTTAAAATTTACTATAAAAATGCTTTGCTAAATGTTTACAATTGTGATGATCCTCGTACTTGGAAATCCGTTTGCATCAAATGTAGAAAGGCTAGTCCTCTTGATATTTCTCCAAACTGCTGTACAGTAACCAGCACATGGATGCTTTATTGAATCATGTAATTAGCAGTTTAATTAGATTAATATTGGCTTTGTGATTAAGTTTCGATTATGGGATCGCCGTAATTGGGGTTAGCTGTGGCGAACTCCCAAGCTCTGCTTATTTCTAATGTAGTGGCCGAAGCTATCATTAAATCATTAAATCAAATTGAACATTACATATTGACATCACACGCGCATAATGAGTTATCGGAGGTTATATATCTTTGCTATATTATTAAATATAACCACTTGGAAACTCAACACGTTTGGCGAAACAAACCCACGTGCTTCTTTGGTTTCACAATATCAACCATATAGAACCTCTGATAACTCATTATGCACATGTGACATTAAAATGTTTAATAACCGACCTTAAGCAAGCACAGTGCTAACGTCACGACGACGACCCAAGTACAATAGTATTTTTCAACCAAAACAAAACGTTGAATAATTTGCAGTCCCAAGAGTAATCCCAACACCGTCCTCGTTGCACATACAACGTCAACTGAACCGTTTCCACGTTTTCAAGACAACGTTGTGGCAAGGAACAGCAAAAGCTGTTAGTTTATCTAGGCGTTAAACTATCATACGTCATGTTGTCGAAGCTATGGCTGCCTATTAAAGATCTTACGAAATACATAAAACATACAATGAATATATACGATGTCCGGATCCATGGTTTCTTTTAAATGCAGTAACTTATTTGCCGTCGTCGTCCTAGCTTGCTTAATGGAAGCGTTCCTAAAATATCGTTGCAATATATTCCTCAAAGTTGACCAATTCATTTGATGAAAATTATTGCTAACTTCTAGTTTTGAATTTGATTGGTTTCTGTTTTTTAAACAACCAATAAGAAACAGCATTATTTGCCAAACAACCAATCAAATTCGAAACAGAATTCAAAGCAGGAAGTTGTCAACGAATTTTATCAAATGAATCTGTCAATTTGAGGAATATATTGCAACAATATTTTACGGAAAACTTCTATTGCCATGACAGTAAAATATTGAATAATTACCAATCATTGCAATGGTAAAAATGAGAGACGCCACAGCAATCTCCAAAAGAGGTTCATCGCAGTATCTGGTACTTGTATCACTAAATAAAATAAAACAAAACTACATGTATTTACCCCAGACTACTGTATATACACTGGCAAACCAAAATAAGACTAACTTAAATAAAACTGGCATAATTTTGTTTAAAAGTGAAATTGCACTGTAAAAACAAGAGGGGCACCCTGCCAGCAGGTTATTAGAGATGATTAAAAAGAAAACGAGTCATCTCACTAACCAATAGAATAGAATAGAGTAGAGTAGAGTAGAGTAGAGTAGAGTAGAGTAGAGTAGAGTAGAGTAGAGTAGAGTAGAGTAGAGTAGAGTAGAGTAGAGTAGAGTAGAGTAGAGTAGAGTAGAGTAGAGTAGAGTAGAGTAGAGTAGAGTAGAGTAGAGTAGAGTAGAGTAGAGTAGAGTAGAGTAGAGTAGAGTAGAATAAAACTTTATTTCACGAGGAACAAGACATATTAACCAAAAAGGTTATCTAACAGACGGCCTTCAAAATATAACAATAATTACAAAATGATATACTAAACAGAATACACTATATATACATACAGGGAAAAAATAATGTTAAGTAGAAATACAATAGAAATTTACAGTTTAAGCAAAACAAATCTTCTACACGCGTAAAAACGCACAACTTGTTCACGGTTGTCAACAGGCGTGAACAATGTTGTGCTGCTCGCCGTGAACAAGTTGTCAACAAGTTGTTCACTTATGGTTCGAACAACTTGTTCACGGGCAAATCAACAGTCATGAACAAGTTGTTCCAACAGCACATTTTTATAGCCAACAACGTTGTTCGCACATGATACAACATGTTGTAACAGCATGACGAAATAACAACGATGAACAACAATGTTACAACAATGGTGAACATGGCTGATGTATCAACACGTTCTTCGGTTGTTACAATAAGCGTGAACAACGGTTGTTGTTTCATCAAGCAGTAACAACTTGTTGAAACAATGATGAACAATGTTGTTCATTTATCAATATTGTTCACATATGTCAACAAGTTGTTACAGCATTGTTGCAAGTTGATACAGCATTGTTCAGACGACAATGTTGTAACAACTTGCGAGATTTTTACGCGTGTAGATGGTGAATACAAGTAAGTTTATCAAGAAAGTAATAACGGAGTTTGTTTTTAGGGGTAGTTAATACTGTAGAAGCATCTGTAGTACTTGCTGATGACATGGCGAGTTGCTTATATTCATTGTCTAATGAGTTAAAAAGAAGCGAAGCACTGTAGAGAAATATGCGCTTACCAAAACAGGGGCGGATTTAATATACGTCAAACACGTCAAGCGACTAAGGTAAAAAAATCTGAGATGTAAAAATTTAAGGGTTTCTTCTGATTTTCCAATTTTTAACGTATTCGGCAAGATACGGTTTATTCTTTGCTGGAGAATAATTTCATAATTTCTAGAGCCCTCGTCAGACGCCGCGCAAGTTGTTCTGTGGCGACCTGTGGCCGCTATCGGCCCCGTAGCCTGCAAAGCAGGCTTAGCTTGTACTAGAACCGTATAAGAGGTAACTATGGCGGGAAGTGGTCACCGACCGGCACGTTTATCCACGTCAAAATGGCCGAAATACATCGGAATCATGAGCGCTGATTGGTCAAAGCCAATGGAATTACGTCGGAAGTAAATGCAATTACGTCGGAAGTAAATTTTTTTAACGCAGGCTAGATTTTGATTGGCTGGAAACTAAATCTTGGCCGCAATTCGCCGCATGAAGCTGTATCTTGCAGCATGAACAGAGATTACCCGCGGGCTTTGATGTGAATGATGTCATGGCTTCAAACGTCTTAGAACGTGTGCAGAGCGCTCTGAAGAGTAATAACGATGAGTTATTGTGACAAATCTATTGCGATTTGTCTTCAATCCAAGCTTGTGCTATCCTCTCGGATCGTAACTAAGCTTCATGCGAAGTTTAGTGTAAAATCCTTATACAAGGATGGAAAGAAGACCCAACACATGAAGGCGGACAAGCTATAGAGTGAGCCATATGTCGCTCTAAGCATAGACAATGTCTTCTGGATTGTCTATGCTCTAAGGTAAGCTTATAGGTACAGTAGTTCGTCAATATGGATTCACTATCGATGTTATTCTGTTGTCATCTTTGTTGATATCCGTTCCATATTAGCATAATCTGCGTTGAGCACTTGAGCACACTGGTAATGCTTCATGTAGTACTATAAACACTACTTAGATAGTGTTTCAATTCTAGATACTCAGTAGTTTGTCATAATCATGATGCAGAGTCAGATTGCCCTTCCACAGTAGTCTACATAATACATTCGTCCTCAGTTCATATTTCAAGTCAGTTAATTGTCTAATATATAACATACAGACACAGTATTATAAGTAATAACATATAACTTTTAAACATATAAATAATAAGGTTTGGGCCTGGGGAAACAGACCAAAAGCTAAGCAATAAATATGTACACGACATTTCTACAAATTTCCATGTATTATCGTTATACATCAAGTAAGCATTCCTCTCACATGTGGCTATTATGAAATTTTAATCTGATAATTTAATACACTGGACAGGAATTGAACTTGGGTTGCTGGTGCCTGAAAACCAGACAGCTCATAGTAACATGGGATAGTAGGGGGATGGGTAGTGGCATATTAGATGGGGGTTAGAATGATCGGGATGATGAAGAGAGTTGAGCTCCTCTATGTCTATGTCCATGTAATGTCCATTATGGTCATTAACAAAAGCTTCTCCTGACTCCTACTAACCAGACATTGTCTGCTTGGTCCCAGGTTCTGCGCATTCGGCAACCAGATGCCGCGTAAGCGCCCATTGCTCGTGTAAGCACCCACCCCTTCTTTTGGTGAAAATTATGGTCTAGGGGAGGGGGCGCTTACATGTAACTGGTCAAATACGGTACTACGGTACTACAATACAGTACTTACAGCATCATTACATAAAGTTGAGGTATGAGAAAAGTCAGAGAAAAAAGAATTAGGGCAATACGTCTAAAAAAAAAAAAAGTTTGATGTTTATTTATACAGTACTTTTATTTCTACCATATAGCATTACAGAATATTATATTTTTTATACTTTGTTTACTTTACATGCACAAACATAGACAGATAGACTTGCTCCAAGTCCGCCTCTAAGCGCTAATTTTTGCGGGCGGGTGGAAAGGCGGGAGAGCGGAAAAGTGGGAGGAAAGAGGCGGACTTGTTTCGCTTGCAGGTTTTTGAATCTAATTAAATATTCTGGCGGGAAATCGCTGAAATGGACATCGCCCTGTTTTGACGTGTTTCGGGTTGTCGTACATGCAATGGAAAGTGGTTCTACCCCTACTAAAACGTTTTCAAGAGTCTGTTTAACTCCAACTTCCAAAGAATGTTAAATCACGGGTATTAGATACTGTGGATCCGAATTACGTCACCCGTCGAAAAATTCACCAGTGAATTTTGGCGCGCTGCAGGTGGGAAAAGTCCTTTTCAACGAGGAACCGAAAGGTCAAAAATGTAGAAAGGTAAAAAATGTTTGAAAAGGACTTTGAGAAAGTCTAATACACAGACTGCAATAGTTGTAAAAACAATGGAGTAACATAAATTTTAATTTGCATGACAAACACAATTGTTTGTGTCCCCAAACTAATAGAGAGCTTAAGCATATTAGGCGTTTTTGAGACACGGACGGTGACTGGAAGAACAGGAATACAATACAGAACTACTGAACCGCGTATTCTTTGAAAAGACTTTTTTACCGAAAACAAAGGCCATGAATAATCACATACCTAAATTGTTAGCTCATAAGCTAAAATTTCATCTTTATATAAAAATACAGATCCTTTATTTTATATTGTAATGTAATGAAATTATCCCCCTTAAAATACAAGCTTTCTACTTTAAAAGCATGTCTCATTGTAGTAAAACAACGATGACAGGCCTCAACGTTCTAGAAGTTCCCGTCGTCTCAAGAACGTGAAAATGCTCTCAATGACGTCTTGTGTAGAATGATGATGGCGTTCACTTTGCTCTTGGGATTTTAAATTGCTCATTATCATTGAAAATGCTATTGAATTCAATCGCCGTCCGTGGCTCTAAAACGCCTATATGCTTAAGCTCTCTAATGTTGACAAGTGAACTGTCAAAAAACAAATCAACAATCTCTCATCCGCACCTTCGAAAAAGATGAATCAGCAATAAAACACAAACCGATACGCTAACATATCAACATATATTTAATACATCACTGGAGTTTTTCGCCGGTCAAGGTCGCGAGGTACTTTGATCGCAGCTGTCCATCCTAAAAGAGCCGGACACAAATCCCTTTGAAGTCTGTGATTCAGATGTCGAAGATGCCTCTGATCCACATCTATGGATAGACGACGCTGAAGAAGGCGTGACTAGGACGTTGACGCTCTCTTTTGAATTTATTGTGCTATTGGGTATTATGAAAATTATTGGGTTAAATTTCTTGGGATTTTCTATGGATAATTAAAGTTGTATTATGAGCATTTTTTCAACTTTTTTAATAAGCGCCGCTCTCGATTAAGCGCCGCACCAAAAGATTGCAAATTCTAATAAGCGCCGCGGCGCTAAATCGAACATTTACGGTACTAGTCTAGCAATGCAAAGGTTCGAATTAACTATTGAAAACTGGTTCGTAAATTTTAAAAACGTTTCATCAATATAATGCCTGATTTTTACCCCCATTCTAAAGTAGCCATCAATGCCTTAAATACTAATACTCTCAGTCAAAAAACAAAACGGTTTATTTTTTGTAAAATAAAACTGAATAATAATCATCTGTTAAAATGTTTTGTAAAACCTTTGTAACACCCCCTGTTGGGCACCTTGGAAACTCCAGGAGGGGGTATCAAAAAATCAAATTCCAATGGGGGTGTCAAAAAATCAAATTCCAGGGGGTGTCTTTCCAAAAATGACCTGGAATTCCAGGGGGACCCCACAAAACAACAGTGTTTTTAGCATTTCCAGGGGGTATTTCAGGGGCATGTGGAAATCCAGGGGAGGGTCAATAATTTCTGAATTCCAAGGCTCTCAACAGGGGGGGAAGGTTTTTAAATGCAATAAGCCATTTGCATCAGCATTGATTCAATCAGTTCCCACAGCCTGCCATGGGTAATTCCATGAAAACATGGACATGGGAAGAAAAAAATAGTTGAGTATTTTGACAAATTAAGGCTAAAACATAATTGGTTAACTCAAATTTTAAAGAAATGAAATTTAAACTTGACCACATTATCACATACATGATTTTCAAGCCTACCATTGATATTGTTATTTATTTCACAAATTGTTTCAAAATATGGGTAAAATTCTTGGCTTTCCTATTTTCCCTACTTAAACTTAATAAAAGTGTGCTGAACTTTGTACATGTATACACTTTATCACTATTAGTTTATGATTTAAGAAATATTTTTTCATCAGTTGCATCTGACAAGTTAAAAAGACCATGAATTAAATATAATGGTAGTTTGATGGACAAATGTAACGTCAGTCACAGTAACGTCGGTCACAGAGTTTTTTGGTCATGTACACATGTGTGCACATATGTACATTGTGAATTTGTGTTACCATCCACATTACAAGCATATAATAAGGATATATCTTTGAGTTAATATTTATGTGTTCATGCATTCTTTTGAGCTGAAAATGAATATAACTATAGTTACTTTTTTTTCATGTCCATTTTTGGTAACGTCAGTCACTCATTGAATGTCGAATAACATTGTTATGCTTCAACTGTTCACCAAATTTTTAATGCTGTTCATTAGATCTAACCAAATTAATGCTTATTGGCAAAAAATGGCCATTAAACCAGCCTAATTGCAGAGCTAGAAGGTAATTAGTACTCATTTAATCTGTCCAAATGTAACGTCAGTCACAATGGAATTACCGCCATGCATTCTCTGTGACATGCAGACTTTACTGAGTTTACTCAGTTCCAGTCAACTGTGTCATCGTCATTCTCATCTTCCAAGTCCAACATTATCAGAAAAGAAATGTCAACGTTGGAACTTTTCTCCAATTTCCTGGAAATATTTTTTTCTCCAAAGTTTGCAATGCTTCTGCAGTACCACTGACCAACTAATGTACACTACTACTTCATGTATGCTATGTGAGACCAGCTCAGTGTTAGTAACCTAGGCCTCCTACTCCAAGTATGCGATCATATAAAGTTTCAAAGTCACTCGTTATCTTCGATTTGTGATTTTTATTAAAATTTTTGCTTTCATTAAGTTCGTAATTTGGTTTGTGAACCACAAATCGTTAATTCGAACCTTGACCGTTCCCAGTTTGTTAACCATATATTGGCCAGGTTTCCAGGACCTCTTGATGAGTAAAATCGTCTGGCATTAGCCAGTCGAGTAAAATTGTCTGGTGTACGTTAGTCAGAGTAAAATTAATAAGTTGCCAAAAGGCAACTGTGACCAGTAAAAGGTTTAACAAGTTTGTATTAAACAAGTTGTTGTAACAAAGTTGATGACTTCAAGGCCCCTCAACAGATCTGAGATAAGTTGTTCCAACAACTTGTTACCGCTATGCACAGTTTAACAAGTTGCTACACAGTTGACATACAAGAAGCTTGTATCTACTACAAGCTTATTGCAAACACTAAGGATTTTGGGTGAAGGAAAATTCGAGTGTAGAATATATACATTTTAAGATCAAACTGGGACCAGTTGCGAAAAATGCAACTACACAGGCTTTCCAGCAGGAATTGAACCCACGACCTTGCAATTCTAGTGCAATGCTCTGACCACTGAGTCATGGAGGGTGTTGCTGAGAGCTTGATCACGAGTTCTGTATATAATAAGGTGGTAATACCAGGAGAGAATTGGGTATATTATAAGTAATATTGGGCATTTCACTCGATTACATAGCATGTTCTAAGGATTTTGGGTGAAGGAAAATTTAAGTGTTGAGTATTGGGTTGAAGGAAATTTTACACCCGAATTTTCCTTCACCCAAAATCCTTAGAACATGCTATGTCATCGAGTGAAATGCCCAATATTACTTATTGCAAACACATCCTGGTATTAAACAAGTTGTGAGATTCTTAACAATTGTATCCCTAACAACCCAGGAATTCGTCCAAATATCAAACTTTTTTTCATTCACTAACATTATTTCAAAACTTACATTCTTTTTCTGTCGTCTTTTGGAAACCATCTTGTAAGATGATAAGCGACATGAGCCATAAAATACAACCACATTTTGCTTCGGGATGACCAGAATACGGACACTTCGTTTCTTTACGGAGCCTTAGCAACGACTCTGAACAATAAATATCACACAATAGTTGGACTACGAAGCATACATACTGTATCAGGGCATCGAGTTGCGATGCATTTTGAAGGTGAAGTACTATTATTAAAAGATGTACAATTTGAAAAGATTCAATAAGTGAAATCTTCAATTTAAAAAGTTCCTCAACTCATTTTGGGCTAAAGGAAATTTCTGTGCCCCCTCCCGCGATCCAATGTTTATACCATGTCAGCGGTATGTCCAAAATAACAGGTAGGTACTTCATGTTAGGGTCCATATAGTGGTTATATATATATTTAATAGTATACGCTTATGACATATAGTGGTACTTACATTATGACATATAGTGCTACTGACATTATAGTTGTTACATACTTATACTTTATTCTTTAAATGCTTTACATGCTTTACATGCTTTATATGCTTTATATGCTTTATATGATTTATATGCTTTATATGCTTTATATGCTTTATATGCTTTACCTGCTTTATATGCTTTATATGCTTTACCTGCTTTACCTGCTTTATATGCTTTATATGCTTTATATGCTTTATATGTGCTTTACCTGCTTTATATGCTTTATATGCTTTATATGCTTTACCTGCTTTATATGCTTTATATGCTTTACCTGCTTTACCTGCTTTATATGCTTTACCTGCTTTACCTGCTTTACCTGCTTTATATGTTTTATATGCTTTATATGCTTTACCTGCTTTATATGCTTTATATGCTTTACCTGCTTTACCTGCTTTACCTGCTTTATATGCTTTATATGTGCTTTACCTGCTTTATATGCTTTATATGCTTTACCTGCTTTATATGCTTTACCTGCTTTATATGCTTTATATGCTTTACCTGCTTTACCTGCTTTACCTGCTTTATATGCTTTATATGCTTTACCTGCTTTAACTGCTTTATATGCTTTACCTGCTTTACCTGCTTTACCTGCTTTATATGCTTTATATGCTTTATATGCTTTATATGCTTTACCTGCTTTATATGCTTTATATGCATACCTGCTTTACCTGCTTTACCTGCTTTACCTGCTTTATATGCTTTATATGCTTTACCTGCCTTACCTGCTTTACCTGCTTTACCTGCTTTACCTGCTTTATATGCTTTATATGCTTTACCTGCTTTATATGCTTTATATGTGCTTTACCTGCTTTATATGCTTTATATGCTTTATATGCTTTATATGCTTTACCTGCTTTATATGCTTTATATGCTTTACCTGCTTTATATGCTTTATATGTGCTTTACCTGCTTTATATGCTTTATATGCTTTATATGCTTTATATGCTTTATATGCTTTACCTGCTTTATATGCTTTATATGCTTTACCTGCTTTACCTGCTTTATATGCTTTACCTGCTTTATATGCTTTACCTGCTTTACCTGCTTTATTTGCTTTATATGCTTTACCTGCTTTACCTGCTTTACCTGCTTTATATGCTTTATATGCTTTATATGCTTTACCTGCTTTATATGCTTTACCTGCTTTATATGCTTCATATGCTTTACCTGCTTTACATGCTTTACCTGCTTTATATGCTTTATATGCTTTATATGCTTTACCTGCTTTACCTGCTTTACCTGCTTTATATGCCTTATATGCTTTATATGCTTTACCTGCTTTACCTGCTTTATATGCTTTATATGTGCTTTACCTGCTTTATATGCTTTATATGCTTTACCTGCTTTATATGCTTTACCTGCTTTATATGCTTTATATGTGCTTTACCTGCTTTATATGCTTTATATGCTTTATATGCTTTATATGCTTTATATGCTTTACCTGCTTTATATGCTTTATATGCTTTACCTGCTTTAACTGCTTTATATGCTTTACCTGCTTTATATGCTTCATATGCTTTACCTGCTTTACATGCTTTATATGCTTTACATGCTTTATATGCTTTACCTGCTTTATATGCTTTACCTGCTTTACCTGCTTTATATGCTTTATATGCTTTATATGCTTTACCTGCTTTATATGCTTTATATGCTTTACCTGCTTTATATGCTTTATATGCTTTATATGCTTTACCTGCTTTACCAGCTTTATATGCTTTATATGCTTTACCTGCTTTACCTGCTTTACCTGCTTTACCTGCTTTACCTGCTTTATATGCTTTATATGCTTTATATGCTTTATATGCTTTACCTGCTTTATATGCTTTACCTGCTTTACCTGCTTTACCTGCTTTATATGCTTTATATGCTTTACCTGCTTTATATGCTTTATATGCTTTACCTGCTTTACCTGCTTTACCTGCTTTATCTGCTTTATATGCTTTACCTGCTTTACCTGCTTTATATGCTTTATATGCTTTATATGTGCTTTACCTGCTTGATATGCTTGATATGCTTTATATGCTTTATATGCTTTATATGCTTTACCTGCTTTACCTGCTTTACCTGCTTTATATGCTTTAATTGCTTTACCTGCTTTACCTGCTTTATATGCTTTACCTGCTTTACCTGCTTTACCTGCTTTATATGCTTTACCTGCTTTACCTGCTTTATTTGCTTTACCTGCTTTACCTGCTTTACCTGCTTTATATGCTTTACCTGCTTTACCTGCTTTACCTGCTTTACCTGCTTTACCTGCTTTATATGCTTTATATGCTTTACCTGCTTTATATGCTTTACCTGCTTTACCTGCTTTACCTGCTTTACCTGCTTTATATGCTTTATATGCTTTACCTGCTTTATATGCTTTACCTGCTTTATATGCTTTATATGCTTTACCTGCTTTACCTGCTTTATATGCTTTACCTACTTTACCTGCTTTACCTGCTTTATATGCTTTCCATGTTTCCATGCTTTATATGCTTTATATGCTATATATGCTTTATATGTGCTTCAAAAACTCATTAATAATTCATGAGGAAAACACAAAAGAAAATCATGACCGTATCGTATCTTTATATGTGATAAAGATTTCTCCTGATTTACATAAACTTTAGCTTTGATTTTCCCGGCTTAGACAAGGTTATTTTTCAAACTAACTCCGCCAATCAACTTACCAAGTGGTTCGTTTTTGAAGCCGTATAATAAACTCGCAGTCGTGTTTTATCAGATATAAAAACACTCGGCTTCGCCTCGTGTCTTTATATCTGATAAAACACTCCTTAAAAACTTTATTATACAGTACTTCATACGCTTTATATGCTTTATATATGCTTTATATGCTTTGTATGCTTTATATATCAGGCTTTATCATGCTTGTGCTTTATATGATAGTTCAATATGTGATAGATATACACGAGGGAGTATTTCATCCGATATCCTAAGGCCTGTTTTTCAACCCACTTCTTGGGTTTGGTTATCGGATGAAACACTCTTTCGAGTGTTTGATATGTTGCTTCTCAGACGAATCAGTGTTTAAAGAGAAAATCAAGGTGAAAGTTGGCTTAATTTATGTAATTATGTTGCTTCCTGGGATATCCAAACCTCCAGTCTCGGTACTGATTTCCTTTGTTTTTATGTTATGAATTGCTAATGAGTTTGAGAATTATGAATTACGAAGGAAATCAGTAGTATATGTTCATGATACGTTTATATCTGATAAAAAATCTTTGTGAAATCCTTGTCCGTGAAATGAGAATAGAGTACTGAAGTTGTCGTGAATTGTGATTAAGCATTACGTATTTTATAATTTTAATGCTGCATAATTTTCTCAATATTAAAAGTTTAGAAAACGCCAATTTGGACAAAATCTTTTGTAAAAATGATAAAATGTGTCATTAAAAATATGTTTTAAAAGTTTCAAAATTTTGCTCAACTCTGCTGTCAGATAGTGGGAAATGCCATTTTAGAGACGCCAATTACAAAACTTTTCCGGGGAAGCATGCCCTGGACCCCCTACAACTGTGGACCACAACTTTGACTGATTTTTTCAAAATCCTAAACCCGCTCCTGATTCTGAAGAATAGATGAGCTTCAATCTACTCAGCTTCAATCTACTTCGCCTCCTGCGAATAATTTTCTGACAGAGTTGATTAAACGTTCCCGCAATTTTTTGTGAAACGTGAAATGGCAGTTTTCTTTTTCGTGAAATGAGAAATGACTTTTCTATTTCCCGTGAAACGTGATCCGTACCCCCCTTTACCACCCTCATACACATATATATATATATATATATATATATATATATATATATATATATATATATATATATATATATATACGTGTGGGTTTTTGGTCTACGAAACGCAAAGAGTGCTCGATAACATATAGTTAGAGCAAATATAGATTTTCGCTCACCTCAAAAGTCTGCAACAGGCTGTTTCATCTAAAAAAGAATCTTCAGAATTCTTTTTTAGATGAAACAGCCTGTTGCAGACTTTTGAGGTAAGCGAAAATCTATATTTGCTCTAACTATATGTTATCGAGCACTCTTTGCGTTTCGTAGACCAAAAACCCACACGTATATATATATATATATATATATATATATATATATATATATATATATATATATATATATATATATATATATATATATACCCTTTTAATAAGTGCAGAGTACGTCATTTTCCGCTAGTGACGTCATTTTCAACCTTTTGCATTATACTGAAAATATACAGAAGCTAGAACAATAAACGAAACTGAAAAGAATTCAAAATAAAATTTGAAAAGAAATTGACGTCAAAGGGTGAAAATTACGTATTCTATACTTATTAAAAGGGTCTATACCGAGAACCACGGGCGTTAGGGTGAAGGTTGTATACAGAATAATTAATGTATGGTGTGTGAAAATATGATACTTATTTCGAGTGTTGACAGGATATGTCATGAGTGAGCAAAGCGAACGAGTAAGATATCCTGTTCAACACGAGAAATAATTTCAAATTTCCAAACATTCATGTATTGCATGCTCTGTTTATTATATAAAAGTCCTATTTCCCCACAAAAATAGAGCGGTAAACTCTAATGCGTTTCATGATAATCGACACGTGCGATTATCAGGAATATTCACGCATGTGGCAATTTTCTTAACTTGTCAGTTGTCATTATAAGAATTGAAACTTAATTTCCTTAATGTACTAGGCAGTCAGATATAGTATATTCAGGGCATTCATTGTACTTAATTTATGATTGAGTCGGTTTTCTTTGTTCTTTCGAGGGCTTTATATCGCATAAAGACCTTGAATACTAATTAGATACGAAATGAAGAAAAAAACTAGGAAAATCTTTGTCCAAGGTAGAAAAAAAAACCCAACTTTGTTGGAAAACCTCCTCAATCATAAATTAAGTCAGATAAATCCCTCGAACGTCGGGATTTATGCGATATAAAGCCCTCGGACGCTTCGCGTCCTCGGGTCTTTATATAGCATAAATCCCTCGTTCTCGGGATTTATCTATTACTTAATTGGCTATATAGACAAACAAAAAAACGGGCCAAGTTGAAAGTAGAGAATATGTACCATAAAAAATAGTTTCACCATGTGTTTGAAGATCAAATTCAACAATTTATTAAATTTAACTCGAAATGTAAAGTAACACAATAATTAAACCCAAACATTTACATCGACTTATCTTAGACTTTAAGTTGTTTTTTATATAATATTAATTGCAAAAATCAATGCGCAAACTATACACAACGTTTTATTCCCGGTCTGAAACTGAGTTTGAGTGCTGGGTTCATTTTCATAAGCATTTAAATGAGCCATTAACTGCTAGCTACAATAACATTTAACTAGACAAAAAAATATATTAATTTGTTAGTGCTGTCTTCACCGAAGTTTCTTTTATACTTAGACCGTGTGGAGTACAAAATGTCATGCCGGTAATGTCATTGCTTGGCCTTATGTTATAGCTTGACAAAAAAAAATATATATATATATATATATATATATATATATATATATATATATATATATATATATATATAAAGCATATAAAGCATGGAAAGCATATAAAGCATATAAAGCATATAAAGCATGGAAAGCATATAAAGCATATAAAGCATATAAAGCACATAAAGCATATAAAGAAAATAAAGCAAATAAAGCATATAAAGCATATAAAGCATATAAAGCATATAAAGCAGGTAAAGCACATAAAGCATATAAAGCATATAAAGCATATAAAGCATATAAAGCATATAAAGCATATAAAGCATATAAAGCATATAAAGCAGGTAAAGCATATAAAGCATATGAAGCAGGTAAAGCAGGTAAAGCAGGTAAAGCATATAAAGCAGGTAAAGCAGGTAAAGCAGGTAAAGCATATAAAGCATATAAAGCATATAAAGCATATAAAGCATATAAAGCAGGTAAAGCATATAAAGCATATGAAGCAGGTAAAGCAGGTAAAGCAGGTAAAGCATATAAAGCATATAAAGGATATAAAGCATATAAAGCAGGTAAAGCATATAAAGCATATAAAGCATATAAAGCAGGTAAAGCATATAAAGCATATGAAGCAGGTAAAGCATATAAAGCATATAAAGCAGGTAAAGCAGGTAAAGCATATAAAGCATATAAAGCATGGAAAGCATATAAAGCATAGAAAGCATAGAAAGCATAGAAAGCATAGAAAGCATAGAAAGCATATAAAGCAGGTAAAGCATATAAAGCATATGAAGCAGGTAAAGCAGGTAAAGCAGGTAAAGCATATAAAACAGGTAAAGCAGGTAAAGCAGGTAAAGCATATAAAGCATATAAAGCATATAAAGCATATAAAGCAGGTAAAGCAGGTAAAGCATATGAAGCAGGTAAAGCAGGTAAAGCATAAAAAGCAGGTAAAGCATATAAAGCATATAAAGCACGTAAAGCATATAAAGCATGGAAAGCATGGAAAGCATATAAAGCAGGTAAAGCATATGAAGCAGGTAAAGCAGGTAAAGCATATGAAGCATATAAAGCAGGTAAAGCATATAAAGCATATAAAGCATATGAAGCAGGTAAAGCATATAAAGCATATAAAGCAGGTAAAGCATATAAAGCATATAAAGCATATGAAGCAGGTAAAGCATATAAAGCATATAAAGCAGGTAAAGCAGGTAAAGCAGGTAAAGCAGGTAAAGCATATAAAGCATATAAAGCATATAAAGCATGTAAAGCATGTAAAGCATTTAAAGAATAAAGTATAAGTATGTAACAACTATAATGTCAGTAGCACTATATGTCATAATGTAAGTACCACTATATGTCATAAGCGTATACTATTAAATATATATATAACCACTATATGGACCCTAACATGAAGTACCTACCAAATAACAGAAAGAAAGGCCAACGGTACCATAGAAATAAGACCCCAACCTTGGGATTTTATATTACAGTAAATATCAACACACATATAAAACACGGAACAATTATAAAAATCGCTTGGTGAACAGCCTTGTGAATTCAATTGTTCTCGCGTGTTTGGAAACCCTGGTAAAACACTCGCACTCGTTTATGAAATATTACTTATTTTTCCCTCTTGATATTTCCAACAAATCGACTATTTGACATGTTCCCCCAATTTCTGCCCCTGGGAATGGCTATTGGCTACAGACCCCTTAGAAGAACCCCTTTAAATGAAAGCCACTTCCACCTCCCCACCCCCAATGGGACATCCTTAAAACGACTGTAGGAATGTAATTATAAATAAGTTTTGTGGAAACACCATGTAAAATACTTCTTTGGTAAGCTTTCAGCCTGTTGACTCAGGCCTTCATCCGAGCAATGACAATAAGTTGTTGGCTCACGTCATTTATAAACTAAGCAACTGATCAACTAAATCACATAAGAATACAATGGCGTATCACGTTAATTTTATTAATTAGAAAACAAAATCAAGAATGTTCTCCAAATAAGGCACAGCACGTGCATTAGGAATGTAATTGTTGACAAAAAGTGAAAAATTACATTATTGCAAACCAGAACAAAAAACTACATGTAAATTATTTTCAAGGAATGCTCACAGGTGGGCTTTCTCAAAGAGATAGAGATAAGAATGTTTTTGACCTTGAGTTATGTCATTGGCAGTTTCCAACAATAATTCATCAAGAAGTTGTGAGGCATCCTGTATCATAGATGTGTTTAGATGGCAAACAAACAGAAACTGTTTTTCATGATCATATAAAATGGCATTTTCAAGCTGCTTCATTATATGGACTTGGAGTAATTTTTTCCCCATTGGGTAGAATGTAGCACACCATTGTGGACATTTTACTCTTTCTGATCTTTGACAATGACTTAACGATTCCACAGTTTCGGTATCAAGAGATGCCAAAATACAGTCACTCTCTTTGACTAAGCCTTTTGGAATATTCGAGGGAAGAGCTTTGAATGGTTTCCAGTCAACAACCATAGTGTTGTTGGTTAGGAGGGCGTTGAGCTTTCCTTGTTTTAAGAAAGTTTCAAATTCAGCACAGGTTAAACGCTTAACTTCTGTGCTCTTACTTAAATAATGATTTATAATGCCTGTGGCCAACTGACTTGGATTAACATAAACACGAACAACTCCTAATTTCAAAGACAATGAGTTGTCGGGATCATTTTGAGTGTTTGCCATACTTTCCACCCCTAATGACGAAACGGTGAATCTTTCAAATTTGACTTCAGGAAAATGCTCTTGAACATAATGTTGCTTAGCCTGGCCCAATCGTTTGCCAATTCCCCGCCGACGATAGTTGACGTGAACTCGGGAAGCTTCGGAAATCGCAGTTTTACCTGCATCAACGATAAATATCACTGTCAATCCAACAGCTTTGTTGTCCTTCTCTGCTATCAAAATTGTGCGATTTGGATCATCCAGCCAACGTAAGAACACACAAGGAAGATAGTCGTGTCCTGAATAGATGCCCTCAGACATCTCCAAAACATCCTGAAAATCAGTTTTCTTGGCAAGACGAATCCGAATGTTATCCATTGGTGGTATTCAAGGAATATTCTGTATAATTGTTGCTCAAATTGATAATCTTGTTCGATCAATCGCCTATCTTGAATTTCGAAGTCAGTTTGCTTTCGAGTGCACGCAAAGCTCGCAATGAGAAAATACGAATGTGGTCCGAACATTTCCGACGCTGTCCGATGTCCAGAAAGCGAGTTATTTTTGTATCTGGGCAAGCGCAGATGCAAAGACAAATTAGACAACAGCCATTTTCAGTTTTTAAATGTGAAATTCTACTAGACTAACAATTCGCAATTACATTCCCAACCTATATAACTAATAAAGATAAGCTTCAAGTTTACAAAAATTTTACAAACTCTTTTAGTCAAATTAGTCCTTTGGAAACTAGAATAATTCTCAGATAAAGGTTTGAAACATAATGTCATGATCAATGCACGCTTTGTACCGGTTTGCAGTTGCAAGTGAGGTGGAACTGGGAATTAACGGATTAAAACTCACTGCGCATCCCACAATCTTTGTCAAGAACTGTTGACCATAAATTAAAAACACTATTAGGGGGGTTGGACGGGAGGAGGCGGTTAACCCCCCCCCCCCGACACTTTTCAAGTTAGGGGTAGGGTTACCCCGGGAAATTCACATTTTTGAGATTAGGGTTAGGGGGTTCGGGGGGGGGGAAGGGTTTCATTAAAAACCTCTTTATTAAACAATTTCCAGTAACTTACTGGATACAATGCCTTTACAATTACAGTAGTTTATTGGTTACAACGTGCGGATCGGCTGATCATGCAGGGTTGTATGATTGCTGTTTTTAAATAAAAACACTGCCTCGTACCCAGGCGTCTCCACATACATATTTGCATACATATATACATTCATATTTACACGAAGTACTGCAATACTTCGTGTAAATATGAATGTATATATGTATGCAAATGTGTATGTGGAGACACCCGGGTACGAGGCAGATAAAAACATTTAACTAAATAGTTATCACTTATGTAATATATCAACAACGAGTTTGAGTGTTTCATCAGGGGATCCAAACACGAGAAAACATGATGAAAGCACGAGGCCGAAGGCCGAGTGGTTTTATTGTTTTCGAGTGTTTGGATTCCCCTGATGAAACACGATAAACGAGATGTTGATATGGCATCTCAATCGGGCGATTTCAATTACAAAATACAATTAAAATAAACCCTCAAGACATTTTATTCTTGAGTGTGTGTAAAATTTATTCATACAGCAACTTGTTTATTTTGCATAGATAATTAAGATCTTAAGAATTAGATGAACACCGGTTTTCATCTAATATCTTGGGCTTTCCTGGCGTATCCAACGTCAATCAGGTGATTGAATGGACTATTGTAATTGGCTGATTATCTCATGAATTATTAATGATTTGAGATATATTCAGGAAAACATTGAACATGCAACGTTGATATTGTTCAGTTTAAGATTTAAAATCATAATTACAAATGTTTATGCAGCTGAAAGACTATTCCTTGACTTGTTATATTTGTTACCTTAATATTCTTCTTATTTTAAAAGTTATTTCAATCAATGTAAAAATTGAAGTATCGGTATCGATTTTGGTATCGGTATCGACCAAAATTCTTAGTATCGGACTGGTATCGTATCGAACAAAAAAAGCTGGCATCGCCCATCCCTAATTGATAATCTTGTTCAGATCAATCGCCTATCTTGAATTTCGAAGTACAGCACTGTGGTTCCTTGTTCTTGCAGTCCACGCGTGCCTTGCAACTCACGCGTGCTTCTTGTAGCCCACGCGTGCCTCTTGCAACCCACGCGTTCTTCTTGCAACATGTGCTTCTTCCAATGCTTTTGCAACACACGGCTTAAAGTGTCACTGAGACGAAAAATCGACCACAAAGTTTGGCGGAAATTTAACTTCCACAAACTTTATTGAGATATAAATACCCCGTGTACAAAATTTGAACCGATATAAACAAATAGGTTTAAAGTTATAAACGTTTGAAATGCTGAAAATTGCGTCCGCCGTTAAAAGTGAATATTGGTACCTGAGAATGTTGTGACGTCATAGTCTTAACCCAAACATACGTGACGAAGGAATCAACACGGAGAGCGCATATAATTTGACAACAAAAATGTCGAATTTCATCATCATTTAGTTGTTCTTCTGGCTATGGATCGAAACGGAATCATCCGTTATATGTTTGGAGTATATGGTAGCCCATTTTGACGAATCTGCTTTCGGAATTTGCCAGGACGATGACTGTATTGCTTCGGCTGACGAGATCGATAATCGTGCAATACGAACAAGATATTGTCGAAGAAAAGTTAAAAAAATTTTCGATATAGCAACATTTAAATTCTGACGTCGTGGTTTCTTCTTGAGAAAGAGTGTCAGTCTGCTAGAGACACAGAAAGAAGTTTTTCACGATGCGCTCGTTTGCATCTTTATGTGGTATGAATGTTGGTATGAATGTGGCTCTAGCTTGTACTTAATACCAGATGGTGAAGTCCAAAGAATGTCGCTGTAGATGCTGTTGGCACTACTACATAGAAATTCAAAAGTTCGAGAGCATTTTCTATCCTGTTGGAAATTATACAGTGACAGAAAAGAAAAAGAAAACTAGCCTGGCCTCAGTATATAATTAAATTCTATCAATTTGCAATTGCAAAAATTTCGCATGCCATTTTACGGATAAATCTCTCTCTATAATATATAATATAATTAGGGGGCCCCTCTCGAGCTGGGGGCCCGGGCAAATTGGCCCCAGTTGCCACCCCCTCTGGGCAGGCCTGAATGAATTGCTAGTACAGTATATACATGTATTTATATACTCAAGTACAATAAGTCAAATTCAACCTTCGTTGTCGTTTGCTTCATCGTAGTGTAAGTGAGGTCGCTCTAAAAATCTTCATGGAAAATTGATTGGAACAAACTATGAATCATCTGGCTTATAAAATTGCGTGTCGGCGCGTTTCGAACAAACCTAACCCACTTTGCTCGTATGATTTGTCAATAGACGACTTTCAGGCTCATGCGCAGTAGCAACTTTACTTCAATTTTCATCGGAGGTAAAAACAACTGTCTTAGCTGAAAAGATCATATTAAAAATAGTAAAAGTGCAAAGTTTAAAATAAATCGGACAAATAGTGCGAAAGCTACGCTCTTCGTAAGTTTTGCTCTCCACTAGGAATTTAATAGGGATTTTGGCTTGGCGTGCAACTCCCGCCCGCCAAGCCAAAATCCCTATTAAATCACTAATAAATCCCTGTTGGAATGGTCAACTTTCCGCTTGTGAAACTTTTTCATTTGTTAAGCAATTCGTTTCAAACTTTGCACTTCTACTATTTTCAATATGCTCGTTCCAGCTAAAACAGTTGTTTTTATCTCCGACGAAAATTTGAATATTTGTTGCTACTGCGCATGATCGTGAAAGTCGTCTATTGGGCTAATACGCTGCGCAATCCCTGCAGAATAGTCTCATTTATTACTACAATCCTGCATAACTGTGTGCGTTGATGGAATGATGGAATATTCTATTTTTTATTCACTCACAACTTGTATTCCACAGTAATTCTACAGCCATGAGATGTTGTTGTTAAGACTATGACGTCAAAGGCCTCCAGTTACACTTTGGACATTTTAATGGCGGCCGTCAAATTTAAGATTTCTACTCGCAATAACAGCGCCTCTTTTTTGAATTTCGAGTTAAAACTTCGTACAGTAGATTGTAGGTGGGTATACTTTATAATGATGAAATGAAAATGAGAGGTGAAAATTTCGTCTCAGTGACACTTTAAAGTGCACCTAACCCCAAATATTTTTTTTTCTAAAATCAAATTACTGTGGTTTGTTGAGTACCTCAGTCCAAAATTTTTTTGATTTGGGTGAATTCTCGAGTTTCTATGCCCTGTTGAAATGTCGAAAATCGCCGACATTTTGGTTCACGGCCGAGTTTTCAAAAGGCATGGGAACCAGCACATTTATGACGTAGATTCCGGAACGTCTAGATTGCTCGTTCGTTCACTTTAATACTGACTAGTATTTTGTGGGATGTCTACTTTTCTCTATCATGAGAACAGGTACGTGCGTTTGATTTTTAATTTTTCTGATCATATAAACTAAAGCTATACCCTTCAGGTGGTTATACGTCGCGAATGACAAATTTCTGATTTTAATACTATTGTATGTTGTACGCATTGTCAGATATAAATACTATACCGCTCTATAGCTTCTATATCTATGGACTCTTTCTCTAGAACTAGGATGAGCCAAAAACATAAGATATTCCTTCAAGTCTGCCGTGGTTTACTATCTGGAAAGCTGTGCGTGTAGCCCTGAGGGAAAGCCGTGCGAAGTGAATATCAAGCTGCGATTCTGCGGATATCAAAGCCGTGTGAGAGCGCCGAGAACGTTCGTCTATTGTTATGGTTTGTCTTCTCTTGCTTATTTATTATTCTAATATCTTTCATTAAATCTGATTCTACACTAGTTTATGCTTCTAAACTTTTATGTATATGTCAACAACGTTCTTTAATAATGTTTAATAAAAATATGATGAAATTGGATATTTGTTTGTTTTCATTTGCGTGAATTATTCTTTATACATTACTATTTATTATATTTCGGCGGTTTCTCCGTCTGTTGGATTTGTTACTTTGTTGATATCGTAACTATTGCTACAAGAATAGTATCCGATGTATAGTATATGTCTATAAACTCTTGCAAGCAGTCCAAAGACAGCCAAGTCAGCTGAGAAACGTTTGGTGAAAATATATACGAAGTGATTCGTACTTCAAAGCTGAAAGCGAACATTCTTTGAATAAAATAATTATATTGGTCTCCGTGCTTCCAGTATTCTTTTGGACATCTCACTGTCTTAAGCTTTTCAGAAAATTGCCACAAGACAGAACTCAGAAGCATATTTTTAACATCTTAGGGTCTGTTGATATGATCCCGGTGTACCGGGACGGGATGGCAGCCGGGATGATTTTGATGTATTGAAATAAGTCAACACGTAAAACAGAAAAACCACGCGATGCCTGAAGAAACTCAGATTTTGTTGATCTGATCCTAAAGTTAAAAGTGAATGAATGACAGGGGCGGATCTAGGAATTTTGAGCACTTAGTCAAACCCATCTAGGGGGGTCCAGGGGCATGCCCCCCCCGGAAAAATTTTGGAATTTGGGTCTCTGAAATGGCATTTCCCGCGTTCTGACAACACTTTTAATCAGAAATTTCGAAGACTTAAAACATATTTTTTTAGTGCATTTTATAAATTTTTTTTAAAAAATGTCAAAATTAGGTTTGGATTAGTGAGGTCTAATACGATAAACAGTAGAGATACGTGATTATATTGTACTGACTTAAAAAAATGGCTGTTTCGCTCTATATCAGAGCTCATCAGCATGTCTAGGAAACACCAAAAACGTATCCCTGTAGTCAGTGAATCCGACATGGACAGCCCGACCAACACAAAAGTGAAGGTCTAACTGGGGTTTGAAATCAGAGTTTTCCTTCTCCTAGGTGGGCTGCCTTCCATGGCTGTTGAGCCCCACCTACCCAGAGCTGTCTGGTTTTCAGGCGCCAGATACTCGCCTTTTATACGTTAACCCAAACAGACAATGTCTGGTTAGAAGAAGCTATGACTAGTGACCATAATGGGACATTTCATGGACATAGAGGAGCTCAACTCTCTACATCATCCCGGCCATCCTAAGTTACAACTAATCCAAACCACTACCCACCCAGCACCAATCTACGTTACTACGAGCTGTCTGGTTTTCAGGCGCCAGATACCCGCCTTTTACGCCTCTACCCAAGCAGACAATGTCTGATTAAGAGAAGCTTTTATTTATGACCATAATGGGACATTTCATGGACATAGAGGAGCTCAACTCTCTACATCATCCCAGTCATCCTAAGTTACAACTAATCCAAACCACTACCCACCAAGCACCAATCTACGTTACTACGAGCTGTCTGGTTTTCAGGCGCCAGATACCCGCCTTTTACACCTCTACCCAAGCAGACAATGTCTGATTAAGAGAAGCTTTTATTTATGACCATAATGGGACATTTCATGGACATAGAGGAGCTCAACTCTCTACAACATCCCGGTCATCCTAACCCTTTAGCCCCCAACTAATCTAAGTCACTACCTGTTTATATGAATACTGCAGTTACTAGAATTAAGGAGATATTATATAAGCCAGATAATAAAATGCAAAAAATAACTGTAATGCAGCACATGTAGTTATTGGTTCATGTGGATATCAGCATTTAGTACTGTAGCTACACATGTAAATTTATATTAAAAGAAGAAACCAATCACCATTTACTAGTCAAGTTTATTATGACATCACATAATCATACAGGACCAGGTAAAAAAAGTACTACATGACATGTTGTATATTAGCAATGTATGAGAAGAGTGCCTCCAGTTTGATTTTACCAAACACTTCGAGGTTTTCCCTGGCTACCACCTGCATGTAGTAACTGGACCAATGAAGGATTGGACCTCTAGGAAGAATAGTTTAGATATTGAAGTTATATTAATTAAGAAAGGTTGCCACAAAGTGGATGTCTCCCCAAAGATAAAAAAATAAATATCATGGATAATTCAGCAATCAATGTACACTACGTTCTATACTGATATAACGGCATCTTCACAGTGGAAGCAGCTCTATGTGTAGTGTACTTGTTTAGATTGGTGTACTGGTGTAAAGGAATTATTGGTACTGGTAGGTTACAGTAGTTACATGTATCCTGAAATACGTGTAACTTAACTTTTTAACTTTTTTTAAACTTTTTTTTAAATACATATAACCTAACTTTTCTTTTTAACTTAAAGTAATGCAATCCTTCTTTTGTCACTACCAAACACATCAATGACTCTTTGAATATCAGGGTGAATTTCCTGATGTACATACAATAAAGCAAGCCCATTCAACCGATCAGCAACCATGTTATTTCGGGTGTAATCTTTAAGTCTTCTTAAAGCTGAGAATGTTCTCTCACATTCACAAGACGTTACTGGAATAGTTGCTAAAATTCTCAGTAACACTTTGATGTTTTCAAAGCCAGGAAAGTTAATATCTTTCAATGTGGAAGATATATTGTCAGGATGGCATGTAGTCTTAGTCTCCCAATACTTCTCCCAGAGTTCAAGTTCACCATCTAATGCTAGAGGATTGGGAAGATCATCCAAATAAAGAGATGAAAACAATGAAAATTTCCCTTTCCAATCCACCTTTTCAGGACTGGATAGTGACCAAATCATTTTAGAAGGGATGATGTACAAACCATAATAGGCATTGGTTGAAGCTGTGTCAAATCTGTTTATTAACTCTGTATACAAATGATCAGCTAGGGGAATGGTAAGGGATTTCTTAAAATAATCAGAGACAGACTCTGCAGGAACATTACTTCTATTGATTTGACGATTACATGTCCTAGGTTTCACTTCATCAACGTTAACTTTACCAGCTAAATCTAAAGCCTTAGCATACCATTTAGTGTGAAAAGTGTCAATACTATTCCTGATTGAAATTGCTAAATTTTTTAGTGACTCAATTAAATGCAACCCATCAGCAATATCATTGGTTCTAGATTGTAGTAACTCGGTCACAGACAGTGTTAAATCAAACACACACCTTGTTACTACTAAGCCAACAATAAAATCAAAGGATGTTATGAGTTTCAAAAATGATGTTGCTTTGCTGGATGTATCTCTGTTGCATTTCTTCTCGAGATTGAAGCTCATTTCCTCTAAAGTAAAAACAATAGCAACAAAAAGTTCTTCAAAAGTATCTAATCCCAGAATACGTTCTACCCACCTCGTCCTGCAAACATCTCTAAGTTTCGACTTTCTAGAATCAGGACAATGTTTAGACACATTACTTTCAAGAATTAACTGCCTTGGCTCGGACAGATTGAAAAAATAGGAAAGTTGCTTCACTTGATCCAAAACATTGCGCACACAGGGAACAGAACAAGAACCACAAATGCTCAAATTTAATCGATGGCTAAAACAATGAGTATATACAGCTTTGCTATTTATTCGAGCAATTCTTGTGGAAAGACCTTTAACACAGCCAGAAACTGCCCCAGCACCATCATATCCCTGCCCCCGACAGTCCTGAATATTTAAAGTAAGATCTTCATTTAAACATTTCAAAATAACTGAAGCAAGGTCTTTTCCTGACAATCCTTCCTTGCAATGAATAAATCGAAGGAATTCCTCCCTTACATTTAATTCCTCATCTACAAATCGCAGCACTAAGGACATCTGTTCTTTATTTGAGCAATCAGCTGCCTCATCAGCAAGAATAGCATAAAATTTACTTTTCTTTATCTCAGCAATTAATTCATCAGTAATAACTTTGCCACAACACTTAATAAGCTCATTTTGTGTGGTTTTTGAGATATATGAAGCGTTTTTGGCACATTGGCTGAGATGAGACTTAAGGGTTACATCCCCACCACGAACGCGATAATTAATTAACTCAATGAAGTTTCCTACCCCACCTTCAGAATATTCCCCCACTTCTGGATGATATTTAGAATCATCTCTATGGCCCCTAAAAGACAACCCCAAACGACCACATGTAATAATAGTATCCACAATTGGCACAAGCTTCTTCCTGTTTTCAGCAATTTTTTCTCTCATGTTTGCATCAATCATGACATCAATTGGTTGTGTTTTCCCTGAGAGGTTATCTAAAAATGCTGTAAAAATGGCTGTAGTTTCACGGTGAAGACCAGCTGCCTTCGTATTTTCATGCCTTGTAAAACATGCTTTGGCATCAGGCCAGTATGTTACAGGTTCATAAAAAAGTTTCCTAATTTTAGATAACTTATCTGGAATTCTATCTCCAAACAAAACACATGGAAGGCAAAAACCACCATCTAAACTGGGTGAATAACAAAGCCAAGAATGACTTTTAAGCCAACTGGTGCGAAAATTTCTCCCATTAGTTTTTGGGAATGAGTATAATTCATCAGGAACAAATACATTTTTAATTAAATTTTCAATTTCAGAATTTTTCTTACCTTTAACCTTCTCCCTATAAAAAGCAATATCAAACTCATTCCTATGTTCTAAATTTGCATGAGGGTTAGTAATTAATGAAGAAACTGATGAACTTGTTGCATTATCTTTATGAGAAGATAAATTAACTTCCTTTTGAACATCAGAGGAGACAACCATAGTTACTGTACATGATGAAGCCATATCATACTTACCTGTAGATGTAACCATTGTAGCTGAAGAACAATCACGTAAAGACTCAGTTGGCATAGATAAATTGGCAGATGTTGAGGGTGCTTGTGAAGAATTTTTTTTTGTCTCATTTAAGTTTTTATTAATAGGAGGCCAAGATGGTAATTTTGATTGAGTCCTGCAAGGCTTTTTAGATATGGAAGAAGCAGAAGAATTTAATTTTCTTTTTTTCGCTGCACCACAGATTAATGGTACATAATGGTTATGCTTAAACAAAACAGATAAAGGAAGAATTCCTTCATAACAAAACAATACTCTTAATAGGTCAGGAGAAAGTGGTTTTACAGGCGAACGAGGTTCAATTTTTTGGTTGAATAACAAACTCCACCTCCTAACCCTAGAATCAAAATCAGGGTAATACGAAAAAATATTCCTACGAGTAACTGTTGACAAAGCCAACAAGCATAAAAATCCACACCATTTTTTATCATTAAAATTATACATAGCTTCTGCCTTAATTAACTCATCTAAGGACAAGTTAGTATCACTATCAATGGCTTCAAAGGATACAGACATAGCAACCATACCTGACAGTGATGCAAAAGGGTCGTTCTTATGGGCTTCAAAGGTGGAAATGAAACAAGGATGCTTACCATAATAATCAGCATGCAAGAAAAGCTCAATTGATGTCATAATTCTAAGATCATCAACCAGAGTATTGTCACCTACAAGTAACAGGGAAACCGAGCTGTACATGCAGTTTCCAGTAGCATCAGATCTAGAAAATATATTAAATAAAAACAACACATGACATGACTTCTCAGCTTTGGACAGTTTGAAGTTTCAATTTGTCTTTTGAATATAAACTGCCTGGTTGGCTGAGTTACTCTCACAAAGATTAAATTACAATTAATATTAAACCATGAACATATCTCCAAGCAAGATCAAATTACTGGCATACACTAGTTTTAGTCTGTGCGATACACGTTTCATGACTGAACACTGTGGACAACTAAATACAAGCACACCACGAAATTTAGGCCTAGACCCAAGAGTAAATCTAATTATCATAAAAATTATAATGATATTCAAATCATATTTATAGCTAGGGTTTCTTACCTCAAAGCAATCAGAGAATTCCCCTTGCTCTTTGCGCAATCTGGTATAAACATCTCGCCATTGATATTCCGATAAGTATCCTTTCCGATCCTCTGCAAAGGCTCACCTTCAGTGCGTAAAGCACTTGACGAAAGTTTCATGAACATTTCATCATAAAGCTCTTGTAGAGCTACAGTATCCTTGCTGTTTAAAGCAATACGAACTTGTTCCCTCATGACTATGCCCGAACGAGAAGTCGAAACTCGAGAACAGTGGCCAGGCGGGAATCACGGGAATATAAAAGCCAAGGACAGAATATGCGCATGGCCTCGTAGAACCACAGAAGCGATCGCTAACCATACCGATTATTCAGAAAGGCGCGTATCCTGCAAAATGACGTTTCAGCCTCTACACCAATCGTAAGTCGTAATTAGAGCAAAATTAGCCAATCAGGAACGTTGAAAAACCAACCAACTAATGACCAACTTCGTCAAAATTTGACGAAGTCCTCAACTTCGTCAAACTCATCAAGCCGAGAGCCTGCATCGCATTTGCGGCCTGGAAATGACTGAACCCGATCCTTGACTCTCCCATTATGTCCCGTGCATCCCACTGCTTCCCCTTCGAAGTCAGTCATAGCACAGAATTATTAGGCCTCGCGCGTAAAGAAAACGGAAAAACGCCAACGGGGAAATTTTTCTGACCTGAACTGAAGTCTCTGTACTAGATAGGCATTTTAAGAATAGAACATACTCGTTCCTACCAGATAATGATTTTTTATAATAAAATCCTGCAAATATTATTTGTAAGATTTTATTGTAAATTTTTGCGAAAATTATATATTCACGTCAAATTTTCACTTCGTCGCGCGACTTAGTTGACGTAGTCTAAATCCGCCCCTGAATGATTGTGGCAATTGAAAATGGCTTTTGTTGAAGTTATTTAGTAATCTAGGCCTTGAAAAATGTAGGCGAAAGCTTTCCGATGCACATAATCAAAGACGGTGACTTATTTCAATACATCAAAATCATCCCGGCTGCCATCCCGTCCCGGTACACCGGGATCATATAAACAGGCCCTAACTGTGCGAATTGAAATAAGAATATCAAGTGATGGTATCAAGCACTAATAATCGGGCGTTCCGGAATCTACGTCACAAATGTGCTAGTTCCATGCCTTTTGAAACTTTGCTTGCAACTCGGCCGTGAACGAAAATGTCGGCGATTTTCGACATTTCAACAAGCATAGAAACTCGAGAATTCATCCAAATCAAAAAAATTTTGGACTGAGGTACTCAACAAACCACAGTAATTTGATTTTAGAAAAAAATATTTTTGGGGTTAGGTGCACTTTAATGACCTCTTCAGTTTTGTAAAAGCTGCTATCAATCCAGCTCACGCGTGCTTCTGGCAGCTCACGCGTGGGTAAAGGTCACACTACAACTCGTTTATCACTCAGCTACTAAATATTGTGACGATGATTTTATAGAATTAACCGGTTAAATTGGAAAATACGATTTATGCTACGCAAGCTCTCTGATTGCTCAACTATTAAGAATGATCAAGGCCTCAGCTTTTTGACATCATGCTCAACCTGCAAGACTATTAAAGATAATATCCATGATATCCAGTGCGTTTTGCGCATGTACGAAACTAATATTTACTTCTTCGTTAGTTCGTTTACAAAAATATATACTGATACCTTATTCAAGATTGTAAGCTTTTCTTGCTTCCTCTTCATTACTTGTACCAAAAACAAAACATTTTCAGAATAGACGAAATCCAAAGAGAAATCCTCGTTGAAGGATCGCTTAATTTTCAACCTCGTCCCCAGGGCATTTTGCCTCCACGTTGGGAGGTCGGCGAAAATGGCCCTGGCATCGGCTGGTCGATTCTATAATCGGATTGGCCAGTTTAAAAACATGATTAATTCAGATACAGTGTAATTTATTCATCAAAATATGAATTGCAATAAATCCACTCTGCGAAGTTCATCCAAAGAATTGTAACGATGGCTTTGGTTAAAGTCAAGAACAACATTAGATATATGTTTCTTCCCGACATTTAAATGTATCCTGGATAATCGTGGGGAGTATCATGATGAATAATGCTAGCCAGTTGCATTTATAAAGGTTCACATGAGTGATTCGGCAGAGCGTTAAATATTTCTTATTTCTTATTCATGTATACGTATTATACAAAAACGAAACACAAAGACCGCATAAATTTTCTTGCCAAAACACCCCAAAATTCTGGGTGTCACGTGACCAGCCGATGCCAGGGCCATTTTCGCCGACCTCCCAACGTGGAGGCAAAATGCCCTGGGGACGAGGTTGGCTTAATTTTCTGCCATGTTGCTTCAAACCACTGATCTCAAATAATATACTCATTATACTGGATAGAGCATCCCGTCCTGGCTGTGAAGTCGGAAATAGATTAGCGGCGGCCATTTCCGGTGGGACCCACTTGGGTCCCATACAATATGGCGTAAATAGGAGTCGAAGCAGTTGAACGGCGTTTTTCGCCAAATTCTGGGATGTTACGAAGAGTTACCACCGAATTGAGGTTTGTAATGTTATTTTAAGTAATAATTTAGTGTTTTGAACTATTTTTTTGTTTCGAAAGTGCTTTTTTTTACAAAATACACTTACCTGTTTATTTGCTTCAAAGCTAGCAAAGTAGCAAACTCGGTAAACAAATGTCTACTGCCTGTGTATTTGTTTCTTTCTAGTAACGCGTATTATTTGATGATTTACGATGATGTGTTTGTTTAAGTTTTTATTTATTTCATGCCGATTAAACCCAAGAAGTCATAACTGTGTCTGTTTAAACTAATAAACTTACCCGCTGTTGATAATATTCGAACTTGAATAGAACGGTTTGTTCAGTTCTTTGTGGTTATAATTCAGTGAAACGCGGTTGAGTCTGACTTGTGCTCATTGTCTTCCAGTTAATATTTTAAGTTGGACACTTTCACTACCAGGTTTGGTTATTGACTAATAGTAAATGAATTCATGGCCATGATAGAATGTGCTTGACTTGTCTTGTAGTAAGTATATTTGCTTTCTAATGTTTTGTCGAATTTGGGCTAATGTTCAACCAGTTCAGATGGTTTTAATATGGTTACAGTACAGTATGTATTTTGTCCAAGCCCTTGTCCCTTGATAGTATTTTCAATTCGACTGTTGATTCCACTTTTGTTTAAGCAACACATTCAATTTTGTCTACAGTATGTCTCAAACAAAATATGTACATACTGTATAACATTTTGAGTTAGTGGTAGTTTATTATGGTTAGAGCATCTTACTGGCCATTAAGAAGTTACACCCAAGTTTGATTCCTACTCGATCAATGCAGTTTTCTTGTACATTTAGCAGATTAATTTATTTTGCTGAAAGCAAAAAAAAAAGTCTTTCCAGTTACATGCATCCAGGATTACTGTAGATCTAAGGATGTTACTCTGTGATCTGGGTTTAACTCCTGTTTGATGCACTTATCAGATTAAAGCCTAGTTTACATGAGCAATTTTTCCTTGACAAGCTTTTCAAAAGGGAGACTTGTCAAGGAAAAACTTGTTATATTTCCTCATACACACAGGCAAATAAAACTTGTCAAGTTGAAAATTGCCAAAGAAAAATTGCCCATGTAAACTAGGCTTAAAATTTCAACTTGGATGTACATTAGAGGAGTGCTTCTAGTTTGACTTTACAAAACACCAAGAGATTTCTTCTGGGTACTCCGGTTTCCTCCTGTAGTAACACTGACTCACTGAGGAAGAACAGTTGAGATATGACTGATAGAGTTATCAGTATCCAGTATAAATAAAGTTAGTTTAGTTCAGCTTTCTTTTGTAGTAACATTGACTAATGAGGGGTGACCCTTACTAGATCTCTAGGAAGGACAGTTTACATATGACTGATAAGGTTATACCACACTGTATTTGTAGGTGCAATTGTGCAAATGGATTAATAAAAATGACTGTTTATTTTTTCCAGGAGTCTCATAACCATTGTAAACTGATATAACAAAATCAACAAAATAAAAACTGCACTTACAAATGGAACGTTCTTGGTTGTTGTCATTTATGAATGCTTGTTAAGTTTTCTTTGATCAAAATTTTGATGTAGCAAACTATCAGTATGGATAAAACCACATTTTAAACCAGCAATAATTTGGGGGCATTGGAGGGAAGATCATGCCAGTACTCCTGGTGCTAGATAGTATTTTAAAATTTTTGGACATTTTAGTCCTTTGCGGCTTTACCTTTGTACTATATTAGAGAAAACTTAAATTAATTTCAATAAAATTGTTTGTACTATCCAGAGCAGCTTACACTAGCTTCAATTAAAGTAAAATCTTATAAACATCTGTATGATCACTCATCTCAAAAAAAAATTAATGACTGATCTTGTCTTCTGCCAAGATCAGCAAGTGATATGTGTGGATCTAATAAGGAAAAGACATATAGATGCATGAGCATGAAACCTAAAAATTTGTGTGATGCAAGATAATTGAGGTATGATAAAGATAAATGTAGTAAAGATTGAAAATTTTCAAAAATATCTTGAAATAAAAACACTTCTGTAGTAAATAATAGTTTGGAATCATCCTTCTCTTTGTTTATTTTAGAAAAAAGCTCATGACTTATTATCTGTTTCAAATATAAGTCTACACAAAGTACAGTAGTGTCAGTACACTGAAGTATATAAAATATAAAAGAATATAGTAGATTATAACCAATAAATAATTATTTCTGTATGTAAATCAGAGCTGGCCAAACCATGCCCCATTATTATAATTTTACTTCAGTCTCAGATGATTCTACTATTTCAAATACCAGACAATTTGACTTGTCAAATAGAAAACCCTTGGAAAGTCTGTCCAGCAAGCCTATAGTCAGCCATGAGTTCATCACAGATACAAATATTGAAAATGCACACCATAAATGCTAGGTGAACAGGAATTATCTTCGTCAATATTATAGTAACAGGACTTCATCCGACTTCATCAATAATAGTAAAACAGTGAGTTAAATGCTTATAAATTTGCCTGTTAAATAAAGTAACTATATTAAACGCTCAGATCGTCTGATCCAAGATACGTTGAAAAAGACGGATATAAAAACGGTAATATTTTTACTTTGTCATAAAGTCACTGTCAAACTGCTAAAGTGAATACAAGATGTTATTTGTTCCTTACTTTAGTCCTTAATAATTCTTCAAACTGTAGCCTGTGGTCGGTGCTGATTTTCGTTCAGTAAAATCGTGAAATTTCGGCTGATTTTCCATGATCCCAGCCACTTTTAAGTTCTTCCATAGCGACAGGTACATTTTCTTGGTAGGAATGTAAAATTTAGCTGGTTTTCGTTAAAAATCCGATCATTTGAAGCGAAAACTATGTTTCAGCAATAGTGATATAACTACGAAGTGGGTCCCATCGGATATGGCCGCCGCGAGATTTTCAGCCTCACTTCCGACTTCAATTTTTGCCAGGCGCGAACCAATAGTAGCCTGTGCACAGCCTGAAATATCCCTGTATTACAGTCTGTGAAAACTCACGCGATAGCTTGTCGAACCCCCGCGAAGCTACCCAGATCTGAGTAGTAGATTCTTATTGGCCAAAGCAACATCAGGTTGACTTCCTCTCAAGAAATGATAAATTCAACATGGCCGAAAGTCCAAACTGTGAAAGTGCATTCGAGAAAGCGACCAGAGAAATGTGTACATAACGTTTTTGCAATTACAGCATTATTCGACAAACAAAAAGAGGCTTTACAGAGCTTCTTTTCAAAGCGTGATACACGTCACAGAGCCTGAAATAATAACGGAGCGGGAAATCACTGATATTTCAGTCTATACCGATCATGGCAGATATTATCTACAAGAGAGCAAGAGGCAGCAGCATAATGCTTGTTATATCTCCCCTAAAATCTCTTATGGAAGATCAAGTACGTGGATTAAAGAAGCTTAATATTTCAGCAGTGTGTGTAAAAGAATGATCAATGGCGAGTTTACCCATGTTTATGGCTTGGCTCGCTCGAGTGCTTGCTGACAATACATCAACATCAACATGGAGAGGTATTCTCTCAAGTAAGACATTTAAAGACTTCCTGGAGTGTGTTGCGGTCGATGAGACACATTGTATTAGCCAGTGGTAAGTAATTTTGTAAATATTATTGGGTCACTATTTATTTTAAGTATAAATAACTTTCACATTTACAGTATATATACATAAATGCTCTGATAACTTACTGTGCGAAATATTTAAGTTTGAGATAATTATTCAACATATTAATATACATATATCCCTATAAAAGTATATTCACTACAAAACGATTGCCTCTTGCGTTTCATATTTAGTTTGTTTTAGTCTCAGTGGGTCCATCTCACGAAATATCATCTAGCCTCTGATAGCAACTAGGCATTAATAGGATAATAGTATCCCTATTTATTTGAACCCCCCTCTTTTAATATTAATATAGGGATAAAAATAATTGTCTGTAACCTCAGTGAAATGAGGTCTCTCATTCCTGAGAGTGTCCACTTAATTGTTGTAACAGCAACAGCTACAAAACAGTCTCACCTTGCAATATATGACAGCTTAAGGTTATGTAAACAAACTGCAATAGTATCTGAGAGCCCCCAATAGATCCAATATTTTCTACTGTGTTCAGTACATTAATAAAGACATTCCATTCCATTTATTATTTACTGATATCACAAAGGAAATTGAAACCAATTACGTGACAGCTAAGAGGACAATCATATTATCAGACAAAGAAACAATGTGGGCCTTTATACAGGGTACTCGAAGTCACTCTTAGAAGCAAATTTTAAAAGGGTCATCTGACAAGCCCACAAGGTGTCTTGTTGAAGTGTGTCATACTGGAACCCCAAATTCTGTTAAAAAGCACATTTCGAAGAATCTGTCAAAAAGTGATGGACACATCAGAATTCTAATCTCTACTATTACCTTTGGGATAGGTATAAATTGCCAGGATGTATGATGTATCAAACACTTTGGTCCATCGAGGAACATAGAGTGTTATGTGTATAAAGAACAAAGAATGACTTCAAATACCCTGTATAAAAGCCCACATTGTTTCCTTGTCTGACAATATATGATTGTCCTTCTTAGCTGTCATGTGATTGGTTTCAATTTCCTTTATGATAATAAATGGAATGGAATGTCTTTATTAATGTCCTGAACACAGTAGAAAATATTGGATCTGTACACCTTATTCAAAAATGGCCACCAAATTAGAATGCTTTTATGTGCATATAAATTAGCCCTTATGACCTTGTTTCAAAGTAAGAATTCTTTTGAATTTCCCACATGAAAACGAGTTCCTAAGGGCTAATTTATATGTGTATAAAAGAATTTTAATTCTGTGGCCATTTTTTAATAAGGTCTATTGGGGCTCTCAGATACTATTGCAGTTTGTTTACATAACCTTAAGCTGTCATATATTGCAAGGTGAGACTGTTTTGTAGCTGTTGCTGTTACAACAATTAAGTGGACACTCTCAGGAATGAGAGACCTCATTTCACTGAGGTTACAGACAATTATTTTTATCCCTATATTAATATTAAAAGAGGGGGTTCAAATAAATAGGGATACTATTATCCTATTAATGCCTAGTTGCTATCAGAGGCTAGATGATATTTCGTGAGATGGACCCACTGAGACTAAAACAAACTAAATATGAAACGCAAGAGGCAATCGTTTTGTAGTGAATATACTTTTATAGGGATATATGTATATTAATATGTTGAATAATTATCTCAAACTTAAATATTTCGCACAGTAAGTTATCAGAGCATTTATGTTATATACTGTAAATGTGAAAGTTATTTATACTTAAAATAAATAGTGACCCAATAATATTTACAAAATTACTTACCACTGGCTAATACAATGTGTCTCATCGACCGCAACACACTCCAGGAAGTCTTTAAATGTCTTACTTGAGAGAATACCTCTCCATGTTGATGTTGATGTATTGTCAGCAAGCACTCGAGCGAGCCAAGCCATAAACATGGGTAAACTCGCCATTGATCATTCTTTTACACACACTGCTGAAATATTAAGCTTCTTTAATCCACGTACTTGATCTTCCATAAGAGATTTTAGGGGAGATATAACAAGCATTGTGCTGCTGCCTCTTGCTCTCTTGTAGATAATATCTGCCATGATCGGTATAGACTGAAATATCAGTGATTTCCCGCTCCGTTATTTCAGGCTCTGTGACGTGTATCACGCTTTGAAAAGAAGCTCTGTAAAGCCTCTTTTTGTTTGTCGAATAATGCTGTAATTGCAAAAACGTTATGTACACACTTCTCTGGTCGCTTTCTCGAATGCACTTTCACAGTTTGGACTTTCGGCCATGTTGAATTTATCATTTCTTGAGAGGAAGTGAAGCTGATCTTGCTTTGGCCAATCAGAATCTACTACTCAGATCTGGGTAGCTTCGCGGGGGTTCGACAAGCTATCGCGTGAGTTTTCACAGACTGTAATACAGGGATATTTCAGGCTGTGCACAGGCTAACCAATAGATGCTCTATCCAGTATAATGAGTATATTATTTGAGATCAGTGCTTCAAACGGTTACATTGTTTACAGAGCTGAGTACTTCATGTAATTATTTTGAGAGGTGTTCAAAACAAAGATGGCGGACACTCGACAGCCCTCGGGGCCTGTCACTCTAAATGGACCAACCATCGCATTGCCTAATATACCAGCCCAGAACATAACACCCCCACCACCTTGTTGTCCTCTTAATCTCGTTGGTTTCTGGGCACCATAAGCCAACCATCCTCTGGACAAACCATCAGGGCCATCAAGGGTTGCTCTACACTCGTCTGTGAAAAGAACCGTTTGGAAATCCGTCTTCATATAACGTTTAGCCCATTCAATCCGTTGAATTTTGTGTCGGTTGGTTAAAGGTGGGCGAATGTTCGGCTTAACAGCTTTGGCAACCGATTTGAGAATGCGACATCGAGATGTTCTAGGTATTCCCTGGATTCCAGCGTCCTCAAAATTTGTTTGCTCGTTGAAAGCGGATGCCTCGCTACTTCTCGTTCGATTGTGGATAGTTGCCGTCTTGATATTTTTCGACTCACACCTTTGTCGCTTCTTTTCCTTGCCTTGTTGCTGTTGGCAATGAATCGCTTGACAGTTCTGTGGTCACGGCAAAGTTCTTTTGAAATTTCGATTGATTTTTTACCCTGAGCGAGACGTTGAACTATATTTCTCTTCTCCTCTTCTGTCAGATCTTTCTGCTTACCCATCTTTCGCCAATTTCTACCTCAACTAGTGCAATTTGCATAATAATTTGGTACATCATAAAAGCACCTTTTTTGCATAATACGTCACGACTGCTTTATTTGTCAACATATCCAAATGAAATCAATATGTAATGTTGGTTAAAGTGTAATAAACAAATTGCGAAACTTTGATCGGCTCAAAGCAAATACTTTTAAAGATATTTGAAAAATGCCACTTCGCATAATAATTTGAAACATACTGTATATCCAACAAATGGTGTTGAATTTGGACTGGGTTTCCCCCCCTTTTTTGTCGAATATTTCTGACAAATTTACTATTTTGACATGGAAGTAGGAGGGGGGAGGGCAGCTACCCCCTCACCACACTTCCTGCTACTGATGTTGCTTCCTTGGCATACTGCAGATGAGTTCTGACATAGAGCGAAAGTTAGATATGTATTGTATTTTGACTGGTTTTTGACATTTTATTACCTTCAGGAAATGGTATTTCCAAGATTCTAAATTTAAAAAAAAATATTTTTTTTTGGTGGGGGGCATGGCAATGGACCCCTTAGAAGATTCATTCTTAATAAAAGCACCCCCCAAATGGGACAATCCCTAAACAAGGGTCTGTAAAAATGTATCAAGGGGTGGCATGACCCAATAGGACACTGATAGATTTCCCAGTGGGCACCCCAACAATTTGCGACTGGTGAGCCCAAACAATTTGATACCTAGGTGGTTGGCTCCAATAATTTTAAGCGCTGCAGCATTAAAACTTGAAGTGCAGTTTAGATCACGAAATACCGCAGTTCTATAGCATTTCGAGCTAAGGCCCTTTATCAGAGAATTGTACAGTTCAATTCAATTCATAAAACCTTAACCCTATCCAGACTGGGGGGGTGGAAAGTGCCCGTGCTGAATTTAAAAGTTAATATCTCCTAAACCAGTACAGGTATGGTTCTGAAATTTTATGACTTTTCCTAAATGTGTATGGGCTTTATGTGTGGAAAATTTGGTGAAAAAATATTACACCAAAAAAAATTACAGCGGAGTCGTGAACACCTACCAACACAAAATTTCAGCTGACAATTTTTATTATGTTTGCTTTTATAATAGTTACAATAAAAGTAAGCACTTTTTAACAAAACAATAGGAAAAATGTTTTTGGAAATTCTAGAAATCCTGGGTTTTTGCAATTAATGACGTCATAATGACGTCATAATTTGTCGCCATGACAACATAAGTGTAACACATACTTGAACAAGGCATACCATCCACCTGTAAAAGTTTTGTCGGAATACACCAAATGGTTCAGGAGATATTGACCGCGGGCACCTTCCACCCCACCACCCCCCCGTCCCAGAAGACAACAAAAAGCCCAGTCTGGATAGGGTTAAGTATTTCGATATTTTTTTCAATTCAATGTTGCCTATGCAGCACATTAATTTCATTGTAGTTTATAAATTTAATTATACAGTATTGAAAATAGCAAGACTGCTGCATGGAACTACATATTAGATTATAATATTATATTGTTGTTGTTTTTCTTATTTTTTAAACTTTTAAAATTTCACTGAAAGGTGTTGTTAGAACCAGGGAGCATGGGTAGTGTGTGCTGTTAGGGTGCTGCCTCTCACCCCTGCACTCCAAAGTTAAGCCCAGTTGGATGGGGTTAGCACTTGGATGGGTGACCATTTGGGAATAACCCCGTTCTCAAGCTTGGAACTCATGTGAGTAGAGTTTAGTTGGTCTCTCCTGTGCTTTGAGGGTTTTTTGTTGGGTTCTCTGGTTTTCCTTCCTTCATAAAATCAACATGTACAGTACATCTTAATAACTATTTCATGTATTGTAAATTTATAACTATACCTATTTATCTATTCTGTTGTACACTGTAATGCACATTCGATGATCACCTCAAGTGCAATATAAATCACTAATTATCAATTAGAACAGTCATTTCCCAGCCCCTATTTCAGAGCTCTATATGAGCGTAATTGTTGACAAAAAGAGTTAACGCAAACAGTGGCGTACCTAGGACGTTTTGATTGGGTGGGGTGGGTGTGTTTCAAAATTTAGTGACGAAACCCATGACTTACTGATGAAACCCAGGTGGGTTTCTAAATTTTAAAGTTTTAAATCCTAAATTTACCAACTGATTTATACTGACTGATTTGGTTGTAACCAACCAATATCAATTTATCAACCATTTTCACACCACTGAATGCAAACTACAATCAGTGACAAAAGTGTTAGGACACTTCAACTTAAAAAGCAACATTTTCCGTTTTATGTTCCCCCGGCCCTCCTGTTTAATGTTGTTGACTATTTAAGCGCTCATTTTCACGTTCACAGCGTCCCTTATTCCCAAGTCAACTTTGTAAAGGGAGGGGGAGGGAGGGATAAACTCTATCACGAGAAAAAATGTAAAATGTATTAAGTTAACCTACAAACATGAAGTGTCCCAAGGTATTTTGTCATTGATTGTAGAACAAAACCATCTTATTCTCAAGGAATGCTCACAGGTAGGCTTTCTCAAATAGAGATAAATAAGAATGTTTTTGACCTTGAGTTGAGTCATCGACATTTTTCAACAATAATTCATCAAGAAGTTGAGAGGTGTGCTGTATCAGAGATGGGTTTACAATTAAGCAAGAAAACACAAACTGTTTTTCAGGATCATGTAAAATGGCATTTTCAAGTTGCTTCATTATATGGACTTTGAGTAATTCTTTTTCCATTGTGTAGAACGTAGCACACCATTGTGGACATTTTACTCTTTCACATCTTTGACAATAACTTAACGATTCGACAGTTTCAACACCAAGAGAGGCAAAGAAACAGTTGTTCTCATTGACTAAACCTTTTGGAATATTTGAGGGAAGAGCTTTGAATGGTTTCCAGTCAACAACCATAGTGTTGTTGGTTAGGAGGGCGTTGAGCTTTCCTTGTTTTAAGAAAGTTTCAAATTCAGCACAGGTTAAACGCTTAACTTCTGTGCTCTTGTTGGTACTTAAATAATGATTTATAATGCCTGTGGCCAACTGACTTGGATTAACATAAACACGAACAGCTCCTAATTTCAAAGACAATGAGTTGTTGGGTTCATTTTGAATTTGTGCCGTACGTTCCACCACTAATGATAAGACGGTGGATCTTTCAATTTTGACTTCAGGAAAATGCTCTTGAACATATTGTTGACTACCCTGGACCAATCTTTTGCCAATTCCCTGACGGCGATAGTCGACGTGAACTCGGAGACCTTGAAAAATCACAGTTTCACCTTCATCAACGATAAAAATCACCATTAATCCAACAGCTTTGTTGTCCTTCTCTGCTATCAAAATTGTGCGATCTGGATCATCCAGCCAACGTAAGAACACACAAGGAAGATACAGTAGTCGTGTCCCGAATGGACGCCCTCAGACATCTCCAAAACATCCTGAAAATCAGTTTTCTTGGCAAGACGAATCCGAATGTTATCCATTGGTTGGATGCTCTATTGCTCTGTATAGTTGTTGCTCAAATTGAGAATCTTGTTCAGAATTTCAGATCAAACGCCCACCATCTTGGATTTGGAAGTTCCTTCTTCTAGGGATGGGCGATACTAGTACAAAATATCGATACCAACGATACTTACAAAAGTATCGATACTTTCGATACTTTCGATACTCGCAAAAAGTTTGGTAATGGTAATTTCGATACCACTTGAGCCTGCGATGTTTTTGGTCAGTATCTATGAAAATCGGTGAATACTTCATGATGCTGTTTTTAAACAAAAGGTACGCTAATGCGTACATGTATCTGCGCCTGGGTTACCCTTACACCCTGGTTACCCTAGTTCTTGTACATTGCTTGTTTTTTTGTTTGTTGTGTTTATAAGGATGCTAGGGTAAACTGGGTGCTAGGATAACCCTATCTCCTTGTAAACAGGCCCTAAAAGACACTCTCGAATTCGCTTGCACTGTTTAATATTATTATTCACCATTGTTCACACACATTGAAGCAAATCTGGGAAGCATCAATCAATTCAGCCATAGTTAATAGAAAATATACATGGTTTGAAACCTGGCAAACTTCAAAGCGGTTAACAAAAGGTACATAAATCCTTTGTGTTAGGTTTATCAATATTTCAACAGTACAGTTGAGTGATTAAATCTAAACCTGAACAAAAACATAAAACAATGACTTTTGTTGAACTTCCAAACCATGTATTATGTATATTTTCTATTAACTATGACCCATCTCACTTTATGTAATAAATAAGCAAATGAAAGGTAAATTCCTTGATATTAAAAAGATATCGTGTGGCAGATCATGGCTATTTACTTACAACTTTATACAGCAACTCAGCATGCAGTCAATGAATACATGTGTGTACTGTACTGCTATTAATAAATAAACTCGATGGCATTAAAAATGTAAAATGATGCTACCGGTTGTGAAATAAATACTTGTAACTTTCCTCGAAAGAGAATTGTTTGTCTTCTGGAGAGTAAATATGTTTGTTACTTGAAAACCACGGTCCTATTAATTCATAAAATCATAAACAGTTTTATACACGTGTTGGCCTGAGTCGCCTGACTAGATAAATCGCCCAACGAGTTGAAACCCTTTTGTCAACTCTTCGATCATTCTGTATAACGCACAAAAACTGTGGTAGATCACACTTGCAAGTTTACTATATTAGGTCATGTTAAAAATACTTGCCATTTGTATCCGCAATACAAATGGCTATTTTCTTCGAAAATAGTGTTGCTTTTCGACTCGAATTCGTAGTACACGAACGGGCAAAAAGGAATACTTGTTTCCATCGTTCAAACTGACAACTCGTACGTTGACGCCAAAAAATTCTGGGCTTCGATTGTCCCCGATCTAATTGTCGCGCATTGGTTAGAGTTACACCACAGCACACACTACAGGTCAGTGGTTACACCACAAAGTTAACAGACACACACACACACACACACACACACACACACACACACACACACACACACACACACACACACACACACAACACGATAGCAATATATCTGCTGCGCAGATACAATAAAAACACTGCCTCGTACCCAGGCGTCTCCACATACATATATACATTCATATTTACACGAAGTATTGCAGTACTTCGTGTAAATATATTTGAATGTATATATGTATGCAAATATGTATGTGGAGACGTCTGGGTACGAGGCAGATAAAAGCATTTAACTAAATAGTTATCACTTATATGTTTAGGAAAACATGGAACATGCACGTTGATATTGTTCAGTTTAAGATTTAAAATCATAATTGCAAATGTTTATGCAGCTGATAGACTATTCCTTGACTTGTTATATTTGTTACTTTAATATTCTTCTTATTTTAAAAGTTATTTCAATCAATGTAAAAATTGAAGTATCGGTATCGATTTTGGTATCGGTATCGACCAAAATTCTTCGTATCGGACTGGTATCGTATCGAACAAAAAAAGCGATACCTTCTTCTTGCGGCGCACGCGTCCTTTTTGGGGCCCACGCGTGCTTCTTGCAGTCCACGCGCGTTTTTTTGCAGCAGATGCGTGCTTTTCGCAGTCCATGCGTTCTTCTTGCAACCCACGCGTTATTTTTGCAGCTCACACGTGCTTCTTACACCCCACACGCGTGGTTTTTGCAACCCACGCGTTTTTCTTACAACCCACGTGTTTTTCTTGCAATCCACGCGTTCTTCTTCCAACTCACACGTGCTTCTTGCAGTCCAACGTGTTTTTTGCAGCCCATATGTGCTTCTTCCGACAAACGCGTGGTTAACGTCACACTACAACGCGTTAATCACTGATCATCAGTTAATGTTGTGACGAATTTAAGACTTAAGCTGGTTTCCATATAGAAAGCCGATCAAGTCGATCTTACAACTATGATTTAATGCCGAACGCGAGTTGTAATTGTTGTAATGCAATCGGCGATCGATCGCCAACTGTTGTAGAAGTTGAATCGAGTTCCATTTCTACAACAATTACAACAGTCGCCCAGGGGCCGCGGAAGGGGAGGGACTGTGTGTGTGTGTGTGTGGGGGGGGGGGGGGGGTAAAGCCCCAATTGAATGTCCTGCTAATATTGGCTCTGAATTCTACAATTACAAGAAATGTTGGAATGCGCTATGGGATGGGGACAGGGTTGTAGAAAATTACCGCCGATGGACGTTCTCATGTTTTTCAGGTCGGCGATGGTCGGCGACTATCGCAAGAAACAAACTTATTTGTTTTCTGCACCCCCCCCCCCCCCCAGCTGGGGTTGCAGAAGGGGCGCCAAAACTTAACAAAATAAACCTATTTCTTTGTATAGCTAGGTCTTCAATGGTGGGATATAAAAATCTGAAATCTGTAATCTTTTGTGTTTTCTATGAAGTTTTATAATCTTCAGAATTCTGTAAAATCTCACTCTAAAATGCAGGAAATGGCATATCAGAGACTCTAGATTTCAAAATTTTCCGGGGGATCATCCCCCGGACCCCCCTAGACGATTGCCGCTACCTTGGTGCTCGCATTGGCGTGGCGTTGTTTGTTGTAATATCAACCTCGTCCCCAGGGCATTTTGCCTCCACGTTGGGAGGTCGGCGAAAATGGCCCTGGCATCGGCTGGTCGATTCTATAATTGGATTGGCCGGTTTAAAAACTTGATTAATTCAGATACAGTGTAATTTATTCATCAAAATATGAATTGCAATAAATCCACTCTGCGAAGTTCATCCAAAGAATTGTAAGGATAGCTTTGGTTAAAGTCAAGAACAACATTAGATGTATGTTTCTTCCCGACATTTAAATGTATCCTGGATAATCGTGGGGAGTATCATGATGAATAATGCCAGCCATTTATGATAAAGGTTCACATGAGTGATTCGGCAGAGCGTTAAATATTTCTTATTTCTTATTCATGTATACGTATTATACAAAAATGAAACACAAAGACCGCATAAATTTTCTTGCCCAAACACCCCAAAATTCTGGGTGTCACGTGACCAGCCGATGCCAGGGCCATTTTCGCCGACTCCCAATGTGGAGGCAAAATGCCCTGGGGACGAGGTTGTTGTAATATATATTGCTACTTGCAATGAGTTATTTTAAAACAAAAAAGTGACCACTTATCAAATACAGTAATGTCTTTCTTTCTTTTTTTCATTTTTTTTGGGAGGGGGGGGGGGGGGCCAAAGCTAATCTGGCCACCCCAGCCCAAAACTTGCCACCACGTCACTGATTTAGATATACGACTTGAAAAGAAATCAATAAAATCTTCAATCTAAAGTTCCTCACCTCATTTTAGGCTTTTAAAGAATATTTACACCTCTTGTCTAACCCGCTTACCCGCAAGCAGACGCCCGATTTTCGTGGGTCCAAGGGGTATGCCTGCTGGCAATTCGCTTAGACCACGTCCACACGTATGCGTTTTCATAGCGTTTTTATATTGTTCTCGGTCCTCAGGGGAGCAGAAAACAATGGTCTCATTACCTGAAACAATATGAAAACGCTAGGAAAACGTATACGTGTGGACGTGGCCATAGACCGCTTTTATAATAGTAACTAATTTGAATATTCTTTTATGTGCATCTTAATAAGCCTTTCTAGCCTCGTTTGTGTGTCTGCAATTCAAAAGAATCTTTGCTTCATAACGAGGCTAGGAAGGCTTATTTAGATGCACATAAAAGAATATTTAAAGTGGTGACCATTATGAAAGTGGTCTATTGTTGCGTTGCAAGCTGAAGAACAATGTTGCCCATATTGATTTAATGATAGCTTCAGCCACTACATTAGAAATAAGCAGAGCTTGGGAGTTCGCCACAGGTAACCCCAATTACGGCGATCACATTATCGAAACTTAATTACAAACACAAAATTAATCTAATTAAACTGCTAATTACATGATGGAATAAAACATTTATGTGCTGGTTACTGTACAGCAGTTTGGAGAAGTGTCAAGAGGCCTAGCCTTTCTGCATTTGATGCAAACGGATTTCCAAGTACGAGGATCATCACAATTATAAACATTTAGCAAAGCATTTTTGTAGTAAATTTTAAGACCTGATTTGAAAGCGCGTAAACTAGTGTCACCATGACGAAGTTTTTTAGTTAAAATGTTCCAGGCCTTAGAAGCTCTTATGAAAAAGGATGTCTGGAAAGTAACAGTTTTAGCAAATGGCACTTGGAGTTTAATAGTATCGACTGACGAGCTTCTAGGATTTCCAGGCAGTGCTAATGATGGACGAGCATATGCATCAATTGAAGTTAGGTTGTGTATAATTTTGTAAAGTAAAACTAAGTCCAGGTACCCGTGCCAATAGGTTATAGGTAGTAAATCGAGATCTTTAAGTCGTAATAAATAAGGAACGTCGGTTGTAAACCCTAGACTTAAAATGAATTTCGTCGCTCTTCGCTGCACTTTCTCAATGTCACTGATCAGTTCAACGGACTGAGGGCACCATATTTGGGAGGCAAAGGCAAAATTGCTCCTAATAAGCTGTAAATAGAGAGATCTTCTAGCACAAGTATCTTTCACCTCTAATGTTGATCGTCGTATCATCCCGAGCAATTTGTTAGCTTTTGACCGTACCTTTAGAGACTAGGAAACGCGATTTCCTGCATTCTGAAAGGTGATTCTTAAAAACACTGAAGGTTATAAAATGTCTTAAAAAATCATTAATAATTCATGAGAAAACACAAAGGGATTAAGGAAATCAGTACCATGTCGGTGGTTTTATACATGATAAAAATTTTATATAAATACTAATGAACGTACAATTTTATATAAAGAATATTAATGAACATACAATTTTATATAAAGAATACTAATGAACATACAATTTTATATAAAGAATACTAATGAATACTAATGAACATAACTAATAACGTTTTTTAATTATTTTTTTTATTATTTAAACTAAAAAAACAAGAAAAACCTTGTGGTAGTCCTCGGCCACCATACTGCTGCTTGTTTATTAAATTCTCAAACTCATTAATAATTCATGAGCTAATTAGCCAATCAGAGAAAAATATTTGGTCATGTGTATGAGTTTTGAAACACGGTAAAGGTCATGCAAAGTGAATTTATAATTAAGAAATCAGATAATAAACGGCACAAACAAAGAACCGTTCATTACCACATATCTTAATTATAAATTCAACATGAAACCATTATCTAATCTAATATAGACCATATTCAAAAATGGCCGCCGAATTAGAATTCTTTTATGTGCATCTAAATTAGCCCTTATGACCTCGTTTTAAAGTAAAAATTCTTTTGAATTTCACACATGAAAAGTATATGTATATAAAAGAATTTTAATTTGGCGGCCATTTTTGAATAAGGTCTCTACACCAATATCAAGTCTCTCCACTATAACTGACAATTGAGAAGCTATTTCATAAACCCGTGTATCGTGTTTAACAAGGGGATGCAAACACTCGAGAACAGCAAAAATCACTCAGCCGTTAACCGAGTAATATTCAATGTTCTCGTGTGTTTGTAAAGATTTGAAAACAATAAAAAACACTTGGCTTGCAGAGAATAATGTCTCATGTTTTACAAACACTCAAGAACAATGAAAATTACTCGGTTAACGACCTCGTGATTTTCATTGTCCTCTTGTGTCGGTGAAAGGCCTCATGATTTTCATTGTCATCTTGTGTTTGTAACCCCTGATAAAACACTTTTATTATCTGATTTAAAAACACCTCGGCTATCGCCTCGTTTTTCAACACACTTCTTGGTGTTTTCAAATCAGATAATAAGGGGCTTCTCATGTATGATATATTACATAAAAAAACAGTTAAAGTACAACACATTTCTGACTGTTTTGCTGTGTTAGAACTCACCAGCATGCTGAACATATTAATACTGCTGTTACAGCTAGTACTGCCTGGTGGGTTACAACTGTCCTATGAAAACATTTATTAGGTGTATTAACTTTAGTGAAAGAACAGTTAATATCAATAGAAATGCTTGACATGATTGTTACTTAAGCATTTTTAATAATTCCAATGTTTGAAACATTGAAGTAGGGGAGGTAATTATATAGGTATTCCTTCTTCAAAGCCAAGTCCAAAATTTCCCTTTTATACTTTTATCGTTTTAGTCTTGATTCATTTGTTAATTTGTACTTCAGGGGGGGGGGAACCAAAATGAATTCATGAGGGGGGGGGGGCTCAATGGGCAGCTGGGGTGGCTTAAAAAGGGCCCTGCTCCTTTTTGCAAAAGAAAGTCAAGAAATACTCCTGGGGGTACTCTCATATATAATGGATACAGTGGTCATGCAAACAGGGCAAATTTGGCAAAATGCCCCAATTGAACACAACCATCATGATATAGGTGTTGTGTTGATGCTTTCCCTGATCCCACCACTGTCACAAGTAGGCTTTCTCAAAGAAAGACATATAAAAATACTTTTGACCTAGAGTTACATCATCAGCATTTTCCAACAATAATTCATCAAGAAGTTCAGATGCATCCTGTACCATAGATGTATTAAGAAGGCAAAAAAACAGAAATTGTTTTTCAGGATCTTGTAAAATGGCCTTTTCAAGCTGCTTAATCATGTGCGCTTGGAGTAATCTTTTTTCCATCGTGTAGAATGTAGCAGACCATTGTGGACCTTTAACTGTTTCAGATCTTCGACAATGACTTAAAGATTCAACAGCTTCGGTGTCTAGAGATGCCAAAACACAGTCGTTCTGTTTGGCTAAACCTTTTTGAAAGTTCGAGGGAAGAGCTTTGAACAGTTTCCCGTTAACAACCATAGTGTCATTCGAATACAAAAAACTGTCCAGCTTTCCTTGGGTTAAGAAGGCTTCAAATTCAACTAAGCTTAAATGGTCAAGTTTGGTGACTTTGTTAGTACTTGCATACAAACGACTGATTTCTGAGGCTAACTGACTTGGATTCACATAAACAGCAAGGACTCCTAATTTCAAAGACAATGAGTTTTCAGGCTTATTCTGAATTTGTGCCATACGTTCTACCGACACTGACATAACATTGAATCTTTCAATTTTGACTTCAGGAAAGTGCTCTTGAACATATTGTTGAATAGCCTGGACCAAACTTTTGCAAATTCCCTGACGGCGATAGTTGACGTGAACTCGGAGACCTTGAGAAATCACAGTTTTACCTTCATCAACGATAAAAATCATTGTTAATCCAACAGCTTTGTTGTCCTTCTCTGCTATCAAAATTGTGCGATCTGGATCATCCAGCCAGCGTAAGAACTCACAAGGAATATAGTCGACGGCCTCAGACATCTCCAAAACATCCTGAAAATCAGTTTTCTTGGCAAGACGAATCCGAATGTTATCCATTGGTTGGTATTCAAGGGATGCTCTGTATAGTTGTTGCTCAAATTGCATCAAATGTGCTCAAATTGATAATCTTGTTCACATCAGACGCCCGCCATCTTGGATTTGATCGTTCTTGCAGCCCACGCGTGCTTTTTGGGGCCCACGCGTGCTTCTTGCAATCCACGCGCGTTTTTTTGCAGCAAATGCGTTCTTACCCATGTGTTTTAGAACACAGCGCTGCTTTGTTAATGGGGCATTATCTAATACACGCATATTCGGACCTCTTCTTTTCCTTATTCAGCATACACACGTGTACTGGGAATTGTGTATGATACCAGTATAACACTTGGGATTCAAATATTACCTTGATCGAAAATATAATTAATACTGATTTGGCTGGGTTAATTCAAATACAGTTAAAGCGAATACGCCACTGTAGATCAAGATCCAAATCTTTTCATTGGTAATGTTAAATTGAAGAGAGTTAAATGTAAAAAGTTACTTGTTATTTGTTTGTTATTGACGAGAATTTAAATTGGCATGGATTTCTTAATAAAATTTTTAATGCTATTGTCCAGCCCCATTTTGATTATTGTTCCACGGTGTGGGACAACTGTAATAAAAAAAGGGGTGTGCGAATCCGATCCGAATCCGATTCGGATCGGATTCGGACTAAACCAGCCCATTCTCTTACTCAAATTGAGTCAATTTCAAGGAATTAAAAAACTAATTCCCAACCCCAAACCACAATCCTCCGGAAACCCTAAACCTAACCACAACCCCCCGGTAGCCATAAGCCTAATCACAACCCTCCGGAAAAAAGTCCCGGCTCTCAGACCCGGATCACAACACCCCTGCTAGGTTTTTCCTTATACGCTTTTTAGTTTAACATCCCACATGTGGGACAGAGTTGACGTTGAAATTGACTCCCACACTCAATTGGAGAGCTTGATTACAATTAGAGATATACAGTCAATTTGAGGAAGAGACCAGGTTGGATCAGATTGGATCGGATTTTGTTCTTATTTTCTCGGATCGGATCGGATTTTGTTTTTATTTTGTCAGTTTGGAAAAAGCGGAACAATCAGAAAAGCTTAAAGTTTAACGAAAAGGACAGCCAAACAATGCGAGGAAAGTTAAATACAAAGCGCGGAGCCCGCACCGCATAAGAAGTTTTAAGAAAGGAGGTGCATGGAAGGCTTTAGAGCCGACGGACATGGACGAGGACGAGTAACTGAATTTAATAATGATGTTTATATATATACATATACATACATATATATATATATATATATATATATATATATATATATATATATATATAATAATATATATATATATATATATATATATATATATATATATATATATATATATATATATATATATATATATATATATATATATTGTTGATATTTAAGTATTTTCACGCGCACGTTTTTTTAACTCAAAGGTTCTGTTTATTTTTTTTAAAGTTTTTTTGTCAAAAAATCAACAACTTTATCACTTCTCTGCACATTGCATAGCATACGTGATTATTATTCTAATGAAGAATTAGTTTTTTAAAAAATATCAAGTTATGGCCATTTAAAAAAATATCCCGGTTTATCATCAGCGCCCGCATCAATTTTTCGTGCCGCACGGGATTTTTTTTTATTTTTTGTTATTAATAAAAACCGGTTATTTTGATTATTAATATGTCAGGTATTGCTTTTCAATAAAATGGACTACTAGAAAAAGTTAAATTTGAAGGTTGCATTTTCCTACTTTTTACGAAACTATATGGAGCCACTTTAAAAATAGCCTGTAGGCACACATTGTATTGTATATTGCTAAAAAGTGTTGTATTTTGATCATAAAACCTTGTAAATGTTGTTTTAAAATCGTAAAAATGTGCTAAACTTGTTGCTTTACAAACTCGTTTCCAGTCCACTTTTGGGTTGACCGTGTGAAAAATAAAAAAAACAAAACCCGCCCGCCCGCACCGAATTTTTTCCCAGCCACTGATGATAAACCGGGATATTTTTTTAAATGGCCTATAGAAAGATCGTAAAACATTAAAAACATATACGCCGTCATTCGGCATTTTAATGATTTGTTCAATTTATGTGCTTTTCTTTTTGGCTTGTAATTTTATCGGATCGGATCGGATCGGACCGGATCGGATCGGACTACGAATTTTGTACCTCGGATCGGATCGGATTCGGATCGACAATTTCGGTAAACCCTCGGATTATAAGACGTCAATCCGATCCGACGCACACCTCTAGTAATAAAAGCCCAGACGTGCATGTAGACGTATTTATTATACAACTGCACTAAAAACTGTCCAAATAACGCTAAAAATGAGTACAAATATACAGCGATATTTGGATAGTTAGTTATTTGGATAGCTAGAAAACCGGTTTGACAGATTTTGTTAGCCAATCAAATTTATCACTCGGGAACTACTTCATGTATACTTATTATTTTGTCCTGGTTTTGTCCTGGTGCAAGTCACACTATTTTTCTGGCCTTTTTAGAGTTTTCTTTTTCCATAATTTGTTGATCAGAGCAGTTGTATAATAAATCTCTTATAAGATGTTTTGGTGTGCAGCACAACTCGTAAAAATATTTACATCTTATTAGATGTTTTTGTGTGTAGTATCGCTGTATATTTTTACGAGTTGTGCCGTATTATGACGAGCCCGCAGGGCGAGTCAAAATACAAAAACGGGTAAAAATATACAGCGATACTACACATCAAAACATCTAATAAGAGATTTATTAAACAACTGCTCTGATCAACAAATTTTTACGGAAAAAGAAAACTCTAAAGAGGCCAGAGAAGTAGCGTGACTTGCACCAAGACAAAATAATAAGCATACATGAAGTAGTCTCCCGTGTGTAAATTTGATTGGCTAACAAAAGCTGTCAAACCGGTTTTCTACTATCCAAATAAGTAACTATCCAAATATCGCTGTATATTTGTATTCATCTTTAGCGTTATTTGGACAGTTTTTAATGCAGTTGTATAATAAACAGCGATACTACTCACCAAAACATCTAATAAGATATAACTACTGCGTTAATGCCTACTGTATTTGTGACAAAATTGATGGAATTTTATACTTGTATTCAATCGATCTAGAGCTGAACAAGATTTTTGACAAAATTGTCTATGCTCTCAGACCATGTGGTGTTTTAACTTTAAGGTTACAGGATGAGGAAGGCATGTCAGGAGATTTGCTATTACACGCTGAATTTCCCCCCCCAATTTCTCTCAAATTTTCACCAAATATAGCCAGATAAATGAAGAAGACCATCAAATTATTAAATCAGAAATAGATAAAATGCTTTGTGAGATATACTCCCAGGTTTAAAATCAAGGTGCCTTCGCCGTAGTTCATCGCCAGTTTTACTAAAAACCCGTCAAATTGTCATAGTTACACTTCTGAAAGATAATTCTAAAAAAGGGTGTGTACGTTTGCTTATTGTTTTAGTGGTTTGTCAGCTTGGATAATTTCGCAAACAATGGATACAACGGATTAAATACAACGCGCGCGCACCCTTTTGTAGCCCTTATATACACCAATGATGTGTACAAATTTGGGAGGAATCGGTTAAAACCCGCGCTTAACTTCGTCCTTTGAATGTGTGGATGTGACTCAAAATTTCTCCGTCAGAAAATAGGCTTTGAATATTTCGCGGGGTCTCTCTCAATTTTTGTTTCGTTCCTCGCAGGAACGAAACTGTTACTGTGTTAGCTTTCCATTGACATCCGACAAACGAAACTGTCATCACAGTTGAAAATAGTCCAATCGCAGTGCAGTGTTGTTGGCAGCATAAGCCAAAACTTCGATCTTATCCAATGAAATCAAAATTCTGCATAAAAAATTTAGTTGTAGGCGTGGTTAAACGCCAAAGTGAAATAATATTGCTGATCTAGCATAATTAGCTGAACGACGTAAACAATCCCGTGGGTAGCCTGCGAGCAGGCTTTTGTGGAGGGAGGGAGAGAGGGAGGGGAATGCAGACAAGAGAAAGAGAGCCTGCACGGATGCTATAGAATTTTAGATATCTGCGTCCTAAATCATGACGCAACATTCTCATTGGTCGGTTTGTCTTATAACGTCAATCATAAATGCAAATCTTAAAGTGGGTTATTAACTTATTCATGAAGTTGGATGTTGTGTACTTAAATCTCAAGAGGCAAAAGATTGGATTTTGGAATGAAATTCGAAAATACGAAACAGTACACAGTCAAACCATCATCTAGACTTGGAGTGAAACGAAGAAACAACGTACTTATTGCAATGGTTCAGTAAATCTTGTAAAAAGGAAGAGAAAATTGCCAAAAATACCAGTATGCAAACCATATATTAAGAATAAGAATAATAAAATATTCAATAATGCACGCACAATGGAAATTTTCCGTTTGATCAGTTTCTCGCAGTCGACAGGAAAGAAATGCTATTTGATTTGCTTTGTTCAGTTACACACGAACGAGCACACGTCTGACATGTATTTATGGTTGATTGGCTTTATCCCAAATGGGGGCGGATGTTCAAAATTGTATGGAGTCCGTGCAGGCTCTCTCCTCTTTCTTCGATCTTGCAAGAGCCTGCGAGCAGGCTATCCCGTGGGAAGTGAATCACCGTAGGAACTTTCCCCAACCTCGTACCCAGGGCCATTTTGTTTTACTGGGCCAAGATGGCGGGAACAAATGGCCCTGGTGGAGGCTAGGCTATCGTAAATCAGACCATAGTCCCTAGAAATAAATTGTCTGGAAACGCGGCCAAAGTCTTTGTTCTAGGTTTTTGTTCACGTTTGTGCACCTTATTTCACCTTAACGCTTGCTGAACACATTGTATTTTTGGTATAATGAAGCAATCAACCAATAGCAGCGTTGCTTTATAAATATTAATGAACGTAAAACAAAAGATTGTGCACCTTATTTGCCACCCTCAACCTAAATTGTAGCTCATTGTTAACCGCTTTGATACTCACCGCGTCTCCAGACAATATAATTCTAGGGGCTATGATCAGACGGTTTGATTTTGTTTGTGTTTTTTTATTTTAAATTGTATTTTGACCTTGTCGGTTGTTCCTGCACACGGCACGGGAAATTATATTTTAAACCATGCAATAATTAGGTGTACTTAGGTATTATTACTGTGCAAAGAACTGAGTTCTAGTTAATAAAATGCGCAATATACTGCGCATTTTGAGCTAGCCTCCAACCAGGGCCATTTGTTCCCGCCATTTTGTTTTATTCGCCATCTTGGCCCAGTTCCCCACAAATGGCCCTGGGTACGAGGTTGAACTTTCCCCTCTTTTAAAGGTGATATCCAACGCGTTCTGCGCATGATCCGCCATCTTTGTTTTGAGCACCTCTCAAAACATGACATTCGTAGATAATTACATGAAGTACTTAACCTGAGTGGAGTACTTCATGTAATTATCTACGAATGTCATGTTTTGAAAAAACCGTTCGAAGAAACATGGCAGAAAATTAAGTGATTCAATGAGGATATCTCTTCGGATTTCTTCCGAAAATGTTGTGTTTCGGGTACAAGCAATGAAGAGGAAGCAAGAAAAGCTTACAATCTTGAATAAGGTATTAGTATATATTTTTGTAAACGAAGAAATAAACATTAGTTTCGTACATGCGCAGAACGCACTCGATATCACCTTTAATTCTCCGAAACAGCATTCTAACTGCTCGCTGCCGCTTTAGATTTAATAATAAAGATTGAGATTGGGCGAATAGCATTCCAAAAGGTCGCGGGTCGAGTCAGTGGTCGAGTTGACCCATGCTCTTGCAAAAGCTATTCAATCACTCCAGTATTTATTCCGATCAAATACAAACTTTGAAAGAATTACACACAGATTGAAAATTATTTAATAAATTTTAAACTTAAATATCGGTGGCATAAATGACCGCTAATGTAGCCGGCTTTCCCAAACAGCGACATTTTATGTATCTACATATAAATAACCGCACAATTTCCGTCGTACTGACGCCACATGTACATTTCTCCTGTTCACCTCTGACCGTGTGTAAAAAGGCAAATAAAGCGTTGCCAAAATAATTGCGTTCTCAAGAAAATTGCGAGACGCTAACAGGTAAGGCCTGGTTTATATATCGCACAATCGTCGCATTTAATCAAGACAAATTTATAATTCATATTAACTTCGTCCATTAGACGACATCAATGCGACTTCGTTTTATACGACGAAATTAATTCAGACAAATTTAATGTTTTGCACATTAAAACACAAAAAATTAAATTAAGAGCAGGAAATTTACGCATTTAATTCGTTGCGCCGTGACGTCGCATTTCAGTCTGATCACGACGGATTCACGGATACAACGTCTTAGACGAATTTACTCCTCATTTAATTGATTAAATTACTGTAAATTCGTCTGAAATGCGACGATATTGTCCGACGTATAAACTAGGCCTAAAAGAAACAGGAAGTGTGACTGTCCTGCTGTATGTTTTGTTGATGATTATCAAGAAAACGACTCCATTGAATGACATCAAGTTCAAATTCAATCTGTTCAAATTCAGTTCCCCCGTAGGCCAAAAACCAATAATTGTACTTATACGCAGAACGTTACCTCTCCGCGACAGCGTAACCATCAAAAAACTTTTGCTACCAAAATTGTAGGCTTTATCGCGTCAGATCACTGGCGAGAATTGCCGGCCGAGCTAAAATTCGTCATTGCCCCCAATCGACATGAAACAGCCTCTTATAAGGGGCTGACGGGAACGAAACAGCTATTTGCTCGGGCTACTGTGGTAGCCGAGTCTAGGTTTCGGGATTAGTGTTTTTGTTTTTTGGGGTCGCGATAATGCCCCAAGAGGTTTTGTGAAACTGCAGGCATGACGTCACAACTCAGATGCTGATGTTTTATCATGGCGGATTTTCATGCAGGACTGGCGAGTTTTTTCTTCTGCCGCCTTTGGTTGTGTTGTTCGAAGTGAATTTGTGTTTTAATGATAAACACGCTCGCAATGCTTTTTTACCATAGTAGACGTGGGTTGGTCCGCCATCTCGATAACCATACGCTGAAAATGTGTAGTACTCGATCAAACTTTTACGAAGATTCTCGATCAATGTGATTCTCCGACAATTTACAAGTGTTATTAATTAAATGGTACTGAAAATGTTGCTCAGTGCTGTAAATCAAAGAACAAAGAAAGTTGATAAAGCCAACTTGCAAGTGACAGGTAAACATGCTGTGTTTTACATCTTCATCGAAGTTGTCATTTAGCTGAACTGACTCGTGTCTGTGAATGCTGTATAATGTATTGAGGTAACTGTATTAATATTTGTGGTTTGCTTTATTTGCTTGTATTGTTTATTATTGTACTGGTGTCTTGAACTAAAAGTCGATGTTATTAAACAGTTTATACATTACTTTCATCAAGTGTGTATTATTGTTTGGATACATCAATATGGCCCGACCATTCCAATGTTATGGCCACCATTTTATTGTTTCGGTATACCAGTATGGCCACCATTTCATTGTTTTGGTACACCAGAATGGCTGATTGGCCACCATTTTATTGTTTCGGTATACCAGTATGGCCACCATTTCATTGTTTTGGTACACCAGAATGGCTTATTGGCCACTGTTTCATTGTTTTGGTACACCAGTATGGCCACCATTTCAATGTTTTGGTACACCAGAATGGCCACCATTTCATTGTTTTGGTTCATCAGTATAGCCACCATTTCATTGTTTTGGTACACCAGAATGGCTGATTGGCCACTATTTCATTGTTTTGGTACACCAGAATGGCTGATTGGCCACTATTTCATTGTTTTGGTACACCAGTATGGCCACCATTTCAATGTTTTGGTACACCAGTATGGCCACCATTTCATTGTTTTGGTTCATCAGTATAGCCACCAATTCATAGTTTTGGTACACCAATATGGCCGATTGGCCACTATTTCATTGTTTTGGTACACCAATGTGGCCCAGTGCCCACTATTAAGTAGCCCGAGTTAATGCCTAGCGGGCGTCTTGTTATTTTTAGAAATAGTTTCTTGTTGACGTTTCTCCGCCCACTCTGATTGTAAAGATAATCATGTTACTGTTAACCAATAACATTGCGACTGGCGCCTGGCCAGGTGCGAAAGAAAAGATTGAATCTCAGATGTTATTAGTATTAGATGCCCGCAAAGCGAAAGTCTAAAACTGCGCCAAGCAAAATTACTGCACGATCGGCGAAGAAGCAGAAGAGGAATGCCGGCAAGATTTCTGCTCCGCCAGAGGCAGAGGATAACTCTCTAACTTCAGTCTTCAGAGCTGCCTGGAGAAAGCTTTGGCCACTGCTTTTCCTGGTTAAATTATGAGCCCTTGTTGCTCTCGGATAAAGATTTCTTTCTCTCCTCTGAGAACAGGGTACGGAAAAAACGCGGATGCGGATGGCGGACGGCGGATGCGGATGGCGGATGAGAAAAGGCGGATAGAGGATAAAACGCGGATGAGAAAAGGCGGATAGAGGATAAAACGCGGATGAGAAAAGGCGGATGGGGAATGAAGCGCTTTTTTTTATTTTGGTATTTTATAATCTTCAGAATTCTATGAATTCTTTTCCTAAAATGCAGGAAATGGCATTACAAAACCCCTAAATTTCAAAATCTTTTGGAACCATGCTACCCGTTGATCACACCAACGGTAAAAAAGAAAACAAACTCGGTTTGTTAGGAATGCGTTTATTTTAACCAATTTGTGTTTACTCTATTCTAATCACAAAATCTTCTTCTAAAAACCTGCGATACGTCGCATGGAAAGAAAAGTACTTGCCAGTATCAGGAAGTACAGCTTTACTGTAATCGTTATTTTCCCTTAGGCTTCTAGGCACAACGTGGCTTTTTACAACATCTAAGGCCATATGGATGTAAAGAATCAGGACATCTAGGCATTCTCTTTTCTTTGTCGTTATCATTCTTCTCTCCGTTTTTCGACAAGTAGTCATCTGGGTCTTCCTTCAGAAACTTGTATTCGTTTCTCGAGACACTTTCATCACGTTCTTTAGCCAATTCGCGTCGAGTTTTCATCAGCAAACGTTTCAGCAAGCCATGTTCGTCGCCATCATCATCCAGAGCCTTGCGGAACGCCAGTGACGAAGCCGTGGACTGCAGAGCGTGAATTACAACCAACAGGGCCATAACGGACAGAAATGTTACCTTGAACATTTTATTACCAGCAAAGTATCGAACGATACTCAACTTGACTCCAAGTGCTGTTGAATGTGATCTCAAATGATGCACGCCGGCTTTTTATATAGTGTTGTCAAACTTATTAATAATTTATAAGATGAAAGCAAAGGAAATTAGTGGAGTTTGGATATGTGATCGTTTGGATATGTGATCAAACACTTGCATAAATTAAGCCAACTTTTACCTCAAATTTCTCTTAAAATACTGATTCATTTGAGAAGCTATATCAAACACTTGAAAGTTGAAAGTGTGTTAAAAAAAACCTCGGATTTTCAAAACACTTCTCTATGTTTGATATCAGATCAAACACTCCTTCTTGTGTATGATATCGAACTTCCCTTGCTCTCAAGATGTTCAATTCGCATTTAGGTGGACGCTTCCTTTAAGGAGTCAATAATTAGTTGAACTAAAATTGTTAGAACAACAATAATTAGTTAAAATTAGTTGAACAACAATAATTAGTTGAACTAAAATTGTTTTGCAAAAACGAAAACAAACATAAAACCATCTGTTGACTAAAGAAGGCAAAAATGCAAAAAGAATACTTACACCTTTATTCTAAAAGCTCACTCACACTCACACTCACACTCACACTCAAACTCACACTCACACTCACACTCACACTCACACTCACACTCACACTCACACTCACACTCAATGAGTGGCCCCTCACACTCAATAAGTGCAACTCAACACTCAATGAGTCTCCACTCTGACCCTCACTGAGTATCACTCTCTGAGAGTGAGTGTAGTCTCATACTCAGTGAGGGTGAGTGGAGACTCATTGAGTGTTGAGTTGCACTTATTGAGTACAGGTGTTAGGGTAGTGCTGAGTGTAGTTAGTCATGTACAAAGTCGCTTATGTTCCGGCTGTGATCCTGAAATTGGCCAGAGAGATAGGTTAACCCTTAGAGTACCAATGACGAGTAAAATCGTCTGGCGTTAGCCAGAGTAAAATACTCTGGCGTAAAATACTAAAGTATGTGCTTGGAACTGGAAAGGTTAAAAGTGAAAGTAAATCATGTTGTTAGTAACAAGTCAGATTCTCACTCAAAAACATGCAGATGTGTATCGGTCAGATATTCTTTCCAACGCCATCGAGTTTAAATTATGATACTCTTCATAATGCCTGTCTCAATAATCCAATACGTTAAACAATTTTGTGTGGCCTTGTTTTCATAAACAAAAGACCGGCGAACAGAATGCGGCGTGGCCCAGCAACGCGTGTTTCGAACTTCATGTTTTGATTGCATCGACAGCTTACTTCGGCTGTCTAGCTTATGCGGTACGTTATTCACATGCTTCAGAACAAACAGACAAACGAACAATCGTGGTAGATATTGGTATTGCCTATGTTACTCGCCGACCCGAGTTACCTCTGTGGACCAGTTTTCGTCCCTCAGAGTTCTGTTTGGCCAGCTATAGGGAACAAACGAACAAACAGACAAACAAACGAACGAACAATCGTCATTTTTATATATAGATGTTTACACTACAATTTGATGCTACATAGACACTTCCCAAATTCGCTTCAATGCCCACGGAACAATGGCTCTAAAACCAAGCTACCTTCTTTCGTTCGTGCTTACTGAAGCAAATTTGGGAAGTGTCTATTAGCACAAATTCAAATAACATTTTCTTTTCGGCACACCACTTCAAACCTAATTAAGCATTATTGTTTATATAAAGTTTGTTTACTATATTTTTAAGTGCATTTGGAAGTTGAGGAACATATTGAAAAAAATAAATAATATGAACGTGATGCTAAAATGTCTCGCCTATTCTTAATTTACACGCTAGTAGTTAATGCAACATATTATGCACAAGTTCAAACAATATCTTCGCTTTGTTTAGTTTAGTTTATAAAGTTTGTTTATACATTTTAAGTGCATTTGGGGGTTGAGGTCATGCAGGAACATATTGAAAGACAAAAAGTTCAATGCTATAAATATGAATAGTATGATGCTAACATGTTGAAACTCTATTTATGCTAGTCACTGCAACATTTGCTCAAGTTCAAAAAATAATTTCGTTTTGTTTAGCTCATAAAGTTTGTTTACTTTTCAAGTGCGTTTGGAAATTGAGAAACATTTTTGAAAGATAAAAGGTTTATTTCCATACATTTGAATATCAATATGATGCCAAAATGTTGAAGCTGTATAGTCAATGCAACATTTGCACAAGTTCAAAGAATATTTTGGTTTTGTTTAGCCCATACAGTTTCAACTGCGTTTGGAAGTTGAGAAACGTATAGTAAAAGATAAAAAATTTCTATAAATTTGAATATCAGTATGATGCCAAAATGTTGAAGCTGTATAGTCAATGCAACATTTGCAGAAGTTCAAACAATATCTTCGCTTTGTTTAGCTTAATATAAAGTTTGTTTACTTTTCAAGTGCATTTGAGGGTAGAGGAACATATTGAAAGACAAAATGTTCAGTGCCATAAATATGAATAGTACGATGCTAAAATGTTGAAGCTCTATTTATACTAGTCAATGCAACATTTGCTCAAGTTCAAAATATAATTTTGTTTTGGTTAGCTCATAAAGTTTGTTTACTTTTCAAGTCTGCATTTGAAGATTAAGAAAAATATTGAAAAGTTGCCATGAATAAATACTTGTACAAAATTTGACGCCATATTTACACGTTAGCCAATGCAACTTTTGCACAAGTTCAAACCATATTTTCGTTTTCATATATTAAGGTGGTAATGCCAGGAGAGAATTGGGTATATTAGAAGTAATATTGGGCATTTCACTCGATTACATAGCATGTTCTAAGGATTTGGGATGAAGGAAAATTCGAGTGCAGAATATATCCATTAAAAGACCAAACCGGGACCAGTTACAAAAAATGCAACTACACAGACCTTCCGGCAGGAATTGAACCCACGACCTTGCGATTCTAGTGCAATGCTCTGACCACTGAGCCACGGATGGCGTTGCCGAGAGCTTGATCGCGAGTTCTGTTGAATGTTCGTGTCAAATGTATATATTCTGCACTCGAATTTTCCTTCACCCAAAATCCTTAGAACATGCTATGTAATCGAGTTAAATGCCCAATATTACTTATAATATACCCAATTCTCTCCTGCAGGTATTACCACCTTATTATATATACAGAACTCGCGATCAAGCTCTCGGCAACGCCCTCCGTGGCTCAGTGGTCAGAGCATTGCACTAGAATCGCAAGGTCGTGGGTTCAATTCCTGCCGGAAGGCCTGTGTAGTTGCATTTTTCGCAACTGTTCCCGGTTTGGTCTTCTAATGTATATATTCTGCACTCGAATTTTTCTTCACCCCAAATCCTTAGTTTAGCTTACTTTGGTTTCCCCATGTATAGTAATACTGAACCAATGATGTATGGACCTTGCTGGACTCTATGGAGAACAGTTTATATATGACAGGTATATAGGGTTATCGAGTATAAATAAAGTTAATTTAGACAGTTTAGTCCAACTTCCTCCTGTAGACTGAAATGACACTAGACCAATAAGGAATGGTCCTTATTACTGGACCACTAGAGAGAACAGTTTAGATATGACTGATAAGGTTATCCAGTATAAATAAAGTTAGTTTAGTTTACTCCAGTTTTCTCCTGTAGTAACACTGGATTAATGAGGGATGGTTCTCACTGGACCTCTAGAGAAAACAGTTTAGATATTACTGATAAGGTTATCCAGTATAAATAATGTTAGGTTAGTTTACTCCTGTAGCAACACTAAACAAATGAGGAATGGCCCTTATATTGGACATCTAGAGGAAACAGTTTAGATATTAACGGATAAAGTTATCCAATATAAATGAAGTTAGTTAAAGTAGTATATGTGGAGAAAAACGAAACGCATTCAATTTGCATGCGTCGACTCTTTGACTTCAAGTGCTGGGCAATACGCTCTCAAAAGTGACAATTACAAATTTTTGACTTTCTGATTAACGAGCTATAATCTAAGTATACAAAGCGAGTCATGTGCAAACATCATTAATTAAAAGTAATTCAAACAAAAGAAAATGCTGTCATCTAATTGTTGTAAGACCTTGCCTAATTAACTAACGTCACAGGCTGACTAATGTATAGGGTTATCCAGTATGAATAAAGTTAGTTTAGTTTACTCCAACTTCCTCCTGTAGACTGAAGTAACATTATAGACCAATGAGGAATGGTCCTTATTACTGGATCTCTATAGCGAAAACAGTTTAGAAGTGACTGATAGGGTTATCCAGTATAAATAAAGTTAGTTTAGTTTACTCCTGTAGCAACACTAAACAAGTGAGGAATGGCCCTTTATGGACATCTAGAGGAAACAGTTTAGGTTATCCAATATAAATGAAGTTAGTTTAAGTATGAGGAGAAAAACGGAACGCATTAAATCTGCATGTTTCGACTCTTTGACTTCAAGTGCTTGGCAATGCGCTCTCAAAAAGTAACAATTACAAATTTTTGACTTTCCTGATTAACGACGCTATAATCTAAGTATACAAAACGGATCTTGTGCAAAACATCATTAATTCCAACAAAAGAAAATGCTGTCATCTAATTGGTGTAAGACCTTGCCTAATTAACTAACGTCACATGCTGGTTATAGACATGATGAAACTTCTTCGAGCGACTGAATTTATGTAAAATGCTTCACTAAAAACAGTCAAAATATTCAACAATGACAATCCTGTGATCCGCTATCTTGTTGAAAGAGAGGTGCATGGAGTTGTCTCAATGTTCCCACTGATCTCTAAAAGAACTGACTGGATCGACTAACTCATTGCTCACAGGGTCAGAAAATGAAGCTCGTAAAATTTCGAATCCCCTTGCTAATGGCGTCGATGAAGTAATTGTGCATGTATATAGGTAGATCAATACGAAGATGGGAAATTTGGAACACAATGTTGTTTTTGGTTGTAAAAGGAAAAAAAAATAATAGAAAAAATACGAGAACACACTCAAACTGAAAAACTTAGAAAGTGTTCTACACTTGGTGGTCTGTATCTACATGCAAAGTTTCAAATGATTTTGATGTTTAATTCCGAATATATCTCCAACTTCAAGCCTTGATGCAATGTTGTTGGCCTGCATAGACGTCATCACTACTCATTGCATATTACAAAAAATAACCCAAATAAATCAAGAACGAAAAGCAATATTGAAAAAAAAAGGTCAATGCTGTCGTTCATAATTTTTAATGCTTTTCGAAAAACAACAAACTTTCTTTGTATGTACAGTATGTGTACGTATATGTAAACTTTATTTAAGTTCAAACGTATTTAGCTGACATAACTAATTGCATGGGGACGCTGTTCGTCTTACAGAAAAGGAGAATGGGAGAACCAGGAGAAAAACTCGAGGCACAGGAGAGAACCAACAACTCTACTCACATGAAGCTATAAGGTTGTCGCCCATCCAAATACTAATAACACTGTCTGATCGGGCTTAACTTCGTTGGTAAAAGGCAGACCGCTAACAGCGCGTGCAAAGTGCAATTAATTTGTTGTTTTGTTGGAATACTTTGAGCCAAAGCGACACTCAACACCTGTTTTTTTCAGGTCACCGCTTTGTTCTTTAAAAACTTATAATTGTTTTTGTTGTCAATACCTTTTAAATGAAATTTACCTTGTCATTCTCAAGATGCTCATTTGTATTGCTGTAGACGCCTTTTCAAACAGACCTCTCACTAATAATTAGATGAACTGAAATTGTTTTGCCCAAACTAGAATCCAAGCCAGCTGTTGACGAACTAAAGCAGAAACAGAAGAGAGAAAACAGTAAGGACTTGCCCTCCTAATATGAACGGCAAATAAATTCCGAACGCAGCCAGGTGTAGAATCCGACATAACGCCACTCTGCTGGCTTAAAGGTTCTTGAACGGGTTGTCCGATTGGCTATAGTAATGGCCAATCATATTGTTAATTATGAATTCGTTTTCATGCTCGTTTCCGACAACAGTTGTAGGGTTCTTGTTTGGCTTATAATATAGGTGAGCGACACTCTCTCTACATAATGCCACTCCAAACTGTTTTGGACTAATGCATGTACTTGGCTTTGTATAACTTAACTGTTTCCCCCTTGTAATTAGGTAGCATAACGAAGCTAGGACGACGATGGCAATCAAAACTTCAGTACGTAGTATTGAATACTTAAAGCATGTTTTTCGAAATCCAAAAGCTTTAGAGTTCTAAAAGTATATATTTTATCGCATAGTTTGAAGTCAGACTACACTAACAGGTTTTGCCGTTTCACAAGTTAACGTTAGTTAATGTTATAGCCTGGTTCTCACATGTCGCCGATCGTCGCCGACCCATGATTTAGATGCATGTTAAGTAAAAGAATAAAAGCACTACTTTTCTGCATTGTTCAACTAATGTTAGTTAACGTTAGTTAATGTTAACTAATGTTAGTTAACGTTAGTTAACACGCTAGTTAATGCGTGTAGATTAAGAATAGGCTCGACATTTTAGCATCATACTACGAATGTTCATATTTACTTTTTTTCAATATGTTCCTCAACTTCCAAATGCACTTAAATAGTAAACAAACTTTATATAAACAATAATGCTTAATTAGGTTTGAAGTGGTGTGCCGAGAAGAAAATGATGTTTGAATTTGTGCTGAAAGACACTTCCCAAATTTGCTTCAGTAAGCACGAACAACGGGTTGAAATCGAGGTTGGGTATGAAAAATAACAGTAAATGCATTACTTACGATCTCATTGCCAATCCCATTGTTTCGTGAGCATTGAAGCGAATTTGGGAAGTGTCTACATAGCATCAAATAATAGTGTAAACATCTGTGTATATTCGTTTGTCTTTTTGTTCCGAAACGTAGCTGTCGATGCAATCAAAACATGAAATTCGAAACACGCGTTGCTGGGCCATAACCGCATTCTGTTCGCCCGTCTTTTGTTCAGGAAAGCAAAACAAGGCCACACAAAATTCTTTAATATATTGGATTATTGAGACAGGAATTATGAAGAGTATCGCAATTTAAACTCGATCGCAATGGAAAGAATATCTGACCGATATACATCTGCATGTTTTTGAGTGAGAATCTGACTTGTTACTAACAACATGATTTACTTTCACTTTTAACCTTTCCAATACCAAGCACATACTTTAGTATTTTACGCCAGAGTATTTTACTCTGGCTAACGCCAGACGATTTTACTCGTAATTGGTACTCTAAGGGTTAACCTATCTCTCTGGCCAATTTCAGGATCACAGCCAGAACATAAACGACTTTGTACATGACTAACTGCACTCAGGACTACCCTAACACCTGTATTCTAAAAGCTCACTCACACTCAATAAGTGCAACTCGACACTCAATGAGTCTCCACTCGCCCTCACTAATTAAGTATACGACTACACTCACTCTCAGAGAGTGATACTCAGTGAGGGTCAGAGTGGAGACTCATTGAGTGTTGAGTTGCACTTATTGAGTGTGAGGGGCCACTCATTGAGTGTGAGTGTGAGTGTGAGTGTGAGTGTGAGTGTGAGTGTGAGTGTGAGTGTGAGTGTGAGTGTGAGTGTGAGTGTGAGTGTGAGTGTGAGTGTGAGTGTGAGTGTGAGTGTGAGTGTGAGTGTGAGTGTGAGTGTGAGTGTGAGTGTGAGTGTGAGTGTGAGTGTGAGTGTGAGTGTGAGTGTGAGTGTGAGTGTGAGTGTGAGTGTGAGTGTGAGTGTGAGTGTGAGTGTGAGTGTGAGTGTGAGTGTGAGTGTGAGTGTGAGTGTGAGTGTGAGTGTGAGTGTGAGTGTGAGTGTGAGTGTGAGTGTGAGTGTGAGTGTGAGTGTGAGTGTGAGTGTGAGTGTGAGTGTGAGTGTGAGTGTGAGTGTGAGTGTGAGTGTGAGTGTGAGTGTGAGTGTGAGTGTGAGTGTGAGTGTGAGTGTGAGTGTGAGTGTGAGTGTGAGTGTGAGTGTGAGTGTGAGTGTGAGTGTGAGTGTGAGTGTGAGTGTGAGTGTGAGTGTGAGTGTGAGTGTGAGTGTGAGTGTGAGTGTGAGTGTGAGTGTGAGTGTGAGTGTGAGTGTGAGTGTGAGTGTGAGTGTGAGTGTGAGTGTGAGTGTGAGTGTGAGTGTGAGTGTGAGTGTGAGTGTGAGTGTGAGTGTGAGTGTGAGTGTGAGTGTGAGTGTGAGTGTGAGTGTGAGTGTGAGTGTGAGTGTGAGTGTGAGTGTGAGTGTGAGTGTGAGTGTGAGTGTGAGTGTGAGTGTGAGTGTGAGTGTGAGTGTGAGTGTGAGTGTGAGTGTGAGTGTGAGTGTGAGTGTGAGTGTGAGTGTGAGTGTGAGTGTGAGTGTGAGTGTGAGTGTGAGTGTGAGTGTGAGTGTGAGTGTGAGTGTGAGTGTGAGTGTGAGTGTGAGTGTGAGTGTGAGTGTGAGTGTGAGTGTGAGTGTGAGTGTGAGTGTGAGTGTGAGTGTGAGTGTGAGTGTGAGTGTGAGTGTGAGTGTGAGTGTGAGTGTGAGTGTGAGTGTGAGTGTGAGTGTGAGTGTGAGTGTGAGTGTGAGTGTGAGTGTGAGTGTGAGTGTGAGTGTGAGTGTGAGTGTGAGTGTGAGTGTGAGTGTGAGTGTGAGTGTGAGTGTGAGTGTGAGTGTGAGTGTGAGTGTGAGTGTGAGTGTGAGTGTGAGTGTGAGTGTGAGTGTGAGTGTGAGTGTGAGTGTGAGTGTGAGTGTGAGTGTGAGTGTGAGTGTGAGTGTGAGTGTGAGTGTGAGTGTGAGTGTGAGTGTGAGTGTGAGTGTGAGTGTGAGTGTGAGTGTGAGTGTGAGTGTGAGTGTGAGTGTGAGTGTGAGTGTGAGTGTGAGTGTGAGTGTGAGTGTGAGTGTGAGTGTGAGTGTGAGTGTGAGTGTGAGTGTGAGTGTGAGTGTGAGTGTGAGTGTGAGTGTGAGTGTGAGTGTGAGTGTGAGTGTGAGTGTGAGTGTGAGTGTGAGTGTGAGTGTGAGTGTGAGTGTGAGTGTGAGTGTGAGTGTGAGTGTGAGTGTGAGTGTGAGTGTGAGTGTGAGTGTGAGTGTGAGTGTGAGTGTGAGTGTGAGTGTGAGTGTGAGTGTGAGTGTGAGTGTGAGTGTGAGTGTGAGTGTGAGTGTGAGTGTGAGTGTGAGTGTGAGTGTGAGTGTGAGTGTGAGTGTGAGTGTGAGTGTGAGTGTGAGTGTGAGTGTGAGTGTGAGTGTGAGTGTGAGTGTGAGTGTGAGTGTGAGTGTGAGTGTGAGTGTGAGTGTGAGTGTGAGTGTGAGTGTGAGTGTGAGTGTGAGTGTGAGTGTGAGTGTGAGTGTGAGTGTGAGTGTGAGTGTGAGTGTGAGTGTGAGTGTGAGTGTGAGTGTGAGTGTGAGTGTGAGTGTGAGTGTGAGTGTGAGTGTGAGTGTGAGTGTGAGTGTGAGTGTGAGTGTGAGTGTGAGTGTGAGTGTGAGTGTGAGTGTGAGTGTGAGTGTGAGTGTGAGTGTGAGTGTGAGTGTGAGTGTGAGTGTGAGTGTGAGTGTGAGTGTGAGTGTGAGTGTGAGTGTGAGTGTGAGTGTGAGTGTGAGTGTGAGTGTGAGTGTGAGTGTGAGTGTGAGTGTGAGTGTGAGTGTGAGTGTGAGTGTGAGTGTGAGTGTGAGTGTGAGTGTGAGTGTGAGTGTGAGTGTGAGTGTGAGTGTGAGTGTGAGTGTGAGTGTGAGTGTGAGTGTGAGTGTGAGTGTGAGTGTGAGTGTGAGTGTGAGTGTGAGTGTGAGTGTGAGTGTGAGTGTGAGTGTGAGTGTGAGTGTGAGTGTGAGTGTGAGTGTGAGTGTGAGTGTGAGTGTGAGTGTGAGTGTGAGTGTGAGTGTGAGTGTGAGTGTGAGTGTGAGTGTGAGTGTGAGTGTGAGTGTGAGTGTGAGTGTGAGTGTGAGTGTGAGTGTGAGTGTGAGTGTGAGTGAGTGTGAGTGTGAGTGTGAGTGTGAGTGTGAGTGTGAGTGTGAGTGTGAGTGTGAGTGTGAGTGTGAGTGTGAGTGTGAGTGTGAGTGTGAGTGTGAGTGTGAGTGTGAGTGTGAGTGTGAGTGTGAGTGTGAGTGTGAGTGTGAGTGTGAGTGTGAGTGTGAGTGTGAGTGTGAGTGTGAGTGTGAGTGTGAGTGTGAGTGTGAGTGTGAGTGTGAGTGTGAGTGTGAGTGTGAGTGTGAGTGTGAGTGTGAGTGTGAGTGTGAGTGTGAGTGTGAGTGTGAGTGTGAGTGTGAGTGTGAGTGTGAGTGTGAGTGTGAGTGTGAGTGTGAGTGTGAGTGTGAGTGTGAGTGTGAGTGTGAGTGTGAGTGTGAGTGTGAGTGTGAGTGTGAGTGTGAGTGTGAGTGTGAGTGTGAGTGTGAGTGTGAGTGTGAGTGTGAGTGTGAGTGTGAGTGTGAGTGTGAGTGTGAGTGAGTTTTTAGAATACAGGTGTAAGTATTCTTTTTTCATTTTTGCCTTCTTTAGTCAACATATGGTTTTATGTTTGTTTTCGGTTTTGCAAAACAAATTTAGTTCAACTAATTATTGTTGAAAGGGCTCTTTAAAGGAAGCGTCCACCTAAATGCGAATTGAACATCTTGAGATCAAGTGAAGTTCGATATCATACACGAGAAGGAGTGTTTGATCTGATATCAAACATGGAGAAGTGTTTTGAAAAACCGAGGTTTTTTTAACACACTTTCAACTTTCGAGTGTTTGATATAGCTTCTCAAACGAATCAGTATTTTAAGAGAAATTTCAGGTAAAAGTTGGCTTAATTTATGCAAGTGTTTGATCACATATCCAAACTCCACTAATTTCCTTTGTTTTCACCTTATAAATTATTAATAAGTTTGACAACACTACATATATATAAAAAGCCGGCGTGCATCATTTGAGATCACATTCAACAGCACTTGGAGTCAAGTTGAGTATCGTTCGACCCTTTGCTGGTAATCAACATGTTCAAGGTAACATTTCTGTCCGTTATGGTCCTGTTGGTTGTAATTCACGCTCTGCAGTCCACGGCTTCGTCAATGGCGTTCCGCAAGGCTCTGGATGATGATGGCGACGAACATGGCTTGCTGAAACGTTTGCTGATGAAAACTCGACGCGAATTGGCTAAAGAACGCGATGAAAGTGTCTCGAGCAACGAATACAAGTTTCTGAAGGAAAACCCGGATGACTACTTGTCGAAAAATGGGGAGAAGAATGATGACGACAAAGAAACGAGATATATTGTATGTCGTCCACCTTTACGAAGATCTGGCATGGGTTGTAAGAATCCTAAAAAGAAAACCACGCCTAAGCCTAAGCAATAGCTGTACTTCCTTATACTGCCAAGTACTTTCCTTTCCTTGCGACGTATCGCAGGTTTTTAGAAGAGGATTTTGTGATTAGACTAGAGTAAACAGAAAAGGGTTAAAATAAACGCATTCCTAACAACAAATCGACTTTGTTTTCTTTTTTTACCATAGGTTTGATCTATTAACTTAAACGCGTGCAGTATTTTGTGAGTTTATTTTCCATATAAACATCCCGGTTCAATATAAATAATAAAAATAAATACGATTAAACTTCTAACCCTAATGTCATAAACCCTAGCCTAATTGTCGCAATAATGTGTTTTTTTAAACTGCCTTTTTTGTTTGAAAAATCGCTTAAAATTAACATCTAAAGTAACATCTTTTGGAATTTTCGTTACCTTTCCTTTTTGCGAGTCTCGGATATGACATTTCCTGCATTTTTTATTTTTTATATTTTTTTGGGGTAGGAGGTGGGTGAGGTGTGGGGGTGTGGGGTGTGTGGGGGGGTGGTGGGGGTGGGTGGTGGGGGGGGGGGGGTGGGTGGTGAGTGGTGGGGGCGGGGGGGCGGTGGGGGGGGGGAGGTGGTGGGGTGGGGGGTGGTGAGTGGTGGGGGGCGATATAGAAATCCGAAGGTTATGTATCGTTCCACACTTTGTTGGTAATAAAATGTTCAAGGTTTCAGCGACAAACATGGCTAAAGAACGTGATGAAAGTGTCTCGAAAAACAAAGTAATAGTTCAAATACGAGACGGAGAACTTTACCTGGATTTCAAAGTCCGAGTGCCTATTGAAAATGCGAGCCGAAGGCAAGCATTTTTAATGCACGAGGGCTTTGAAATCCCGGTAAAGCCCGACGTCGAGTGTTTGAACTAACTTCTCAAACATAGTAATTTACATATTTTCAAAGTCCTAGGACTTTGAAAATATTTCAAAACGTCATCATGTGATCAGCTAGATGGATCTTCCTCCGGTTTCAAAACACTAATTAAGCATTAATTTCTTTTGTTTTTGGCTCATGAATTGTTAATGAGTTTGAGGATACAAGTTTCAAGATGACTATATACTTGTCGGAAAACGGGGAGAAGAATGATGACGACAAAGAAAAGAGAGTTGGTAGATGTCCTCAAAAATATCCTAAATCAAATGGCTTGAAATGATGTACGATTGCGGATGAGGATTGCAAATCGGTTAAAAAGTGACGTTTACAACATTTTGACACTGCCTTGTACTTCCTTAAAAATAGTACTTCTTTTAGAAATAGAATTGCAGAAAAAAAGCGTTCATCCCAAATAGATTCTATTTTTTTACGCTTGTCTATTAAACAATTAGATTATGAGCTCGAAATTTCTATGAGTGAATAGTTGACGAGAGCGGAGCTCGAGTACTACCTACCTTCTAAATATAAACGCTAGAAATTTTACTCGTCAAGGGGAGAAGTCTCGTCTAAGCTGTTGAAAACAGCTGAGAGGTCTAGCTGTTGATTACCCCTTTTGCTCGCATTGTTGTAACGAACAACTTTATGCTATGTCTAACGCCATGCACACGATTTTACTCACCAATAGTAGAGGGAAGTGTTGGGTCAAGAAGGAATCAAGGGCAGAAATCCTGGTATATATATATATATATATATTTGAGAGTAATTAATGAGGTTAAGAAGCAACCAAAACGTAGCATTCAAGTCACATGTATACATCTGTGAATGACAATTATTCACCGAAGTCGAGGTGAATATCGGTGAATATTTGCCGAAGCGAAGCCGAGGTAAATATATTCACCAATATTCACCGAGACTGAGGTTAATAATTGTTATAGTATAATTTCGGAGGTGAATATCCAAGAAAGTTAAAACACGCGTTTATAAATGTATTAGTTTATCTTATCTTGTCTTGACCTTGGAAATTGAATGTTGAATCTTTTCTTCGCTCAGTCACTTTCAAAAGCACGGCTTACGATCAAAACTCTTCCAAAATTAAAAAATAATTACGACAAAACATTTCCTTACCTTTAGACAGCTGTATCTCCGAGCTATTCGGTGTATACAGTCTATTTGTCCTGAGTTATTTGAGCAGTTTTGACGATGTGTTTGCTTTAAAAGTACAGTCGCCATTTAAAAAAAAAACTCCGCCATTTTCAAAATTAACATTCATCAAAATCATAATCCCGAGGGGAGATTGGAACGAGATAACTCAATTTAGGTGCAAAAAAGTTCCAGACTCCCCTCGAAAACCTCTTTCTAGTGATCACATGTTCGGAATCTTTATATTCACCTCTGAAATTATACTATATATATATATATATATATATATATATATATATATATATATATATATATATATATATTTATTATACCCTCACAGATAATCGTCCAATCAAATGTCTACATTAGCGTCACGTGCCAGTCCAATATTTTACGATGTAGGACAACTACATATTGGGCAGCAACCTTTGGACAGGAGCACAAGGTATATTTACTTGTCAATTGTACGATTATTTGTTCGATATAATAAAACACGTACCTATTGGATTCATTTTCGCCCGATATGGAAAATATTTAAGTCTCAAATTTAATATTGGCTCGACCTTCGGTCTCGCCCAATATTAAATTTTCGACTTAAATATTTTGCCATATCGGGCTTAGATTAATCCAATAAGTTATAATATATATATATATATATGTAATGTTTACAACACGAGCGGCCGTGTTGTATTGAATTATACAATCACGAGCCGAAGGCGAGTGATTGTATATTCAATACAAGGACGCGAGTGTTGTAAACAACTTGTGAAATGAATAAATAGTAAAAATCCCTTTGGGATATTGAGATGCTAATTTGCTAATTAGTTACAAGCACTAGTGGTTGTATCAGAAGAGTATACATCCACTGGTGGTTGTAACTAATTAGCATCATTGGTTTTAGTTTGTATGGGGTTTACAGGGGTATACATGTGACGTAATTTCTGAAATTGGATTGGCTGCAAAACTCATGAATTAGTAATGAATTTCACAAATATATATACATATATATATATTTAACAATTAGATTATGAGCTCGAAATTTCTATGAGTGAATAGTTGACGAGAGCGGAGCTCGAGTCAACTATCATCTCATAGAAATTGAGAGCGAATAATCTAATTGTTTTAGTAGAAACTAACTTGTGTACCTTAGTTCTTCAAAATTATTTCAAAAAACGAAGCATAACCATTGTTTCTGTGTGAAAACCAAGGCAAAACAATCTCTCACTCCTCATGTCCTCCATGTTGTTTTACTGCATGGCCGCGCGAGTACTGGTACTCAATATACTACTCGCTATCTATTGACGAATAGATATCGAGTAGAGTAGCCAATCAGATTGCAGCATTTGCAATAGGATATTAGTAAGTTTCTACTAAATAAATAAATAAATAAATATATATATATATATATATATATATATATATATATATATATATATATATATATATATATATATATATATATATATATATATATATATATATATACATATATAATATTACCAGGGTTAAGTCACGTTGGCCTGAAAAACAGAGAAAAATCTTCTCGACGTTTCGAGCGAAGGCCCTTCGTCAGGAGAAATTAGTAAACAACTCACATGTGGTCACGCGTATTTATAGCAGAGCTACAATGGGAATCACGTGAACACATGTGAGCCAATAAAAACAAAGTAAACAAATAAATTAATATGTAATTTTAGCCTGTGTGCAGGTGCTGACCCAATTGTGGGTCAGCTACCTGCAAATAGGCAAAGAAACAGGTTATAAATTACTATTTAAATCATCAGAAAAAGGTTAAGGAAAAGGTGTGGAATATGGTGGTGGAGTGAGCTAAATGAAAGAGAATCGCTCATTGAGGCCATGAGGGTGAATGGTACCAAGTTTGTAAATGAGACGCATTTCTTGTTTACGACGAGTATCGTTACAACCTGTAATGGGCTGAATGGCACAGATTTTCATGTTGGAAAAGGAGTGGTTGGCACTGTTGAAGTGCCTGGCAACAGGTTTGTTTGGCACATTGTTTTTGACATCACGAAGGTGTTCAACAAACCTGTCACCTAAACGTCTTCCAGTTTCTCCGATGTAAAGCATGGGACATTTACTGCAAGAGATACAGTAAATGAGGTTGGAGGAAGTGCAAGTGAAACTGTGGGTTATGTTGAACCTACATTTTGGAGCCGAAATTGAAATTGAGGAGTCTAAATATTTACAGGTGTTGCACCACCACGACAGCAGGAGCTGGTGCCAACATGTGATACCAAGGCTTGCTGCAGTGAGCTGTGAACAACGTTTTCCCGGATGTTTTTGCTATGCCGAAAAGATACTAGGGGTTTCTCAGAGAAAATGGAAGATGTTTCTGGGTCATTTTTAATGAGGTCGAAATTGCGGCTAATGATGTCCCTTACTTTGAAATTGAAGGGATGAAAAGTGAGAACTAGAGGTACTTTTTCATTAGAAATGGTAGCCAAAGGTTCGCTTAAGGTGTCTGAACGGGAAATGTTGGAGACCTTGTGTAAGGCAGTGTCTAAGAGGTGGGAAGGATAACCGCGATTAACAAAAAAGTTTCTCATTTCCAAACATTTGGCATTGAAATCATCATCTTCACTGCAGAGGCGGCGAAGACGAAGAAATTGAGAGAAAGGAATGGAAGTTTTGGTGTGTTTAGGATGATGAGAGGAGAAGAGGAGGTAGCTATGAGAGTCAGTGGTCTTGTAAAAGACAGAAGTGCTCAGCTTATTGCCATTAATGGAGACGAGAATATCTAAGAACGACACACACTAGTCTCACTGGTCTCCCATGTGAACTGGAGTGCTGGGTGGAAGTCATTAACATAGTTAATGAAGCAAACCAGGTCAGCGCGCGAACATGATGCAGTGCCTAAGCAATCATCAATGAACCGACCATAGTAGTCAGGTAGGAAACCAGTGTATTGTTCAAAGATTTGTTTTTCCACATAACCAACAAATAAGTTGGCATAGTTAGGGCCCATTTTGGTACCCATGGCTACACCACTAACTTGTTGGTAATGCTCACCATCAAATGAAAAATTGTTGAGGGTGAGCACTAACTCGGCCAGGCGTAACAAAGTAGTGGTCGATGGCTCCCGAGTTGTGCGTTGATCAAAGAAATATTTAAGTGCTTGAAGACCATCGTGATGCGGAATGACAGTGTAGAGTGATTTGACATCCATGGTGAAGATGAAATGATGTGAACCCTGAAAACTAATGTGGTCACAAATTTTCAGAGCATGTTTGGTGTCCTTGATGTAAGAAGGTAAATTCTTAACCAAGGGTGCCATGATGTGGTCAAGGTAGGATGAAATGGCTTGGGTAGGGCAACCACAAGCAGACACTATAGGTCTACCTGGGTTGTTGGGTTTGTGAATTTTGGGAAGGAAGTACATGACAGGTGTGCGTGGAGTGGTGGTTAGGAGATTGCTTGCTGTATCAGGCAATTCCCCAGTGGTGATGAGGTTGTTGATGGTGGATGGAATGGTGGTGTTGTGTTGGGATGTCAAATCACCATCAACTCTGCTGTAAAAAGCAGTGTCGTTTAGTTGCCTTTGAGCCTCTTCGCGGTACAAATCAGCTCTCCACACAACCAAAGCACCACCTTTGTCAGCAGGTTTGATGACAATATCATTCCGGCTACGCAATGATTTTAAAGCACTTAATTCACTAGAGCTGAGATTAGATGGCCTTTTGGGCCTAAAAGGTGGGAGCTGATCTATATCATGTCGACATTGTCGAATGAAAAGATCAAGGGAGCCAAATTGGCCTTCCGGAGGAGACCAGGAAGATTTTTTAGGATTAGCAGCCTCAAAAACATCCTTTTGTTGGATGGAGGAATTATTGTGAAAATATGCCTTAAGTCTTAGTCTTCTAAAGAAAGTTTCGGTGTCCTCCTTCACTGAGAAGGAGTCTATGGGCCCAGGGTTGGGAACAAATTTGAGACCTTTCGCAAGGACAGATCTCTCAGGGTCAGACAAGGGCAAATCAGGAGGAATCGTGACCACTAAATTGACATTACTGGTGGAGTTAGTGTGGTTAGAAATCGAAACGGGACGAGGGCCTACAAGAGTGTTGAATTTCGAAGTTTTACTCGCCTTGAGAAACGTGTAAAATTTCGAGTTCAACGAGCGAATAAACTGGGTGATGCCTGAATATATGACGGTAGGACAAACGTTAGAGAGGTTTGTCTTAACGTTCAAAATATCAGAATCAATTTGGTTGACGTGTTGGGACATTGAGTGAATGGTAATACGCATAAGACGACGACTGTGTTTATAACAAGCCGCCATGACACTTCTAGCCACGTGTTGTGAGTTAAAATAATTAAAATTAAAAGAAGATTTAAAACCATTGGGCACTACATTGTGGTGTAGGCAACGGCTTAAGAAAGAAATGTGATTACAGAAGCGTGTTTTATTAAGAATTAAATCGAAAAAGCGGAGAGAAGGTTTGGCGATAGACGATGAAAATAGTGAAATATAACATACTGTCGGAAACTGTTGCTATTTTCGAATTTCGTGATAATGCTAATGTAATCTATAATTAACTTTAATTTATTTGTAATTATTTTTGGACGAGTAAAAGTACTGGAACGAGAGCATGGTCAGCGAGAGATTCAGTTGGGAAAGGGAAAAACAACAGGGAAGTTTGTGAAGTGAACCGTGAATAACTTGTGAATTTTGTGAACCTTTAATAAATAATAACACCTTTGTGAAGTGTTTTAGATTTGGGAGGCGAATTTCCGACACAGTGGCACCTCCAACAGGGATTTAAGTGAATTATTGTGGCTCGAACAAGAGCAAGAACCTGACCGAGAATGCTCTTAACGCAATCAACCCAGAGGGATTATGAAGATCTATGTCGATTGGACGTGTTGGGTCTGGAAGACAAGCCTGAACATGACCAACAGGCAGTGCATGCAGAATTTCGTGAGCAACTGGTACGAGATCCTGAGGGATGGTATGAAACGGGCTTGCTTTGGAAAGGAAGCCACCCTCCTCTACCAAGCAACAAGGCTGGAAGCCTACGTCGGCTGACACAACTCCAAAACAGGCTTCAACGGATAGACAAAACAGAGAGGTATGCTGAGGTGATCGAGCAGCAAAAGTCAGAAGGGATAGTTGAGATGGCAATGGAACCACCAACAGGGAAAGAATTCTATATCCCTCATAAACCTGTGGTACGAATGGAAGCAGAATCAACCAAGCTACGTGTTGTCTACGATGCGTCAGCCCGAGAAATCCCACAAGCACCAAGCCTGAATGATTGCTTATACGCTGGCCCTCCACTTCAGAATCGCCTATGGAATGTGCTGGTGCGCATGCGCTTCCACCCAGTGGCCCTGACAGGAGATATTAAACAGGCGTTTCTTCAAGTTCGAATCAAGAAAGAAGAGAGAGATTCCCTTAGATTCCATTGGAAACCTAACGAACAGTCCAAGGTGGAAACATTGAGATTCACCCGAGCATTGTTTGGTCTGGTATGTTCACCCTTTCTACTAGGTGGAGTGGTAGAATGTCACCTGGAATCCTGGGAAGCCCGTGAACCAGAGCTGGTAGCTGAATTGCGTAGAAGCCTCTATGTTGATGACCTACTGAGTGGAAAACCAACCGTGGCAAGTGCAAAAGAGTTGAAAGAAGGAGCCATCAAGATCTTTCAAGATGCAAAGTTTACATTGCATAAGTGGCACTCCAATGCCCCCGAACTGGAAGGAGAAGAACCCAAAGTAGAAATGGAAGATACGTTTGCTAAGCAGGAGCTCGGTGCATCAAGTGATCCAGAGTCCAGTCTCCTCGGGCTTTCGTGGGACAAGCAAAAGGATCAGTTCAGTGTCGTGATACCCCAAATGAAAGATACTGTGACTAAGAGAGAGCTCTTATGTAACCTGGCAAGAGTCTACGACCCGCTGGGCCTCGTGACACCCGTGAATCTCAAAGGAAAGACCATTTATAGAGAGGCTTGCAAGGCAAAGATACCGTGGGATGCGCCGTTACCCAAACCACTGGCTGCAGAATACAGGCGATGGGTGAGAGAGTTGCCTAAAACAGTCACTGTTCCAAGGACTTTGACAACCCAACGCGAAGTCATCCAAGAAATCGAGCTCCACACATTTGGGGATGCAAGTGCCAAAGGAGTTTGTGCGACCGTCTATGCAATTGTGAAACAAAGTACCGGTATTAACGTGGGATTAGTCGCTGCCCGAGCAAGATTAGCCAAGCAAGATTTGACAATCCCACGTCTAGAACTCGTTTCCGCTCACATGGCAACGAATTTAGTAACGAATGTACGACAAGCGCTCGACGAAATGCCTGTCAAGAGATGCTATGGATGGCTGGACAGCACGGTAGCGCTCCAGTGGCTGAAAGGCGGAGGAGAATACAAGCAATTCGTAGCAAATCGAGTAAGAAAAATCCAAGCCCACCCAGATATCAACTGATGTCATGTCCCAACCCAGGACAACCCTGCAGATTTGGGAAGTAGGGGAGGAAGAGTCAATGACAACCAACTATGGTGGAACGGACCGTCGTGGCTTACTAACCAAGATGAGTGGCCTCAAGATATTGTGACGATCGCAACTCGTGAAAGTGAAACAGAAACCAAGGCAACAAGAGAAGTTTTCAACGCTGCCATAGAATCCATACATGTCCAATACTGTCGCATTCATACGGAACCTAAAGGTTATTTACCATCCGTAATCTATATTTTCGTTTCGTGAATTCATACGGATCGTATACGGATGGTAAACGTTATTTACGATCCGTAATCTACATTTTCGTTTCGTTAACTGCGTCATGCTGCGCAGCCTGCGCTTCACGAATGAACTCCAGCTGAGCTACAATATTGCATCCTCACCAAATGACCTTACCATCCGTACGGTTCGTACGGATGGTACGGATTGAAAATACTTAATTTACGATCCGTTACATCCGTCAACCACCAATCAACTGCAGCTGAGCGACCACATGACACCCTTACAAAATTAAACAACTTACGATCCGTACGCATCGTACAGCTCGTATACTGATTACAAATACTTCATTTACAATGGGTAAACCAAATATCGTAACTTTAAAACCATATTAACAATCACCTTGAAACGTTAAAGCAATAACAACTTATATTACAAAACGTTGAAGCACTAACAACTTCTCACGTCGCATGTGACACATGAGGATTGCCTCGTTCTAAAAAAACCTTGCAAACGCTCAAGGAATATGAATTTATATGACGTCGCTTGTCCTATATACATGATGATTTATACAGGATTGCCTCGTTCTAAAAAAAACTTGCAAACGCTCAAGGAATATGAATTTATATGACGTCGCTTGTCATATATAAAAAAACCTTGCAAACGCTCAAGGAATATGAATTTATATGACGTCGCTTGTCATATATACATGATGATTTATACAGGATTGCCTCGTTCTAAAAAACCTTGCAAACGCTCAAGGAATATGAATTTATATGACGTCGCTTGTCATATATACATGATGATTTATACACGATTGCCTCGTTCTAAAAAAACCTTGCAAACGCTCAAGGAATATGAACTTATATATGACGACTCGCTTCTCCGATATAGTTCCATGACAAACGCAATCGCTGTATGTTTCTTATTTATATCGTCGACGGCTTCAGTATAGTCACCTATCAAAGATTATGTAAATGCGTTCGACGCATGTCCACCAGTAAATGGTGAATGAAGATTGGTTTATAAACATAAAATTATGGTGTAACGAATTATCAAAATACAGTGTCTAAATTGAAGGTTAACCTCAATGTTTTTGACAACGGTGATCCCGCATTCCCGTTCGTTCGTTCCTTCGATTTGAAATATGACCGGTAGATAAGTCAGCCGCAAATATCACAAACATGAAGTTCGATTTGGCAAGCGTGTCGCTTCAATGGAAAATTTATAGTCGCGAGGCTTGCTCGTTTCATTTAAATGTTGTTCGAATTAGATGTATGGCGTTCAGATGGTCACATTGAATTTTGACATTATAAACGCGCCATATCATTACCGTATGTGATTTTAAAAACTAGGAGTTCTTTATATCAGAATGACAGAAGTGAAATGCTGCCTCGCGACTGACACAGGAGCAGTGAGTGGATGCGAGCTTGCCCGTAGAAATGTTCAGGATTAGGCCAGCAGAATGATGCAAGAAATTTCCTATAGCATGGCCGATCAAATAAATACAATGCAGAATATAAACCACGTAATATTAAAATAACATACGGTAATCATATGGCGCGTTTATAATGTCAAAATTCAATGTCACCATTTGAACGCCATACATCTAATTCGAACAACATTCACTTGAAACGAGCAAGCCTCGCGACTATAATTTTTCCATTCAAGCGACACGTTTGCCTAATCGAACTTCACGTTTTGTAATATTTGCGGCTGACTAATCGAGCGGTCATATTTCAAATCGAACTATAAACGAACGGGAATGCGGGATCAAGGTTGTCAAAAACATTGAGGTTAATTATTGAGACGCTGTATTCTCATAATTCGTTACAGCATAATTTTATGTTTATAAAGCAATCTTAATTCACCATCTATTCATCTATTGCTCCACATGCGTCGAACGCATTTACATAATCCTTGATTACTCCAGCTTAGTAAAGTACTGAAGCCGTCGAGGACGATTACAAATAAGAAACACACAGCGATTGCGTTTGTTATCGAAATATCGGGTAATCCGCATTCTTGTCCACAGACTCTCAAATACTCTCGAATTTTGGCTGTTCCAGTAAGCAAACGAAAACATACAAAACAGCGGACTCGAATTTAGTGTCAACTACTCGATTCCCAGTAAATAAATAACAGGTTATTTCTGGTTATTGTTACCGTGAAAGCAGAGAAGCAATCGTTCTGTAGTTTAATCCTGAACACTTCTACAGCCAACCTCCTGTGCACTTCTCCGTTGTGTCAGTCGCGACGCAGCATTTCACTTCTGATAAGAACTCCTAGTTACATGAATATAACATACGGCAGAACGTTCTCGACGCATATTTTTGACACACACAATACTTATTAGCCTATTCAACGATCGTCAACTCCGACTATACTATACCGTCTGTCGCAACTCGTACGGAACGACAGCTTTTTTGAGGGCTACCTTAGCTACACCGCACGATACTTATTATATTCACGGATGGTGAAACGTAGCATACGGTTCGTCACGACCCGTACGGATCGACACACTATATTTACGAATGGAGAATTAGCTTACCATCCGTTACGACTCGTACGGATCGACAACTTTTTTGAGGGCTACCTTAGCTACACCGCACGATACTTATTATATTCACGGATGGTGAAACGTAGCATACGGTTCGTCACGACCCGTACGGATCGACACACTATATTTACGGATCGACACACTATATTTACGGATGGAGAATTAGCTTACCATCCGTTACGACTCGTACGGATCGACAACTTTTTTGAGGGCTACCTTAGCTACACCGCACGATACTTATTATATCCACGACCCGTACGGATCGACACACTATATTAACGGATGGAGAATTAGCTTACCATCCGTTACGACTCGTACGGATCGACAACTTTTTTGAGGGCTACCTTAGCTACACCGCACGATACTTATTATATTCACGGATGGTGAAACGTAGCATACGGTTCGTCACGACCCGTACGGATCGACACACTATATTTACGAATGGAGAATTAGCTTACCATCCGTTACGACTCGTACGGATCGACAACTTTTTTGAGGGATGGTGAAACGTAGCATACGTTTCGTCACGACCGGTACGGATCGACACACTATATTTACGGATGGAGAATTGGCTTACCATCCGTTACGACCCGTACGGATCGACACACTATATTTACGGATGGACAATTAGCTTACCATCCGTTACGATTCGTACGGATCGACAACTTTTTTGAGGGCTACCTTAGCTACACCGCACGATACTTATTATATTCACGGATGGTGAAACGTAGCATACGGTTCGTCACGACCCGTACGGATCGACACACTATATTTACGGATCGAGAATTAGCTTACCATCCGTTACGACTCGTACGGATCGACAAATTTTTCGAGGGCTACCTTAGCTACACCGCACGACACTTATTATATTCACGGATGGTGAAACGTAGCATACGGTTCGTCACGACCCGTACGGATCGACACACTATATTTACGGATCGACACACTATATTTACGGATGGAGAATTAGCTTACCATCCGTTACGACTCGTACGGATCGACAACTTTTTTGAGGGCTACCCTAGCTACACCGCACGATACTTATTATATCCACGACCCGTACGGATCGACACACTATATTAACGGATGGAGAATTAGCTTACCATCCGTTACGCCTCATACGGATCGACACACTATATTTACGGATCGAGAATTAGCTTACCATCCGTTACGACTCGTACGGATCGACAACTTTTTTGAGGGCTACCTTAGCTACACCGCACGATACTTATTATATTCACGGATGGTGAAACGTAGCATACGGATCGTCACGACCCGTACGGATCGACACACTATATTTACGGATGGAGAATTAGCTTACCATCCGTTACGACTCGTACGGATCGACAACTTTTTTGAGGGCTACCTTAGCTACACCGCACGATACTTATTATATTCACCAATGGTGAAACGTAGCATACGGTTCGTCACGATCCGTACGGATCGACACACTATATTTACGGATGGAGAATTAGCTTACCATCCGTTACGACTCGTACGGATCGACAACTTTTTTGAGGGCTACCTTAGCTACACCGCACGATACTTATTATATTCACGGATGGTGAAACGTAGCATACGGTTCGTCACGACCCGTACGGATCGACACACTATATTTACGGATGGAGAATTGGCTTACCATCCGTTACGACCCGTACGGATCGACACACTATATTTACGGATGGAGAATTAGCTTACCATCCGTTACGACTCGTACGGATTGATACTCTGGCACTGCTTTTTCGAGTCGTCATGACAAAACGACTTGTCCGATGGTAACCAAAATTTCACGAAACTAACGATCCGTATGCTTGCTACAGTATTGGACAACCATCATAGAATCGACCGACCGACTTGACAAGATTCTGTCAAAGTTTTCCCTAAGGAAAGCCATTCGAATCAACGCATGGATCTCTCGGTTTACGCATAATTGTCGAGTGACCAAGGAAAAGAGACGGTCGGGACCTTTGACAACGCAAGAGATCAATGACCGACACACCTTTTGGGTGAAGCGAGCCCAGTCAACCCAAGATGAAAAGGGAAGTGAAGACAGACAACGCCTTGGTGTACAGAGGAATGAAGAAGGTGTCCTGGTATGCAAGGGTCGTCTTCAAGGTCAGTATCCTATATATTTACCCGACAGCCACCTTTACACTACAAAATTAGTCGAAGACGCTCACCAACGCACCTTGCACGGGGGAGTAGGCCTGACAATGGCGAAAATTCGAGAAAACGTCTGGGTTCCGAGACTGAGACAAGCAGCAAGAAAAGTCGTAAAAGGATGTCATGGTTGTCGACGATTTCAAATTAAACATGTTGATAGACCGCCGCCGGGAAACCTACCAGTGGACAGGACAGACGGAAACCGTCCCTTCCAGGTAGTTGGAGTTGACTTCGCTGGCCCTCTAAGATATCGCGTGACCAAGAAGAAAGAAGGAAAGGCGTACATAGTCCTCTACGCATGTAGTTTAACGCGGGCTCTCTACCTAGAGCTAACTACGAGCATGGAAACTGAAGAATTTCTTTCCACCCTCAAGCGGTTGATCGCTAGAAAGGGCAGACCTGAAAAGATATATTCAGACAACGCAAAAACCTTCACTGCCGCCGCCAAGTGGTTAAACAAAGTGCAACGAGATGAGAAATTCCACAACTTCCTGGCCAACGAAAGGATCAAATGGCAGTTCAACCTTAGTCGAGCCCCCTGGTGGTGGTGGTGGTGGGGGGGGGGGGGGGGGGACAATTTGAACGCATGGTAGGTTTGGTAAAATCCGCCCTGTACAAGTCTATTGGAAATGGCTGCCTTAGTTGGAGGGAACTTCAGGATGTGCTTTTGGACATTGAGGTAACCTTGAACGACCGACCTCTTGGGTACCAAGAAGACGACGTGCAGATGCCAACATTGACACCAAACAGTTTAGAGTTTGTTGGATCTACTCATGTTCCTGATTTAGAACCCCATCATCAAGTCGATACAGATTTACGCAAGCGGGCAAAGTATTTAAAGAGATGCAAAGATCACATGTGGAACAGGTGGACCAAGGAATATTTACGAGCCTTGCGCGAACGACACAATCTGAAACATGATACGAAGCCATTTAGTCTAGCTGTGGGGGCGTGGTTATCATCGCTTCCGAAGAACGCAATAGGGGTAAGTGGCCACTAGGAGTAGTTCAAGAGCTTTACACAGGCAGAGATGGAGTGATTCGTGCAGCCAAGTTGAAGACAGCAAATGGCTATCTGGAGAGAGCAGTAAACCATCTCTATCCTCTTGAACTGTCATGTGACATACAACCCACAACCAACAGTGGTCAACTCAACCCAACTCTGTTTTCCGACCTACGCGTGATGCAGCAGTCGCCGCTCGACTATGTGTCCAAGAGCTGGCCAGCGATGATAAAAACATTGAATGATGCATAGACAGAACTATCATAAAACTCTTGTTTACATTTTACTGTTTGCAAATTACCACAACATTGAAGCACTCAGTTTCCTTTGAAAACATATATCTCTGAAAGAGCTATATGGGGGGAGAGTGTCGGAAACTGTTGCTATTTTCGTGATAATGCTAATGTAATCTATAATTAACTTTAATTTATTCGTAATTATTTTTGGACGAGTAAAAGTACTGGAACGAGAGCATGGTCAGCGAGAGATTCAGTTGGGAAAGGGAAAAACAACAGGGAAGTTTGTGAAGTGAACCGTGAATAACTTGTGAATTTTGTGAACCTTTAATAAATAATAACACCTTTGTGAAGTGTTTGAGATTTGGGGGGCGAATTTCCGTCAATACCATTTCGTTACGAAGTTTACGGTTAAAATTTTTACGGTTTACCATTGTCGCTGTATGTTGGTATACAGTTAAAAGCTTCTAGGACTTATATATATAAGTGAGTTTTGGCTCACGAAATGTTAGAGTGCTCAATACCATATAAATAGAGCAACATATAAAGCATGAAGTACAGTTACCTTAAAGTCTTCGCTACCAGAGGTTTCACCCTAAACGGGATCATCAGGCGACTGAAAAATATCCAGGATTTTCAGTCGCCTGATGATCCCGTTTAGGGTGAAACCTCTGGTAGCGAAGACTTTAAAGTAACTGTACTTCATGCCTTCCCTTCCCATCCACTTTATGGACTATTACCAACAGTAAAAAACTCGTCAAAGAGACTTAGAAGTAAAAGTCGTTTGATGCCAAAAATTAATACTGAGCGTTTTAAAGATAGTTTTATAAATAGGTTAGTTTTTAGATATAATTTAGCAATTTAGCCTTGTAATTTATATATTAACTTATATACACTGTAACGTTCGATATGTTTTTTTATTGATTGAATAAAGACATTATTATTATTATTATTATTATTATTTATATATATATATATATGTATATATATATATATATATATATATATATATATAGCGAAATTCGAAAATACTTGCGTATAGCTACCTCAAATTTGTGCTTACAATAAAGCGGCAAACAATTACAAAAGCAATAAAATTAACGCTCTCCTAAACTGAATTCTATTTTTGATCGTGTATTTCCGGGGGTGCGCCATAGCCTTTTCCTGCGACTCGACTATAACAAATGTGTATAATTTCTTCATCAAGCTCATAAATAACTAAATCATTTTCAGATGAACCTCCACTAAACGTCACAGCATAACAAAACTAGGCTACTAGTGGCCAGAACTGAAGTGAACTGTTAGTCCACGCTTCGTAAATATGTAAGAATTATTTTGTAGAACTAATCAAGTACATGATTATAATTTACAAAATTCTGATTTAAATCTCTTGCCTCCAAAACCAAAACCAAAGACCAATTTTCTTAAAAAGGGTTTTTCCTACAGTGGAGCTGTTCTTTGGAATTCTCTTCAAAAAAATATTCGTTTGGCTCAATCATTGTCTGAATTTAAGAGATCGCGAAGGCAAAGGGGTGTAATCGAAAAAGTGATAACATTCTAATTAATCCTTGTTCAATTGTACTTTTTTATTCGTATTATAAGTTTCATTTTAGTTATATGTAATCATCAATATTTAATTATTAGCTGTATTTAGATAGTGCACGTAACTCAGGAAGACCACAGTTTGTGATGAGTTTTTGACGTGGGTAAATAAAGCATTTTATCTATATCTATGTAATTCTTGTATACAGAACATCATTATTAGTATAGGTAATAGCATGGTTTCATGTGGAATTTGGAAAAAACATGCACGAGTGGGTTCTTCAAAGACTATCAAAATTGCACGAGTCCGAAGGACGAGTGCTATTTGAGGTCTTTGAAAAACTCACGAGTGCGTGTTTTTTTTCCAAAATTGCACTCGAAACCATGCTATTACTTATTAATAATATACAAGAAAATGTTAGACAAAATGTTCTTCCAGCTACGAAGTTTACATACCACTCATTGCTCCACTTCTCGATGCTTTAATGGTTGAAAACTGCTTCATTTTGTTCACTAAATACGTCAAACGTTTTACTCATAGCATCTAACCTCTTCTAGTCTTCTTGCAGGGACTGTTATGACAATATTAAACCAAAATTCACTCTGTATTTCATCGAAATGTTCTTCGACAACTTTATGTTTTGGTCGCCATATTGGATTTTGTCGTGAAGGAAAAACCATCCTTCAAAATCCGCGTTGGCATTTCATTGGTTTTCCGGTAGTTTCCAGTTCTTTATTATTTTATTTTATTTTTTATTTTATTAAAAATAAAAAAATTGTCACACGAGAGCAATTAAGTCAACACATAGAAGAGGTATAAAGCAGGGCTGGCGTGTTGTGTGAGCTACAATCTTGGACAATAATAGTTGTAACAGTCAACCCCTCCCCCCGATTCAATGTTGTTATATGAAACTCCATTCCAACATTGTTTCATTTCGGTCAACATTGAATCGGGGGGAGGGGGTGTTACAACATTATTGTCCAAGACAGTCCTTGACTGATTTTTCTTAATATTGTATAAAATACAGCTAAAATATGATTTCTATTTGTAAATTAAAGTCAATAAACAATGGTGAAGTTTGAGACTGTTTCGTGCAATTAGTAGAAAGATATTTGCATTTAAAAATGTATAGATTGCGCTCTACTACGCACGCTTCTCCGCCATATTTCTCTGCCTGAAGCCCTTTCTTTGTCACTCAATAATATCTGCGTCACTAGTATTGCGAGAGAAAGTGTGAGAGTTGGTAACTTGGATAGGATAACTGTTGAAAGAGAGATGTATTAATAATATTACTATTGTTTAGAGATGACGCTCATATTTCAGCCGTTGCATGGGTGATTGATATCCGAGCCCGCTTTACTGAATCTATATCTGACATTGTGATGATTGGGGAAAACTAAGCACGTACGGTGTATTTCATAGACATTTCATAATAGAACGTTTTATTTAAGTTTAAATATTATTTCCCCAGCTAATACTATCAAGTATCAATGAATTGTTAATGGAATATAACTATTTTTATATTAAGATTAATAAGCTTCAAAAGCTAAGAAGACCCGCCGCTACCTTGTCGTTGAAATTTGAGAAATTATCCTATTGCCGCACGCGGTTTAGACGAAGCGAAATCTGGAAGAGGTTGAAATCATTCAATAAATAAGTGTAAAGCTTAAGCCTCTTTTATAGAATGCTTGTAAAGCCACATTTATTCATAAGTAGTTGGTTTAATTTCCCCTGCGCAACTATATACCGCCTTATGCAACGGTCTACCACGGTCTACCATGGGTTTCAAAGGGATTTACATGTATATTAATTTTGTTATATTGTAGTGGTAGACCGTGGTAGACCGTGGTAGACCGTTGGTGAATGGTTCAGATAACTATTTATTATATAAATTATAAAAACACAATGAATACCGACATAATTTTAAGATATAGTTTAATGTCCAATCGTCTTAGTGTTACTCTACATGTCAATACTTCAATCTCTGGCCTTTCCTTTCCCTAATATTTGTTATTCTTTTGCCCATGGAAGAGATTATGTTATTTATAATTTGGATGTCCAAACTACGGAGGGTATTTAATACTCGATATTGAAAATTTGATGCAAACTAATCTTTTAATGCTGTATCACTACCGTAACATAAAAAAACTGGGTGTTTTATCAAAATTAGGAAAATTGGGTCTTAGACAATCTTGGACAATAATAGTTGTAACAGTCAACCCCTCCCCCCGATTCAATGTTGTTATATGAAACTCCATTCCAACATTGTTTCATTTCGGTCAACATTGAATCGGGGGGAGGGGGTGTTACAACATTATTGTCCAAGATTGTCCTTGACTGATTTTTCTTAATATTGTATAAAATACAGCTAAAATATGATTTCTATTTGTAAATTAAAGTCAATAAACAATGGTGAAGTTTGAGACTGTTTCGTGCAATTAGTAGAAAGATATTTGCATTTAAAAATGTATAGATTGCGCTCTACTACGCACGCTTCTCCGCCATATTTCTCTGCCTGAAGCCCTTTCTTTGTCACTCAATAATATCTGCGTCACTAGTATTGCGAGAGAAAGTGTGAGAGTTGGTAACTTGGATAGGATAACTGTTGAAAGAGAGATGTATTAATAATATTACTATTGTTTAGAGATGACGCTCATATTTCAGCCGTTGCATGGGTGATTGATATCCGAGCCCGCTTTACTGAATCTATATCTGACATTGTGATGATTGGGGAAAACTAAGCACGTACGGTGTATTTCATAGACATTTCATAATAGAACGTTTTATTTAAGTTTAAATATTATTTCCCCAGCTAATACTATCAAGTATCAATGAATTGTTAATGGAATATAACTATTTTTATATTAAGATTAATAAGCTTCAAAAGCTAAGAAGACCCGCCGCTACCTTGTCGTTGAAATTTGAGAAATTATCCTATTGCCGCACGCGGTTTAGACGAAGCGAAATCTGGAAGAGGTTGAAATCATTCAATAAATAAGTGTAAAGCTTAAGCCTCTTTTATAGAATGCTTGTAAAGCCACATTTATTCATAAGTAGTTGGTTTAATTTCCCCTGCGCAACTATATACCGCCTTATGCAACGGTCTACCACGGTCTACCATGGGTTTCAAAGGGATTTACATGTATATTAATTTTGTTATATTGTAGTGGTAGACCGTGGTAGACCGTGGTAGACCGTTGGTGAATGGTTCAGATAACTATTTATTATATAAATTATAAAAACACAATGAATACCGACATAATTTTAAGATATAGTTTAATGTCCAATCGTCTTAGTGTTACTCTACATGTCAATACTTCAATCTCTGGCCTTTCCTTTCCCTAATATTTGTTATTCTTTTGCCCATGGAAGAGATTATGTTATTTATAATTTGGATGTCCAAACTACGGAGGGTATTTAATACTCGATATTGAAAATTTGATGCAAACTAATCTTTTAATGCTGTATCACTACCGTAACATAAAAAAACTGGGTGTTTTATCAAAATTAGGAAAATTGGGTCTTAGACAGTCCTTGACTGATTTTTCTTAATATTGTATAAAATACAGCTAAAATATGATTTCTATTTGTAAATTAAAGTCAATAAACAATGGTGAAGTTTGAGACTGTTTCGTGCAATTAGTAGAAAGATATTTGCATTTAAAAATGTATAGATTGCGCTCTACTACGCACGCTTCTCCGCCATATTTCTCTGCCTGAAGCCCTTTCTTTGTCACTCAATAATATCTGCGTCACTAGTATTGCGAGAGAAAGTGTGAGAGTTGGTAACTTGGATAGGATAACTGTTGAAAGAGAGATGTATTAATAATATTACTATTGTTTAGAGATGACGCTCATATTTCAGCCGTTGCATGGGTGATTGATATCCGAGCCCGCTTTACTGAATCTATATCTGACATTGTGATGATTGGGGAAAACTAAGCACGTACGGTGTATTTCATAGACATTTCATAATAGAACGTTTTATTTAAGTTTAAATATTATTTCCCCAGCTAATACTATCAAGTATCAATGAATTGTTAATGGAATATAACTATTTTTATATTAAGATTAATAAGCTTCAAAAGCTAAGAAGACCCGCCGCTACCTTGTCGTTGAAATTTGAGAAATTATCCTATTGCCGCACGCGGTTTAGACGAAGCGAAATCTGGAAGAGGTTGAAATCATTCAATAAATAAGTGTAAAGCTTAAGCCTCTTTTATAGAATGCTTGTAAAGCCACATTTATTCATAAGTAGTTGGTTTAATTTCCCCTGCGCAACTATATACCGCCTTATGCAACGGTCTACCACGGTCTACCATGGGTTTCAAAGGGATTTACATGTATATTAATTTTGTTATATTGTAGTGGTAGACCGTGGTAGACCGTGGTAGACCGTTGGTGAATGGTTCAGATAACTATTTATTATATAAATTATAAAAACACAATGAATACCGACATAATTTTAAGATATAGTTTAATGTCCAATCGTCTTAGTGTTACTCTACATGTCAATACTTCAATCTCTGGCCTTTCCTTTCCCTAATATTTGTTATTCTTTTGCCCATGGAAGAGATTATGTTATTTATAATTTGGATGTCCAAACTACGGAGGGTATTTAATACTCGATATTGAAAATTTGATGCAAACTAATCTTTTAATGCTGTATCACTACCGTAACATAAAAAAACTGGGTGTTTTATCAAAATTAGGAAAATTGGGTCTTAGACAGTCCTTGACTGATTTTTCTTAATATTGTATAAAATACAGCTAAAATATGATTTCTATTTGTAAATTAAAGTCAATAAACAATGGTGAAGTTTGAGACTGTTTCGTGCAATTAGTAGAAAGATATTTGCATTTAAAAATGTATAGATTGCGCTCTACTACGCACGCTTCTCCGCCATATTTCTCTGCCTGAAGCCCTTTCTTTGTCACTCAATAATATCTGCGTCACTAGTATTGCGAGAGAAAGTGTGAGAGTTGGTAACTTGGATAGGATAACTGTTGAAAGAGAGATGTATTAATAATATTACTATTGTTTAGAGATGACGCTCATATTTCAGCCGTTGCATGGGTGATTGATATCCGAGCCCGCTTTACTGAATCTATATCTGACATTGTGATGATTGGGGAAAACTAAGCACGTACGGTGTATTTCATAGACATTTCATAATAGAACGTTTTATTTAAGTTTAAATATTATTTCCCCAGCTAATACTATCAAGTATCAATGAATTGTTAATGGAATATAACTATTTTTATATTAAGATTAATAAGCTTCAAAAGCTAAGAAGACCCGCCGCTACCTTGTCGTTGAAATTTGAGAAATTATCCTATTGCCGCACGCGGTTTAGACGAAGCGAAATCTGGAAGAGGTTGAAATCATTCAATAAATAAGTGTAAAGCTTAAGCCTCTTTTATAGAATGCTTGTAAAGCCACATTTATTCATAAGTAGTTGGTTTAATTTCCCCTGCGCAACTATATACCGCCTTATGCAACGGTCTACCACGGTCTACCATGGGTTTCAAAGGGATTTACATGTATATTAATTTTGTTATATTGTAGTGGTAGACCGTGGTAGACCGTGGTAGACCGTTGGTGAATGGTTCAGATAACTATTTATTATATAAATTATAAAAACACAATGAATACCGACATAATTTTAAGATATAGTTTAATGTCCAATCGTCTTAGTGTTACTCTACATGTCAATACTTCAATCTCTGGCCTTTCCTTTCCCTAATATTTGTTATTCTTTTGCCCATGGAAGAGATTATGTTATTTATAATTTGGATGTCCAAACTACGGAGGGTATTTAATACTCGATATTGAAAATTTGATGCAAACTAATCTTTTAATGCTGTATCACTACCGTAACATAAAAAAACTGGGTGTTTTATCAAAATTAGGAAAATTGGGTCTTAGACAGTCCTTGACTGATTTTTCTTAATATTGTATAAAATACAGCTAAAATATGATTTCTATTTGTAAATTAAAGTCAATAAACAATGGTGAAGTTTGAGACTGTTTCGTGCAATTAGTAGAAAGATATTTGCATTTAAAAATGTATAGATTGCGCTCTACTACGCACGCTTCTCCGCCATATTTCTCTGCCTGAAGCCCTTTCTTTGTCACTCAATAATATCTGCGTCACTAGTATTGCGAGAGAAAGTGTGAGAGTTGGTAACTTGGATAGGATAACTGTTGAAAGAGAGATGTATTAATAATATTACTATTGTTTAGAGATGACGCTCATATTTCAGCCGTTGCATGGGTGATTGATATCCGAGCCCGCTTTACTGAATCTATATCTGACATTGTGATGATTGGGGAAAACTAAGCACGTACGGTGTATTTCATAGACATTTCATAATAGAACGTTTTATTTAAGTTTAAATATTATTTCCCCAGCTAATACTATCAAGTATCAATGAATTGTTAATGGAATATAACTATTTTTATATTAAGATTAATAAGCTTCAAAAGCTAAGAAGACCCGCCGCTACCTTGTCGTTGAAATTTGAGAAATTATCCTATTGCCGCACGCGGTTTAGACGAAGCGAAATCTGGAAGAGGTTGAAATCATTCAATAAATAAGTGTAAAGCTTAAGCCTCTTTTATAGAATGCTTGTAAAGCCACATTTATTCATAAGTAGTTGGTTTAATTTCCCCTGCGCAACTATATACCGCCTTATGCAACGGTCTACCACGGTCTACCATGGGTTTCAAAGGGATTTACATGTATATTAATTTTGTTATATTGTAGTGGTAGACCGTGGTAGACCGTGGTAGACCGTTGGTGAATGGTTCAGATAACTATTTATTATATAAATTATAAAAACACAATGAATACCGACATAATTTTAAGATATAGTTTAATGTCCAATCGTCTTAGTGTTACTCTACATGTCAATACTTCAATCTCTGGCCTTTCCTTTCCCTAATATTTGTTATTCTTTTGCCCATGGAAGAGATTATGTTATTTATAATTTGGATGTCCAAACTACGGAGGGTATTTAATACTCGATATTGAAAATTTGATGCAAACTAATCTTTTAATGCTGTATCACTACCGTAACATAAAAAAACTGGGTGTTTTATCAAAATTAGGAAAATTGGGTTCTTAGACAGTCCTTGACTGATTTTTCTTAATATTGTATAAAATACAGCTAAAATATGATTTCTATTTGTAAATTAAAGTCAATAAACAATGGTGAAGTTTGAGACTGTTTCGTGCAATTAGTAGAAAGATATTTGCATTTAAAAATGTATAGATTGCGCTCTACTACGCACGCTTCTCCGCCATATTTCTCTGCCTGAAGCCCTTTCTTTGTCACTCAATAATATCTGCGTCACTAGTATTGCGAGAGAAAGTGTGAGAGTTGGTAACTTGGATAGGATAACTGTTGAAAGAGAGATGTATTAATAATATTACTATTGTTTAGAGATGACGCTCATATTTCAGCCGTTGCATGGGTGATTGATATCCGAGCCCGCTTTACTGAATCTATATCTGACATTGTGATGATTGGGGAAAACTAAGCCACGTACGGTGTATTTCATAGACATTTCATAATAGAACGTTTTATTTAAGTTTAAATATTATTTCCCCAGCTAATACTATCAAGTATCAATGAATTGTTAATGGAATATAACTATTTTTATATTAAGATTAATAAGCTTCAAAAGCTAAGAAGACCCGCCGCTACCTTGTCGTTGAAATTTGAGAAATTATCCTATTGCCGCACGCGGTTTAGACGAAGCGAAATCTGGAAGAGGTTGAAATCATTCAATAAATAAGTGTAAAGCTTAAGCCTCTTTTATAGAATGCTTGTAAAGCCACATTTATTCATAAGTAGTTGGTTTAATTTCCCCTGCGCAACTATATACCGCCTTATGCAACGGTCTACCACGGTCTACCATGGGTTTCAAAGGGATTTACATGTATATTAATTTTGTTATATTGTAGTGGTAGACCGTGGTAGACCGTGGTAGACCGTTGGTGAATGGTTCAGATAACTATTTATTATATAAATTATAAAAACACAATGAATACCGACATAATTTTAAGATATAGTTTAATGTCCAATCGTCTTAGTGTTACTCTACATGTCAATACTTCAATCTCTGGCCTTTCCTTTCCCTAATATTTGTTATTCTTTTGCCCATGGAAGAGATTATGTTATTTATAATTTGGATGTCCAAACTACGGAGGGTATTTAATACTCGATATTGAAAATTTGATGCAAACTAATCTTTTAATGCTGTATCACTACCGTAACATAAAAAAACTGGGTGTTTTATCAAAATTAGGAAAATTGGGTCTTAGACAGTCCTTGACTGATTTTTCTTAATATTGTATAAAATACAGCTAAAATATGATTTCTATTTGTAAATTAAAGTCAATAAACAATGGTGAAGTTTGAGACTGTTTCGTGCAATTAGTAGAAAGATATTTGCATTTAAAAATGTATAGATTGCGCTCTACTACGCACGCTTCTCCGCCATATTTCTCTGCCTGAAGCCCTTTCTTTGTCACTCAATAATATCTGCGTCACTAGTATTGCGAGAGAAAGTGTGAGAGTTGGTAACTTGGATAGGATAACTGTTGAAAGAGAGATGTATTAATAATATTACTATTGTTTAGAGATGACGCTCATATTTCAGCCGTTGCATGGGTGATTGATATCCGAGCCCGCTTTACTGAATCTATATCTGACATTGTGATGATTGGGGAAAACTAAGCACGTACGGTGTATTTCATAGACATTTCATAATAGAACGTTTTATTTAAGTTTAAATATTATTTCCCCAGCTAATACTATCAAGTATCAATGAATTGTTAATGGAATATAACTATTTTTATATTAAGATTAATAAGCTTCAAAAGCTAAGAAGACCCGCCGCTACCTTGTCGTTGAAATTTGAGAAATTATCCTATTGCCGCACGCGGTTTAGACGAAGCGAAATCTGGAAGAGGTTGAAATCATTCAATAAATAAGTGTAAAGCTTAAGCCTCTTTTATAGAATGCTTGTAAAGCCACATTTATTCATAAGTAGTTGGTTTAATTTCCCCTGCGCAACTATATACCGCCTTATGCAACGGTCTACCACGGTCTACCATGGGTTTCAAAGGGATTTACATGTATATTAATTTTGTTATATTGTAGTGGTAGACCGTGGTAGACCGTGGTAGACCGTTGGTGAATGGTTCAGATAACTATTTATTATATAAATTATAAAAACACAATGAATACCGACATAATTTTAAGATATAGTTTAATGTCCAATCGCCTTAGTGTTACTCTACATGTCAATACTTCAATCTCTGGCCTTTCCTTTCCCTAATATTTGTTATTCTTTTGCCCATGGAAGAGATTATGTTATTTATAATTTGGATGTCCAAACTACGGAGGGTATTTAATACTCGATATTGAAAATTTGATGCAAACTAATCTTTTAATGCTGTATCACTACCGTAACATAAAAAAACTAGGTGTTTTATCAAAATTAGGAAAATTGGGTCTTAGACAATCTTGGACAATAATAGTTGTAACAGTCAACCCCTCCCCCCGATTCAATGTTGTTATATGAAACTCCATTCCAACAATGTTTCATTTCGGTCAACATTGAATCGGGGGGAGGGGGTGTTACAACATTATTGTCCAAGATTATTAAACCAAAATTCACTCTGTATTTCATCGAAATGTTCTTCGACAACTTTATGTTTTGGTCGCCATATTGGATTTTCTCGTGAAGGAAAAACCATCCTTCAAAATCCGCGTTGGCATTTCATTGGTTTTCCGGTAGTTTCCAGTTCTTTATTATTTTATTTTATTTTTTATTTTATTAAAAATAAAAAAATTGTCACACGAGAGCAATTAAGTCAACACATAGAAGAGGTATAAAGCAGGGCTGGCGTGTTGTGTGAGCTAGCTGCCCCTCAGTCAAATTAAAGATAATTAAGCTTGGTCGAATGAAGTTAGTACTTGGATATAGGTGACGGCCAAATAATTACTCCATTCTAGAATTTAAGACCTGTGTGAGTAAAGTTATTAGCGAGGTTAAGTTCGACTTCCGATGCGAGTACCAATATATATACTGAATACGGTTCTGATCATACGCAGTAGATAATTTAGCGACGGCGTATGGGATTTCGCTAGTCAACACTTCCGAAGTAGACCGAATTTCGGAAGTCAGTTTGATGGGATGAACCAAATTATTGTATTGTTGGACTTTGTTTATGCAGACCGAATATGCGAGAAGGGCGAGAAGAAGCCGTTCCTCGTCTATTTAACAATTAGTCACCGAAGTCGAGGTGACTATCGGTGAATATTTACCGAGCCGCGAAGCGGCGAGGTAAATACACCGATAGTCACCGAGACTGAGGTGACTAATTGTTTTAGTATAATTTCAGAGGTTGATAAAAAACCAATAACGTTGAAACAAAAACTTTTAAACAACTGCTTTCATTTTAACAGTGGTGATTCTGTTTATTCACAGACGATGTTAGCAAGCCACAGTCTTTGTCAGTAAATAATTTCAAAAAAAGAGTAAACAACATCCTACTTTGGAATTGAACTTGTACATACATTCAAGTATATGCTAAAAAGACTTTTATTCTGGTGTTTTGGACCCTGTGTTACGGCGTTTTTGCACTTAATTCATGTTCTTCACTCGTGACGAGTTTTTCGAAAACATCGCTACGACCAAAACCTAGCCAAAACATACAAAAAAATAGGTACGCAATGCGTACATGCGGATACTGGTATTTATTTGGCCTACAGATAATGATTGAACAACGTAAATTGTTCACTAAAACATACTGAAAATGCTTGATAACCTTGCGACATATCAGCATATGTTCTCACGTATCATCTAGAATCGACAATAATTATTAATTTTTAAATGCCCTTACTTAAACTCCAACCCAATCCCTAACCCAAGCCCGGCCCCAACTCTAATCTTAACTCTAATCTTAAAATGACAATTTTATAGGTAAATTGGGAAAACAGGAAATCCGATCGCTAATCGCATTGTTAAAAGAATGTGATAATATATCGCTTTCGTTCTAATCTTTACTACGTTAGACTCTGGTAACACATGAATTGATTTGTCTCAACAATGATCAACGCGCTTTTTCAATAAGTATTTTATACGCCTACATGTAACTCAAGCAGTAAGGGACATCATTAGCCGTAATTTCGACCTCATTAAAAATGACCCAGAAACATCTTCCATTTTCTCTGAGAAACCCCTAGTATCTTTTCGGCATAGCAAAAACATCCGGGAAAACATTGTTCACAGCTCACTGCAGCAAGCCTTGGTATCACATGTTGGCACCAGCTCTTGCTGTCGTGGTAGGTGCAATACCTGTAAATATTTAGACTCCTCAATTTCAATTTCTGCTCCAAAATGTAGGTTCAACATAACCCATAGTTTCACTTGCACTTCCTCCAACCTCATTTACTGTATCACTTGCAGTAAATGTCCCATGCTTTACATCGGAGAAACTGGAAGACGTTTAGGTGACAGGTTTGTTGAACACCTTCGTGATGTCAAAAACAATGTGCAAAACAAACCTGTTGCCAGGCGCACTTCAACAGTGCCAACCACTCCTTTTCTAACATGAAAATCTGCGCTATTCAGCCCATTACAGGTTGTAACGATACTCGACGTAAACAAGAAATGCGTCTCATTTACAAACTTGGTGCCATTCACCCTCACGGCCTCAATGAGCGATTCTCTTTCATTTAGCTCACTCCACCACCATATTCCACACCTTTTCCTTAACCTTTTCCAGATGACGTAAATAGTGATTTATAACCTGTTTCTTTGCCTATTTGCAGGTAGCTGACCCACAAATTGGGTCAGCACCTGCACACAGGCTAAAATTACATATTAATTTATTTGTTTACTTTGTTTTTATTGGCTTACATGTGTTCACGTGATTCCCATTGTAGATCTGCTATAAATACGCGTGACCACATGTGAGTTGTTTACTAATTTCTCCTGACGAACTAGAAGCCTTTAACTGAGTACCAAGTACAGTTGATTTCTTTCTGCGTATATATATATACACAGACAATCAGACATATAGCAAAGACATCTTGGCCAAGGGCCTAACATGTGTCAACAGTACACTAGAAACATTAGTTAAGACATGAAACACGGTCCCTATAATCGCATTAAAAAATATGATACTTATATCGAGTGTAATGTTAGAACTCAACACAATAAGCGTGTGATCATGCCACACGTATATTCGAATTAAAGCATTAGAGGCTTAGAGCCGGCGCAAAGAACAGCCTGAAAATTTCTGCTTGTGAATTATAGTTAAACATCTCGGCCCAGCGCTTATCATGTTAACACTTCAAACATTAATTCAAAGGCTATTCAGGTTTCAGAAATATTGTTTCGAACTGTTTAACACTCTTGTCTGAGCAAAAACGTTATAAATTGACTATAGAAATAACAATAATCGTTGATTTCTAACGATTAACCCCAATCTGGAAATCTGTAACCCCTATACTAAAATGTTTGAACACACGGTAAGGTTAGGTAAATCATAGTTGGTAAATCGGCAAAAACAGGAAACGCGGACGCTAATCGCATTGTTAAAGAATATGATATCTTTATGTTTTATCTGTCTATGTTTTAGACTCTGGTAATATATGCACTGATGCGTCTCAATAAATCAATGTTCAACGCGTTTTTTGAATAAGTATTGAATACGTCTACATGTAACATAAACAGTGCCAAGCACGGTGGATTTCTGCGTGTAAACCTTTAGCTAAAACATCTTGGCCGAGCGCCTAACACGTAAACATTTCAAACATTTAGTAGTTAAAAGGGCATTCAGATTTCAGAAAGATCTTTAATCCGAAGCCAAACAAGCGCTGACACTGTTTCTTCGTCCTTGGAAAGCTTGTCGTTTAGGCGACAAAGTCGAAAGGCGTTCCAGAATAATTAGAGTATAAACACCTTGTATGGTTTGATTACGTGATGCTGAGATGAACACGAGAAAGTATTGCATGTAAATATGCAGTCAACGCGCGTTTGTATTTATAGTATAAAAACAACAGTACATACATACATGTACATAAAAATGTATTAAAATGCTGAAATACATATTGTTTCGAAACCAGACAATCCACAAAAATTCTCAAAACCGTTCAAATTTATACCGACAGGCCAGTAGTCCACTGTCAGCTGTCGTCTTGTCATATATTTCTTGGCGTCTTGTGATAGCGCGCAAATGTTCATCACCTGAAACAAAACTCGACAACTTTCTATCTGCCATTCATTGTTCTGGTACACGTTCATAAACCCTTCGGACATACAAATAAGACTTCTGAAGTATGCTGATTCGGATCCGCTATTGGTCGTTTGCCTTGATCACGTGATTGACGAAAACATTCGTACACACACACAAACACACAAACACACAACCGCGCTCATGACATAGCGGATATGGTTTAGCAACCAGTATCCGCAAAAATACGAAGAAATATAGAAAATATACTTCCTTACCTTTATAAAGTTTTGTTTTTACGATATTTGATATGTACAACATCTCAGTGATAAGTGTTTTCAGTATTATGCTCTTTTGTTTGTCTCAAAAACTACAGACCCCATTTTGAAAAAAAAAATCAACACTTCAATGAATCGACAAATTCTAAAATGTCATACTTCAAAATGACAACTCCGAGGGAGAGACTGAAACGAGTAAAGTCAGTGCAGTGTTGAATAAGTACCAATCTCTTTTCCAAAACTACTTTTGAAGAACAATTTCTTGTGATGTAATAGTCACCGCGCTAGGCGGTGACTATCACCTCAGATTCACCGCTGAGCGGACCAATCAGATGGCTGGAAAGCCTCTTTTCCACTAAAACCACTTTTCGAGGTTAATATTATATACGCGCCAGGGTGGAATCCATGTATGTCACGCCGAAGATCTTCGGCGTGGAGTTTGAAAATCCTCGGCGTACTGGCGTGAGATCGTGGGGCTGTCGGACTGGGGAATGCAGATGCATCCAGCAGCGCAGCACGTCGTTTGCCGGAATTGCCGGTTTGCGATAATCGTGCATACAGTATGGTTATAAGGCGGGTTTTTTCTTTCGTAACGTCAAACGGCCGTGAATTTTCATTCACGTGATTATTAATGCTGTCGTTTGCGGGGAACAGGCCGTTAACCGCCAACGGTGGTCAAAGCCAGTAATATTAAATACAGTAGAATTTTGCGGCGTAATTGCGTAGCACATCGAAAGCCTTGGCGTGGCATTTTGTGATTTTGAGGACCTTGGTTTTGGGCTTTTGGCGTGGTATTTTGAAGGTTTGGCGTGAATGGTGTGTCATTCCGAAGACCTTGGCGTGGTATTTTGAAAGCCTTGGCGCATCTTCGGCGTGAGGTTTACACGGATTCCACCCTGGTATACCCGCCATGTTTCACAGTTTCAGTATTCCCATTACAATTAGCAAGCTTATCGGATTTCGAACAACGAATCGGAAGCGGAAGTGTATAGAATATCGAAATTCGGGAGTCACCAAACTCGTTTTTGAACTAAATTGGATTAAATGTAAATTTACGGCCATTTTGAAACGTCACTATTGTCATAGCAACGGCTAAAACACATTATCTGTTAATTAGTATTTGATCCCCTGAACGTTATTCAATCAATCAATCAATCAATCAATCAATCAATCAATCAATCAATCAATCAATCAATCAATCAATCAATCAATCAATCAATCAATCAATCAATCAATCAATCAATCAATCAATCAATCAATCAATCAATCAATCAATCAATCAATCAATCAATCAACCAACCAATCAACCAATCAATCAACCAACCAACCAACCAACCAACCAACCAACCAACCAACCAACCAACCAACCAACCAACCAATCAATCAATAATTTATTTATATACATAACGCCTAGGAATTACAAACTCGTTAAAACGCGCACGTGTCATAAATATCTATTAATAGAATTATCTATAAAATTATCTATAAAAAATTGTTCTAACCCAGAATGAGATGCAGTTAACAATATAGCATACTAGTTATTATACAAAAACGGGGTAAATTCCACATTATTGAGCATGATATGAATTTTTCTAAACGTTTTTGTATTTGGTGCTGCACGAACTTCAGTCGGCAGATTATTCCAAAGATGGCTGGTAATATAAGAAAAAGAGTTTTTTAACCACTTTGAATTAAAACGACATTGCTTCAGTTTTGTACCGGCATATTATAAGAAGATATTCGTAGTTTAAAAAAGTTCTGAATACATGATGACCTTGTTCTGTCTTACATTTGAAAAATAAAACTAATGATTTAAAATATCTAAGAGTTGTTGAAGTGTTCTTAAATTTACTGACCGAAGGGCCTTTTCGTAAGTGTATAATTTAGGTAGCCCAAGATTGTTCTATAATAATATAGAAAACGGCGTCTTCTAGTTTATTTGACCGTGTCTTTGTGATGTTAAAGACGTATAGTCAGCACTTAGATCTTAGCTCCATGGTCTACATGCAATATTAGTATTAAGCAGGTGTATTGAATTGTTCTATTAGACTATTGACTTATCGGCCCAAAACGCACTCTGTGGGTAGTGGAAGCACAACCTCCAATTTCATGCATGTACGCCTTCCGCCTTCGGTGCCACGTTATCTGTTATTTAAATTAACTTGAATTTGACAAAAATTTGAAAAGAGAAGAATTTGACAAGAACTTGCTTTTCACGTATTGATTTGTAAGATGGCTGCGACAGATAATATTAGCTGGCAATCAAGTAAGAAGACTGTCTTGGAAAGGAATTGCCATATGTTCAATAATTCATTCATGAGCGACGTTACTCTTATTTGTGAAGGAGAAGAACACAGTAGGCAGCATTTCCATGCTCATAAGTATGTCCTAGCGACCAGTAGTCCTGTCTTCGCAACCATGTTCTACGGAAGCATACCGGAACAGAACCCTCGTATTTCTGTGCGTGATGCCACTGAAGAAAGTCTCGAAGCGTTTCTTCGTTTCTTGTATACGGACGTTTGGGAAACGACGCCAGACATTGCTTTAAAGCTCTTACACTTGGCTGATCAATATGACGTCCCTTCACTGACAGAGCACTGCGTCGCGGTTCTTCAAAGTAATCTTGCGCCAAGTAACGTTTTTAAGTTCTTGGAGAAGTCCACACTACTTCATCTGAGCGAACTGGAAGAAAAATGCTGGAATGTCGTAGATAGCGAAACGCGACAAGCTATTGCATCAGAAGACTTCACTTCCATCGCACAAGAAACACTGCTTGCTCTACTTCAACGCGATACCCTTCGCATGGGAGAAATCCCACTTTTTGAAGCGGTCATGAAATGGTGTGACCACCAGTGTGCGATCAAAGACCTCGATGTCAATCTTGTGAACAGACGAACGGTTCTTGGTACAGCCGTTTATCAAATACGCTTCCTTCTGATGACACAAGATCATTTCACACACAACGTTACCGCCAACAGCTTGCTCACAGATGACGAAATTGTTCCAATTTACAAGGCTTTTTCTGGTGTGATGACTAGGGACTTACAATGGACTATAACTAAATCACGGTGTACTTTGTTGAGATTTGAAAGATTTTCTTGTGTCGACGTGAAGGCTCCTCGCACGAAAATGTCCATCTCCAAATTGTTCAGTTACCAGGGAAACGAGCACAATAGTAATAATTCTTGGCATTACTTTTTGAAATTACCCGATCGTCTCTCCTTCACTGTCGAAGAAAAGGTCTTTTTGCATGGCGTTCGTTTGTTTGGAGCAAAAAACTGCGAGTATGAAGTCACGTTAGAAGCCAAATACTATGACATTAATGTCAAGTTAGACGCCGAAGTCGAAGTAAGTGATACTTATATTTCAGAGTGTGTCGGAGAAACTGGTCTCTATGCATTTGATGTTTTGTTCCATTATCCAGTCATTGTGAAAGGAAAGGTTGAACTAACCGCCGCGATAAAAGGTCCAAGGTCGTCTTATGGAATGAACGGAAAGCCACAGACGTGCATTGGAGATATTACTCTGATATTTGCCAATGCATTTCCACCGTCTCCGTCGAATGGGACTGACACACGACAAGGCCAGTTCTACGAAATTATTTTAAGCGCAACCAACGCGTGATTTCAATCTGAGCGATCAACGACGATCTTATGTTAGGTCAAAATAGACAGGGAGACTGAAGGCGGAAGATCTTTAACTGTGTCAAGTAGTAACGGTGAAACAGATTGCCAAACTCAGTTAAAAAGACTGAGATTTTGACGTAATATTTTAAACATGAGCAGAAGTGTTTTCATCAGATTTAAAACACGAAGCCGTACTGCAAATGTTTTGAACTTATAGCTTCAAAAATCACCCACTTAGTAAGTTCATTAGCGTAGTAATTTTGAAAATAATAACGTTGTACAATGTGTATAAAAATCCCCGGAACCCTTAGAAAATGAATTAGTATTCTTTTAAAACAACCTATTGTAGCAGTTAGAAAGCCCTAAAAGCGCTGCGTTATAAATTAGTCAGCACATAAGTTAAACAGGAAGAGAAAAAGCTTTTAAATACTTTCACCATGCATACACTTCAAGTTATCTTAATTTCCCAGGTGTATAAGACCGTGTCAGTTTTTACGCCTCCGTGGCTCAGAGGTGTTTAGGGCTTTCAAACTACAATAGGTTGTTTAAAAGAATACTAATTCATTTTCTCCGTTTTTTTATACACACTGTATATTTAAGCCGAGAAAATAAAAGCTAAAGGTAAATCAGAAGAATTCTTTATCAGATATAAAACCGTGGACATAGTAGGCAGTGTTGAAATAACAATCGAAATACAGTAAGGTTAGAGCGGGAGCGCTGGTCACATACAGTTTCTTTGGGAGAGTGAAATAACACAGCTGCTTTTGCAGGCTAAAGAATATCGTAGCAACTCAAAAACGGTCTTATTTGCATGATAATCAAGACTTTAGATCAAATTAATATTTACACAGATGACAAGTGTTTTGAGCTTAGTTTCCATATAATCGCCTGCGATCGCTGTCAGTACACGGCTTCAGTTCACTTTTGAACGCGCGGTTCGGAAGTTCGTTGCCAAGTTTCAAATCAGAAGTTGATTACAAAGCTCGATTTGATCATAGTCAATCGAAATATGGTCTGGAAACTCAGCTGAAGTCTTTGGTCTATTTTTTGTTCGCCTTTATGCATTTTTGTGCAAGGTGCACGGTCACTGAACACATTGTATTTTAGTATAATGAACGAATTGTCTAATAGTAACGTTTCAGTTCAATCACTCAACCGTGCTATTTAAATATTAATAAACCTAAAACAGAGGATGTGCACGGTGTAAGGTACGGTTCAACATAAAATCACAGCTCATTATAGGCGCTTTGAAGTTTGCCGAGTTTCCGGACCATACCTCGATTGACTATGATTTGATGTTCGATTCGAAGTTCACCTTTATAGTTACGGAAAACCTTTGGTCGATCGGCCAGACTTACTGTCTTACTCTTGATACGATTTCTTTCGTAAAGTATGTTGTTCATCATTTTGCAATTCCAAATTACCAACTGCGTGAGCCAGAAAATGGCGCAAAGCTGAACTTCGAATCCAACATTCGAACTTCAAATCGAACTTCGTTATCAACTTCAAAATTTGGTAACATAATTTGAAAAGTGAACTGAAATCGGCCAAATCAGTACTAATCGAAATATAGTAAGGTTAGATATCGCCAGGGGCGTAGGAAGCAGTGTTACTTTGGGGGGGCTACTTGAGTTTGTGTAATGCGCGACTTTGCCACAAATCCGCCTAGGTGGTCTGGGGGCATGCCCCCCCCGAAAATGATGAAATTTGTAAGTCCAAGAAACACATTTTAGGCTATTCCTGGCAGGCAATTTCCGCAAAATTAAATTGCCAGGCAACTAGGCAAGGATCACATGCAGATATTTTCAAGCGCTATGTTAAAAACAGTCAGACTACATAAATATTGGCATTCACTTTTACTTAACAAGTTAACTCAATATACATAAAATTATATAGAAAAACAATTCATGTTTTCCCAAAGAATTGTTCCCTTCGTTCATTCACTGCAATGAAATTTGATGCCACACTGTTCAAATTTATATTGCCAGTTCTTGATTTGTGACAGTGGAGAAGGAGAACATGATTGAGTCTTTCTTAATTGCGTCATGGATGATCTGAGGTAGTTCTTGAGCCTTCGCATAGCTGAAAATGTTCTTTCAGATGTTGCTGTCGTCACAGGTATAGTAAGGAATAGCTGTATTAAACGATGAACCTCTGTGCATAAGTCCTTAGCACCAGGAACTTCCTGCATTGACTGACACATTGTCCTGATATTTGTAACTTGCTTCACAGGTATTCCTGTTATCTCACCATACCTCTTGATAATATCCGACAGCATTTGTAGATGGATAGGTAGGCGTATCATTTGTAGATCCTCCTTGTATATGATTCGGACACTTTCAGGTATTGTAAACTCCTGACCATTTGCAGCTGCTAGTAGCATTTTTTCGATGTCAGCGACAGAGGTCAAATCACTTTGATTGAACCGCCTGGAGATTTCATTAGAGACAACATCTAGAACTTCAAAATACTTTTGTCTGTAGTAATCCTTGGGAGTTTCAGGCTGGTAACATTCTGCTTCATTGGCTGTTCTTCGAGGGGGTTGCGTCGTCTTGGTAGCACTGGCTCGTCAGTTAGATCATGGCATTGTTCAACCACACGATCATAAAATGCATCATATGCAGATTCTGTTCGTTGTCTTTCAATAAAAGCCATGGTAAGCTGTGCAGCTCCTTTTGCTTCTTGGATTGTGGTGTCTTTTCCTTGAAGTGTGATTGATAATTGCTCTGAAGCACTAAACACCAAAGAGCAAAATTTGAGACCAAAGAAAGTGCTGAACTTCTCCAGCTGCACCAATAGCCCTCCCGCTTTAACAGCACAGGTATCATTTTCAGTTTCGTGAACCTCATCTAGTACAGAACACACTGTACTGTAGTTGGCCAATACTGCTCCAATTGCACCAGTACGGACTGTCCACCGAGTTGGACATAGTGGTCGTAAATTACTTGTGTCAGGTGACATTTGTGATTTGATGCTTTCAAAGAGACTTGACCGTTTTGCAGAATTCCTTATTAGTTTCGCTAATTCTGTTACTATGTCAAGGGTATCCCGGACATAGTACAGGTTCGAGAAGCATCCTGAAGACAGAGGTTCAAACAATGTGCCAAACAATGCACATGAAGTGCTGACGGTTGCTCAGACTTGATGCGTGCAGCTACTCCACTAACGTGACCAGCCATATTTGCTGCACCATCATATGCTTGACCTCTGCATTGACTAAGTGGTAGAACACACCGAATAAGAACATCTTTCAAAGCACTCGTGAGTGTTTCGGAATCAGTTTTTGGTACTTGAATCAAGCCAATTGGCTCTTCTTGGATTTCATAACTACTGCTTACCCATCTGATAGCTACACCCATTTGTTCATTGTGGCTAATATCAGTGGCTTCATCCGCCATTATAGAAAACCAAGAAACTCAGGGGCGGATTTAATATACGTCAAACACGTCAAGCGACTAAGGTAAAAAATCTGAGATGGGAAAATTTAAGGGTTTCTTCTGATTTTCCCATTTTTAACGTATTTGGCAAGATACGGTTTATTCTTTGCTGGAGAATAATTTCATAATTTCTAGAGCCCTCGTCAGACGCCGCGCAAGTTATTCTGTGGCGACTGTGGCCGCCATCGGCCCCGTAGCCTGCAAAGCAGGCTTAGCTTGTACTAGAACCGTATAAGAGGTAACTATGGCGGGAAGTGGTCACCGACCGGCACGTCTATCCACGTCAAAATGGCCGAAATACGTCGGAATCATGAGTGCTGATTGGTCAAAGCCAATGGAATTACGTCGGAAGTAAATGCAATTACGTCGGAAGTAAATATTTTTAACGCAGGCTAGATTTTGATTGGCTAGAAACTAAATCTTGGCCGCAATCCGCCGCATGAAGCTCATGGCTTCAACAAACGTCTTAGAACGTGTGCAGAGCGCTCTGAAGAGTAATAACGATGAGTTATTGTGACAAATCTATTGCGATTTGTCTTCAAAAATCCAAGCTTCTGCTATCCTCTCGGATCGGAAGCTTCATGCGAAGTTTAGTGTTATCCTTATACAAGGATGGAAAGAAGACCCAACACATGAAGGCGGACAAGCTAGAGTAAGCCATATGTCGCTCTAAGGTAAGCTTATAGGTACAGTAGTTCATCGATATGGATTCAATATCGATGTTATTCTTTTGTCATCTTTATTGATATCCGTTCCATATTAGCATAATCTGCGTTGAGCACTTGAGCACACTGGTATAAACCAATGCTATTAAATGCTTCATGTAATACTATAAACACTACTTAGTGTTTCAATTCTAGATACTCACTAGTATATCATAATCATGATGCAGAGACAGATTGCCTTTCCACAGTAGTTTACATAATACATTCGTCCTCAGTTCATATTACAAGTCAGTTAATTGTCTAATGTATAACATACAGTATTATAAGTAATAACATATAACTTTTAAACATATAAGTAATAAGGCTTGGGCCTGGGGAAACAGATCAAAAGCTAAGCAATAAATATCTAACATTTCTACAAATTTCCATGTATTATCGTTATACATCAAGCAAGCATTCTTCTCACATGTGGCTATTATGAAATTTTAATCTGATAATTGCACTGGACAGGAATTGAACATGGGTTGCTGGTGCCTGAAAACCAGACAGCTCATAGTAACATGGGATAGTAGGGGGATGGGTAGTGGAATATTAGATGGGGGTTAGAATGATCGGGATGATGTAGAGAGTTGAGCTCCTCTATGTCTGTAGCCACAACTGCAGTTCACGATCATCATCACAGCGTAATTTTAGTAACTGGATTAAATTACCTTCACCTTCATCGTGGCCTCTGATTGCCAGTCCTTGACGTACCAGATATTTTAACGAAGAAAGCTGCTTTAACAACATCTGCTGCCTTGTTTGTTGTTGTTCTTTATGAGCTCGGTCTAGTATACCACCAATGTTTATTGAGCTCTTTAATTTCATACACGCTTCGGAATGAGCTTGACTTGACTCGTGGGTAGTAAACCGTTGTAGTCCTTTTTTCCAGTTACAAAATCCTTCTTTCGAAAATGCAGCATCTGCCTTGGTACTGAATGTCATTAGACCTCTGTGTTCAGCAATTGAGCAATAGAAACAAAATAGTTTCGATCTAGTTTCACACAACGAAAGCCATGGGTATTGCTTAAACCAACTTGCCTTCACTACTCTCCCTTGTTTTGACTTCCCTTCACCTTGCATTCGCTTCGTTTTTGTCAAAATTTTTATGGATGTTGGTTGATTAGCCTTCTCACGGTTAGTATTACAACACTGCGCTGTACATTCCGACTCTACATTGAATTCGATGTCTTGACGATCGGAGTTTTCTTCCTCTTCACCGGGATCACTTTGGTCTTCTTCATCATCGTTATCAATTAATGAACCTCCAGAAGGACCAGAAATAGAATTGTCATCAATCAACTCAGAAGTGCTTTTCTTTGCAAAGGTTAACGTTTGTTTTTGCCTCTTCATGCTGACATGCTTTTATTCTTCAGCTTCTACTAGTTTTCAGCTTCAGAAAAATGGTCACATAGCATGGGGGTTCTACCGTGCGTACTGGGTTTTACTGCAGCCCAGGCCCCTCGCGTCCCTGCCTGGTGATGCCTGCAGAGAAATAGATTTTGGTCATATGACGAATTTCCCGTTGTGTACGAAAGAAATTCATATTTTTATGGTGTTAGGAGGATTTATTTTTTATTTTTATAAATTATTACCAACGATCTCTTTAACTCATTTAATCTCAAACCGTTGTTGGGCAAAATATTGGGGGGGGGGGGGGGGGGGGGCTAATATCAGCAAGTTAAAATATTGGGGGGGCTGCAGCCCCTTAGCCCCCCCGGTTCCTACGCCCTTGGATATCGCTCGAAACGTTAGACTCCTAACGACAATGGCAAATTAATTCGAAGAAAGCGTGTAGGTGTATTTTATCTGCAACATCAACCATTCCATTGCCAGAAACCTATTTGCATCTTGTTGACAGGTAATGTCACGCGTCAATGGTTCTATGAGGGTATAAATATGGGACCTGTCGTCACAACGATCATCCCCGATGAATACACTAGATCAGAGTGTCGAAACGTTGGGTCATGAACAGTAACTTTTTAAGCTACGTTCTCAAATTCATTAATAATTCATGAGATAATCAATCAATCAGAAGCGCTGAATTGCACCACGTGAAGGGACTTGAAATACCAGGGAAGTACTGGGCAGAGGACTTGAAATATTATTTCCAGTCCAAGGTCTGGAAATAATATTTCAAGTCCTTGGACTTGAAATATTACTTCACACAATCGGTTATTCAACCATACACTAATTGCTGCCTCCCCTCAGGGAGGCAGCACACTATTCTTGACGTTGCCTCGTGCCCAGGCCTTTGTCCGAGCTATGTAAAGCCGACCAGATCTCGATTTGTTAAATTTTGCGGATGTTTGTTTGTTTGTCTGTCGGCATTACGTCATCCATATATGAGCTGATGTGACTCAGTGCGCATGTTCCGCTACCACGCTGCCTTCGATACTCCGGTGGTTGTTCTGGTTCAGCTTGTCGAAGTTCTTCCTCCACAGAAAATTCACGGTAAGAACAATACATCATGTCTTTATTTTCTCGTGGAAGTATTCATCAAGGCCCTGAAGGTTTCAGTGGCCAGTCTCGAGGAAAGCAGTGCTCTTTCATGAGTTTATCAGTGCTGTTAAAAGCACAAACTATTCCAGTTATCGAGTGGAACTCGACAACCATCGACAGTGTCTTAGTACAAGGAGACAACATGTACTTGAATGCTTTTAACAATGATCTTGTTCCTCTTGAGGGATTTCTGTCGCTGAACAACTTACCAACTGTTGTTTGTTGCCGTTGGTTAGAAGACAAGTCAAAGAACTCGTCCATTGAGACATGTCGATCAGTGATCGACACAAATATATCGCCCGTTGAGGCAAAAAAATGTTGCCAAATATATTCAGATAAGTGATAGTTATTTGTAATTTAAGTCTGTAGTATTTGAATGTAATTAAAAGAATTGAAAAAAATGTGTACATGCTGCAGTATGTCTGTTACAATGTATATAATCATCCCCAGGATTTATTTTGGAAATTTTATCAAAAATTAGGCTACCCATGTCCCATGCCTTCTGAGGCAGCACTTCACTTGCGATAGTAATTCCTAGTTACTAATGCACTAATTCATTTTGGGAATACACTAAGTGATTTTGAGAAGTCATGTAAAGGCCTCCAATTCGGACTAGACCGGGTTTTCAAGTACTCGGAATTCGTTGCGTCCTCGGCTTCGTCTCGGACTGGAACGAATTCCTCGTACTTGAAAACCCGGTCTAGTCCTCATTGTCGGCCTTTACATTTTACTTAAAAATCTTTTAAGCCAGAGTAGCGTTAAACTATGTCTGATGTTTTTCTATATTTCTCGACTCGTGGTGGTAGTTAAATTGAAAGCATCTGCCCATTCAACCACCACACTATATGCAACGTCTAATGTAAAATTACAATCATTATAAAATTATTTATCAACTGTATTCTTTTATAAAATATTCAAAATTATTGGAGCAAGTCTGAAGATAAAACATGAGCAGCATTTTATATCAGATAAAGATCCAGTGCGAAAAACTGATAGATTCATAGAAATGTTCATTTTCATCAATTATTTAAAAAATACAAACTGTTTTAGGTGAGAAAATGAAACGAAAAGTCGATGTAAATCAGGTCGATTCTCTTCTCTTACCGATTTACAGATGCCGATATTTCCTTTGAATTTTCCTCATGAATTATTGATTTTTAAGTGTCAATAAAGTTGAAACTTTTTTTAGGGATCCACACTTACGCGTCAAGTTGAAAAGGTTCAAAATTGAGCCATGCGAATCATTTTAAACCTTTGTACTTTGTGACAAAATGAACTATATATAGTTATTTATAGCCGTGTTTTCACGGCCAAAATTTAAGCACGCTTAAGTTAAGCGTGCTTAAAATGCGCCACCTTGGTGCGTTTACACGGTCATTTAATAATCCCTTACTAAAACACGTACACCATTATTCAACATGGCGGACGAGCTATATTTTTGGTTTTGGAAGCTTCGTATGGGTAACGTACGTCAAAGAACAACGGAAGACATTGGTACACGAGAACGAGTAATAGCTAAAAGAAACAAACAAACAAAGGAACAAAGAATAGCGAGATGGAAGCTTCTACAGCAGGGCAAAAAAATGCATTTTATCGTATTAATAACACCGTATTAATAGCAAGCGTTTTTCAATCCCGTTGCGTTTACACGGCCAAGTTAAGCGCGATTAACTGATCGTGCTCAGTTTAATCCACTTCCTTGAGGTGGTGCAAACTAATCGCGATTAATTTACGCCGGTCTGCTTACACGGACATTTTAAGCCCGCTGAAACTCAGATGTGGCTCAGATCCCGCTTAAATTTTGACCGTGTAATAAACAGGGCTTATGTCTATTTATTTATGTATATAATTATTATTGTAGTTATTTATGCATACTGTAGTTGTTTATATATTTATTATTTTGTAGTTTATTTGTATAGGTTATATACCGAGAACGCGGGATATAAGTCATATATTGACCCGAGGGGCCGAAGGTCCCGAGGGTCAATATATGACTTATATCCCAAGTTCGAGGTATATAACCGACTTATATCACGATTGAGGAGGTTTTCGAACAAGGTTTCGTCAGTTTCGAAGAGTTTCGATCAAGATTTTTTGAGTTATATCCACAAGTTTTATCTAATTATTTATTCACGGGATATAACCTGTATATATCCCGCGGTACATCAAAGAAAACCGACTCAATCGTGATATAAATATAATTAGACCCCGTTTACACGATGCCAGTACAATTTGAAAACGAAACAAATTCATGCCGGTATGCAAATACAGCATATAACATTTCATGTTATTTTTGTGCCAGTATCGTGTAAACGCAAGACCTAAACGGCATGATTTTGTTCCGTTTTCAAATTGTACCGGTATCGTGTAAACGGGGTCTTAGTTTTATTATTGGTTTGTCAATTATTGAACTACACAGAACAAATTTTAAAATTGGGACATCAAAAATCAAATATAAACTTTCTTCAAATTCGCTATTGAGCTGCACATTTTTATATAAATTAAAATGATTTATGATATTTATATAAAAATATAAAAATATGTGAGCAATGATGAAAAATAAGAGGTGTTTATATGGAGGTGAGCCAGCCCGGGTAGGGAGTAGCTAATGGTCGTGGGTCGTGGGTGGATCGTGGGTAAAATGTCGTGGGTAAAAAGTCGTGGGTCGTGATTTTTTCCAAAAATTGTGAATAAATTATAGAATGAAATAAATGTATTGCAGTATTGAAGTTGAATAACTTGAATTCGGAGGGGGGTGGGGACGCTTAGTGCCCGACAAAAGTGGATTTGCCACAAACCTGGCGAAGGCTAAATTCTCTTGCTATAGCATTGTCAAGAGTAATCGATAATATTAAGTATTGTTATAGTTCAAGGCTTCAAATGTGGGTATTTATACAATCAGAAGTAAAGGAATACGATTATACTAATTTAAAGGGAATCACAATCGCTACTGCGCATTTGCGGAGATATTGACGGGTGAGTTAAAATTGAAACCCGCGTTTCCATGCTATTATAGAACCAACCGCCTGAGAGAGATAATTGACTCGGAAACTTGTTTAATCGAAAGCTGATATTTCGGAACGTTTCGCTTAGAACAAAGAATTACGGTGGCCCGTATGTGCAATACACAAAAGAGAATATCAGTACACAAACAAAAGTTTCAATTCACAAGTAAATTAGCCGATACACATTACAAAGTATCGATTCATTGACTATGTTGACTGATTGACTATGTTGTTAATTATGCCCGTGCAAACAAATGTACGTGAAAATTATTTCAAATTATTTCATACTGAACGCCAGAGCAATATATTGTAAACGCACAAGGCGTTTCCACGGACTTATTTAAATGCAATTACTAATATTTCGAAAACTATAGCTTAAAACAACACGAAATTTACCAAGAATGGTCGGAAACCGCCGTGTGCGTTTACAATATATTGCTCTGACGTTCAGTCATACGCTTTACAATAATTTTCACGCATATTTGTTTGCATGGGCAGAATTAAGAGCATAGTCAAAATACTTTTCTTCGTAAGGTTTGTGAAGTTCTAAGCGAAAGAGAGATGGAAAAGCGGGTTTCAAATTTAACTCACCCGTCAAATGTCAATATCTCCGCAAATGCGCAGTAGCGATTGTGACTCACCTTTAAATTAGTATAATCGTATTCCTTTTACTATTGATGTTGATAGTACTTCTGATTGTAATACCCACATTGGAAGCCTTGAACTATAACAAGACTTAATATTATCGATTACTTATCGATTACTCTTGACAATGCAATAGCCAGAATTGAATAGCTATTCTATAATTTATTCACAATTTTTGGAAAAAATCACGACCCCCGACTTTTTACCCACGACATTTTACCACGGGCCTTAGGAAAGGCTCAGTATGGCTCGAGTGAAAAGTTGTTTCAGCATACGATTATAAACAAAAAACTGTGTTTTTATCTTACCTTAATGTTCAATGAACTTTCTTATGTATGATACAAAGTCTATTGTATCTTGAAGTACGTTACAATCGCTTCGCAGTCTTCCTATATTCACTGAATATCCTTCGATTTGAATGGCCATATTTACTAGGCCCAATCCTTCAAACTGTCACGCGGCTTACGAGTGCTGCTTGAAACCCAAAAAACAAGAGGGTAGGATCAAAGTGGGTGTGTTACTCTTCTAAACCAATCAGCTATTTGGCTTGCATATCATGTGATCTGTTTGAATCGTCAAGAGCGGGATGAACGTTCTGACGTCAGAGTAACGGATTGTTTTAAAAATTAACAGGGACACGTTTGTGCCATATATGGAAGTTGGGGACACGTTTGTGCCATATCAAACAAACTCCAAAACGCTTTTGGAGTTTGTTTAAGTTAAAAGTAAAAACAATTAGTATTCCTCGTTCCATGGAAAATTATCCTCAAGTGGCCAACAACCCAAATGATATCGCTCATATGTTTAACAATTATTTCGCATCAGTGTTTAACCAGGATCCAGACATGGACCCAACACCATCAAACTACGACTACACTAATACTACCTCTCAAGGCACCTCTAACACGCCGTTACAAACCATCAACGAATTGACCTTGTCGGAAACTGATGTTCTTATCGCGCTGAAATCCTTAGATCCAGATAAAGCAATAGGACCGGATGAAATCCCTGGCCGAATTCTCACTGCAACAGCTTACCAGATTGCCCCATCACTCTGCTGCCTATTCAACAAATCTCTCCGTATTGGTATGATTCCAGACGAGTGGAAACTGGCCAACGTTGTTCCAGTACACAAAAGAGGACCAAAACAACAAGTAGAAAACTATAGGCCTATTTCCCTCCTTTGCATTGTTTCAAAATTGTTGGAACGTTGTGTACTCAACCATATTAGGGACTTCTTGAAAAACACCATCAATGAATGTCAGCACGGCTTTGTTCCAGGAAAATCCTGTACAACTCAACTCATCCAAATTCTAGATGCAATTGGAAGTGATCTCGACCAAGGAAAACAGATTGATGTTATTTACCTTGATATGTCCAAAGCATTCGATAAAGTAAGTCATAAAAAAATCATTGACAAACTTTATCGCTTTGGATTCCGCGGCAGCCTGCTCTCTTGGTTTCAGTCGTACCTCACAGACCGTCGGCAGCAAGTCACAGTACTTGGTGAAACTTCTTCTCCTCTACCCGTAACTTCTGGTGTGCCTCAAGGATCGATCCTTGGACCATTGCTATTCCTTCTTTACGTCAACGATCTTCCCGACGCAGTATTATCGTCCACAATAGCGACCTTCGCCGATGATACAAACTATTCAAGCGCATATCTACTGAAGCAGACAACACTCTTCTGCAACAGGACCTGAATAACATCAATGAATGGTCACTATCTTCAAACCTTGCTTTTAACCAAACAAAATGCAAAGTTCAGACCATAACAAGAAAGAAGAAACGCGTCATGATTCCATACTCCATGGACAATATCGAACTGAAACACTGTTCACATGAACGAGACCTTGGAGTATGGATTTCCTCTGACTTATTGTGGAAGAAACAGGTTCATTCACAAACAGCTAAGGCCAACAAGATCCTGGGGTACGCTAGAAGAACCACAAAAAACATTAACGCCATCAGCACCAGACGTACCATCTATCTGGCAATTGTCCGTTGCCACCTTGGATACGCGTCTCAGGTTTGGAGCCCACAAACAATTGAGCTGATAAAAAATGTCGAACGAGTTCAACGACGCGCAACAAAATATATTCTTAATCTACCTTTCCAATGTGAAATTACTTACGAGAACAGACTAATCGAAACAAACCTACTTCCTCTAACCTACTGGCACGAATATCTGGACATGGTATTCTTTTTCAAAATAATCAATCAATATATTTCATTTGACAAAACTACAATTCCTGAAAAATGCAAACCTACCAACATACCTACAAGATCTCAGATTAAAACAGATGGCAGCGCTTTCAAACAGCGATCATATAGAACATCTACGTACGGTAAATCATACCTAATAAGAGCTCCAAGAATATGGAACGCGCTGCCTCAAGAAATAACCCGGACTACCAATCTTTCAAATTTCAAAAACAAACTAAAAGAATACTACCACTCTGCTATTCTCTCTATATACCATTCTGAAGACCCACGCACCTGGAAATCAATTTGTATTAAATGTAACTCTGTCCGTAGTCTATGTGTTTCCCCTACTTGTTGTTTTTAGACCTTCAGCTAGCTTCATATTAAACGTTTTTACTTGTTATGTTTATATCATATAATTATATTTATATCACATATTATTTAATGTAAATCGTAGACAATCAGGACCCGCAGTAATCGGCCTCAGCTGTTGCGGTGTTCCTATCCTTGTATTTATTTATTTAGTCAAGGTAAAGTTAAATAAAATAAAATAAAATAAAATAAAATATATGGTAGTGTCCTTTCATTTCGCTCTTGACGATGAAAAAATCCAAAGATCCTACCCTATTTTATCCACGACCCACGACCCACGACCATTAGCTACTCCCGCCCGGGTACCCAGGCTAGCCAGCTGTGCCAAGATCGTGTCTGTGCTATTATTTCTTGTTAATTTTCATCTTGTGTTTACACGAGAGCCGAGCCAGCCTGCCTAGCTGAGGTCTTGCTTTGAGAGACCGAGATCTTGGTTACCTAGGGTAGTTCGCCTACCCGGCTGGCGTTAAAGTGCCTATGAAATTAATAATATGCAGTTTACCGTTCCTTGATATCTTTTATAGTTCCAGAGTCATAAAGATTTAAAGATGTCAAAATGAAGAAAAAATATGGCACAAACAGATTGCTGATTCAGCACAAATTGTGACGTCATGTGGTTTGCATGTTAATTTGGTGAATGTTTAAATGAACTATAGCTCAGTTACTATATGTCAGAATCAAATGAACCTTTGCACACATATAGTGCAAGATGAAACACAGTTGATAATATCACCAATTTTGTTGTCAAGGTAACACTGTTGTACCCAGGCCCCTTGCACGGATTTTATAAAACACCATGTATTTATCGCTGTGGGAATAATTTTCAAATTATTATAGTATAAACGTATTTTAGGCATGCATAGGTATGACAAGCACACGTCTGATATTATTTTATCCTTATCAGGACAGAGAAGGTGGTTTATATATATAATCCGTGCAAGGGGCCTGGGTACAACAGTGTTACCTTGACAACAAAATTAGTGACATTATCAACTGTGTTTCATCTTGCACTATATGTGTACAGAGGTTCATTTGATTCTGACATATAGTAACTGAGCTATAGTTCATTTAAACATTCACCAAATTAACATGCGAGCCACATGACGTCACAATTCGCGCTGAATCAGCGATTTGTTTGTGTCATATTTTTTCTTCATTTTGACATCTTTAAAATAGAACTCTGGGAATACAAAAGATATCAAGGAATGGTAAACTGCATATTGTCCTACTTTTTGATGCTCTTTCAAATGAAGTAATAAAAAATTTAATTTCATAGGCACTTTAAAAGCTTCATACATGCGACAAAAAATTTTTTTATCAGCTTTTTCCAACATTTTAACAATTCACAAGTTCTGCTTATTCATGTACAGTTCATATTTAAAACCATGAGACTTAGAACTGATAAAATTTTTCATGATGTCTTACACTGCTAGAGTCAACCGAAAAATTTCGGCTGACTCGAGCGGGATTTGAACTCGCACCTTCGGGATTCCGGTCCGCCGCTCTACCTGTTGAGCTATCGAGTCGCACAGGGATTGGAGGCAAGTTCTATCCAACTTAAGTGCACGAGATATTCTCGCGACAACTTAACGCTAATCCGTGAGGACGTGCAGTGTTTCAATTCTATTACAGAATCATCCTCAGAAACATGAGAAAATTTTTCATGATGTCTTACACTGCTAAAGTCAACCGAAAAATTTCGGCTGACTCGAGCGGGATTTGAACTCGCACCTTCGGGATTCCGGTCCGCCGCTCTACCTGTTGAGCTATCGAGCCGCACAGGGATTGGAGGCAAGTTCTATCCAACTTAAGTGCACGAGATATTCTCGCGACAACTTAACGCTTATCCGTGAGGACGTGCAGTGTTTCAATTCTATTACAGAATCATCCTCAGAAACATGAGAAAATTTTTCATGATGTCTTACACTGCTAAAGTCAACCGAAAAATTTCGGCTGACTCGAGCGGGATTTGAACTCGCACCTTCGGGATTCCGGTCCGCCGCTCTACCTGTTGAGCTATCGAGCCGCACAGGGATTGGAGGCAAGTTCTATCCAACTTAAGTGCACGAGATATTCTCGCGACAACTTAACGCTTATCCGTGAGGACGTGCAGTGTTTCAATTCTATTACAGAATCATCCTCAGAAACATGAGAAAATTTTTCATGATGTCTTACACTGCTAAAGTCAACCGAAAAATTTCGGCTGACTCGAGCGGGATTTGAACTCGCACCTTCGGGATTCCGGTCCGCCGCTCTACCTGTTGAGCTATCGAGCCGCACAGGGATTGGAGGCAAGTTCTATCCAACTTAAGTGCACGAGATATTCTCGCGACAACTTAACGCTTATCCGTGAGGACGTGCAGTGTTTCAATTCTATTACAGAATCATCCTCAGAAACATGAGAAAATTTTTCATGATGTCTTACACTGCTAAAGTCAACCGAAAAATTTCGGCTGACTCGAGCGGGATTTGAACTCGCACCTTCGGGATTCCGGTCCGCCGCTCTACCTGTTGAGCTATCGAGCCGCACAGGGATTGGAGGCAAGTTCTATCCAACTTAAGTGCACGAGATATTCTCGCGACAACTTAACGCTTATCCGTGAGGACGTGCAGTGTTTCAATTCTATTACAGAATCATCCTCAGAAACATGAGAAAATTTTTCATGATGTCTTACACTGCTAAAGTCAACCGAAAAATTTCGGCTGACTCGAGCGGGATTTGAACTCGCACCTTCGGGATTCCGGTCCGCCGCTCTACCTGTTGAGCTATCGAGCCGCACAGGGATTGGAGGCAAGTTCTATCCAACTTAAGTGCACGAGATATTCTCGCGACAACTTAACGCTTATCCGTGAGGACGTGCAGTGTTTCAATTCTATTACAGAATCATCCTCAGAAACATGAGAAAATTTTTCATGATGTCTTACACTGCTAAAGTCAACCGAAAAATTTCGGCTGACTCGAGCGGGATTTGAACTCGCACCTTCGGGATTCCGGTCCGCCGCTCTACCTGTTGAGCTATCGAGCCGCACAGGGATTGGAGGCAAGTTCTATCCAACTTAAGTGCACGAGATATTCTCGCGACAACTTAACGCTTATCCGTGAGGACGTGCAGTGTTTCAATTCTATTACAGAATCATCCTCAGAAACATGAGAAAATTTTTCATGATGTCTTACACTGCTAAAGTCAACCGAAAAATTTCGGCTGACTCGAGCGGGATTTGAACTCGCACCTTCGGGATTCCGGTCCGCCGCTCTACCTGTTGAGCTATCGAGCCGCACAGGGATTGGAGGCAAGTTCTATCCAACTTAAGTGCACGAGATATTCTCGCGACAACTTAACGCTTATCCGTGAGGACGTGCAGTGTTTCAATTCTATTACAGAATCATCCTCAGAAACATGAGAAAATTTTTCATGATGTCTTACACTGCTAAAGTCAACCGAAAAATTTCGGCTGACTCGAGCGGGATTTGAACTCGCACCTTCGGGATTCCGGTCCGCCGCTCTACCTGTTGAGCTATCGAGCCGCACAGGGATTGGAGGCAAGTTCTATCCAACTTAAGTGCACGAGATATTCTCGCGACAACTTAACGCTTATCCGTGAGGACGTGCAGTGTTTCAATTCTATTACAGAATCATCCTCAGAAACATGAGAAAATTTTTCATGATGTCTTACACTGCTAAAGTCAACCGAAAAATTTCGGCTGACTCGAGCGGGATTTGAACTCGCACCTTCGGGATTCCGGTCCGCCGCTCTACCTGTTGAGCTATCGAGCCGCACAGGGATTGGAGGCAAGTTCTATCCAACTTAAGTGCACGAGATATTCTCGCGACAACTTAACGCTTATCCGTGAGGACGTGCAGTGTTTCAATTCTATTACAGAATCATCCTCAGAAACATGAGAAAATTTTTCATGATGTCTTACACTGCTAAAGTCAACCGAAAAATTTCGGCTGACTCGAGCGGGATTTGAACTCGCACCTTCGGGATTCCGGTCCGCCGCTCTACCTGTTGAGCTATCGAGCCGCACAGGGATTGGAGGCAAGTTCTATCCAACTTAAGTGCACGAGATATTCTCGCGACAACTTAACGCTTATCCGTGAGGACGTGCAGTGTTTCAATTCTATTACAGAATCATCCTCAGAAACATGAGAAAATTTTTCATGATGTCTTACACTGCTAAAGTCAACCGAAAAATTTCGGCTGACTCGAGCGGGATTTGAACTCGCACCTTCGGGATTCCGGTCCGCCGCTCTACCTGTTGAGCTATCGAGCCGCACAGGGATTGGAGGCAAGTTCTATCCAACTTAAGTGCACGAGATATTCTCGCGACAACTTAACGCTTATCCGTGAGGACGTGCAGTGTTTCAATTCTATTACAGAATCATCCTCAGAAACATGAGAAAATTTTTCATGATGTCTTACACTGCTAAAGTCAACCGAAAAATTTCGGCTGACTCGAGCGGGATTTGAACTCGCACCTTCGGGATTCCGGTCCGCCGCTCTACCTGTTGAGCTATCGAGCCGCACAGGGATTGGAGGCAAGTTCTATCCAACTTAAGTGCACGAGATATTCTCGCGACAACTTAACGCTTATCCGTGAGGACGTGCAGTGTTTCAATTCTATTACAGAATCATCCTCAGAAACATGAGAAAATTTTTCATGATGTCTTACACTGCTAAAGTCAACCGAAAAATTTCGGCTGACTCGAGCGGGATTTGAACTCGCACCTTCGGGATTCCGGTCCGCCGCTCTACCTGTTGAGCTATCGAGCCGCACAGGGATTGGAGGCAAGTTCTATCCAACTTAAGTGCACGAGATATTCTCGCGACAACTTAACGCTAATCCGTGAGGACGTGCAGTGTTTCAATTCTATTACAGAATCATCCTCAGAAACATGAGAAAATTTTTCATGATGTCTTACACTGCTAGAGTCAACCGAGAAATTTCGGCTGACTCGAGCGGGATTTGAACTCGCACCTTCGGGATTCCGGTCCGCCGCTCTACCTGTTGAGCTATCGAGTCGCACAGGGATTGGAGGCAAGTTCTATCCAACTTAAGTGCACGAGATATTCTCGCGACAACTTAACGCTTATCCGTGAGGACGTGCAGTGTTTCAATTCTATTACAGAATCATCCTCAGAAACATGAGAAAATTTTTCATGATGTCTTACACTGCTAAAGTCAACCGAAAAATTTCGGCTGACTCGAGCGGGATTTGAACTCGCACCTTCGGGATTCCGGTCCGCCGCTCTACCTGTTGAGCTATCGAGCCGCACAGGGATTGGAGGCAAGTTCTATCCAACTTAAGTGCACGAGATATTCTCGCGACAACTTAACGCTTATCCGTGAGGACGTGCAGTGTTTCAATTCTATTACAGAATCATCCTCAGAAACATGAGAAAATTTTTCATGATGTCTTACACTGCTAAAGTCAACCGAAAAATTTCGGCTGACTCGAGCGGGATTTGAACTCGCACCTTCGGGATTCCGGTCCGCCGCTCTACCTGTTGAGCTATCGAGCCGCACAGGGATTGGAGGCAAGTTCTATCCAACTTAAGTGCACGAGATATTCTCGCGACAACTTAACGCTAATCCGTGAGGACGTGCAGTGTTTCAATTCTATTACAGAATCATCCTCAGAAACATGAGAAAATTTTTCATGATGTCTTACACTGCTAAAGTCAACCGAAAAATTTCGGCTGACTCGAGCGGGATTTGAACTCGCACCTTCGGGATTCCGGTCCGCCGCTCTACCTGTTGAGCTATAGCTCAACAGGTAGAGCGGCGGACCGGAATCCCGAAGGTGCGAGTTCAAATCCCGCTCGAGTCAGCCGAAATTTTTCGGTTGACTCTAGCAGTGTAAGACATCATGAAAAATTTTCTCATGTTTCTGAGGATGATTCTGTAATAGAACTGATAAATTATGCAATTAGCACAACAAGCAAGGTGGCCTAGCCCTTCTCATGTAAACACAATAAAAATCATTTTGGCGAAGTGGGCTAGCTCGGGTTCCCGGGCTTGGGTCCTCGATATAAACACCCTGTAAGAAATATCTTAAGTTTGTGACTTCAAATATGTATTTTCAGTTTTTTTGAGGGTGCTGGTGTAAATTTTATGGAACACATTTCTGAAAGATCAAGTTCAGTTTCAGGGTAGGGTGGGGGTGGTTGATCTGTGGCTGGTGGTTGTATGGGTATGAGTGGATGATCTGCTGGTTGATCTGTGTGTGGCTGGTGGTTGTATGGGTACTGGTGGTGGATATGCTTGTTGATCTGTGGCTGGTGGTTGTATGGGTACTGGATATGCTTGTTCATCTGTGGCTGGTGGTTGTATAGGTATGGGTGGATGATCTGCTGGTTGATCTGTGGCTGGTGGTTGAATGGGTACTGGTGGTGGATATACTTGTTGATCTGTGGCTGGTGGTTGTATGGGTATGGGTGGTGGATATGCTTGCTGACCAGTGGCAGGTGGTTGTAAGGCTATAATGGGCGGTGGATATGCTTCTTGGGGCATGTATCCCACTGGTGCACTGGGCACAGCATATGGTTGTGTGGTGGTCACAGGGTACGGTTGGAGTACCACAACAGGATTCTGGATAGGTGGTGGTAACCCAGGTTGAGCTGTCTGGACACCACTTGCAATTGTAATTGGAAATGCTATCTGTGGATCAAATGCATTAGGAATGTCCACCTCAACAATAAATGAATACTTCACATTAACACACTTACAGTTATCAAAGCTAGCGACAATTTTTGTGGGAATATTCATTCGAACATCCTGCCAGGTTTCTTCACCCCCAGCTTGAAGTCCTTCAGTCAAAACAACTGAAGACTCAGAAAAAGTATTTTTGGTTGTTTGAGATGCACTGCTGATCAAAAGAACTTCCCTCACCAACTTGGCCTCAACCTTTCTTAATTCTTGCTCAGTTTCCCTATTATCGAGTTCAAATGAGAATATTATCGGCTCTCCAACATGGAATGCTTGTTTGTTTATCTGACAGCGGAGACGTATTGGACCAGACTTACAGCAGCAGCAACACAAGACTTTCTCTTCAGAAGCTTGCGCCGGCTCTAGAAGGTGGGGGAGTGTTTGACTGAAGTCGGTTGGCGGAGGAACGACTTTAAAAGGAACCTTTTCCTCGAGTTCCGATTTCAGCTTCCAGTCATTATCCAATGCTATCTTCATGTAGTAACGAACGTAGCTCTCGTCGAAGTCACATGTCGGTGGGATGTTGCTTGGCAGTTCGTAGCTGAACGGATAGCTAAAATTTCCAGGACCTAGCAGTATTTTGTCCTGGTCTGGACCGGTGGTCAAAAGTACTAGTTTATCTTTAAAATATCGCTCGTTGTTCCAGTGCATCTCCTTGTCGTCCCCAGAATATGTGGTCCAGCGACAGTAACTCTTGCCTTTAAATTTCAAGATCAGATTGCGGAATTCGATTTCTTCTTCGTAAAGTAAAACGACTATATTGCCAATAATGGCTTCTCCGGGGTAGTAGAAGCCTTTGGGATCGGCAAAATTCACTCTGTATCTCACCATTTTGAAAACGGATTATTTATTTGCTGGCTTGACAGTGATACTGATATTGCGTAAGTGAGCTTTTAAAAGTTGGCCATGATAGGTTTGGTAGGGGGGGGGGGGGGGGGCTGAACTTCGACCGCTGAAGGAGCGAGAAACCTCTAGGGGGGGCCGGGAGCATGCCCCCCGGAAAATTTTGATATCTAAGAGTCTCTGAAATGGCATTTCCTGCGTTTTGGGGGAAGATTTTACAGAATCTTAAACGTTATAAAGCCTTTACCGCCCACAACAATTTTTTTCAGCTCAGAGAAACATTTCATACTTCTGGTCTAATACTGGAGTACTTCATAAAAATGAGTTTTGAGCTATCACACAATCACGATTTTTCTTACGATTGTCACCCTGCAGTGATATGGAATTTTCAAAATGCTGTATCTTTCAAAATGCTGTATTTTCAAAATGCTGGCATCTAGAGGAAACAGTTTAGATATTAACTGATAAAGTTATCCAATATAAATGAAGTTAGTTTAAGGTGGCTCGACACAGTTTCTTGAAAAATGGAAAATACAAGTTTGAGAGTCCAAAACACATGCATGAACAATTCCAGAAAAGAATAAAACTAAATGTTATGCGTAATTAAACAGTCTGACAATCAAAAACTGTTACCAAATAAATACCAACAGTTGTTGCTATGGCAACAATGACGTCTCAAAATGGCTGCCAATTACCCGTCAAACTAATTTAATTCGAAAAAAACTTTGGTGACCCCCAATTTTTTTTTCTTTAAAACTTTTCTTAAAGTATGAGTAATCAATAGACCGATTTTAAAAAAATTCTGTAGAAGGAATAATTTTTTATTCGGACAAATCATGTTTGTTACTACAAACACTCTACAGAAATTTTTTAAAATCGGCTTATTGATTACTCATACTTCCAGGAAAGTTTTAATGAAAAAAAAATTGGGGGTCACCAAAGTTTTTCTCGAATTAAATTAGTTTGAAAGGTAATTGGCAACCATTTTGAAATGTCATTGTTGCCATAGCAACAACTGTTTCTATTTATTTGGTAACAGTTTTTGATTGTCAGACTGTTTAACTATGCATAACATTTAGTTTTATTCTTTTTCCGAATTGCTTATGTACGTGTTTTGGACTCTCAAGCTTGTATTTTCCATTTTTCAAGAAACTGTATGGAGCCACCTTAAGTAGTATATGTGGAGAAAAACGAAACGCAATCAATTTGCATGCGTCGACTCTTTGACTTCAAGTGCTGGGCAATACGCTCTCAAAAGTGACAATTACAAATTTTTGACTTCCTGATTAACGACGCTATAATCTAAGTATACAAAGCGAGTCTTGTGCAAACATCATTAATTCAAAGTACTTCAAACAAAAGAAAATGCTGTCATCTAATTGTTGTAAGACCTTACCTAATTAACTAACGTCACAGACTGACTAATATATAGGGTTGTCCAGTATAAATAAAGTTAGTTTAGTTTAGTTTACTCCAACTTCCTCCTGTAGACTGAAGTAACACTATAGACCAATGAGGAATGGTCCTTATTACTGGACCTCCATAGCGAAAACAGTTTAGAAATGACTGATAGGGTTATCCAGTATAAATAAAGTTAGTTTAGTTTACTCCAACTTCCTCCTGTAGACTGAAGTAACACTATAGACCAATGAGGAATGGTCCTTATTACTGGACCTCCATAGCGAAAACAGTTTAGAAATGACTGATAGAGTTATCCAGTATAAATAAAGTTAGTTTAGTTTACTCCTGTAGCAACACTAAACAAATGAGGAATGGCCCTTTATGGACATCTAGAGGAAACAGTTTAAGTAATGAAGTTAGTTTAAGTAGTACATGAGGAGAAAAACGAAACGCATTCAATCAACCTGCTTCGACTCTTTGACTTCAAGTGCTGGGCAATGCGCTCTCAAAAAGTAACAATTACAAATTTTTGACTTTCCTGATTAACGACGCTATAATCTAAGTATACAAAACGGATCTTGCGCAAAACATCATTACTTCCAACAAGAGAAAATGCTGTCATCTAATTGGTATAAGACCTTGCCTAATTAACTAACGGCACATGCTGGCTATAGACATGATGAAACTCCTTCGAGCGACTGAATTTATGTAGAATGCTTCACTAAAAGCAGTCAAAATATTCAAGAATGACAATCCTGTGATCCGCGCTATCTTGTTGAAAGAGAGGTGCATGGAGCCGTCCCAATGTTCCCACTGATCTCTAAAAGAACTGACTGGATCGACTAACTCATTGCTCACAGGGTCAGAAAATGAAGCTCGTAAAATTTCGAATCCCCTTGCTAATGGTATCGATCAAGCAATTGTGCATGTATATAGGTAGATCAATACGAAGATGAGAAATTTGGAACACAATGTTGTTTTTGGTTGTAAAAGAAAAAAAAATAATAGAAAAAATACGAGAACACACTCAAACTGAAAAACTTAGACAGTGTTCTACACTTGGTGGTCTGTATCTACATGCAAAGTTTCAAATGATTATGATATTTAATTCCAAATATATGTCCAACTTCAAGCCTTGATGCAATGTTGTTGGCCTGCATAGACGTCATCACTACTCATTTGCATATTACAAAAAATAACCCAAATAAATCAAGAACGAAAAGCAATATTGAAAAAAAAAGGTCAATGCTGTCGTTCATAATTTTTAACGACTTTTCGAAAAGCAACAGACTTTCTTTGTATGTACAGTATGTGTATGTATATGTAAACTTTATTTAAAGTGTATATGAAACTAAAATTAAGTTTGTCTTATTTGAAAGAACTCTTAAAATAATGGAAAATATCAATTTACAGCTTTTTCATATTTTACTTAGTTCTTGAGATATTAAGACTTATGTGGTATTCAAATGAGATAACTTATGGTTCGTTTTTTCACTAATTAACATATTCGAAAATCGCGAATATTTTTAAGATTATTGAACAAAATCACTTCAAACTTTGCATATTGCTGCAGTTCATGCAACTAAACATGAACAACAAGTTAGAAGTGATTTTGATCAATAATCTTAAAAATATTCACGATTTTCGAATATGTTAATTAGAAGAAAACGAACCATAAGTTATCTCATTTGAATATCACATAAGTCTAAATATCTCAAGAACTAAGTAAAATATGAAAAAGCTGTAAATTGATATTCCCCATTATTTTAAGAGTTCTTTCAAATAAGACAAACTTAATTTTCGTTTCACATACACTTTAAGTGTCAAACGTACTTAGCTCACATAACTAATTGCATGGGGACGCTGTTCGTCTCACAGAAAAGGCGAATCGGAGAACCCGGAGAAAAATTCTCGAGGCACAGGAGAGAACAAACAACTCTACTCACATGAAGTTATAAGGTTGTCGCCCATCCAAACACTATAACACTGTCTGATCGGGCTCAACTTCGTTGGTGAAAGGCAGACCGCTAACAGCGCGTGCAAAGTGCAATTAATTTGTTGTTTTGTTCGAATACTTTGAGCCAAAGCGACACTCAACACCTGTTTTTTTCAGGTCACCGCTTTGTTCTTTAAAAACTTATAATTGTTTTTGTTGTCAATACCTTTTAAATGAAATTTACCTTGTCATTCTCAAGATGCTCATTTGTATTGCTGTAGACGCCTTTTCAAACAGACCTTTCACTAATAATTAGATGAACTGAAATTGTTTTGCCCAAACCAGAATCCAAGCCAGCTGTTGACGAACTAAAGCAGAAACAGAAGAGAGAAAACAGTAAGGACGTGCCCTCCTAATATGAACGGCCAATAAATTCCGGACGCGGCCAGGTGTAGAATCCGACATAACGCTACTCTGCTGGCTTAAAGGTTCTTGAACGAGTTGTCCAATTGGCTATAGTAACGGCCAATCATATTGTTAATTATGAATTCGTTTTCATGCTCGTTTCCGACAACAGTTGTAGGGTTCTTGTTTGGCTTAGGCCTATAATATAGGTGAGCGACACTCTTTCTACATAATGCCACTCCAAACTGTTCTGGACTAATGCATGTACTTGGCTTTGTATAACTTAACTGTTTCCCCCTTGTAATTAGGTACAGCATAACCAAGCTAGGACGACGATGGCAATCTAAACTTCAGTACGTAGTATTGAATACTTAAAGCATGTTTTTCGAAATCCAAAAGCTTTAGAGTTCTAAAAGTATATATTTTATCGCATAGTTTGGAGTCAGACTACACTAACAGGTTTTGCCGTTTCACAAGTTAACGTTAGTTAATGTTAAAGCCTGGCTCTCACATGTCGCCGATCGTCGCCGACCCATGATTTAGATGCATGTTAAGTAAAAGAATAAAAGCACTACTTTTCTGCATTGTTTAACTAATGTTAGTTAACGTTAGTTATTGTTAACTAATGTTAGTTAACGTTAGTTACGCTAGTTAATGCGTGTAGATCAAGAATAGGCTCGACATTTTAGCATCATACTACGAATGTTCATATTTACTTTTTCTCAATATGTTCCTCAACTACCAAATGCACTTAAATAGTAAACAAACTTTATATAAACAATAATGCTTAATTAGGTTTGAAGTGGTGTGCCGAAAAGAAAATGATGTTTGAATTTGTGCTAAAAGACACTTCCCAAATTTGCTTCAGTAAGCATGCACGAACAACGGGTTGAAATCGAGGTTGGGTATGAAAAATAACAGTAAATGCATTACGATCTCATTGCCAACCTCGACTTGGAGCCATTGTTTCGTGAGCATTGAAGCGAATTGGGAAGTGTCTACGTAGCATCAAATAATAGTGTAAACATCTATGTATATTCGTTTGTCTTTTTTTCCCGAACCGTAGCTGTCGATGCAATCAAAACATGAAATTCGAAACACGCGTTGTTGGGCCATAACCGCATTCTGTTCGCCCATCTTTTGTTTAGGAAAGCAAAACAAGGCCACACAAAATTGTCAGTTAATATATTGGATTATTGAGACAGGAATTATGAAGAGTATCGCAATTTAAACTCGATCGCAATGGAAAAAATATCTGATTGATATACATCTGCATGTTTTTGAGTGAGAATCTGACTTGTTACTAACAACATGATTTACTTTCACTTTTAACCTTTCCAGTACCAAGCACGTACTTTAGTATTTTACGCCAGAGTATTTTACTCTGGCTAACGCCAGACGATTTTACTCGTCATTGGTACTCTAAGGGTTAACCTATCTCTCTGGCCAATTTCAGGATCCCAGCTGGAACATAAACGACTTTGTACATGACTAACTGTACTCAGCACTACCCTAACACCTGTATTCTAAAAGCTCACTCACACTCAATAAGTGCAACTCGACACTCAATGAGTCTCCACTCACCCTCACTAATTACGTATAAGACTACACTCACTCTCAGAGAGTGATACTCAGTGAGGGTCAGAGTGGAGACTCATTGAGTGTTGAGTTGCACTTATTGAGTGTGAGGGGCCACTCATTGAGTGTGAGTGTGAGTGTGAGTGTGAGTGTGAGTGTGAGTGTGAGTGTGAGTGTGAGTGTGAGTGTGAGTGTGAGTGTGAGTGTGAGTGTGAGTGTGAGTGTGAGTGTGAGTGTGAGTGTGAGTGTGAGTGTGAGTGTGAGTGTGAGTGTGAGTGTGAGTGTGAGTGTGAGTGTGAGTGTGAGTGTGAGTGTGAGTGTGAGTGTGAGTGTGAGTGTGAGTGTGAGTGTGAGTGTGAGTGTGAGTGTGAGTGTGAGTGTGAGTGTGAGTGTGAGTGTGAGTGTGAGTGTGAGTGTGAGTGTGAGTGTGAGTGTGAGTGTGAGTGTGAGTGTGAGTGTGAGTGTGAGTGTGAGTGTGAGTGTGAGTGTGAGTGTGAGTGTGAGTGTGAGTGTGAGTGTGAGTGTGAGTGTGAGTGTGAGTGTGAGTGTGAGTGTGAGTGTGAGTGTGAGTGTGAGTGTGAGTGTGAGTGTGAGTGAGTGTGAGTGTGAGTGTGAGTGTGAGTGTGAGTGTGAGTGTGAGTGTGAGTGTGAGTGTGAGTGTGAGTGTGAGTGTGAGTGTGAGTGTGAGTGTGAGTGTGAGTGTGAGTGTGAGTGTGAGTGTGAGTGTGAGTGTGAGTGTGAGTGTGAGTGTGAGTGTGAGTGTGAGTGTGAGTGTGAGTGTGAGTGTGAGTGTGAGTGTGAGTGTGAGTGTGAGTGTGAGTGTGAGTGTGAGTGTGAGTGTGAGTGTGAGTGTGAGTGTGAGTGTGAGTGTGAGTGTGAGTGTGAGTGTGAGTGTGAGTGTGAGTGTGAGTGTGAGTGTGAGTGTGAGTGTGAGTGTGAGTGTGAGTGTGAGTGTGAGTGTGAGTGTGAGTGTGAGTGTGAGTGTGAGTGTGAGTGTGAGTGTGAGTGTGAGTGTGAGTGTGAGTGTGAGTGTGAGTGTGAGTGTGAGTGAGTTTTTAGAATACAGGTGTAAGTATTCTTTTTTCATTTTTGCCTTCTTTAGTCAACATATGGTTTTATGTTTGTTTTCGGTTTTGCAAAACAAATTTAGTTCAACTAATTATTGTTGAAAGGGCTCTTTAAAGGAAGCGCCCACCTAAATGCAAATTGAACATCTTGAGAGCAAGGGAAGTTCGATATCATACACGAGAAGGAGTGTTTGATCTGATATCAAACATGGAGAAGTGTTTTGAAAAACCGAGGTTTTTTTAACACACTTTCAATATATATAGCTTCTCAAATGAATCAGTATTTTAAGAGAAATTTCAGGTAAAAGTTGGCTTAATTTATGCAAGTGTTTGATCACATATCCAAACTCCACTAATTTCCTTTGTTTTCACCTTATAAATTATTAATAAGTTTGACAACACTATATAAAAAGCCGGCGTGCATCATTTGAGATCACATTCAACAGCACTTGGAGTCAAGTTGAGTATCGTTCGACCTTTTGCTGGTGATCAAAATGTTCAAGGTAACATTTCTGTCCGTTATGGTCCTGTTGGTTGCAATTCACGCTCTGCAGTCCACGGCTTCGTCACTGGCGTTCCGCAAGGCTCTGGATGATGATGGCGACGAACATGGCTTGCTGAAACGTTTGCTGATGAAAACTCGACGCGAATTGGCTAAAGAACGCGATGAAAGTGTCTCGAGAAACGAATACAAGTTTCTGAAGGAAGACCCGGATGACTACTTGTCGAAAAATGGGGAGAAGAATGATGACGACAAAGAAACGAGATATATTGTATGTCGTCCACCTTTACGAAGATCTGGCATGGGTTGTGAGAATCCTAAAAAGAAAACCACGCCTAAGCCTAAGCCTAAGCAATAGCTGTACTTCCTTATACTGCCAAGTACTTTCCTTTCCATGCGACGTATCGCAGGTTTTTAGAAGAGGATTTTGTGATTAGACTAGAGTAAACAGAAAAGGGTTAAAATAAACGCATTCCTAACAACAAATCGACTTTGTTTTCTTTTTTTACCATAGGTTTGATCTATTAACTTAAACGCGTGCAGTATTTTGTGAGTTTATTTTCCATATAAACATCCCGGTTCAATATAAATAATAAAAATAAATACGATTAAACTTCTAACCCTAATGTCATAAACCCTAGCCTAATTGTCGCAATAATGTGTTGTTTTAAACTGCCTTTTTTGTTTGAAAAATCGCTTAAAATTAACATCTAAAGTAACATCTTTTGGAATTTTCGTTACCTTTCCTTTTTGCGAGTCTCGGATATGACATTTCCTGCATTTTTTTATTTTTTTTATTTTTTTGGGGTAGGAGGTGGGTGGGGTGTGGGGGTGTGTGGGGTGTGTGGGGGGGTGGTGGGGGTGGGTGGGTGGGGAGTGGTGGGGGCGGGGGGGGCGGTGTGTGTGTGTGTGGGGGGGGGGTGGTGGTGGTGGGGTGGTGGGTGGTGAGTGGTGGGGGGCGATATAGAAATCCGAAGGTTATGTATCGTTCGACACTTTGTTGCTAATAAAATGTTCAAGGTTTCAGCGACAAACATGGCTAAAGAACGTGATGAAAGTGTCTCGAAAAACAAAGTGATAATTCAAATACGAGACGGAGGACTTTACCTGGATTTCAAAGTCCGAGTGCCTATTGAAAATGCGAGCCGAAGGCAAGCATTTTTAATGCACGAGGGCTTTGAAATCCCGGTAAAGCCCGACGTCGAGTGTTTGAACTAACTTCTCAAACATAGTAATTTACATATTTTCAAAGTCCTAGGACTTTGAAAATATTTCAAAACGTCATCATGTGATCAGCTAGATGGATCTTCCTCCGGTTTCAAAACACTAAATAAACATTACTTTCTTTTGTTTTTGGTTCATGAATTGTTAATGAGTTTGAGGATACAAGTTTCAAGATGACTATATACTTGTCGAAAAACGGAGAGAAGAATGATGACGACAAAGAAAAGAGAGTTGGTAGATGTCCTCCAAAATATCCTAAATCAAATGGCTTGAAATGATATACGATTGCGGATGAGGATTGCAAACCGGTTAAAAAGTGACGTTTACAACATTTTGACACTGCCTTGTAATTCTTTAAAAATAATACTTCTTTTAGAAATAGAATTGCAGTAAAAAAACGCTCATCCTAAATAGATTCTATTTTTTTTACGCTTGAAATTAGATTATGAGCTCGAAATTTCTATGAGTGAATAGTTGACGAGAGCGGAGCTCGAGTCAACTATCATCTCATAGAAATTGAGAGCGAATAATCTAATTGCTTTAGTAGAAACTAACTTGTGTACCTTAGTTCTTCCAAATTATTTCAAAAAACGAAGCAAACCATTGTTTCTGTGCGAAAACCAAGGCAAAACAATCTTTCACTCCTCGTGTCCTCCATGTTGTTTTACTGCATGGCCGCGCGAGTACTGGTACTCAATTTACTACTCGCTATCTATTGACGAATAGATATCGAGTAGAGTAGCCAATCAGATTGCAGCATTTGCAATAGAATACTAGTAAGTTTCTACTAAATAAGCAACTTAATACAAAATATGAGTATATATATATATATATATATATATATATATATATATATATATATATATATATATATATATATATATATATATAAGTGAGTTTTGGCTCACGAAATGTCAGAGAGTGCTCAATACCATATAGATAGAGCAACATATGAAGCATGAAGTACAGTTACCTTAAAGTCTTCGCTACAAGAGGTTTCACCCTAAACGGGATCATCAGGCGACTGAAAAATATCCAGGATTTTCAGTCGCCTGATGATCCAACCTCGTACCCAGGGTTTTCTCTCTAGCGAGAGAAAGACCCTGGTAGGAGCTGCTGACGATTTGCTGACGTTGCACCGAACAAAAAATTTAATACGGGAGGGGGGGTTCTTTGTGTGCAATGTCAATAATTACTTATTTAAAAATGGAGACATCAATTGAAGATTACTCATATTGGAGATTTCATGCCTAAAACATTGTCGTCGATTTATCGCTTTGGAATATTAAAGCAGGTTAGTTTTCGCACTTTGTTTTTTTTACAGTGGCAGGTCGATATCAAACAGTTTGAAGTTTGGGATCTTCATTTGGTACCAAAAAACTTAAGTTATTTGCCATTTTTTGCATGCTTGGCCAAACGGAAAAGATTTTCTGACTGAAATGATTGATTGAATTGTCTTCAAAAACTCATTAATAATTCATGAGGAAAACACAAAAGAAAATCATGACCGTATCGTATCTTTATATGTGATAAAGATTTCTCTTGATTTACATAAACTTTAGCTTTGATTTTCTCGGCTTGGACAAGGTTATTTTTCAAACTAACTCCGCCAATCAACTACCAAGTGGTTCGTTTTTGAAGCCGTATAATAAACCCGCAGTTCGTGTTTTATCAGATATAAAAACACTCGGCTTCGCCTGTGTCTTTATATCTGATAAAACACTCCTGCTCGTTTATTATACAGTACTAAAATAATTACTAGGCTATGACTTGTGGTTTTATTTACTTTTTTGTTGTATCATGCAAGGTCGTTCAAAATGTCTCTAGGCTAGCTTGTTGAAGTTTACTGTGAAACAAGATTCTCAGGTAAAAAGTGTTGGCTGTTGAGTATACAGCACAAGATTGTTTACTTTTATATTATGGTTAAAACACAAGTTAGCTTATATAAAGAAGTTAAGTTTTGTCGAAGAAGTATGCAGAAGAGTTTTTCAGTTCTGTTTTAATAAGCGTTTGTACGCTTCGTTTCAATAACATTTCTTACAAAATTCAAATATGCTTAAGCCTCAAACGCCAAGATATAGTTACGCAGCAAAACCAACTGCTGTTTTGTATAATTTTAATGATATCTGCGATTCAAGAAGGGGAGAGCCTGAAACATGAATTAACTAATAAACAGATAGTTTATATTGTGAGTTTCAGAAGTTTTTCATTTTGATGAGTTGCTGTCGATTATTGTCGGAAAGAATAGTGGGTTTTATTTTTGTCAAAATCGGTCGTAAAAACATATAAAAACATCAATAATTTAACAAATTAAAAGCTGGTTACCACTCAGGATATATTTCATCTGACAGGAACGGATAGAAAAGTTTTTATTGTCTTAAAATCATTAGTTCCGTACGCAAGCTCATAAGAAACTTTCCTGTCCTGTTCCTGCACTGAGAAAAGTTTTCCCGAGTGAAAACCAAAATCTTTTTCAAATGCCCTTGAGGAGTGGAAGTATAAGCTGTATCTTTTAACTCTAGTAAAAGTGGCTTGGCTTTCAGAAATAACATAATATGTTTTTACATTCAATGAGAAATATTGCGAGTGATAATATTTATAATAAAAGCAGGAAAATTATAACGCTGACGCTAGCCGACTCGGAACACAATATTATACTTTGCCTCCCCTCTCAGAAAAAAAAATTGTTACCACCCAGAATCTGGGTAGTGGCGTCAGCAGCTCCTACCAGGGTCTTTCTCTCGCTAGAGAGAAAACCCTGGGTACGAGGTTGCTGATGATCCCGTTTAGGGTGAAACCTCTGGTAGCGAAGACGTTAAGGTAACTGTACTTCATGCCTTCCCTTCCCATCCACTTTATGGACTATTACCAACAGTAAAAAACTCGTCAAAGAGACTTACAAGTAAAAGTTGTTTGATGCCAAAAATTAACACTGAGCGTTTTAAAGATAGTTTTATAAATAGGTTAGTTTTTAGATATAATTTACGAATTTAGCCTTGTAATTTATATATTAACTTATATACACTGTAACGTTCGATATGTATTTTTATTGAATGAATAAAGACATTATTATTATTATTATTATTATTATTATTTATATTTATATATATATATATATATATATATATATATATATATATATATATATATATATATATAGCGAAATTCGAAAATACTTGCGTATAGCTACCTCAAATTTGTGCTTACAGTAAAGCAAACAATTACAAAAGCAATAAAATTAACGCTCTCCTAAACTGAATTCTATTTTTTATCGTGTATTTCCGGGGGTGCGCCATAGCCTTTTCCTGCGACTCGACTATAACAAATGTGTATAATTTCTTCATCAAGCTCATAAATAACTAAATCATGGGTAGGTAATCAGGGTAGAAACACGACCGCTTTGTCACACGAGAGAAAGTCAACACATAGAGAGTGTACAAGGCAGGGCTGGCGTGTTGTGTGAGCTAGCTGCCCCTCAGTCAAATTAAAGTTAACAAGACGCCTGGTCAGGCGTTCACTCGGGCTACTGCAAAATCACGCGCAGGTTGTCACATGCCGTGCTAAGATCTAAAGCCGCCGTCTAAACACATTCAGGTCACAGACAAAAGTCAAAACACAATGCAATCTCCGATAGAAAACGCAATTTGCAATACACAAAACACGATTGCCTGTAACGTATTTCCACACATGTACACAGCGTTCATATGTCGAGCCCAGAGGGGGGGGGGGGGGGGGCAACTGGGGCAATTTGCCCCGGGCCCCCAGCTCGAGAGGGGCCCCCTAATTATATTGCTAGTTTATGTTGTAGAGAATCGATAGACGGGGTAGCCAAGCGGCTGTAGTAGGGCGAAGGCCTCCCGACAACTTCAGAACAAATATGGTTTTTCTTTATATCACAGATGAAGACCAAATAAGGTTCACCAATTTGCTTAATTTAATCGAATAATCGAACGTAGACTATAGTCTTCCCTCGGCCCAGGCTCTTTGGTGTTGAAAACGATAAAGCATTACCGTCACAGAATAAGACAACCAGAAGTCCGACTAAAGTGAAAGGTCCAAACTGCCGGGGGAACTTGTCAGGATTGCGTAGGATGGCGTAGGATGGCGAGGAATCAAGATGCGCGAGGCGACATGCGCGAGGACATAAACTTCAAAGGTTCCGACGCGAGTCGGACTTCTGGTTGTCTTACTATTCTGTCAAGCGCAATATCCGCCAAAGTATGTGTGTTATTGAAATTATGAAAGTTATCAAACAATATTTTCTGCTTCTCTATGTTAGTGATTTATTTTATGATTATTTACTGTATTTCGTCCTTAAAGGTTTTATTTTAAATGTACATCTTTTACGTCCTTACGAAAATTTGCGTTGTCATTTCACATGTAAAACTGAAACATTTTCACTTGAAATATCCTTATATCCGATTTATCCGTAAAATGGCATGCAAAATTTTTGCAAGGGGGGCCCCAATTCTTTATTTTGCCCCGGGCTCCCTTTAGTCTCTGTGCGGGCCTGCTCTTCGGGTATTAAATATCAACAGCTAGCGAGAACACGCAAAACACATCCGAGACGAGAAAGACTTGATCAGACTCTGACATCAGACAGTAGGAAAGCTAAGAAAGAAAGCATTATTTCCACACATGTACAGCGTTCATATGTCAAGTCTCTTCGGGTATTAAATATCAACACAGCTTCATGTTTACGGCGTGTGAGATCGTAAGCGTATATAATATCAAGATACTTGCCAGCGACATTACTGACCAATAACTATGTCTGTGAAAACACAAAACACATCCGAGAGGAGAAAGACTTGATCAGACATCAGGAAAGCAAAGAAAGAAAGCATTTGGCATGCACGCATCAGTTTCGCAAAGTCTTATTATGTTTGTCTTGATCGAGACGGCGGAATAAGTTACATGCGCACTTGACTTGAGCCTGCGCTTTCTGATTAGAGAGGCCTGCGGAGTAGGCTAAGAGCGTGACAAAGAAGGAAAAACCCCCCCAAAACCGAGCCGAAACCTAGACTCGGCCTACCACAGGTAGCCCGAGTAATTAAGCCTGGTCGAATGAAGTTAGTACTTGGATATAGGTGACGGCCAAAGAATTACTCCATTCTAGAAGTTAAGACCTGTGTGAGTAAAGTTATTAGCGAGGTTAAGTTCGACTACCGATGCGAGTACCAAATATATACTGAATACGGTTCTGATCATACGCAGTAGATAATTTAGCGACGGCGTATGGGATTTCGGTAGTCAACACTTCCGAAGTAGACCGAATTTCGGAAGTCAGTTTGATGGGATGAACCAAATTATTGTATTGTTGGACTTTGTTTATGCAGACCGAATATGCGAGAAGGGCGAGAAGAAGCCGTTCCTCGTCTATAATGTATCATCATATGCTTGCAGAAGTAAGATGGCTTCGAGGTTAATATTATATACGCGCCAGGGTGGAATCCATGTATGTCACGCCGAAGATCTTCGGCGTGGAGTTTGAAAATCCTCGGCGTACTGGCGTGAGATCGTGGGGCTGTCGGACTGGGGAATGCAGATGCATCCAGCAGCGCAGCACGTCGTTTGCCGGAAATGCCGGTTTGCGATAATCGTGCATACAGTATGGTTATAAGGCGGGTTTTTTCTTTCGTAACGTCAAACGGCCGTGAATTTTCATTCACGTGATTATTAATGCTGTCGTTTGCGGGGAACAGGCCGTTAACCGCCAACGGTGGTCAAAGCCAGTAATATTAAATACAGTAGAACTTTGCCGCGTAATTGCGTAGCACATCGAAAGCCTTGGCGTGGCATTTTGTGATTTTGAGGACCTTGGTTTTGGGCTTTTGGCGTGGTATTTTGAAGGTTTGGCGTGAATGGTGTGTCATTCCGAAAACCTTGGCGTGGTATTTTGAAAGCCTTGGCGCATCTTCGGCGTGAGGTTTACACGGATTCCACCCTGGTATACCCGCCATGTTTCACAGTTTCAGTATTCCCATTACAATTAGCAAGCTTATCGGATTTCGAACAACGAATCGGAAGCAGAAGTGTATAGAATATCGAAATTCGGGAGTCGCCAAACTCGTTTTTGAACTAAATTGGATTAAATGTAAATTTACGGGCATTTTAAAACGTCATTATTGTCATAGCAACGGCTAAAACACACTATCTGTTAATTAGTATTTGATGCCCTGAACGTTATTCTACGTATAACGTTAGTTTCATTCTTTTCCAAAATATTCATGTGCACTTTCCGAGGTTGAAACTTAAGTTCTCCGGTTTTCCTCCCTCCATAAAATCAACACCTAGATCTTAGCAGTGCTCCGTGGTCTGAACTGTGTCGTATATAGTGGTTGCCACGAAGAGTTGCCTTTGCGTAGGGTTGTATAGTTAGTCTCTTTCGTGCTTCGAGGGTTTTTCCAGGCTGTGAGTTCTTCAGTTTTCCTCCTTCCATAAAATCAGCACTTAGATCTATAGTTGTGCTCCGTAGTCAGACCATTGATCTCTATATAAACCGGGATGGGTCATTGGGCCAGTTTTTGCGTGCCAGTTGTGTGATGACGTGACCACTACCCAAGATGGCTGTCACAGAAGTTCATAGCTTTCGTAGATTGAAAACAGACAAAAAGAGTTATTTTAAGAAAATTTAAACGAATGTAAGGACACAAGAAGTACTTAATAAGGTTTAAGACGTTAATTTTTTGCATTTGTTTCTGTTACTGAGCTATAAAACCTTTAAATTTCGTTGTTTTTTCTTCAGTGCCGACAACGAAGAAACTTCACGATAAGATAAACTGAAAAACAGACTATAAAATCTACGAAGAATTCAATTTCAAGTCTTTTATAGTAATCTTAATGTCTTAACAATACTTCGTGTTGTGTACTTGCCATCTTTTGACTGTATTTGTTGTTAAACAGTGAAAACTAAACGAACCGGCATCTGTTGTTTGCTTTACGGCTTTTCTGACTCCCCCGGCACAGAGTACTTAATATTCCTACCCCCGGATAATATGACCGTGCTTACGTCAAGATTACTTATGCCAGTCAACTTTGGGATTGGGAACAAGTTCTAAGGCCACAATGCGTCATATGTTCCTGGCACGAAATGTTTGACTGCTGGCCATAGGGAATGGCCTAGCCTATCCAGTTATATAGAGATCAGTGAGACAGACATGTGTCGTATGAGTGACTGCCACGAAGATTGCTTTTGAGTAGGGTTGCTGTTAGTCTCTTCCGCGCTAGCTTGGAGGGGTTTTCTTTGGGTTCTTTGGTTTTCCTCCTTTCATGAAATTAATAGTTAAGTCTTCGTTGTGCTTCATGTATATAGTCTGACATGTGTCGTATAACATGACCAGAAATTTGGGTCATTTGTGCCGCTGTTGTGCACGATAAGGACCGTGAAATCAAGCAAGTTCAAACGCTTTTGGAAGTACTATGCTAGAGACAAATGAGGACATTCATGTGCTCTCGAAGTAGACTGACTCATGCCGAATGCAACGCGAGTCGGGCACTTCGCATCGCCCGAAACGTTGTTGGTCAATTTGGCCAATTTCTAGAACCTGTTTGATCTTTAGATCTTTAGATATTTAGATCTTAGTTGTGCTCCGTGGTCTGAGATGGTTCTGTATATATATAGTGGCTGCCATGAAGATCGCCTTTGAAAAGGCCGTTGCCTTTAGTCTCTTCCGCGCTTCGAGGATATCTCGATCTTAGGATCTTAGCTGTGTTCCCACATGTGTCGTATACGACTTTAAACCAACACAATTATCGCCGTATGGTGACTTTTATACAAAGTGTTTAAGAGTTTTTGGTATCCAGAACACAACCAGAACACTTTTATAAAACTTCATTCTATCTGTGTGTAACAGCAACGAGTGTGGTAACTGCATGGTATATATATAGAGGGGTGCAACGGTGTCGTCCCTTTATCTACATATTTGGAGGAGAATCCCGAAGTGCTGCTCTGTTTACAATTGCAAAGCTACATCAGAAAGTACGGCTGATAGAACTTTTCATCAATTTCCATGCAAGCATGCAATCCAAAACTGCGAACTGCTCCGGATTTTCAAGGGCCGTCGAAGGCGCACCAGATAAAAAGATTCGAAGAGTAGACTTTACACCAAGTGCGTATTGTTATGTTTGCTCCAATTGCTCCTAGCTATCATTTTCTTGACGAGGAATTCAGACAGCCCAACAAAGACTCTCCGAGTTTTGTTTAAAGTACCTATAACGAAATTTCATGCACCCGTGTAGCTGTGTGTAAAATATTTGAACCATCCTAAAATTGATGCTCTTCCAAAAAGTCATTATGCAGTGTGATGCCATAAGTTCGCGATAGTACTTCCGTTTCCATTTTTAAACATGAACTTTATATTCACTACTCTTCTAAGTTAGACTCCAATTTCGATGTTAATAGACTGCGCACCTGGAAAAGTTTCTATTCTAAATGTCGTTCTTTGAATCCAAGCTGTTGCTCTTAAATCTTTACGGAATTTGTGTATTAGTTTTTTTTGGTTTTTCTATCGTGTTTACTTAATGTTTATTATGTAATTTTTTTGTTGGGTTGGTCTTCACATGGGACTCGTGTCCTGTTGATCATTCCTTCAATCATGTTCAAGTATTGCATTCTTTATTTACTGTACATTTGATTATTGCATGGTTGTAAAGTTAATAAATAAATAAGTATGACTGATTTGCATATCGAACAAACCTGAAATATCACAACAACGAAGCAAGGAAACGAAATTCTACGAAAGATGTTACCTTGTCATTTTAAGTGCATGTTCTTTCAAACGCAATCTTAAAAAAACTGGTGTGAAATTCCGTTGCATAGGCGCTTTAAGGTAATTCCTCAGTTTTGCATTGCACAGCTTTTCTGCGCATAAATCTGCAATACTAATTCAAGGTGCATCCAAGTGCATGTTATAGTATAGTGACGGAAACACATAAAAAAAATCATCACTAAGGTGGCTAAATCAGCTAAGATAATACTATTGACAAGAAAATACTAACTTAATTTTGTTTTTTGAAAACAAATTAAAAATTTGTTGCGTGCTTTCGTATATAGATGAAATGATAGGGAAATGCTACATGTTCAAGCTTTAACTTTGTGTAACTCACGAGGACACTTGGTGACCCGCACTTTCATTTGTTTTCATTTATTTACTTTTCCACCAGCTTTACAGCATGCATATATGAAAGAATAGAGAAAAAATCATTTCGAGAATGTATGTTCCTCGTTCTTACGGCTTCAAAAAAACATGTAACAAGAAAGAATGTGGACATTCTTATATCGAAGAAATGTTTGTCAATTGTTATTTTCGTCAAATTTTCTTCAATGCATAGTTCCGACTAAATAGTGTATATTAATGCATCTAAAATATCAAATATTTTCCTAGTCAGTATAGACTAAGTGCTTTTATGAAGGATTTTTTAAGATAAAAAGACGAAATCGAGTTAGCCAAAATGGATACAAATTGGGAAAACATGGTTTACTGGCAGCTGTATTTTCTGAAACGAGTTCGGCAGCTGTATTTTCTGAAACTTTTTTTTTGTTATTTTACTATGAACATATCATAGACCACTTTCATAAAGGCCTTCACTTTAAATATTCTTTTATGTGCATCTAAATGAGCCTTTCTGGCCTCGTTATGAAGCAAAGATTCTTTTGAATTGCAGACACACAAACGAGGCCAGAAAGGCTTATTAAGATGCATGTGCATCTTAATATTCAAATTAGTCGCTATTATGAAAGTGGTCTATAAACTTTATTAGTATAAATTTACAAGTTTATAATGCAAATCCTCGAATTTCATTGGCTATTGCAGGAGTTTATAATTGGTGATATAAACCTCTGGGATAAACCAATGAAAGTCATTCTTTTAAAAAAATTGACCAATGACAAAATGCGTAGTATAGCACGAACAATGGTCATTAGAGCCAGCGGTTGTTCTGCTAAGCAACAATGGCGCCGAAATTATAACGGAGTTGGCATTAAATGAAAGAAGAAATTGAACATTTAGGCGAAGCAATACGTTCTACAGAAAACAAAAACGGCTACAAAATGGTTAGAATGGAAATTATTAATGGTAAGAGCGTTAAATTGTTTATCTGTGTTCATTTAAAACGAAATAACTGCAAACAGAACAAATTTCAAAATTACGCTTGCTGTTGACAAGATTTCGTGATGTAAACTATATGCTAAATTGAATGTTTCTTTCAACTTTGTGTCACTTTTACAAATCAAATGAGTGGATATATATTGTTTCAATATTGTACATGAAAATCCATGCTAAATTATGCAAGAAAACTTTACTTTTCCATCAGTTACTGTATGGGCCAAGGAGATTTCAGAAATGACTGTTGAACGTTTGTTGTTGGCAGTTAAAAATTGTATTAAACGAGCCTCAAAGAATATGTTATTGTCGAGAATTTATTTAACTTTTGTTGGTAAATTTATACTAAAACAATTAGACAACTCGCCCTCGTTTTCTATGAGCGATGGTCAACTCGGCTTCGCCTCGTTGACTATTCGCTCATAGAAAACTCGGGCTCGTTGTCTAATTGTTAATTATTACACGGCTGGGTTTGATTTCCGCTCCGTACGCAAAACGACGCACGCTGATTGGTTCCTGAGAGGTCGGGATTTTACGATATTGACCAACCGGTCAATACGCTTTTTTCTCGGCCCTGTAAGTTTTTGGCGGGAAGATTTCTGAGTTGATTTGAATACAAATGAAAGAGAAATACGTATCTTTATTCAAATATTCTGAACAATAAAATGTGTTGGAACATCACTGCTAGTTTTCTTTAAAGCTGTTTATCTAAAAACACGACAAATAAAAGCCGAAGTGGTGTAAATAAGAAGGCCAAGAAGCGACACGAAAAAGTCAACAGGTAAGGTAAACAGCATACTCCGAAGACGAAAACAACACTAGAAGCTTAAAAATAAAATGAACCAATAGCCATATAATAAATTCCTTATTAACCTCGTTTGCTCGGTCTGTACTGGAAAGTATTTGCCCTCGGTTTTATCGCACAAACCTCGCTCCTTCGTCGCTCGGTCTGTACGAAAACCTCAGGCAAATACTTTCCCGTACAGACCTCGCACTCGGTAATAAGTCTTTAATACTGGGGAGTTTCAGCTACTTTTCATTTCTGGAAGAATTAGTGAGCAATTACCTTAAAGTGCCTATGAAACGAAAATTAAGTTTGTCTTATTTGAAAGAACACTTAAAATGATAGAGTAACATCTTTTGAAGTTTTTCGTTTCCTTGCTTCGTTCTTAAGATAATTCAGTTTGTTTGATATGCAAATTAAACATTTTGACGTAACATGTGCATAATGATTATCGAAAAGAGTTATATATCTTTGCTATTATTTATCAATCCAAATTAATTCGAAAGTAGCATGTGGGTGTGTTTCGCCCAGAACGTGTAAATTTTCAAGCGCTTAGATTGGACAATAGCAAAGATATAACTTCGTTTCGATAACTCATTATGCACGTCATGACGTCAAAATGTTTAATTTGCATATCAAACAAACTGAAATATATCAAGAACGAAGAAAGGAAACGAAAAACTGCAAAAGATGTTACTCTATCATTTTAAGTATTTTTTCAAATAAGACAAAATTAATTTTTGTTTCATAGGCACTTTAAGCATTAACAAATGAACAAAATTAATACCTTTGTTCGGAAAATCAACTGACCAATCAGGTGCAATCAATCAATCAATCAATCAATCAATCAATCAATCAATCAATCAATCAATCAATCAATCAATCAATCAATCAATCAATCAATCAATCAATCAATCAATCAATCAATCAATCAATCAATCAATCAATCAATCAATCAATCAATCAATCAATCAATCAATCAATCAATCAATCAATCAATAACTTATTTATATACATAACGCCTAGGAATTACAAACTCGTTAAAACGCGCACGTGTCACAAATATATATCAATAGGAATATCTAAAAAATTATCTATAAAAAATTGTTCTAACCCAGAATGAGATGCAGTTAACAATATAGCATACTAGTTATTATACAAAAACGGGGTAAGTTCTACATTATTGAGCATTAATCTTTCTAAAAGTTTCTGTATTTGGTGCTGCACGAACTTCAGTCGGCAGATTATTCCAAAGATGGCTGGTAATATAAGAAAAAGAGTTTTTAACCACTTTGAATTAAAACGACATTGCTTCAGTTTTGCACCGGAGCCGCGCATATTATAAGAAGATATTCGTAGTTTAAAAAAGTTCTGAATATATGATGACCTTGTTCTGTCTTACATTTGAAAAATAAAACTAATGATTTAAAATATCTACGAGTTGTTGAAGTGTTCTTAAATTTACTGACTGAAGGGCCTTTTCGTAAGTGTATAATTTAGGTAGCCCAAGATTGTTCTCTAATAATATAGAAAACGGCGTCCTCTAGTTTATTTGACGGAGTCTTTGTGATGTTAAAGACGTATAGTCAGCACTTAGATCTTAGCTCCGTGGTCTGCATGCAATATTAGTATTAAGCAGGTATACTGAATTATTCTATTAGACTATTGACTTATTGGCCCAAAACGCACTCTGCGGGTAGCGGAAGCACAACCTCCAATTTCATGCATGTACGCCTTCCGCCTTCGGCGCCACGTTATCTGTTATTTGAATTAACTTGAATTTGACAAAAATTTGAAAAGAGAAGAATTTGACAAGAACTTGCTTTTCACGTATTGATTTGTAATATGGCTGCGACAGATAATATTAGCTGGCAATCAAGTAAGAAGACTGTCTTGGAAAGGAATTGCCATATGTTCAATAATTCATTCATGAGCGACGTTACTCTTATTTGCGAAGGAGAAGAACACAGTAGGCAGCATTTCCATGCTCATAAGTATGTCCTAGCGACCAGTAGTCCTGTCTTCGCAGCCATGTTCTACGGAAGCATACCGGAACAGAACCCTCGTATTTCTGTGCGTGATGCCACTGAAGAAAGTCTCGAAGCGTTTCTTCGTTTCTTGTATACGGACGTTTGGGAAACGACGCCAGACATTGCTTTAAAGCTCTTACACTTGGCTGATCAATATGACGTCCCTTCACTGACAGAGCACTGCGTCAAGGTTCTTCAAAGTAATCTTGCAGCAAGTAACATTTTTAAGTTCTTGGAGAAGTCCACACTACTTCATCTGAGCGAACTGGAAGAAAAATGCTGGAATGTCGTAGATAGCGAAACGCGACAAGCTATTGCATCAGAGGATTTCACTTCCATCGCACAAGAAACACTGCTTGCTCTACTTCAACGCGATACCCTTCGCATGGGAGAAATCCCACTTTTTGAAGCGGTTATGAAATGGTGTGACCACCAGTGTGCGATCAAAGACCTCGATGTCAATCTTGTGAACAGACGAACGGTTCTTGGTACAGCCGTTTATCAAATACGCTTCCTTCTGATGACACAAGATTATTTCACACACAACGTGACCGCCAATAACTTGCTCACAGGTGACGAAATTGTTCCAATTTACAAAGCTTTTTCTGGCGTGATGAGTAGGGACTTACAATGGACTATAACTAAATCACGGTGTACTTTGTTGAGATTTGAAAGATTTTCTTGTGTCGACGTGAAGGCTCCTTGCACGGAAATGTCTATCTCCAGATGGTTCAGTTCTAAGGGAAACGAGCACAATAGCAATAATTCTTGGCATTACTTTTTGAAATTACCGGATCGTCTCTCCTTCACTGTCGAAGAAAAGGTCTTTTTGCATGGCGTTCGTTTGTTTGGAGCAAAAAGCTGCGAGTATGAAGTCACGTTAGAAGCCAAATACTATGACATTAATGTCAAGTTAGACGCCGAAGTCGAAGTAAGTGATACTTATATTTCAGAGTGTGTCGGAGAAGCTGGTCTCTATGCATTTGATGTTTTGTTCCATTATCCAGTCATTGTGAAAGGAAAGGTTGAACTAACCGCCGCGATAAAAGGTCCAAGGTCGTCTTATGGAATGAACGGAAAGCCACAGACGTGCATTGGAGATATTACTCTGATATTTGCCAATGCATTCCCACCGTCTCCGTCGAATGGGACTGACACACGACAAGGCCAGTTCTACGAAATTATTTTAAGCGCAACCAACGCGTGATTTCAATCTGAGCGATCAACGACGATCTTATGTTAGGTCAAAATAGACAGGGAGACTGAAGGCGGAAGATCTTTAACTGTGTCAAGTAGTAACGGTGAAACAGATTGCCAAACTCAGTTAAAAAGACTGAGATTTTGACGTAATATTTTAAACATGAGCAGAAGTGTTTTATCAGATTTAAAACACGAAGCCGTACTGCAAATGTTTTGAACTTATAGCTTCAAAAACCACCCACTTAGTAAATTCATTAGCGTAGTAATTTTGAAAATAATAACGTTGTACAATGTGTATAAAAATCCCCAGAACCCTTAGAAAATGAATTAGTATTCTTTTAAAACAACCTATTGTAGCAGTTAGAAAGCCCTAAAAGCGCTGCGTTATAAATTAATCAGCACATAAGTTAAACAGGAAGAGAAAAAGCTTTTAAATACTTTCACCATGCATACACTTCAAGTTATCTTAATTTCCCAGGTGTATAAGACCGTGTCAGTTTTTACGCATCCGTGGCTCAAAGGTGTTTAGGGCTTTCAAACTACTACAATAGGTTGTTTCAAAGAATACTAATTCATTTTCTCCGGGTTTTTTTATACACACTGTATATTTAAGCCGAGAAAATAAAAGCTAAAGGTAAATCAGAAGAATTCTTTATCAGATATAAAACCGTGGACATAGTAGGCAGTGGTTGAAATAGTAAGGTTAGAGCGGGAGCGCTGGTCACATACAGTTTCTTTGGAGAGTGAAAGAACACAGCTGCTTTTGCAGGCTAAATAATATTCTAGCAACTAAAAAACTGTCTTATTTGCATGATAATCAAGACTTTAGATCGGATTAATATTTACACAGATGACAAGTGTTTTCAGCTCAGTTTCCATATAATCACCTGCGATCGCGCTGTAGAATTATGAGTTGATGTTGCAGAGAAAATACACCTACACGCTTTCTTCGAATTAATTATTTGGCATTGTCGTTACCAAGAAGCCTAAATTTCTCCCAAAACGAACTATCTATGGCAAATTTTGATAGTTATTAGCTCGAAGTCTATACACCAGAATTGTCGATGGAAATATAAGTTTCTACGTGAAGGATGTTAGGTGTAGGCGTAGGGTGATGTTGTGCACAGTAGGGGAATATAGGGGGGGGGGGGGGGGGACAGAAAATATTCCCTAAGTAGGAAAGGGTAGATATACTGCCGGAACAGAGAACGTAGGAGTCTAACGTTTCGAGCGATATCTAACCTTACTATATTTCGATTAGTACTGGTTTGGCCGATTTCAGTTCACTTTTCAACGCGCGGTTCGGAAGTTCGTTGCCAAGTTTCAAATCAAAAGTTGATTACAAAGTTCGATTTGATGTTCGATTGAAAGTACCCCTTTGAAAGTTCCCCTTTGAAAGTTCAAATTGAACTTCGTTATCAACTTCAAAATTTGTAAACATAATTTGAAACTTGGCAACGAACTTCCAAACTGCGTGTTGAAAAGTGAACTGAAATCGGCCAAATCAGTACTAATCGAAATATATAGCAAGGTTAGATATACTGCCGAAACAGAAGGCCCTTGGCTCGAAACGTTATACTGCAGAAACAGAGAAGGTAGGAGTCTATCTAACCTTCCCTGCTTAGGGAATATTTTCTGTTTTCCCCTATATTCCCCTACTGTACACACCACCACCCTACGCCTACACCTAACATCCTTCACGTAGAAATTTATATTTCCAGCGACAATCAAATGTTAAATGATTTTGATGAGTCTGGTGTATAGTCTTCGAACTAATAACTATCAAAATTTGGCATAGATAGTTCGTTTTTGGAGAAATTTAGGCTTCTTGGTAACGCCAACGCCAAATTAATTCGAAGAAAGCGTGGTGTATTTTCTCCGCAACATCAACCATTCTATTGCCGGAAGCCTATTTGCATCTTGTTGACAGGTAACGTCATACGTCAATCGTCACAACGATCACCCCTGATGAAGACACTAGATCGGAGTCTCAAAACGTTGGGGGATGAACAGTAACTTTTGCTAGTACGTTCAAAACTATGTCTGATGTTTTTCTATGTTTCTCGACTCGTGGTGGTAGTCAAATTGAAAGCACCTGCTCATACAACTACCACACTATATGCAACGTCTAATGTAAAATTACAATCATTATAAAATTATTTATCAACTGTATTCTTTTATAAAATATTCAAAATTATTTGTAATAGATAAAACATGAGCAGCATTTTATATCAGATGAAGATCCGATGCGAAAAATTGATAGATTCATAGAAATGTTCATGTTCGTCAATTATTTAAAAAATATAAACTGCTTTAGTTGAGAAAATGATTTCACGAAAATTCGGATGGTTGGTAATATAAGGAAAAGAGTTTTTTAACCAATTTGAATTAAAGCGATATTGCTCCAGTTTTGTACCGGAGCCGCGCAAATTATAAGAAGATATTCGTAGTTTAAAAAAGTTCTGAATATATGATGACCTTGTTCTGTCTTACATTTGAAAAATAAAACTGATGATTGAAAATATCTACATTGTTGAAGTGTTCTTAAATTTACTGACTGAAGGGTAAGTGTATAATTTAGGTAGCCCCAAGATTGTTCTAATAATATAGAAATTGGCGTCCTCTAGTTTAGTTTGACCGTGTTTTCAATTTGCGATGCGATGTTGGTTTAAAGACGTATAGTCAGTACTTAGATCTTAGCTCCATGGTCTGCATGCTAAATTAGTATTAAGCAGGTGTATTGAATTGTTCTATTAGACAATTGACTATTCGGCCCAAAACGCACTTTGCGCGTAGCGGAAGCACAAGCTCCAATTTCATGCATGCACGCCTTCGGTGCCACGTATTCTGTTATTTAAACAAAAATTTGAAATGAGAAGAATCTGACAAGAACTTGCTTTTCACGTATTGATTTGTACACGTATTGATTTGTAATATGGCTGCGACAGATAACACTAACTGGCAATCAAGTAAGAAGACTGTCTTGGAAAGGAATTGCCATATGTTCAATGATTCATTTATGAGCGACGTTACTCTTATTTGCGAAGGGGAAGAACACAGTAGGCAGCATTTCCATGCTCATAAGTATGTCCTAGCGACCAGTAGTCCTGTCTTCGCAGCCATGTTCTACGGAAGCATACCGGAACAGAACCCTCGTATTTCTGTGCGTGATGCCACTCAAGAAAGTCTCGAAGCGTTTCTTCGTTTCTTGTATACGGACGATTGTGAAACGACGCCAGACATTGCTTTAAAGCTCTTACACTCTTAAAAAAAGGTGTGTTAAAACAACACACTTTCTTGTCCAGAATATAACACACCTTAAGATGTGTTAATATGACACACTAAGGTGTGTTATTACAACACACTAAAGTGTGTTAATATAACACACCTTAAGGTGTGTTTTTTGCTTGTCCAGAATATAACACACCTTAAGGTGTGTTTTATAAAAAGGTGTGTTATTTAACACATCTTGGTGTGTTAACGAACACACCTTGGTGTGTTAATGTAACACACCTTCGTGTGTTAATGTAACACACCTTAAGATGTGTTAGTTTAACACACCTTAAGGTGTGTTAGCTTAACACACCTTAAGATGTGTTAGTTTAACACACCTTAAGATGTGTTAGTTTAACACACCTTAAGGTGTGTTAGCGTAACACACCTTAAGATGTGTTAGTTTAACACACCTTAAGATGTGTTGATTTAACACACCTTAAAATGTGTTAGTTTAACACACCTTAAGATGTGTTAGTTTAACACACCTTAAGATGTGTTAGTGTAACACACCTTAAGATGTGTTAATTTAACACACCTTAAGAGATGTGTTAGTGTAACACACCTTAAGATGTGTTAGTGTAACACACCTCAAGATGTGTTAGTGTAACACACCTTAAGATCTGATGAATAAATACATAAAGAGTTAAACTGAAAAATATATTAGAAAATATTTAATTAATTTCAAAAAATATCTATACAATACTAAAACTATGAAGTATGTTATAAAAGCAATTTGTTTCCTAGTTCATATATTTTATTTAAATAGTATGGACATCATTTCGAAGTTCAGCCATGAAAGTTGAGTATTTAGTTCCTCTAAATACATCAATGTATTTAATTTCTAAAGCAACATCTTGCAGGGAAAAAAAAATCCTGACATGCTGTAGCTCACATCAAATACAAAGTAAGTTGATACTGTATGTTATCCACCATTTTCCCTGGAAAAGCATTTCTGTTTTGCTAGAAATTTAAGAGAAGATGTTTTCAGACTATTACTTCTAGCAGTGGGGATATTAACCCATTCCAGGCTAAGCCAGCTAAAAACAGCAGCTTTCCTATTTTGCTCTGTCTACTGCAAGACAATTTAACTCATTAAATGGGGAGTCCTCAGCAAGTCTGGATTGTCTGGAATTAGGTGTACGCACATATAAAATTCTTAAATTTCTGATCACTCTTACAATAACACATGGTTAATATAGAAACAAATCACTGCATAATGCTGCTACCTGTATCAAATGTGCCATTTGTCCAGGGCGGCTAAGAGATGTGCCATCTCACCTTAACATTGATTATGCAGAAATATGTTCTAAAGATTCACCCTAAATCCTTAGAACATGCTATGTAATCGAATGAAATGCCGAATATCATTTATTATGCAGAAATATGTTATCTTATTTGCTCACCAAGTGAATTTGACAGATTTTACCCAGGTCTGGATTGTCTGGAATTAGGTCTTTGCACATTTAAAATTCTTAAATAGGTGTACGCACATTTAAAATTACTAAATTTCCGATCATTCTTACAATAACACATGGTTAAAATAGAAACAAAACACTGCATAATGCTGCTACCTGTATCAAATGTGCCATTTGTCCAGGGCGGCTAAGAGATGTGCCATCTCGCCTTAACATTGATTATGCAGAAATATGTTATCTTATTTGCTCACCAAGTGAATTTAACAAATTTTACCCAGGTCTGGATTGTCTGGAATTAGATGTATGCACATTTAAAATTCTTAAATTTCTGATCACTCTTACAATAACACATGATTAAAATAGAAAAAAATCAATGCATAATGCTGCTACCTGTATCAAATGTGCCATTTGTCCAGGGCGGCTAAGAGATGTGCCATCTCGCCTTAACATTGATTATGCAGAAATATGTTATCTTATTTGCTCACCAAGTGAATTTAACAAATTTTACCCAGGTCTGGATTGTCTGGAATTACATGTAGGTATACGCACATTTAAAATTCTTAAATTTCTCATCATTCTTACAATAACACATGGTTAAAATAGAAACAAATCAATGCATAATGCTGCTACCTGTATCAAATGTGTCATTTGTCCAGGGCGGCTAAGAGATGTGCCATCTCACCTTAACATTGATTATGCAGAAATATGTTATCTTATTTGCTCACCAAGTGAATTTGACAGATTTTACCCTGGTCTGGATTGTCTGGAATTACATGTAGGTGTACGCACATTTAAAATTCTTAAATTTCTCATCATTCTTACAATAACACATGGTTAAAATAGAAACACATCACTGCATAATGCTGCTACCTGTATCAAATGTGTCATTTGTCCAGGGCGGCTAAGAGATGTGCCATCTCACCTTAACATTGATTATGCAGAAATGTGTTATCTTATTTGCTCACGAAGTGAATTTGACAGATTTTACCCTGGATTGTCTGGAATTGGGTAGTTTACATGTACTGTACACGTAGATCCAGGTGTATTCTTAAATTTCTGTTCATTCTTACAATAACACATGGTTAAAATAGAAACAAATCACTGCATAATGCTACCTGTATCAAATGTCCAACTGGCTAAGAGATGTGCCATCTCGCCTTTTAAATATTTGATTATGCAGAAACACTGTATATGTATCATATTTGCTCGCAAGTATTAAGTGAATAATTTTGACAGATTTTACCCAGGTCGGGTAATATATATATATATATATATATATATATATATATATATATATATATATATATAAGTGTTAATATTAAAGTTTATATACCTATAGGATAAGCTACGTTCTACTATTAACTAATATTATAGCTACTAACTAGGATAATAACTTACCACTATCCCTCACTAGCTGGCAAAAAAAGGTGGCAGACAAAGCTCGATAATTTCATCCTCTCCTCAAAATAGCCATAGCTTCAGCTCGAAGCGGTCAAGCCTCGATTTCATGATTGATTAGCAAGCCGAGCGCAGCGCGTAATTTAAACAATGGAGACTTGTTTCCAAAATGCGTTAAGAATATTATTCCCGATCTAGCGCTAGCCCCGAGTTCTTATGAGCGTGTAGGACTTCTTTAACGCTAAACGTACAGGGATATTATCCAAACGCAGCGCTAAGATAGACGGCAACAGTGAACAGTCATATTAAAACACGAGGTAACAAAACTGGCAACTTACCGCGCCGATCACTTCGTCTCTTTCTTCAGCAGGACTCGGCGAAGCTTTAAACACGCTGGCGTCTCCTTCAGGCACAGAGGTTTTAATCACAATACTGTTGAATGCACGTTTCAGCAGCAGACGGTAGCCAGATTTTGGGAAGACTGTTAAAAACTCGGTTTGGTCACGGAATAAACAGACAAGTGTTGTCCCGTCAATACAGTTGTCTGTATAAATGAAAATATTATAACTCATAAGATTTACATAATACGAGGCAACTGGCAACTGAGCAACAAATTAAAAATCTTGAAGTAAAGCTACTCTTACGTGCCTTTTAACGTATCACAAACGTCTTGTGGAGCCTGCTTGATCTTCAAGAAATCGGTTAGTTCTGAAGACTGAAGTCACTGAACTGAAGTGTTCATGTTACTGAAGAGTCTGAAGTCCAACGACCAACCTTCGCACGACAAACAGTGATCGACAAAAAGTGCGGCAATTTGCGCCCAAAATGGCTGTTCCAATTTCGAGAGCGACTAAGCCAGGTCTAAGTATCACTGAAATAGCAGCGTATCAAGTCTTACAGACGTTTAATTTCTTACAAATTAATAGGAAAGAGTGTTTATTTATAGAAATGCATGTTATATTCAAATTTGTGTTTTATTTCAAAGGTGTGTACTGTTACTGTAAGTTGTAGGAAAATGCTAATTCAGTTTGCGACATTTGTGAAAGGTGTGTTACTTTGAAAGGTGTGTTATAAAAAGGTGTGTTATTACAAGGTGTATATTTGAAAAAGGTGTGTTATTGGGAAATGGTGTGTTATTTTGAAAGGTGTGTTATAAAAAGGTGTGTTATTAGAAGGTGTATATTTGAAAAAGGTGTGTTATTGGGAAAAGGTGTGTTATTTGGAAAAGGTGTGTTACGAAAAGGTGTGTTATGAAAAGGTGTGTTATGTGAAAAAGGTGTGTTATTTAAAAATAGTGTGTTATTAGGAAAAGGTGTGTTATTAGGAAAAGGTGTGTTTTCTTACAAAAGTGTGTTAAATTAACACACCCTCTGTGAAAAGGTGTGTAACTCAAAATTATTATAAAAGGTGTGTTATTTCAAGGTGTGTTACAGTACACGCCTGGTGTGTTATATTGCACACATGGTGTGTTATCTAACACACCAAGGTGTGTTACTTAGCACACCAAGGTGTGTTAAGGTTAGATAATTAGCTATTAAAACACACCTAGTGTGTTACTCTAACACATGCAGTGTGTTAGATAACACACCTTAGTGTGTTATTTAACACACCTTGTTTTAAGAGTGTACACTTGGCTGATCAATATGACGTCCCTTCACTGACAGAGCACTGCGTCGCGGTTCTTCAAAGTAATCTTGCGCCAAGTAACGTTTTTAAGTTCTTGGAGAAGTCCACACTACTTCATCTGAGCGAACTGGAAGAAAAATGCTGGAATGTCGTAGATAGCGAAACGCGACAAGCTATTGCATCAGAAGACTTCACTTCCATCGCACAAGAAACACTGCTTGCTCTACTTCAACGCGATACCCTTCGCATGGGAGAAATCCCACTTTTTGAAGCGGTTATGAAATGGTGTGACCACCAGTGTGCGATCAAAGACCTCGATGTCAATCTTGTGAACAGACGAACGGTTCTTGGTACAGCCGTTTATCAAATACGCTTCCTTCTGATGACACAAGATCATTTCACACACAACGTTACCGCCAACAGCTTGCTCACAGATGACGAAATTGTTCCAATTTACAAAGCTTTTTCTGGTGTGATGACTAGGGACTTACGATGGACTATAACTAAATCACGGTGTACTTTGTTGAGATTTGAAAGATTTTCTTGTGTCGACGTGAAGGCTCTTTGCACGAAAATGTCCATCTCCAAATTGTTCAGTAACCAGGGAAACGAGCACAATAGTAATAATTCTTGGCATTACTTTTTGAAATTACCCGATCGTCTCTCCTTCACTGTCGAAGAAAAGGTCTTTTTGCATGGCGTTCGTTTGTTTGGAGCAAAAAACTGCGAGTATGAAGTCACGTTAGAAGCCAAATACTATGACATTGATGTCAAGTTGGACGCCGACTATGTCAAAGTAAGTGATACTTATATTTCAGAGTGTGTCGGAGACGCTGGTCTGTATGGATTTGATGTTTTGTTCCATTACCCAGTCACTGTGAAAGGAAAGGTTGAACTAACCGCCACGATAAAAGGTCCAAGGTCGTTATATGGGATGAACGGAAAGGTAGATACGTGCATTGGAGATATTTCTCTGACATTTGTCAATGCATTTCCACCGTCTCCGTCGAATGGGACTGACACACGACAAGGCCAGTTCTACGAAATTATTTTAAGCGCAACCAACGCGTGATTTAAATCTGAGCGATCGACGACGATCTTATGGTACTGTAGGTCAAAATAGATATAGAGAGACTGAAGGCGGAAGATCTTTAACTGTGGCAAGTAGTAAACGGTGAAGCAGATTGCCAAACTCCGTTAAAAAGACTGAGATTTTGACGTAATATTTTAAACATGAGCAGAAGTGTTTAAAAAGACGTACTGCAAATGTTTTGAACTTATATACTGTATTATAGCTTCAAAAACGACCCATTTAGTAAGTTCATTAGCGTAGTAATTTTGAAAATAATAACGTTGTATATTAAAGCCGAGAAACTCAAAGCTAAAGTTTATGTAAATCAGAAGAATTCTTTATCATATATAAAACCGTGGACATAGTAGGCAGCGTTGAAACAACAATCGAACTATTGTAAGGTTAGAGTGGCAGCGCTGGTCACAGACGGTTTCTTTGGGAGAGTGAAAGAACACAGCTGCTTTTGCAGGCTAAAGAATATCGTAGCAACTAAAAGACTGTCTTATTTGCATGATAATCAAGACTTTAGGTCAGATTAATATTTACACAGATGACAACTGTTTTGAGCTTAGTTTCCATATAATCGCCTGCGATCGCTGTCAGTACACGGTTTCAGTTCTCTTTTCAACGGGCGGTTCGGAAGTTCGTTGCCAAGTTTCAAATCAGAAGTTGATTGCAAAGTTCGATTTGATGTTCGATTCGAAGTTCACCTTTATAGTTACGGAAAACCTTTGGTCGACCGGCCAGACTTACTGTCTTATTCTTGATACGATTTCTTTCGTAAAGTATGTTGTTCATCATTTTGCAATTCCAAATTACCAACTGCGTGAGCCAGAAAATGGCGCAAAGCTGAACTTCGAATCCAACATTCGAACTTCAAATCGAACTTCGTTATCAACTTCAAAATTTGGTAACATAATTTTGAAACTTGACAACGAACTTCCGAACTGCCTGTTGAAAAGTGAACTAAAATCGGCCAAATCAGTACTAATCGAAATATAGTAAGGTTAGAAATCGCTCGAAACGTTGGACTCCTACGTTCTCTGTTCCGGCAGTATATCTACCCTTCCCTACTTAGGGAATATTTTCTGTTCCCCTCCTATATTCCCCTACTGTACACAACATCACGCTACGCCTACACATAACATCCTTCACGTAGAAACTTATATTTCCAGCGACAATTCTGGTGTATAGTCTTCGAGCTAATAACTATCAAAATTTGCCATAGATAGTTCGTTTTGGGAGAAATTTAGGCTTCTTGGTAACGACAATGGCAAATTAATTCGAAGAAAGCGTGTAGGTGAAGCCTATTTGCATCTTGTTGACAGGTAATGTCATGCGTCAATGGTTCTATGAGGGTATAAATATGGGACCTGTCGTCACAACGATCACCCCTGATGAAGACACTACACCTTTTTCAGGTCAAATTCAGAAACTTCCAAACGAATTTCAGACACATCCAAATGATATTCAGATTGTCCAAATGAATTTCAGACATTTCCAAATGATATTCAAATTTTCCAAATGATATTCAGACATTTTCAAATGAATTTCAGACATTTCCAAATGATATTCAGATATTTCCAAAATGAAGCGAGAGGCTAAAGTTCGCTTGAACAGTAAATAGTTCGGATCAGCTGAGGGAACACATATACCTTTTTTGCCCCGCATTACTCAATAAAAAACATTCAATTGCACTCGTTGAAATAACAACATCACTTTATTATTAGCGCGAAACGACATTCAATACCGCTTCTGTAACATATCAATAGCATTGATTACATAAAGTGCTATTTTTATTTCAATAAGTGCACTTGAATGTTTTTTTATTGAGTAATGCAGGGCAAAAAAGGTATATGTGTTCCCTCAGCTGATCCGAACTATTTACTGTGCAAGCCTCTCGCTTCATTTTGGAAATGTCTGAATATCATTTGGAAATGTCTGAATATCATTTGGAAAATCTGAATATCATTTGGAAATTTCTGAAATTCACTTGAATTATCTGAAATTCACTTGGAAAGTTCTGAAATTGATCTGAATTATCTGAAGTTCGTTTGGAAGTTTCTGAATTTGACCTGAAAAAGGTGTAGATCAGAGTGTCGAAACGTTGAGTCATGAACGGTAACTTTTTAAGCTACGTTCTCAAACTCATTAATAATTCATGAGATAATCAATCAATCAGAAGCGCTGAATTGCACCACGTGAAGGGACTTGAAATACCAGGGAAGTACTGGGCAGAGGACTTGAAATATTATTTCCAGTCCAAGGTCTGGAAATAATATTTCAAGTCCTTGGACTTGAAATATTACTTCACACAATCGGTTATTCATCCATACACTAATTACTAATGCACTAATTCATTTTGGGAATACACTAAGTGATTTTGAGAAGTCATGTAAAGGCCGACAATGAGGACTAGACCGGGTTTTCAAGTACTCGGAATTCGTTGCAGTCCTCGACTTCGCCTCGGACTGGAACGAATTCCTCGTACTTGAAAACCCGGTCTAGTCCTCATTGTCGGCCTTTACATATTACTTAAAAATCTTTTAAGCCAGAGTAGCGTTAAACTATGTCGGATGTTTTTCTATATTTCTCGACTCGTGGTGGTAGTTAAATTGAAAGCATCTGCACATTCAACCACCACACTATATGCAACGTCTAATGTAAAATTACAATCATTACTAGAAATACATGAACGCAACTCGCCCGCTAGACTTGGATCAAGTCTGTCTCTCGAGGGGACGAGGTTGAGCGCGCGGAGAATGGGGTTTACATGCTTTTTTGAAACACCCCCCACCCACCCCCTGATGAAAATAAGCACTCCTGATTATACAGCCAATATAAAAACAAGCAAATATAAAAACAAATGATATTAAATCCTTGGGATATTAAATTATAGAATTTATGGATAGGTCGATAGGATGATAAAACTGATTTAAATCATTTAATGAAAGTTGAACATATCAAAGCAAAACTTAGATTTCATTATTAAATTCTGGTTGTAAAAAATATATTGTTTTTAGGAGGTTTCAAAAGGGATTATTTCTAGCAAGCCTTTAAGTGGCTTCTCTATGCATGTACATTTTGCAAAGGCAGAATTAAAAGTTGACAGCTCAAAAATTACATTTATAATAGAGTCTGAGATAAAAACAATTCAGTAGAATCGGATTCCAGAAAGAAGTATTAAACAGACGTTTCAGTCGAAGTTGGAATCACAGACTAGAAAACCGACAAAGCCCACGTCCACCACGGTTAATATAAGCGTGATATAAGCCTAAGTGTTTTAAGTTAGCTTTAGTTAAGCTGACTTATGGTTAATTTGGAGGAGCAAAGGAAAAGCACGAAAACGTGAAGCTGTATATTGTTTTAGGACATAAGGCCAAAATACAAATCCCCTACCGTTATAAACTTGAAAGATTTTGAGACCACTGAGTGACGACAAACACTGCAATTCAGATCGAGGTTTTGTTTACCATACGGCGTTTGGTTTCTTCAGGTCCTCTCGTTTCGCTTCAAGATATTAAACCGGCTGTTTGTATCCTTTTCTTCGTTGTTCTCTTTTAATTTAATTTAATTTAAGTAGAGCAGGCTCCATTTCGTAATAAACGAAAGCAAAAATAATACTGACAGATTTAGTTTTCTGCATCGCTAGTCACCAGTGTCCAACAATTCTTACCGCGTGACACCGTACCAAACATATATATATATATATATATATATATATATATATATATATATATATATATATATATATATATATATAAATAAATAAATAAATAAACTATTTCCGAGATTACGTCTCCCTCGCTTTTTCTCCACGCGTGTAAAATGGACTCCACGCATGTCGAGATTAGCACCCTCACCGGGCTCCGGGACTTCGGCCCTCCGCCCGGCTCGGGGATAAAATTATGTATCAACTGTATTCTTTTATAAAATATTCAAAATTATTGGAGCAAGTCTGAAGATAAAACATGAGCAGCATTTTATATCAGATAAAGATCCGATGCGAAAAACTGATAGATTCATAGAAATGTTCATTTTCATCAATTATTTAAAAAATACAAACTGTTTTAGGTGAGAAAATGAAACGAAAAGTCTATGTAAATCAAGGTCGATTCTCTTCTCTTACCGATTTACAGATACCGATATTTCCTTTGAATTTTCCTCATGAATTATTGATTTTTAAGTGTCAATAAAGTTGAAACTTAGGGATCCACACTTATGAGTCAAGTTGAAAAGGTTCAAAATTGAGCCATGCTAATCATTTTAAACCTATGTACTTTGTGACAAAATGAACTATAGTTATTTATAGCCGTGTTTACACGGCCAAAATTTAAGCATGCTTAAGTTAAGCGTGCTTAAAATGCGCCACCTTGGTGCGTTTACACGGTCATTTAATAATCCCTTACTAAAACACGTACACCATTATTCAACATGGCGGACGAGCTATATTTTTGGTTTTGGAAACTTCGTATGGGTAACGTACGTCAAAGAACAACGGAAGACATTGGTACACGAGAAAGAGTAATAGCTAAAAGAAAGAAAGAAACAAAGGAACAAAGAATAGCGAGATGGAAGCTTCTACAGCAGGGCAAAAAAAATGCATTTTATCGTATTAATAACACCGTATTAATAGCAAGCGTTTTTCAATCCCGTTGCGTTTACACGGCCAAGTTAAGCGCGATTAACTGATCGTGCTCAGTTTAATCCCCTTCCTTGAAGTGGTGCAAACTATTCGCGATTAATTTACGCCGGTCTGTTTACACGGACATTTTAAGCCCGCTGAAAGTCAGACGTGGCTCAGATCCCGCTTAAATTTTGACCGTGTAAACAGGGCTTATGTCTATTTATTTCTGTATATAATTATTATTGTAGTTATTTATGCATACTGTAGTTGTTTACATATTTGTAGTTTATTTATATAATTAGACCCCGTTTACACGATGCCAGTACAATTTGAAAACGGAACAAAATCATGCCGGTATGCAAATACAGCATATAACATTTCATGTTATTTTTGTGCCAGTATCGTGTAAACGCAAGACCTAAACGGCATGATTTTGTTCCGTTTTCAAATTGTACCGGTATCGTGTAAACGGGGTCTTAGTTTTATTATTGGTTTGTCAATTATTGAACTACACAGAACAAATTTTAAAATTGGGACATCAAAAATCAAATATAAACTTTCTTCAAATTCGCTATTGAGCAGCACATTTTTATATAAATTAAAATGATTTATGATATTTATATAAAAATATAAAAATATGTGAGCAATGATGAAAAATAAGAGGTGTTTATATGGAGGTGAGCCAGCCCGGGTAGGGAGTAGCTAATGGTCGTGGATCGTGGGTGGATCGTGGGTAAAATGTCGTGGGTCGTGGGTAAAATGTCGTGGGTCGTGGGTAAAAAGTCGTGGGTAGTGATTTTTTCCAAAAATTGTGAATAAATTATAGAATGAAATAAATGTATTGCAGTATTGAAGTTGAATAACTTGAATTCGGAGGGGGGTGGGTGGGGTGGGGACGCTTAGTGCCCGACAAAAGTGGATTTGCCACAAACCTGGCGAAGACTAAATTCTCTGGCTATAGCATTGTCAAGAGTAATCGATAATATTAAGTATTGTTATAGTTCAAGGCTTCAAATGTGGGTATTTATACAATCAGAAGTAAAGGAATACGATTATACTAATTTAAAGGGAATCACAATCGCTACTGCGCATTTGCGGAGATACTGACGGGTGAGTTAAATTTGAAACCCGCGTTTCCATGCTATTATAGAACCAACCGCCTGAGAGAGATAATTGACTCGGAAACTTGTTTAATCGAAAGCTGATATTTCGGAACGTTTCGCTTAGAACAAAGAATTACGGTGGCCCGTATGTGCAATACACAAAAGAGAATATCAGTACACAAACAAAAGTTTCAATTCACAAGTAAATTAGCCGATACACATTACAAAGTATCGATTCATTGACTATGTTGACTGATTGACTATGTTCTTATGCCCGTGCAAACAAATGTACGTGAAAATTATTTCAAATTATTTCATACTGAACGCCAGAGCAATATATTGTAAACGCACAAGGCGTTTGCACGGACTTATTTAAATGCAATTACTAATATTTCGAAAACTATAGCTTAAAACAACACGAAATTTACCAAGAATGGTCGGAAACCGCCGTGTGCGTTTACAATATATTGCTCTGACGTTCAGTCATACGCTTTACAATAATTTTCACGCACATTTGTTTGCATGGGCAGAATTAAGAGCATAGTCAAAATACTTTTCTTCGTAAGGTTTGTGAAGTTCTAAGCGAAAGAGAGATGGAAAAGCGGGTTTCAAATTTAACTCACCCGTCAAATGTCAGTATCTCCGCAAATGCGCAGTAGCGATTGTGACTCACCTTTAAAGTACTATAATCGTATTCCTTTTACTATTGATGTTGATAGTACTTCTGATCGTAATACTCACATTGGAAGCCTTGAACTATAACAAGACTTAATATTATCGATTACTTATCGATTACTCTTGACAATGCAATAGCCAGAATTGAATAGCTATTCTATAATTTATTCACAATTTTTGGAAAAAATCACGACCCCCGACTTTTTACCCACGACATTTTACCACGGGCCTTAGGAAAGGCTCAGTATGGCTCGAGTGAAAAGTTGTTTCAGCATACGATTATAAACAAAAAACTGTGTATTTATCTTACCTTAATGTTCAATGAACTTTCTTATGTATGATACAAAGTCTATTGTATCTTGAAGTACGTTACAATCGCTTCGCAGTCTTCCTATATTCACTGAATATCCTTCGATTTGAATGGCCATGTTTACTAGGCCCAATCCTTGAAACTGCCACGCGGCTTACGAGTGCTGCTTGAAACCCAAAAAACAAGAGGGTAGGATCAAAGTGGGTGTGTTACCCTTCTAAACCAATCAGCTATTTGGCTTGCATATCATGTGATCTGTTTGAATCGTCAAGAGCGGGATGAACGTTCTGACGTCAGAGTAACGGCTTGTTCTAAAAATTAACAGGGACACGTTTGTGCCATATATGGAAGTTGGGGACACGTTTGTGCCATATATGGTAGTGTCCTTTCATTTCGCTCTTGACGATGAAAAAATCCAAAGATCCTACCCTATTTTATCCACGACCCACGACCCACGACCATTAGCTACTCCCGCCCGGGTACCCAGGCTAGCCAGCTGTGCCAAGATCGTGTCTGTGCTATTATTTCTTGTTAATTTTCATCTTGTGTTTACACGAGAGCCGAGCCAGCCTGCCTAGCTGAGGTCTTGCTTTGAGAGACCGAGATCTTGGTTACCTAGGGTAGTTCGCCTACCCGGCTGGCGTTAAAGTGCCTATGAAATTAATAATATGCAGTTTACCGTTCCTTGATATCTTTTATAGTTCCAGAGTCATAAAGATTTAAAGATGTCAAAATGAAGAAAAAATATGGCACAAACAGATTGCTGATTCAGCACAAATTGTGACGTCATGTGGTTTGCATGTTAATTTGGTTAATGTTTAAATGAACTATAGCTCAGTTACTATGTGTCAGAATCAAATGAACCTTTGCACACATATAGTGCAAGATGAAACACAGTTGATATCACCGATTTTGTTGTCAAGGTAACACTGTTGTACCCAGGCCCCTTGCACGGATTTTATAAAACACCATGTATTTATCGCTGTGGGAATAATTTTCAAATTATTATAGTATAAACGTATTTTAGGCATGCATAGGTATGACAAGCACTTGTCTGATATTTTATCCTTATCAGGACAGAGAAGGTGGTTTATATATAAAATCCGTGCAAGGGGCCTGGGTACAACAGTGCTACCTCGACAACAAAATTGGTGATATTATCAACCGTGTTCCATCTTGCACTATATGTGTGCAAAGATTCATTTGATTGTGACATATAGTAACTGAGCTATAGTTCATTTAAACATTCACCAAATTAACATGCAAACCACATGACGTCACAATTCGTGCTGAATCAGCAATTTGTTTGTGTCATATTTTTTCTTCATTTTGACATCTTTAAAATAGAACTCTGGGACTATAAAAGATATCAAGGAATGGTAAACTGCATATTGTCCTACTTTTTGATGCTCTTTCAAATGAAGTAATAAAAAATTCCATTTCATAGGCACTTTAAAAGCTTCATACATGCGACAAAAAATTTTTTATCAGCTTTTTTCAACATTTTAACAATTCACAAGTTCTGCTTATTCATGTACAGTTCATATTTAAAACAATGAGACTTAGAACTGATAAATTATGCAATTAGCACAACAAGCAAGGTGGCCTAGCCCTTCTCATGTAAACACAATAAAAATAATTTTGGCAAAGTGGGCTAGCTCGGGTCCCAGGGCTGGGTCACCTCGATATAAACACCCTGTAAGAAATATCTTTGTGACCTCAAATATGTATTTTCAGTTATTTGAGAGTGCTGGTGTAAATTTTATGGAACTCATTTCTGAAAGATCAAGTTCAGTTTCAGGGTATGGTGGGGGTGGTTGATCTGTGGCTGGTGGTTGTATGGGTATGGATGGTTGATCTGTGGTTGGTAGTTGTATGGGTATGGATGGTTGATCTGGTGGTTGATCTGTGGCTGGCGGTTGGAGGGCTATGGGTACTGGTGGTGGATATACTTGTTGATCTGTGGCTGGTGGTTGTATGGGTATGGGTGGTGGATATGCTTGCTGACCAGTGGCAGGTGGTTGTAAGGCTGTGATGGGTGGTGGATATGCTTGCTGACCAGTGGCAGGTGCTTCTTGGGGCATGTATCCCACTGGTGCACTGGGCACAGCATATGGTTGTGTGGTGGTCACAGGGTACGGTTGGACCAGAACAGGATTCTGGATAGGTGGTGGTAACCCAGGTTGAGCTGTCTGGACACCACTTGCAATTGTAATTGGAAATGCTACCTGTGGATCAAATGCATTAGGAATGTCCACCTCAACAATAAATGAATACTTCACATTAACACACTTACAGTTATCGAAGCTAGCGACAACTTTTGTGGGAATGTTCATTCGAACATCCTGCCAGCTTTCTTCACCCCCAGCTTGAAGTCCTTCAGTCAAAACAACTGAAGACTCAGAAAAAGTATTTTTGGTTGTTTGAGATGCACTGCTGATCAAAAGAACTTCCCTCACCAACTTGGCCTCAACCTTTCTTAATTCTTGCTCGGTTTCCCTATTATCGAGTTCAAATGAGAATATTATCGGCTCTCCAACATGGAATGCTTGTTTGTTTATCTGACAGCGGAGACGTATCGGACCAGACTTACAGCAGCAGCAACACAAGACTTTCTCTTCAGAAGCTTGCGCTGGTTCTAGAAGGTGGGGGAGTGTTTGACTGAAGTCGGTTGGCGGAGGAACGACTTTAAAAGGAACCTTTTCCTCGAGTTCTGATTTCAGCTTCCAGTCATTATCCAATGCTATCTTCATGTAGTAACGAACGTAGCTCTCGTCGTAGTCACATGTCGGTGGGATGTTGCTTGGCAGTTCGTAGCTGAACGGATAGCTAAAATTTCCAGGACCTAGCAGTATTTTGTCCTGGTCTGGACCGGTGGTCAAAAGTACTAGTTTATCTTTAAAATATCGCTCGTTGTTCCAGTGCATCTCCTTGTCGTCCCCAGAATATGTGGTCCAGCGACAGTAACTCTTGCCTTTAAATTTCAAGGTCAGATTGCGGAATTCGATTTCTTCTTCGTAAAGTAAAACGACTATATTGCCAATAATGGCTTCTCCGGGGTAGTAGAAGCCTTTGGGATTGGCAAAATTCACTCTGTATCTCACCATTTTGAAAACGGATTATTTATTTGCTGGCTTGACAGTGATACTGATATTGCGTAAGTGAGCTTTTAAAAGTTGGCCATGATAGGTTTGGTAGGGGGGGGGGGGGGGGGGGGGCTGAACTTCGACCGCTGAAGGAGCGAGAAACCTCTAGGGGGGGCCGGGAGCATGCCCCCCGGAAAATTTTGATATCTAAGAGTCTCTGAAATGGCATTTCCTGCGTTTTGGGGGAAGATTTTACAGAATCCTAAACGTTATTAAGCCTTTACCGCCCACAACAATTTTTTTCAGCTCAGAGAAACATTTCATACTTCTGGCCTAATACTGGAGTACTTCATAAAAATGAGTTTTGAGCTATCACACAATCACGATTTTTCTTACGATTGTCACCCTGCAGTGACATGGAATTTTCAAAATGCTGTATATCGAAGATGTATAAATATTCAATGCATAATCACCCTTACTTTCGGCGCATAGGCAGGGGGGCTGAACCCCCCTTTTTTCCATTGGGTGGCTTTAGTCCCCCCAGCCCCCCGGTTCCGCCGCCTATGCCAATGACCAATTTAGTCAAAATTTGGATGAGAAATTAATAAAAATCTGACCGCAAGGTTCTCCACGTAGAAATGCTTGATTGCGCTCATTATCCTTATTTTATGCAAACATTTTTGCATAATTTTGGTACGAGTGCAATCAAGCATTTTATTCATGGTTATGCACCTATCAATGTAAACCCCGCGGTGTGGGGGTGCAGGCAAATTTGAGTAAAATGCCCCAGGGTGGGGGATTGTATATCAATCAAATGTTTCCAAAAGAACGCACCTGGGGACATCAAACAAGAGATTGTAACATTTTAATGACCAAATTTGAACAAGTTTAACTGAAGCACATGCTTGTAGAAAAGCTAGCCCAAAACCAAAGCGCAGCAACATGTTCAAAGTAATTATATGAATAAACTCAATATTAACATTTAAACTGCCGTGCTGACTATTCTTTCTTAATAATGATTTGAAAGTACATTGACAAAGTTAGTACTTACACTCATACGTTCAAATGAGCGTTGATTAGCTCGTGAATTATTAATGATGAGAAACACAACTAGTCTAGTTATCTACATTAAGTATTCCTGTGCATGATCACCTTTAATTGATCATTCAATAAGCAATTGAAACATTTTCCTTTGCAAAGGCTGAATGTTTTTGACCAGATGGATAGTTGGAAGTAAAGACGTAACTGACCACAAGAAGATCCTGGTTCTTAAACACTCGTCTCCATGTCTTTTGCGATCAATACCGTGCATGGTCAAGTGTCTCGACCATAGAAATAATATACCTAGAATGCGGGCTCCTATCTCCTGTCAGTCAAAAAATTGTCGCCACAAAATGGCGGATTTATAAGGGCAAAAGGAACTCGCCCTAGGACTTTTTAACAGTTTTTTACACGGCCACGGTTGGTAACCGGTGTGGAGTGGACGATGGATGTATTTTAGCACTGAATTTCTTTGTCTTTTTACGCCGGGGAATTTACTGGATTAGGGAATTTAAAGATAAAGGCATGTGAAGTGCAATATCCTTCGCAAAAACATTTCGAACATCAAACTCTGGATGTAGAAATGGCGACGATAGCGGCCTTTTAATACGAATGGTTTTTGTGTTTTTACTGTTTCACTTTATATTTGAATGATTCCCACTTGCCAATCTGTAGCTATGTGATTTATACTGAATGTGAAGGATTAATCCAGGAGACAGTAAGTGTTTTGTTCTTTTTTATCCAATCTAATAGGGATTTCTAGCTTGTGATTTTTGAAATATGAAATATGTTTATGCACCTGTCATACTTTTTATACATCAGTCTTTTCGACATCTATTAATATTGACATTTTAAATCCGTGTTTTTCTTAAGATTTTCTCCTAGTTTCCATTAACGTCTTTGATTATTTTATTTTCTTTCAAACGGGCTTTGATGCAGACAAGTTTAGCATGAGCCTATCTTTTCGTTGCTTTTTGTAATTGTGGTGAATTGATCGAAATATAATTTTGAACTTATAGTTTTTAGTACGTTTAATAAAGCAAGTGTCTTGAAAATTGTTTTATTTTATGCTAATGTGTAAGTGGTTGATTTGTTGTCATGCATGTATCCAATTTATCCCTATAAAACGTCCTCCAATTCTTTATTTTGAATTTTTGAGAGGCGATCATTGTTGTATATTTATCCCACCCCTTTGCAAAATTCAAAATGGCGGATCTATAAGGGCAAAATAAAATTTTAATTTGGACACCTGTCACGTGACAGAGCACGCATTCTGGATATATTATTTCTTTGGTCTCGACCATAGATATATAGGAGACCTAGATTGCTGACTCGGCTGAAGAGGCGCGCCAAATTTGAAAATCCAAGATGGCGGCTCAACCGGTCAAAAATCATAGACAGTGCATAGGAAAAACGATGTTTTTCGCATTTTACGTCCGCCCACTGTTTCCGATCCCATTCGACCACCTTTTTTTGGGAAGAACTACCTATTGTGAAGGTCTTGGATGAAAATCGTACAATTTGAGTGGAATTAACAACAAAATAATCGATCGTTAAATGTTGCCGAAACAGTCACTTGCGGTCACTTGGTCGGTTCGAGACATTTCTGGCCGAAAATAAAGGTTTTGGTTAGTTTTGAGGTGTTGGAAGATTCTAGGACGTTCTGTGTAAGATACGAGATGGAAAGCTTACGTGTTAGTCAGTTAGTGAACAAACAGATAGCGATCTGTCCTCAGCAATTTTCACTATTTTTTAGAATATAGTTATACACTACGCATTAACTCCAGTGAACATTTTACTATCTAATTAGCTTCTTTTAAACACGAAGTATTATATACATCTTTTCGCTAAAAGACAGAATTTTACTTCAACAAGTACATTTAACCCAAAATTAGCTTTCTAAAGCATATTATACTATACAATCTGCAGCAGCAATCAGGTGAAAGTTCCAGTTCTATATCTATGATTGGCAAACAAAAAACATTTAACGATCGATTATTTTGTTGTTAATTCCACTCAAATTGTACGGTTTTCATCCAAGACCTTCACAATAGGTAGTTCTTCCCAAAAAAAGGTGGTCGAAGGGGATCGGAAACAGTGGGCGGACGTAAAATGCGAAAAACTTCGTTTTTTCTATGCACTGTCTATGATTTTTGACCGGTTGAGCCGCCATCTTGGATTGCTCATGTTGGCGCGCGCGGGCGCTATAAATAGTATATTAAGGCGGATTTCCATTCAACTTTTTTTGTCGAGCGAGCGACTTCTTGCGATCGCTTTCTTTTGAATTGTGGGTTGTCAAGCGGAACGCATTTCATTAGCTTTGGTTGAATACACACATTTCAAAAGAAAGCGATCGAGAAAAGTCGATCGCGCGACAAAATGCACTGAATGGAAATCCAGCTTAACAGTCAGCAATCTAGGTCTCCTATATCTATGGTCTCGACCCACGGGGAACAATTTATGGTCAAATGCGCGACTGCGGGGATGTATTTCGCTGTCAACTCCCCGCCCTTTGCAGGTGCCTCTGAGAGCCCTCTGAGATCCAGGGGGTGTTTCCATAAGGCCATGCATGATCGTGCTAATTTTAACATTGATTCAAATCTTCTCTTGCGACCGAGCAAAAAATTTCGTGACGCGAACTGGCAAAGTAACAACTGTATGCATGGTGAACCAAAACTGCCGTTATTCATTTCTTACAAAATTGTTATATGTTATTAATAATTGTTAAAAAAGTTTTTTTTAATCATATTCATAATAAATAAATAAACAATTAAAATAATAAATTAGTATTAATAAATAAAATAGTTTTAAATAATTAGTTAGTTATAAATAAAATAAATACATAAATACATAAAGACCTTCGCCACTCCACCCCCCCCCCCCCCCCCCTACATATTATCACACATTCTTGACCTATCATCCATAGATAAAAGGAACATGTGGGCGTTGGTAATAATTTGTAGTTTTCAAAATGGTGAGATATCAAGTGAATTTCGCCGATCCCAAAGGCTTCTACTACCCCGGAGAAGCCGTGTTAGGCAATATAGTCGTTTCACTCTACGAAGAAGAGATCGAATTCCGCAATCTATCCTTGAAATTTAAAGGCAAGAGTTACTGTCGCTGGACCACAGGTTCGGGGGACGACAAGAAGACGCACTGGAACACCGAGGAATATTTTAAAGAAAAACTAGTACTTCTGACAACCGGACCGGACCAGGACAAAATACGGCTTGGCCATGGAGATTATGGTTATCCGTTCAGCTACGTACTGCCGAATAATCTTCCACCGACGTTCGAGTCAGCTCGTGATACCGGCTGCGTTCGTTACTACATGAAGATAGAATTGGACATGGATAAATGGAAGTCGGATATCGTAGAAAAAGTTCCCTTTAAAGTCATTGCTCCGCCGACCGATTTCAGCCAAACACGCCACCTTCTAGAGCCGGCGCAAGCTTCTGAAGAGAAATTCTTGTGTTGCTGCTGCTGTAAGTCCGGCCCGATACGTCTCCGCTGTCAGATAAACAAACAAGCATTCCATGTTGGAGAGCCCATAATATTCTCATTTGAACTCGACAACAGGGAAACCGAGCAAGAATTAAGAAAGGTTGAGGCCAAGTTAGTGAGGGAAGTTGTTTTGATCAGCAATACATCTCGAACCGAAGAACATACTTCATATGAGTCTTCAGTTGTTTTGACTGAAGGACTTCAAGCCGGGGGTGAAGAAAGCTGGCAGAATGTTCGAATGAATATTCCCACAACACTTGTCCCCAGTTTCGATAACTGTAAATGTGTTCATGTGAAGTATTCATTTATTGTCGAGGTGGATATTCCCAATGCGTTTGATCCTAAAGTTGTATTTCCAATTACAATTGCAAGTGGTGTCCAGACAGCTCAACCTGGGTTACCACCACTTATCCAGAATCCTGTTGCAGTTCAACCATATCCTGTGACCACTGCACCACCATATGCTGTGCCCAGTGCACCAGTGGGGTACATGCCACAACAACCATATTATCCACCACCCGTAGCTATACAACCACCAGCCATGGGTCAACATCCAACCCAACCACCCCCACCATACTCAAATTAAACTTGATCTTGGTAACCATGATAAAGTACCATGATAAATATACTGTCTTTATTGTAATACAGTGCAGTAGTCAGTATATGTATACACCTTGTACATATGTGTGCAGAATATGTAGGCACATGTTTTTGTTGTTATATTTAAGAAATAGAAAATGGCCACCTGTGTTTATATAGCCTGATGCAAACATGAGAGTGAGTTGGGAGAATTCAAAAGTTTATGTGCACCCAAGCCATAGGTGATACTTTCAAATTCTCCCAAACTCACTCAAGTGTTTGTATCAGGTTACATAAACACAGGGCATCCATTTTCTTTTATGTAAGACTAAGAAATTTGCTGTGATGTCACAACTGTGTTTACATAACCTGATATAAACACAGTAACTGACCAATCACAGTGTGTGTAAGACACAACTCATTTTATAAACATAATATACACTTAATCTTGGGGAGATATCCACATTAATAAGTGGTGAGACCATTGTTCTATACTGTAATTCAAATTTTAGGGTGATACCCACCCTATGTTGTGACTGCATATAGTTCTTTTTTACCTTAATTTAAGATATATCCACAAGTGGCAACTTTAGTTTATAACAGGAAACTTGACTGTCTTATCCTTCACCTGACTGCCACAAAAACTGCATGTTTACAGTGAGTTAATATAGTAGGCTTTGGTCAACTGCTATTAAAATTTTATTTATGATTATTTACGTGTACTATATTATTGGAAAGCACTCTATGACAGAGTGAGGCTCAAAGATTGCAATCAATGCAAAGATTGTACCAAGTGAGATATTGAACTTACTTTACTGCACACTTGTGTGGACAATGGTCTTTTGAGAAGCTTGTACTGTACTGTACTGTACTGTACTGTACTGTACTGTACTGTACTGTACTGTACTGTACTGTACTGTACTGTACTGTAGGAATATCCCCTGTGAGATTAAGTTTAATAGGTTCTATTACTTTTCATAGATCAAGTGGACACATCTTCAGAAAAGCCACTCTCTGTTTTTTAGTGCTTACTCATATTATTGATTTTTATAATTTCTCTAGTTTTCTACTTTATTGTTTAGAACTATTACTTTGTAGTTTATAATCATAATATAAATGGTGTACAATGAAGAACTTGAACTTAATATAACTACTAACAAGGAATGATTTAATGAATACAATCAAAGAGATTTAACAGAAGGATATGACAATGGCATTTTACTAATTTTGTGCAAAAAATATTTGTTTATGATTCACAATTTCAAATGGCATTATTTGGCAAATTTTATAGCTTTGTACCACATTTGTGGCATAAAGATGCATAATATATGCTCTTTTTAAAACTATAATCTGTTTAAGGCAGAAGAGCAAAAGGTCATGAAATGCACAAATAGTAGGAATTAGTGAATGCATTAAAATTACGTAAAAATATTTGACAGTCCAGTACCATGTTATGGCTGAGGGAGTGGGGGTTCTCCCTTTAATTGTTGGGTGCTAGAGTAGACAGTTGAGTAAAATAATGAAGGAGCCATTTTTGGCTCATTCGAATAGTAGTAGTGCAGCAATAGAAATGTCTCTAAACAACACGATCTCTTACCAAAATTAAGTGTATATCTTAATTGTAATTAAGACATGGCCTTAATTTTAAAATAGGGCTACAATTAAGACATGGCCTTAATTTATCTGTCCCACAAGCGGGATGTTAAAGTTGAACACATAAAGCTAAAAATCCTAGAGGGGGGTTTGGGTTGCGGTTTGAGACTTGGGTCATTTTTCCGGAGGGTTGTGACTAGGTTTAGGGTCCGGGGTTTTTTGGTTAGCTTTAGGGCTACCGGGGGTTGTGGTTAGGGGTTGGGGTATGGGGGATGAGGTTTCATTTAAATTTAAGGATTATCCTTAATTCTAGGCGAGTTGACAATTAAGGATAATCCTTAATTTTGGATGTGCGGTCGACCTGCTCTAAAATATTGTTGCAATTCTGGTTCCTCAACCAGACCCCCCATGGGTCTGGCCAATTCCTATTGGCTGTTCAAAAACTAGAAACTAAATTCGAAAGACGAAATTTCCAACAAATTTCATCAAATGAATTGGTCAGACTAAGCAACTTGTTTTAAAATGTTAAACAGCTTTAATTTTTTTTGGCAATAAATAAATAAATGAAAATAGAGACATGCCAAAAAGTAAAAAACTAGTAAAACACTTGCTCGGGGGGGTGGGGGGGGTGCCCAAAATTCAGGGGGGGTGTCACGGGGGTGCGACTGTGCAAGCACATGCTTCCCCGGAAATTTTTTGATTTTGAACTCTCTGAAACGCGTTTTCCTGCATTTTGGGGTTAGTTTTACGGCTTTTACCTCTAGTTTTACAGTAAAATATTATGATCATCAACAACATCATTTTGATCTATCATTCTATCTTCAGTTTCTTAGTCAATTTCAGAGTACTGAAGCTCCTTTTTGTAGTTTTTGATTCAACAAAATGTGGCAAATCACTATATTTTCTACTGATACTTGATTAGCACATGGCCACATGCGCACTGTAATAAAGTCGTGCACAAATAAAGAAACTTCTTTAATAAGATCATAATTCACAGCGTGTAAAGAACGATATGAATTACGTTCTTCTCTAAAGAGAGCGTGCATACGAAGTCTATGACCTTATTTCGATCATATTATTGTCATTTAATTCAATGAGGATTTTTTTTTTTTTTTTGGGGGGGGGGGGGTTGGGGGGTGGGGGGTGTGTGCAAATTTCTTTAGGGGGTGGGAAAAGTTCCTCGGATTTTTTTTGGGGGTGCGCATCCCCCCCGCACCCCCCCCCCCCCCCCTCCCAGAAAATCCGTCCTTGCCAGAGTCTATAGAGCGTTTTTATCTTACGTCACGGCGGCCATATTGCTGTACCAAAACAATGGTGTACGGTATGGGAATTAGCTCTTTCTTATTCAAATATTTCGGATTGTTTCACCACCCAATGGGCCACCGATCACGTGAGTGAAAACGCTCTATATGCAAGGTGCTAACCATAGGCATAGCAGCCCAATTCTGTCTGGGGGCAGAAAATTTCGCCCAAAGTATTTAGGGTTAAATATTGATTTTTGAAGTAATTTTCAGTCTTAGCCGAATTTTCCTTTTTCAAATATTTTGAGGGCAATTGACCCCCCCCCCCCGTCTCATGCCTCCCAAAATTTTGTTGTTGAAAACTGTAACTTACATAAACAGTATGTTTATCCCAAATCGATCGATACCAACAGACGAATATACATTAAGAATTGGCGACTTTTATCGCTAGACTTTCCTCACACTTCAGTAGCGGTTAACACAACCAACTACGGAAGCGGAAGTGGGAAGGTATTTCGACGAAGAAGAAAATAGAACAGAGCCGGGCGGAGTTAATCTCGAGACGCGTGGAGTCCATTTTACACGCGTGTAGAAAAAGCGAGGGAGACGAAATATGGGAAATATATATATATATATATATATATATATATATATATATATATATATATATTTAACAATTAGATTATGAGCTCGAAATTTCTATGAGTGAATAGTTGACGAGAGCAGAGCTCGAGTCAACTATCATCTCATAGAAATTGAGAGCGAATAATCTAATTGTTTTAGTAGAAACTAACTTGTGTACCTTAGTTCTTCCAAATTATTTCAAAAAACGAAGATAACCATTGTTTCTGTGCGAAAACCAAGGCAAAACAATCTTTCACTCCTCGTGTCCTCCATGTTGTTTTACTGCATGGCCGCGCGAGTACTGGTACTCAATTTGCTACTCGCTATCTATTGACGAATAGATATCGAGTAGAGTAGCCAATCAGATTGCAGCATTTGCAATAGAATACTAGTAAGTTTCTACTAAATATATATATATATATATATTTGTGAAATTCATTAATAAGTCATGAGTTTTGCAGCCAATCCAATTTCAGAAATTACGTCACATGTATACCCCTGTAAACCCCATACAAACCACTAGTGCTTGTAACTAATTAGCATCTCAATATGATTATCCCAAAGGGATTTTTACTATTTATTCATTTCACAAGTTGTTTACAACACTCGCGTCCTTGTTGTATTGAATATACAATCACTCGGCTCGTGATTGTATAATTCAATACAACACGGCCGCTCGTGTTGTAAACATTACATATATATATATATATATATATAAAATAAATAAATATATAAATAAACTATTTCCCAGATTTCGTCTACTTAAGGATTTAGGGTGAAGGAAAATTCGAGTGTAGAATACATACATTTTAAGACCAAACCGGGAGCAGTTGCGAAAAATGCAACTACACAGGCCCTCCGGCAGGAATTGAACCCACGACCTTGCGATTCTAGTGCACTGAATGCTCTGACCACTGAGCCACGGAGGCCGTTGCCGAGAGCTCGATCGCGAGTTCTGTATATATAATAAGGTGGTAATGCCAGGAGAGAATTGGGTATATTATAAATGATATTGGGCATTTCACTCGATAACATAGCATGTTATTGGGCATTTCACTCGATAACATAACATGAAATGCCCAATATCATTTATATATATATATATATATATATATATATATATATATATATATATATATGTTTGGTACGGTGTCACGCGGTAAGAATTATTGGGCACTGATGACTAGCGACGAAGAAAACTATAAACTCTCAAACAAATAGTATTTTGCTTTCGTTTATTTAAACGAAACGAAATGGAGCACGAAGAAAAGAAGGATACAAACAACTCGTTTAATATATCTTGACGAGAAACCAGAGAATTTGAAGAAACCAAACGCCGTATGGTAAACAAAAACTCGAACTGAATTGCAGTGTTTCTAGTAACTCCGTACGGTAGGATTCTTGTTGTTTTCATGTTTTCGCTTATTAACCTAAACAATATACAGCTTCACGTTTTCGTGCTTTCCCTTTGCTCGTCCAAACCATAAATCAGCTTATAACTAAAGCTAACTTAAAAGTAAAAAAGACGTGATGTTTTTCATTGGCACTGCATTGCACCTTTTATTATTAAATACTCATGCAGGGCTTTGTCGATTTTTTTGGCTGTATTTCCAAATTTTCGACTGAAACGTCGTCTGTTTAGTAATATTTCTTTCTAGAATCTGATTCTACCGAATTGTTTTTTTCTCGGACTATATTTTAAATATAATTTTTGAGCTGTTGACTTTTAATTCTGCCTTTGCAAAACATGCATGTATTTATAGGGAAGCCATTTAAAGCTTGTTAAAATAATCTCTTTTGAGACCTCCTAAAAACATTTTGTACAACCAAAATTTAATAATGAAATCTAAGTTTTGCTTTGATATGTTAAATCAGTTCAGTAATCTTATCCATAAATTATAGAATTATCTTGAGGATTATCATTTGTTTTTCTGTCTGTTTGTTTTTATATTGGCTGTACATAAGTGGGTGGGGTTTCAAAAAAGCATTTAATAAAAGCGGGCGAGGGGTTGTTGTATTCATGTATTTCTAGTACATTTATTATATAGATGCGAGTGTTTTACTAGGAAATATACAGTGCCGTATTTTCCATATCCTCACTAGTGAAGAAATCGATGACGTCATTTAGAATTTTACTGCTTTTTGCATTGAATCGAGTGGCGTAACGCTCATTAGGTAGGGTTAGGACGAGAAGTAAGGGCCCCCCGACAGTTGGGGGCCCCTAGCTCGCCGCAGCACTTTGAAAATATGTAAATTACTATGTTTGAGAAGTTAATTCAAACACTCGACGTGGGACTTTACCGGGATTTCAAAGTCCTCGTGCATTAAAAATGCTTGCCTTCGGCTCGCATTTTCAATAGGCACTCGGACTTTGAAATCCCGGTAAAGTCCTCCGTCTCGTATTTGAACTATTACATCCATTATTACATGATTGACGCGGTTTTCTTTGTTCTTCATAGCTTTTTATTTAACATAAACACATGTTGGAAAGGCAACTATCTAAAAGTCCGGGGAGGGATTTGATATTCAGCAGGGAAGAGCGGGGCTGATGAATTGAATTGAAAGGTTCATTACGTATTCACGGGCTGTATCTAGATACAGCCCGGGCTGTATCTAGATACAGCCCGGAAAAAGCGGGCTGTATCTAGATACAGCCCGTGAATACGTAATGAGCCTCTTTCAATTCAATTCAATCATAGTCAATCGAGATATGGTCTGGAAACTGAGCTAAAGTCTTTGGTCTATCTTTTTGTTCGCCTTTATGCATTTTTGTGCACGGTGCACGGTCACTGAACACATTGTATTTTAGTATAATGAACGAATTGTCCAATAGCAACGTTTCAGTTCAATCACTCAACCGTGCTATTTAAATATTAATAAACCTAAAACAAAGGATGTGCACGGTGTAAGGTACGGTTCAACATAAAATCACAGCTCATTATAGGCGCTTTGAAGTTTGCCGAGTTTCCAGACCATTTCTCGATTGACTATGATTCAATTCATCACCCGCGCTCTTCCCTGCCGAATCACAAATTATTCCTTCTCGAACTTTTCTAGTCTAGTAATCTTAATTTACAGGTTTTCTCACGCTTTAGCATAACAAACTCAAAACCGCAAATTATACCCAATTTCACTACAAAAATATCCATACACCTATGCCTTAAAGTCTTTCGTAACAAAAAATGAACAATTGTTGAAACTTACGCTCTTTTCAACATTTTCCCTTCCACTATTATCATCATATTTAACCTCGTTGCTATCTTTAAGCTCACTACCATCCTTCTTGGCGTCACTAAGCTCCTGACGGCCTTCCTTGTTTGACAAACGTACGCTTTTCAAAGACACCTTATCATCAAACTGATCAAACGCTTTCGACATTTGTACTTTGCTTTCAATACTGGGTCTCTGATATTTCTGCAAAGATCTAATATCTCTGTGCCCTGTTCTCTCCATAATAAACTTATCTGGAATTCCTTTAGCCAGACCACGAGTTGCTGTTGTTGCTCTCAGGCTGTGATTTGTGTAATTGCCTTCTATTCCAGCATCTTTGCAAAGCTTCTTTACTGTCCCGCCCAACGTATTATAGCCCACTGGATTTGAGGTGAACCAAACTAAAAAAATATAATAGTAAGAGTCATTGAAATGGTCTCCAATAAATTATTCAAAATTTAGACAAATTAAATAACCATTAAATACCTTCATCTGAATCCGTAAATTTTCTCCGAGGACTCAAGTAAAACACATCATTTGCTATGGCTTTTGGACAGCACTTCTCCACATACTTCTTGTACAGACGAACCATGCATCGTGCAGGACAATCTCCATTCGCGTAATGCTCGATACGTTTTCTTTTCACGGCGCGATGTTTCAGCCCTCCTAAATTATTCTTCTCTCCAAAGGAGACGTACACAAGTTTCTCCGGTTCGTTGTCACATGCTGGCTCCACTGTTAATTGACTGAATTTTAAGCTACGATGTTCTTTACCGCTTCTAAGTGCAAAATTCCTTCCTATTACAAATACCATCGTGTTCAGCAACACGCTTGGTGAGTGGTCTCCAAGCAGATTTAATTTCCAGAGTTTCTCTTCTTGATCCTCTGTAAAAGGTGCCGCTTGCTTGACGTTTGCACCAACATCCAACCCCGTTAGCCGTTTCATTTCTGCATCTATCGAATCCTGAAAATGTTTGAAGCACGAGTCTTCGAATATATTTATGGCTGGCTGGCCATTATTTCTCAGATATCGCAGTAGACCACAACATAATTGATATAGGGTAACTGGCGGATAGTACTCTCCCTTATCTTCTTTCTTTCGAATTTCAACAACAAACTTTGCCAACCAATAGTTAAGTTCTGCCTTAGTTATGTTGACAATATCCGAGTTCACTAATTTTTCATTAGGTCCTAATGCTTTCGCTTTAACGTTTCTTTCTTCCGCCCAGTCCTTCCACACATGAACTGCCCATGTTGTACTTTGCTTAGTGTTCTCTGGGATTCTGCTCTCTTTTCTCGTCTCCAATTCTTTATCAGTAACTAGCGATATATTCCTTGTATAGATCGGCCTTCTTGTTTCCGATTCTTCGCCAAGCCCAGTAGCTGTTGTACTGGAACATTCTTTGTCAAAGAGGTCAGCATTCTCAGTTTGCAATATGTCCCGAAACAGATCGAAATCGGGCAAGAAACTTTCCGGCAAAAATGTGTTCTGCGTTAACCCGCTCAAGTCATCTTCGTCGCTGTCCATTTTTCCCCTTAACCGAAGCTCGCAAAGGGCAAATCAAAAGTATCAAAACATGCATATCCAATAAAACGTCCATTCCTATTAACATATCGTCGTCTTTTCTCTATTCCCAAAATTCATTATAAGACAGTACACAAAACAACAATTTCTGCACAAACCAAGGTTTAAAAATACCCTTGTGAGAAAACCTTGTCAATCATGTAATAAGTCAGTTAATGACCTCGAACCTCGGCTTTTATCCAAATACAGCCCTCGGGGCCTTCGGCCCCTCGGGCTAAGCCTCGGTTCTCGGCCATTAACTCTTACATAACGAATCGTTTTTGAAGAAGCCATTCAAAACACCCGCATCACGTGTTTTATCAGATTTAAAACACTCGAGCTGTGCCCTCGTGGTCTTAAATCTGATAAAACACTCCTGCTCGTGTTTTAAATACTACTTTTAGAGATGTGTCATTTTCATATATACTGTACATGCTTTGTGATGGTGAAAAGCATGTTACTGTACGTGCCAACTAGAATATAGAAGCAGATAAACTTAAATCTATAGTGACTTCTGCATTGTATTTGACAAATTATGGTAATCATAGATTATTAACTTTGTATTATTATTAAGTGATGCCTTCTCCCCTGAACACTTTGAAGAAGTCTGCCGACACTTTAAGGTTTATTCTGGCTAACGCCAACACAGGGAGAAGTCCAGGCCTCAAAGTGTTAAAACTGGCTTCTTCTCATCTTATCAGTTTGACAAACACTAACGCTAAAGCATGTATATAGCACTAAAATAATAAAGCAGTTAACTGAGTTAAGAAAATCAAATCAAGTGACTTATACGACACATTTTACTAATCCGTTATATAGATTATTAACCTTGTATTAAGAAAGTCATGTGTTCCTTGTGTATTATATTTTGACGGACATTATGGAACGTAAATGCAAAAACAGTTAACAAATCCAAATCTGATGATTTATGCATTGTATTTATCATATTTTACTAATCTATTGACTATTAACCTTGCGTGCGTGACAAAGTAACCTTTCCCAGCCGTCTTCCCATAGCTTACAGTATTTTCAGCGACAGGCACTAAGATCAATGCATGTACAATACTATAACAGAATACAAAAACAGTTAACAAATTCAAATCGAGTGACTTGTGTGCTGTATTTGACAGATTTTACCGATCGCAGACTAATAACTTTGCACTAACAGAGTGGTATCCCCTTAAAGTTAGCCTCGTCCCTATCATATTTTGACAGACACTAAGACTAAGGCACGTATATACAAGTTGTATACACAGATGTAACCTTTCGGCTCTGTGATCTGAGCCTACTGTCTCCATTCTTCTACGCTCATACTTTTTTATTGTATGGTCAATAATCATTAACTATTCTCAGTGTGAGACATAACTTCATTAACTTGCTGTAGTTAATCAGTTAACTGATATTATTTGAACGGACTTTTCCAAACTCGTTAAAAACAATTTTTAAGCCAAAACAAAGGAAGTGAACATTACGGAGAAGGGTTTGAAAATCGGAGGATATATAGTTTTACACAATTTTTGTCAACGTTTACGATACTCGGCTATCGCCTCCACTCAACTTCTTTCATGTTAAAATGACTTCAAATCTACTTTTATAAGAGTACATATGTATGCACGGAGCTTTGGGTTTTAATTGTAAAATATAGCTCTGATCTCACCAAGACGCTCTAATCGTTGAGCTACTGGGACTCATTCTGCAGAGCAAACGTTATATACATATATATGTACACTCGTAATATTCCGTTCAACAGAGGGACACTTTAACCATTGAGCTACTGGGACTTATATAGATGGCAGAGTAAATGCTACATATCTAATGTACAACTCGTAGCCTTTGAGCTAACAAATTAACAGATAGCTTATATAACCATGTATTGAGCGACTGCATGCATGGGACTCAAATTGCATAGGCAAACGTTATATAGATATGTGTACAAATCCTAACAACTTATAAAATTACAATCAACAGAGACGCTTTAAGCTACTGGGACATGGTAGAGCAAAGGTTATATATCTACTGTACACTACTGGGAATCAGATAGCCGACCAAAGCTAAAAATGTTTACAATTCGTAATCTTCGGATCAGCAGTGAATTTCTCTAACTAATTGAGGTACTGAGGGGAAACTAAATTCTCATTTTCTCATTTTCTTAATTGCTTTCCTAACATAATTTATAAAAATATTACCGATTCCAACAAAGAAATATTTAGTAAAAAATTGTCAAGATCTCAAAGATTTTTTAAAAAAATTTAAGCTAGACGAAGATAAAACAGAAGGAAGATAATTCCAGTCGTTGATGTAACGATTAAAAAGAGAAAATTTGAAGTAATTTGTATGTTAAACTTACTTGGTTTGTTGATTACTTCTTGTTTCGACGGAAAATTATAAATCGTTGTTAGAATCAAAATCACTAAAACCAAAAACAATTTATACATATAATTTGTGAGAGACGGGGTGGTACGTGCTGTTAGCGCGCAGCCTCTCACAAGTAAAGTTAAGCTCGGTTAGACAGGGTTGGTATATTTGGATGGGTGACAACCTTAGCTTCATGTGAGTAGAGTTATTGGTTCTCTCCTGTCCCTCGAGGGTTTTATTCTCCTGGCTCTCCGGTTTCCCTTCTCAGTAAAAGCACCAGTGGCCTCAATCCGTTCCGGAGCAAAACGCATTTGACACTAAATAAAGTTTACATAACATAAGTCATACATACATACATACATACACATACACACACACACACACACACACACACACACACACACACACACACACACACACACACACACACACACACACACACACACACACACACACACACACACACACACACACACACACACACACACACACACACACACACACACACACACACACACACACACACACACACACACACACACACACACACACACACACACACACACACACACACACACACACACACACACACACACACACACACACACACACACACACACACACACACACACACACACACACACACACACACACACACACACACACACACACACAACACAACATACATACATACATACATACATACATACATACATACATACATACATACATACATACAGATACATACACTGCAAAATAAACTTCCACAATAAGTCTCTTCGAACTTTCAAAGTTAACCAGCCAAGTTTCCTCAATCTATCATAATAGGGTAACAATGAGCCGCATATATTAACTCTTTCCTGTTCGAATCGATCCGAATCGTATTTTATTCCGGCTAACGACAGACGATTTTATTCACCTCTAAACTGGACAAGCACATTCCAAAATTGGGAGTACTAGAGCTTTGAAAACAATTTCAATACCTTAACAGCACGGCTCGAAAATACGGAAAGAAAGCTCAAAAACTGAATAAAAACATGGGGTAACTCAAACTGTGGTATACAATTTGTTTTCAGATATTTACCTATTTTTTGCCTTTGCGTGGGTAGCCTATGTCAGGGAAAGTGACGCTGCCCTTTCGTTATCGTGCAAGCAAGCCGACTTCAATTATTTTGTAAGAAAAAATTAGATATTGCGGGTATTAAAATTGAAAAATTCTTTATCAGTAGTTGATAGATAAATAAACTAAGATTCCTGCCTGATCAAAATCTCATTATTTTTTAATTTGATCACCTGGTGTTACTTTATATGCCTTTCCTTATAAAAAGCTTGTCCTTAATTTGAAAGGTTTCAATCCAGTCTACTGCTATAAACCAACTGTACTAAACAGAATGGAGGAAGAGTCACCCCAAATGCCAAGAGCGCAAGCTGCAGTGTTGTCGGTGGCTTTCGCTGTCGTTATATGCTTTGGGGGTATTACTAATGCCCTCGTTCTCGCAACGCACATCAAGTATCGTAAGAGGATGCTAAAAGAATCCAAAGACATCCTGATTTTCAGTTTGGCCATTGGGGACCTGATAATGACGTCCCTTGTATGCCCTCTCGCATTCTCCTCAGCAATAGTCATGAAATGGACAACGGGGAAACTCGGATGCACTTTTTACGCTTTCTTTACAACGTGGATTGGCCTTTCGTCCATGCTTCAACTTGCTCTCAATGCGCTCGAACGCCATCACACTCTCTCGAATCCCAAAGCCAATCGAACTTCGGTCAAACGAACAATCCTAGCCATCGTTAGTTGCTGGGTGATTGCTTTCGTAGCGAGTTGCCTACCTCTTTCTGGTTTGTCGGAATACACGTTCGAAGGCTTCGGTCTCCATTGTTCCATTGTTTGGAGCACGGATACTCGAAACTACGCCTGGTACTGCCTCACGCTCCTCGTATTCTTTTACGCCATTCCCGTGGTAGCAATTTCTATCTGCTATGCCAAAATGTTTTTGGTAGTCAGGCGAATCTTCCGCAACGCCACAGAGATGTGGGGGGCCGAAGCACAATCGACCCGGAAAAGCTACATGGCTCAAGTGAAATTCACGAAACAACTCCTCGTCGTCACCGGAGGATTCCTCTTCGCCTGGACACCCTATGCAGTGATGTCAATGCTTAGAGCATTCACTGATCTTCAAGTTCCTGTAGGAGCCTTTGAGCTTCCAGCCCTATTTTCCAAAACATCGAACATATACAATCCTATCATATATTTCTTCATGTATAAACGTCTTCGTCGGAATTCACTTCAGATGCTATACACGTTTAGGAAAGCTTTATTTCCCAAATGAACTTTCCTGCCGTATTTCGGTCCCGGTACTTACCTCCCCCGAAATCACGGCTTGACTCCTGATCTTGTCCACCAGTGTCAATTTGTACCATGCAATCACAAAAATGTGCCTGCACATTCTTCGCAGGCATATTTTAAAGAAACTCTGTTTATAAAGATACTGCTATATGTAAGAACAAGTACTCAGCATGCATGTAGAAAATCTCTATTTATGCATGACCGACTATTTGTATATCTCTATATAGTATTATATAACGTTTAGAAAACGTTTATCTCGTAACTGACTTTAGAACGAGTGAAAGATACTGTTAAATTTGTTCTCTATATAAGAATGCGTAGCCGGCGCTTGGATGATTGGGGAAGGGAGCGGCACGAAAAATGACAATAGGCGCCTGCAGGCGCCCCCTAATTAAAACAGTGTATTTTTGGAAGTTGTCAATTTCAAAAACCTGAGCTAAATATTGAACTTAATTAATTTGGAAGTTGATCGAATATTTACTCCGTTTAAAAAACACGTATATAGAATTAACTAAAATAGCACAGTTATGAAAAAGCATGTGTATCAAAGTACTTTCTTGATTCAGGAATTTGTGTGGTATATGTTCGCTGTCAGCGCCTGCAACATTGAATTATTCTGCTGTTGCTATATCTTGTCTGGTTTACTGTTAATAGTGTTCACTGAAAAATCTTTTAAACAATTAAACAATTTATGTTGAGTGGGCTACAGAAAGCTCAAACAGATTATTTTCGTAGTTATAAAACATGTGTATGTAACGACTATGACGAGCAATATAAATATAATCACAACATCTCGCGACATTCGCTGCCGTTCGCACGCATATCAGTAATACTGAGTTAAATTTAATAGTGATGGCCAATGCAGCAGGAGAAGTACGCCTGAGGAGATCCCACTGATTCGAATCAAATGCGAGTGTTGATAAGAAATTCTACATGATGTTTTGCTCAAGCCAATGTCAGACAATATATACTCGCCGTTAAGCCGACGTCGCCGAAGGGGTCACGTCTTGCGTGAAAATCTTACCGTAATTAACTGTTGGGAAACCAGCGAATAAACATTTTCCTTCGGATGCACATGCAGCTGCCTTATGGCCACTCTCTTCTCAATCTCAGTTTATTTTGAGATCGTTTCCTTATATGCAAGGCACATTTTCACAACGCGCTTCTTCGCCAACGTCTGCAGCGGAAATTCAAACTCTCTTTCACTGATAGGTCATTAGCTTGTCAACCAATAGATTGAGAGTGTTCGCTGGCAACGCTATACACGAAAAATAACAATGGGTGACTGCAGGCGCTCCTTTCACTCTCCGTCCCAATCCCCAGCGTCGGCTACGCAGGCTACTCTATATAAGAACAAGTACTCGGCATGTAAAAAACTCTGTTTGTAACTAACTGTCTGTATACCTTTATAGTATTATATATCTATACGTACGACGTTTAGAAAGAGTTTATTTCGTAACTGACTTTAGAATGAGTGAAATATACTGTAAAATTTGTTCTCTATATAAGAACAAATACTCACCATCAAGAAGCTCTGTTTATAACTAGGCCTAACTGTTTGTATATTTCTATATAGTATTATATCTATCCATGTACGACGTTTAAGAAAAGTTTATTTCGTAACTGACTTTAGAACGAGCGAAAGATACTGCTAAATTTGTTCCCTATACAAGAACAAGTATACTCAGCATGTAAGAGAAGCTCTGTTTATAATTATACTGTTTGTATATCTCTATAGTATAGTATAGTATAGTATAGTATAGTATAGTATAGTATAGTATAGTATAGTATAGTATAGTATAGTATAGTATAGTATAGTATAGTATAGTATAGTATAGTATAGTATAGTATAGTATAGTATAGTATAGTATAGTATAGTATAGTATAGTATAGTATAGTATAGTATAGTATAGTATAGTATAGTATAGTATAGTATAGTATAGTATATATATATATATATATAAAGCATGAAGTATAGTTACCTTAAAGTCTTCGCTACCAGAGGTTTCACCATAAACGGAATCATCAGGCGACTCCTGATGTCTTATAAGTAATATTGAGCATTTCACTCGATTACATAGTATGTTCTAAGGATTTTGGGTGAAGGAAAATTCGAGTGGAGAATATATACATTTTAAGACCAAACCGGGACCAGTTGCGAAAAATGCCCACGACCTTGCGATTCTAGTGCAATGCTCTGACCACTGAGCCACGGATCGAGGCATCGCCTGATGATCCCGTTTTAGGGTGAAACCTCTGGTAGCGAAGACTTTAAGGTAACTATACTTCATGCTGTATATTTTGCTCTATCTATATGGTATTGAGCACTCTCTATAACATTAGCGCTCTGGCATGGTTTTGATCATGTCCCACAATTTATGAGGCACCAAAGGTGACTGTAAATAGCAGTTACCTTCATCCTGCTCATCAGCACTACACTGATGAGGCCCAAAAGGCCGAAACGGTACCGTCTATATATATATATATATATATATATATATATATATATATATATATATATATATATATATATATATATATATATCTGTATGTATGTATACATACATACATACATACAGATACATACACTGCAAAATAAACTTAAACAGTAAGTCTCTTCGAACTTTCAAAGTTAACCAGGCAAGTTTCCTCAATCTATCATAATAAGGTAACAATGAGCCGCATATATTAACTATTTCCTGTTCGAATCGATCCGAATCGTATTTTATTCCGGCTAACGCCAGACGCTTTTATTCACCTCTAAACTGGACAAGCACATTCCGAAATTGGGAGTACTAGAGCTTTGAAAACAATTTCAATACCTTAACAGCACGGCTCGAACATACGGAAAGAAAGCTCAAAAACTGAATAAAAACATGGGTAACTCAAACTGTGTTATACAGTTTGTTTTCAAATATTTACCTATTTTTTGCCTTTGCCGCGTGGGTATGTCAGGGAAAGTGACGCTGCCTTTTCGTTATCGTGCAAGCAAGCCCACTTCAATTATTTTGTTAGGAAAAATTAGATATTGAATTAAGATATAGAATATATAGAATTAACAAATAGATTCCATTTTGCCGTTGTCTGTTCAGTTATAGATGCACAGATGACGTCACAACGTGGTGAGAACAAAAAAGTGGCCCACGAGACGCAGTCGAGTGGTCACTGATGTTCTTACCACGTTGTTACGTCTTCTGTGCATCTATAACTGAACAGACAACAAAAAATGGAATCTATTTGTTTTATACAATACAAATATTTAAAAGGTTTTTATCGAAACTCTTGCCGGATTTTGGGGCATGAAGAAAGAAAAAAGCAAGTCAGCTGACGTGATCTGACTTGATCCATGTGTCTGTCCTCTAATAGATCATGGGCAACAAGCAATGAAAACACGCATAACAACCAGGGTATTGTATAATTAAAAATTGAAATTCTTTATCAGTAGTTGATAGATAAATAAAATAAGATTCCTGCCTGACAAAAATCTCATTATTTTCTAATTTGATCACCTGGTGTTACTTTATATGCCTTTCCTTATAAAAAGCTTGTCCTTAATTTGAAAGGTTTCAATCCAGTCTACTGCGATAAACCAACTGTACTAAACAGAATGGAGGAAGCGTCACCCCAAATGCCAAGAGCGCAAGCTAGCTGCAGTGTTGTTGGTGGTTAGAAAACGTTTATCTCGTAACTGACTTTAGAACGAGTGAAAGATACTGTTAAATTTGTTCTCTATATATAAGAATTAACAAGTACTCAGCATGTAAAAGAGGCTCTGTTTATGATCAACTGTCTGTATACTTCTATAGCATTATATATCTATACGTACGACGTTTAGAAAAAGTTTATTTCGTAACTGACTTTAGAATGAGTGAAACATACTGATTTGTTCTCTATATAAGAACAAGTACTCAGAATCAAGAAACTCTGTTTATAACTAACTGTTTGTATACTTCTATAGTATTATATCTATCTATGTACGACGTTTAAAAAAAGTTTATGTCGTAACTGACTAGAACGAGTGAAATATACTGTTAAATTTGTTCTCTATATAAGAACAAGTACTCATGGAGGATGTAAAAGAAGCTCTCTTTATAACCAAATGTTTGTATATCCCTATAGTTTATATATCTATATACGTACGACTTTCAGTTAGAAAAAGTTTACTTCGTAACTGACTTTAGAACGAGTGAAAGATACTGTTAAATTTGTTCTCCATATAAGAACAAGTACTCAGCATGTAAAAGAAGCTCTGTTTATGATACTGTTTGTATTTTTACCTCTGTTGTATTACCTGATGATATACATATATATATATATATATATATATATATATATATATATATATATATATATATATATATATAATATTACACGGCGGTGCGAAGATATGAATTTTATCTTCGAGTGGGGGAAAACAATATTTCACGAATTTGCGTAGCGAATGAGTAAAATATTGTTTTTGTCACGAGAAGATAAAATTCATATCTTTAAGCCACCGTGTAATGTTCTTCTTATTATATAGATTCAATGCAAAAAGAAGTAAAATTCTTAATAACGTCATCGATATCTTCACTAGTGAGGATATGGAAAATACGACACTGTATAGTTTCTAATAAAACACTCGCATCTATATAATAAATATATATATAGTAAGGATTCCCATCATTTTGCAGCAGAATTCTGCTTTGTTCCACCAGAACATCGAGCATGTACAATCTTACATTTACCCCCGCCATTTTCCAGCGCCATTTTTTTGCCTATGTTTGTTAGTGTGTTACTGAGATACTTAGAAAAGTATTGAACCGATTTTGATGTAAAAGAAATATTTGTTGGCCACGGACTAAGGATCAACCCAATAAACATTGGCTCAATTTGGTTGAGAATTGGATGAAAATTTCTTAAAAATCTGACAGTAAATTCACCGTGTAGAAGGAATGAACAAAAAATACTTGATTGAGCCCAATATTTTATAATATGCAAACTAAGTATTTAGCTGAGATGACACAAAAATGGTTCAATTTCAAAGTTAGTACACGCACCTTCATTATTTGTTATGAGCGTTCTGTCCGTGTACTCTGAAAAAAACTCGTCCCACAGCAATAATGCGCCTGAACAAAAGATTAAACATAGATTTCTTTTGTTTTACGACGTTTTGAAAAGCTTTTCCGCAGTAATAAAATAAGAAGTATAAATATGTTAAAAAGCAAAAACACAGTGACAAATAATAACTTGTGCAGTTTTTTAGTGTCCGGAACAAAAATCAAACTCTCTATTTCAATTTTGCGCTCTCTGGTAAGGAACTCTTTGTAGCCAGACTGGGTTTGTATTTTCTCTGTCAAATACATTTTATTTCTTGCAGGATTGAACTGTTCTTGGCGCGGTGGATAGTTTTGACTCCTTGGCTCTGCTTGCCATACGGTAGCAGGCCGAGCAGGAAACATTACCAATTTAACTTTTAATGGCAGAACTTCTGGTACTGAACCTAAATATAAAAATAACACTTCAGAAAAACTGTTCCATTAACATTTCAACTGCAAGGGGTCATTCCTTGACGAGTAAAATTGTCATTACCAGAAAAAAGTGACATTCAGCAGTTGTCAGCGGCGGACCATTATTTGACAACACGCATGGCAATCTTAGAATCTAACACGGCGACTAGAAAAAGAAGATGCGGTCACGATCTGGATGCATCAGAATTAGTTTCAAAAAGAAGATTAATTATAAGAGAGTTCAAGGAATGACATATTTGGCAGTCGCTTCTTTATCTCCCTGCACACCAGTAAAGTTTTGTACGGTACATTGAACGTCAGTAAACTAAGGTCTTTAATTAGAATACAATAAACGTGTATCTATACAATCAAATTACTCCTAAGGATTTTTCAATGTGGTCGTATCCAGGCATATCAAAGGCGCTTTAAGCAGCCGCCATACGACAGTTCAGACCACGGATCCCAGCTAAGCCCTAGGTGTTGATTTTACGGAGGGAGGAAACCAGAGAACCTGGTGTAAAACCCTCGGAGCACAGGAGAGACCAACTAAACTCTACTCACATGAGTCCCAAGTTCGAGAACGGGGTTGTTCCCAGACGGTCACCCATCCGGCCGCAAGTACTAACCCCGTCTAACCGGGCTTAACTATTGGTGAGACGCAGCGCCCTAGAGAACATATCCAAGGAAAAAATGAGAACATAACTTTTCCAATTCTTTCCGAACTTGAATAGTGCAGTTATTAATTGCAGACATGTCTTTGAGCCTGGAATCCTTCGCGAAAAGAAGCCCCATTTCATTAGAGCATAATTTGTTTAAAATACTGTTGACCATTTGGTTATTTTTGCTGTTTCACAAGGTAGAAGCTAGCTATCCAACGGTATGATTTTTGGGAGAAATGTAAATTTTGTCCTAATGTCCAAAATACAAACTGGTAGTACAGTGTTTTTCGCTTGTTTACAATGTAGTATCTCACATTGATTGAAACGCGAGTGCCGTCGCGTTATTTTCGTAAAAAATAAATATGAAATTCATGGTCAGGTTGTCAACTCCTAGCTAACTTGGTGTAACATATATTGGGGGAATGATCCCGGACCTAGACATTTTCAAATATATATTTAGGGAAGTAATAAATTGTGATTTCGTGATTTTGGCTATTACTTCCCTAGTAATATATTCCTTCACATCTGAGCCGAATTAAGTCTTGCGTAATCGCGAATGTCACATTTTTCTGGCGATGTCTGGCGCTAATTGATCGTTACAGCTAATTAATCGTTTGTAATAGTACAGCACAGTGCAGTGCAGTGCAGTGCAGTGCAGTACAGTGCAGTGCAGTGCAGTGCAGTGCAGTGCAGTCCAGCACAGCACAGCACAGCACAGCACAGCACAGCACAGCACAGCACAGCACAGCACATGCAGCACAGCACAGCGCAGCACACACAGCACAGCACAGCACAGCACAGCACAGCACAGCACAGCACAGCACAGCACAGCACAGCACAGCACAGCACAGCACAGCACAGCACAGCACAGTACAGTACAGTACAGTACAGTACAGTACAGTACAGTACAGTACAGTACAGTACAGTACAGTACAGTACAGTACAGTACAGTTCAGTACAGTACAGTACAATTAAATAAGATAAAATATAATGTAATAAAATAAAGCCATTAATTAATATTAAATAAGTGCTCTTTGTTTCCTTACCAGCTGAACTGACGACTTTAGAAAAGTCAGCCTCTCGTACATCCTTGGACTCTGTAGAAGAGCAACCAGCAATAGCCAGAACAACAAGAAGTAGCTTCATTCTGTAGAATTAATAAATTATAAGTAAAATTATAATTAAAATGAATTAAAATGGTTATAAAAATAGATTATCCAATTTCCCACGAAAGTGTGAAAAAAGTGTGAGAAACAAAATGAACGAGAGACAGTGGCGAAGCTAAGCGTAGCAACTAGTCATGCTGTGCAAATTTAAAATTACTGAAGCGTAACAATAGGGGCATGCCATTGAAATTCATAATTACCAACGACATTCACAAATCAAGTAAAATATATCCAGCAACGCAAAAATTACGATTTAAGAATGCAGTCATGCTAAGCATGACCAAAAATTTCTTACTGGATATATTTTACTTAGGGGGCGATTACATGGACCGAGCTAGCCCGGTTAACCGGGATGAGTTTACGAAACGATTACATGGAGCGGGCTAGCCCGGTAAGCCGGGATGATTTCAGGCCGAAATTCGCAATTATCAAGTAAATAAGGGCAAAGTTACGTTAGTTTTACTTCAGTTTTACACTAATTGTCTATTATTTATTTTGTAAGCCCATCGTTAATAAAAAGATTGTTACTCAGGAAAGCGTCTTCACGAAGACCAATTAATTTATTAAATCTTCGCTTTGATCACGAAACACACAAACAACGTTAATGTTCTATTTCAGTTCCTTTCAGCGCTACTTATTGACACAGTCAAGCAAACGAACGCGTATCGAAGCGAGTTCAACAGTTTTTCAGCCCGGTTTGCTGGGATGAAAACGATTACATGGGCATTTTCATCCCGGTTAACTGGGCTAGCCTGGTTGCGACAATGGGGATCCCAGTTAACCGGGCCAGCCCGGTCCATGTAATCGCCCCTGTGAATGTCGTTGGTAATTATGAATTTCAATAGCATGAGCTATTGCTATGCATCACTAATTTTAAATTTGCACAGTATGGCCATGGCGCTAACAGCTTGTGCCGAGAAATAATATTTCATAAACGAGTGGGAGTGTTTTACCAGGGGTTACAAACACGAGAGGCTGCAGGCAAAGTGATTTTATTGTTTTCGTATGTTTTACATGAAACACGAGAGAACATGGAAAATTACTCGGTTAACGGCCTCGTGATTTTCATTGCCATCTCGTGTTTGTAACCCTTGGTAAAACACTCCCACTCATTTATGAAACATTAAGCCCCAGTCAAACGAGGATGAGAGTTGGCAAGCGAGAGTTTGTCTGAGAGTTTTCTCAACTCTCATGCCCCGGTCAAACGAGGACGAGAGTTGATGAGAGTAAGTTGTAGGATTTACAGCGCGTAGCAGGGAGTCTAGGAACGAATTTCAGTCCTCCACGACTGGTCAGGGTCTCGATGTTTCGATGTCTCGAGTCTCGACGTTTTCAAGATATCAAGACTCTTGGGAAAACAAAACTAACTGTTTCCCTCGGGAGCAGACATTAAGTGTATCATGTTAAACTTTTTTAATATTTAGACAGACTTGGTTGATAAGTTACTATACCGTGTCAAAATATCATTAAATAAATAAATAAATAAATAATTCGTTTAAAGCCTGGCGCACACGCTACAATTTTAGTTGGTTGATTTTTATCGGTTGGTCAACCGATAAAAACCGGTGTTTACCATACAAGTGTGCCATTTACATGTAAAAGCTCGCATCTTTAGCAACTGGAGTCACCATTTTTACGATCATTAAACCAAATCACTTCGGGAAGAATAATGAGTGTGAACGATAAGTAAAATTTCATAAACGAGTGCGAGTGTTTTACCAGGGTTTCCAAACACGCGATTTTTATAATTGTTCTCGAGAGTTTGTAAAACACGAAAGGCAATGAAAGCACGAGGCCGGTACGGCCGAGTGGTTTTTGTTGTCTTGAGTGTTTTACAAACTCGAGAGGACAATTATGAAAATCGCGCGGTGAACAGTCGAGTGAATTCAATTGTTCTCAAGTGTTTGGAAACCCTGGTAAAACGCGAGCCACGAGTTTATGAAATAACTTCTCAGTTGACAATACCCTAGAATTCCCTAATTAGATGGCGTGCTATTATATAACCTAACTTAATTGGTTTCTGTGTTGAGTTTTGCATTTATAATTTAGACTTGTGGTAGTAATACAGTTTTCTTTGTTTTGACTGTTTTTATAATTTAGAAATGTTGTAATGTACGCTTTTTATTGTTTAAAGCGTTTATTATCTAATTTCCTAATTATTAATTCAATTTTTCGTTTATTACCGGGGTTTCGCAACTCACGCACGTGACGAAATACGTGTTTTTGATTGGCTAATTAGCTCATAAATTATTTATGAATTCGAGAAGTATAGGTAATCATATGATAGCGAGTGCAATTAATGATTTTACACTGCGAGTGATATTTGAAAATTGATCCAAAATTGCACGAGCCGCGAGTGCAATTTGGCTCAATTTTCAAATATCACGAGTAGTGTAAAATCATTAATTGCATGAGCAAAATCATATGATTACTTGTTTATTATATGCATGACAAAATTACGATATCTATCTTAATTACAGTCAAAAATTTTTTGTCTTAATTTGAATGTTTATTGGCCATACAACCACAGACAATCTTAAAACGTTATTCAAAGCAGTGAATTAATTTTTCTTTCTGGCAACTAACTATAAGTAATCACAAACTTCAAAACCAATTTACAATTACCTGAAGTGTCAATCCTTGTCGTACGCTTCGTAGTAATTCGCGCGTTTGAAAACATCTTGTTTCGTTACAACTGGACAACAAACAGTTTCACTTATGGTGAGCAGATGTTACCTGTATTGATCTTCAAATATTTACATGAAATTTTCAGTTGAAAGTGTTCCACAGGTCGTTGGAAAAGTCAAAATCTTTCAATTTGAAAATACACCGCCATTTTGAATTTTATTTTTTACCACTGTTACCATGGTAACATTAATTTGCACTCCGGAGAGTGCAATTAATGAGGGTAATAGAACGACGAGGAGTGGTATTAATGCCAAAATCATACGAGTGATTACAAAATCGACCGACCGCGAAGCGGGAGGTTGATTTGTTAATCACGAGTATGATTTGGCATTAATAGCACGACTCAATTCGTTCTATTACCCATTAATTATATATCCTTCTGTAATCAGGTCATGCCCTCGTCTTCTTTGTTTTCGACAGCAAATACTTCATAGTAGCCCAACGTTTGTGTTCTAGACCTAGGCCTCTCAACATGACCCGCAAAAAATGCAAATTTCAGGCGGCCATTTCTTTTAATATATGGAGACTCGGCGAGGAGTTTTTTAAATAATAAAGTGAATTTATGAGGAGTTCATACAATTATATGTGAGGTAAAACCGGGAGTTATTGATAAAGAATGACAGAACCAAAAACGTGAGTAATTTAGTGCTGTTTGTCTTTACTTTATAGCTTGTTTATACGCTTGTATTTATAAACACACTCATGCAGTTTAAGCTTTACTGTATTTCACCGAGTGTTGTTACTTTACTGACTAAAATATTTAAGAAATACCCGAGTGCCAATCTGGGTAATATTTTGTTTTTAATTTGTTGGGGACACGACACTGTTTTCAAAACGTATACAAAAAAATACAAATTTAAATTCTATATTTTAATATTTAAAATCCTCCATTTTTTAATTTTTTGAAAAATCCCAGAAAATCCTACAGCTTAGGTGCTGAACTGTGATTGGACAATTTTGATAGCTAGCTTGATTTCCATTGGCTGAAGCAGGTGTGCGATTACAGCTAGCAAGGTGCGATTAATGCTCAAATCGCACTCCTCTAAACGGCAATGAAATTGCAGTATTTGGGCCTGATTACAGAAGGATATATAATTAACGATATAATTGCACTCCTCTTAGCCAATCAGATTGCAGTAATTTTGTCATGCATATAATAAAAATTGTTATTAATCGCCACACACGGCATGATGCGATATTTTGACCGAGTTTAATCCGACAATATCAAACCAGTTTGATATTGTCCGATAAAAATCGGTCGATAAAAATTGCTCAGTAGTGACACCGCACACGTAACGATTTTAGTCAAAAGCCCAAAATTTAGTTGGCCCACTAAAATCGTAGCGTGCATGTGCGCCAGGCTTTATAAGGCCTGTTTTAGACGGCGTGCTTTTCATGTGCCGAATCTAATAGTAATTTGGGACGACTCAAATCTATCTAGCACGGCAGTCAATTTATACGGCGAACCAAATGGGTCGCATCAAATACCGTTTCGTGCTCCTGTGACCTAATATAGAAAATATATTTTAATAATTTATGTATTAGATACGGTACATGAAAAGCACGCCGTCTAAAACAGGCCTAAGACATTGTATCCGCCATGATCCGACACATAGAACCGCATGAAATGCGTGTTCGTTTTATTTTAGACTGCGTTCACGCGAGTCTGGTACAGAAAATAAACGGTAAAATGTCGTTACGTTCACACGAATCCGTCATAATTCAACGGCGCTCTGAAGGTGTTCACACGACTCCGGAACCTTCTGGTGTATATCCACTGAGTATTTCAATGCTGTGCACTATTTAAATAGCCATATCTCGTCAAAGTAAAAAAGGAAACGAGGAGCAATTCAAAGAATATTATCCTACCAAAGTGTGTAGTGCATTCTATAGGTTTACAATTTTAGTCATTCTGTTAGGAACTCTCCTTATTGACTAGTAATCTTCTGCTATTTGGCTAGTTATTGTTGTAATGTTACTTATAATTGTTCAAACAGCAGCACAAGTTCTCAGCAGAAGCTTTCCGAAGTCGAGAAGACAAGTTTTCTATCGGCTGAAAGATACGTCAGCCGTTTGGTTAGGAGCTGAAAATTTAGGAACTGGGTACTAAAGCGGAGCGAAAAAGTGCCGGATCTTATGTTTACACGACACCGTGTTGCGTAATTCACTCCGCGATCGTGAACTCACGCTCTTTGCTGATTCGGTTGCTCAAGAACACACTGGGACTGTATCTTTCACAATCTGTGACTTTATTTATCTTCAATTTCTTACATTTAACTACACGATTACCATACGACTACACACGTTGACGGTCTAACACACACTAAAATTACACATATAACACTAATATTGGCGCATAACGGAAACTGCACCTTACATTGTTCTTTGTTACTATACGTATGAATAAGTCGTTGTTTTTGACATTACATCATCTATACTAAATTTACGTACCTATAATTACACCATGCATAAATTAAGCAATAATTTGCGACACACCGCAAGGGTTCCGTTTTCATCTCGTTTCGTTTAGAAATCCTTTTCAAAACGCTCCGGTGAGTTAGAGCGCCGTTTTTACACAATTTCGATCCGGACGCAACGGCGTTTTGTGACTTTTTAGCGCCGTTTTCAACTCGCTCCGGACTCGTGTGAACGCCGTAACGTCGCATGGAATTAAACGCATAAATTTCTAGTGCTGTTAAATTAATTTTTGTTTTGTAGTTCAGTGCAGTCTTCTCGTTTCGGTAGAATCTTCGCTCGTTTACACAAACCATTAGAATCTTCCAAATAGTGAAATAAAAGTAGCGTGCTGCGTAGGCAGTGTTGTAGCAACAATCGGATAGTAAGGTTAGATATACTGCCGAAACAGAGAACGTAGGAGTCTAACGTTTTGAGCGGAGGCCCTGGACGTTTCGTCAGAGAGGAACATTAGAATCTTCGCTCGTTTACACAAACCGTTCGACTAATCGACGAAGTTTTTAATATTTTAATAAACTGAGGAGCATGGTACTTGCTACTGATGTATATTCTTCACGCTATCAACTCTTAAAGTGCCTATCTCACGTTTGGGGATTTTACATATTCGTAATATTTGGATCTTCCTGAGCAAAATCATAATATATCTTGTCAGCCAAAAATTTCATCTTCATGAACTTTTTTGCTGTCAAAGTTACCGGATGTGATGTCACAAGAGGCATTTTTGTGGAAAGTAATCACATCCGGTAACTTTGACAGCGAAAAACTCCATGACGATGAAATTTTCGGCTGATAAGATATATTATGATTTTGCTCAGGAAGACCCAAATATTACGAATATGTAAAATTCCCAAACGTGAGACAGGCACTTTAAAACTTGCCGTAGATACTGCGCATTTAGGTTGAGTGTTTCGGGACATCCGTTTCCGTTAATAATTTAGCCAATAAAATCACGGCGTTGCCAACGCCAAATGTCACGCGTTTCTAGGTAACCATCAAATAATAATATAGTTCCAATACTATATAGTACTGGGACATTGTCTGAGACATTGAAAACGAGAAAGACGCTAATCTAATATCTACCATCTTAAGGAGAAACATGTTAAATAAATAAATAAATGAATAAAAGAAAACACTGTCCGCTTAATACAGGGATTTGGTATCGTTTTACACTGATTTAGGTGTCCGTGTCCGCTTAATAGAGGTGACCTTTGTATGGTTAACATGGAATTCAATTCGGGACTTTGGGAACTGTCCGCTTAATACAGGGTGTCCGCTTAATGGAGGGCCGCTTAATACAGGTTTGGCTGTACTACGAAGTATTTGCTGTCGAAAACAAAGAAGACGAGGACATGACCTGATTACAGAAGGATATATAGTTAATGGGTAATAGAACGAATTGAGTCGTGCTTATTAATGCCAAATCATACTCGTGATTAACAACAAATCAACCTCCCGCTTCGCGGTCGGTGGATTTTGTAATCACTCATATGATTTTGGCCCATTAATAGAGTGAAGACTATAGGATTTTCTTTAAATTTTTAGTGAGTGCTCCTACCTTGCCCCTCTGTTCATTAACACAATAAATATAGCAATAAATTTTCACTTTATAGACACCTTGAAGTGCATATGTCACGAAAATTAAGTTTGTCTTATTTGAAAGAACACTTAAAATGACAAAGTAATATTGATCTTTTATGGATTTTGGTTTCCTTGCTGCGTTTTTCAATTTGAGATATTTCAGGTCGTTTGATATGTAAATGTCACATATGGAGCTGGGAACACACGCATATATATACGTTTTTTGAATTAAATTTGTTTGGATAATAGCAAAGATAAAGAACTTTCTCCGATAACTCATTATATGCACCTGTACGTCTCAACACGTGGCATTTACACATACCAAACAAATATCTTAAAAACAAAGCAAGGAAACAAAAAACTGCAAAAGAAGTTACTTTTTCCTTTTAAGCGTTCTTTCAAATAAGACAAACATAATTTTCGTGTCATAGACACATTAAACGGTGTCCAGAAATACGTATAAGTACTTACTTTGCTTTTGAAAATTCGACTTCTGCTGTATTGTAAACTGTCAAGTCGTCGAAAAAAGATCTGTAATTAAACGTTGTGTAATAGTATAAGTAAATAATTTAATGACACCAATCGCCCTGGCTTGTGTTGCATTATTCCGCTAAATATGAATAGCATAAACACCAGTTTATGAACAAACAATAAATGGAAAATCTTAAAACGGTCAACTGCCGAGATTTTAGAATTCTTTATTATTTTATTAGCTTAACGGCTTAATATACGGCGCCGCTTAATACTGGTCTGATTGTATATCGCAAGACATTATCTAAACAGTACTAATTTTTTGGTAAAATTATATTTATTCGGGCTACCTGTGGTAGCCGAGTCTAGGTTTCGCGATTCTTATTTTTATTATTATTTTTATTTTTATTTTTTTGCGACGCGTTATTAGTCCTCCGCGCGGCCGCTGGCGATATTGACCAATAAACTTTGCGAAACTGAGGCATGTGACTAACTGACCATATGCATGTGACCAGTGCCTTCTTTCTTTTCGACTGAGTGAGTGAGTGAGCTTTCGCGTCTCGGATGTGTTTTGTTTGTTCACAGACATAGTTATTGGGCAGTAATGTCGCTGGCAAGTATCTTGATATTATTATGTACACTTACAATCGCACACGCCGTTCATTAAGTGAACTTGCAAGTGACACTTTCTAGGTAAACATGAAGCTATGTGCGAAGAGACTTGACATATTGAACGCTGTACATGTGTGGAAATAATACTCTTTCTTTGCTTTCCTGATGTCTGATCACTCGTCGCGGATGTGTTCTGTGTGTTCACAGACATAGTTATTGGTCAGTAATGTCGGTGGCAAGTATCTTGATATTATATACACTTACAATCGCACACGCCGTTGATAGTTGTGTTGATATTTAATACCTGAAGGGACTCGACATATGAACGCTGTGTACATGTGTAAATGCGTTAATAAATGCAGGCAATCGTGTTTTGTTATTGCAAATTGCGTTTTCTATCGGAGAATTGAATTGCGTTTTGACTTTTGTCTGTGACCAATGTGTTTAATAGACTTTAGACCGAGCACTGCATAGCACTGTGATTTTGCAGTAGCCCGAGTGAACGCCTGACCAGGCGTCTTGTTTAATTAATGATAATAATGTAAACTTTATTTATTGGTCATTAAACGTAGAAATTACAATGATAAACCTCGCTTTTACAGGTAATTTACCACTGACCATTTGAACTGATGTTACATGAGAATAAAAATCTTAGAATGTCATTAATTTCGGGTTATTTCATTCTTTGTTACGTCGACAAAATACATAATACGAGGTTCTTATTGATATGTTAATGATTTTCTTTACCATATACTTTCTACAGGGAGTGTCGGATTTAAAGTCTTTTAGCATTTCAATGAAATCCATTGATGACTGTCCGAAAATTCCAAGTGCACTCAGAGATAGATTTATGAACTTAACCTTTTCATAGTTTCTTTGTTTTTCGTTAACTAAATCGAGATACTTGTGTTTCTTAACTCTTTCTTGTCCGAATTGGTCTTTAGTATTTTATTCTGGCTAACGCCAGACGATTTTATTCACCTCTGGGGAAGCCCCCGGACAGGAATGAGTTAAGGGTGGCGTTGCGGTGAAGATTGGACTCAAATCCGACGGTGAGCTCAAGGATGTAAAGATATTTGTTTTCAATGGCTAAAAGAAGGTCAGGACGCAACTCATCTCCCGTGAGAACGTGCCCATCTAGATTAAAAGCGGTCGTGTTAGTTCGCTACTTCCTAAGCTTCAGTATTCGACTTCGGTATTTGGATGAGTGATGCCAAGGCATCACCTTGGTGGTCAATTCAAGATTTCACCAGCTCGGATCTTGACTTGAATCCAAATACCACGACTCGTCCCAGGCTTCCCCCTCGTTCAACAACTTGCACCTAACCTTCCAAACTGGTAAGTATAGCATAACCAAGGTTAACAACAAGGAAACCGTGCGTTACGTCACGAGATGGCAGGAAGTGGGAGGAGCCTAGTAGGACGGGCTTGGCATGCAACTCGTCATTAGCACATTGGTGCGCGAAGTAATCGCACATACGCTTTGGAGCTCGAGAAAATCATCACCCATCGTCCCACCCTTTATTCAATGGTCCAAATGGTAAGTTTTTTCCACCAAATTTTTGGTGTGATAGGTGCAAGTTAGTCCGAGGGGGTGGTCAATTCAAGATTTCACCAGCTCCGATCTTGACTTGAATCCAAATACCACGACTCGCCCCAGGCTTCCCCCTCGCTCAACAGCTTGCACCTAACGCTGTTGAAGCCAGGGAGGTGAACGTAAAGAGTGGAATTTTGTACGGATTGAAGTGTGTATGCAATGAAATTAAGAACAGAGTCATGGCGCCATGTGAATCGACCTTCTTCCAGGTACGTTTTGCATCCAGCGACAACGTGGAGTTATAAGGTTTCAGGTGTCGAGCAGAAAAAGCAATCAGATGTTGGAGAGATTCCCCATTTCGATAAATTTTTGCGTGTCGAGAGTGTGTTGTTGATGTATCGAATGGTGAAGTTGAAGATGTTCTTGGGGAGGTTGCGTTGGACGGAAGACCATATGGAGTTGAACGTGGATGTAGAATGTTCAATATTTGAAAAGAAAGAACCTTGTGAAATGAGGTTAGTTTGAAGCCGGTCTTCGTGCTCTATTCTGACGGCTTTCAAAACATCTTCAGTGTTTCTGTATGTGTCGTATTGCACATTTTTATTGTAGCTCGTGTCCTCCCATAGATTTCTGATATCTTCATTTGGCGAAGATTTTAGAGCGCATCGAGAGACGGTTTGACATTGGATAAATTTGGTTGAGGGAAGAATGATGTTTAGACCTAATTTATTATGAGGTAGCAGAACGTTGCTGAGTGTTCCAGAAATAGGCAGTTCAAGCCATTTTCGGATATATTTTGACGCGGTATTGTCTAGTTGTTCCTAGACCCAGGCTTTCGATATATTAGAAACAGTGAAGTGCCAGGAAATCTTCGAAAGTAAATAGCGATTGTACAAAAGAATTTTGTTTTTGGGGTGTAAAGGTAAGATATTAATTTCGTTCATCATGTTGTTAATCATGTCGTAAATTTCTAATTTGTGTTCTTCGTTAGACATATTGAAATCAAAATAGCGACCTAAGTAACTGAAAGATTTACCATTTTCGACACGTGGTACAAGATTGTGATTGACGAAGAGCTTTGATAGATTTTGGACAGATTTTGTTGATCCTTTTTTTATACCAAATGTTGAACATTTATCAACACGTATAATCATATTAGCCCATTGGCACCAAGATTGTGAAATGGTTAAGAAGAATTTGGTTTTCATTTCCTTGACTGCTAATGACGGCTGCGTCGTCGGCAAATTGAAACCAGTGGGTTGGATTAAATGGGAGTCCATTATCGCTAATATTCCAGAAACCAAGTTGACGGCATTTTTCAGATTTGATGTGTTGAACGAAAGTGTTAAATGACATATTAAATAAGAGGGGGCTGAGACAGTCGCCTTGAAGTACCCCACGACCAATGCTGATGAAAGGTGTGTTGAACTCTTCAGTGATGATTGAAGTTTGGAAATCAGTGTAGAGACTACGGAAAAGATTTTCGATGTGAACAGGGATGTGATGGTATTTAAGGACTTCGTTATGATGAACTTCACCGAAGGTATTTTTAAGATCTAATAGTGTTATGACGAGAGATCGTTGTTTTATACGTGCTTTGTTTATTATGTTTGCCATCTGAGCTGTATGTTCTAGCGTACCAGATAGATTTGGGGTGAATCCTTTTTGAACGTTTTGTTCGATGTACTTGTTTTCAGCAAGAAATTGGTAGGTTTTATTGCGAATGCACGATGTTAACACTTTAAGAGGGATTGATTCAAGTGTTATTGGTCGGAAGTTAGCCGGGTTATCATTTCCCCCTTTTTTTATGGATGAGTACAGTGCACGCTTTTTTCCATTCAGAAGGGACGACTCCACACGACTAGGCTGCGCGAATGATGTCGGTTAAATACGAACGAAAGGAGGATGTTGCGCTCTTCCCAGAATGCTTTGCGACAAAACTCCGAAACTGGAGAAGACAAATATGGCGGGATTTTTGTCGTATATCCTGTTTTACACCGGCAGAAAAATCAGGAAAACTGTCAATTGAACATTCAAGGTCATTCTCGCTCAGAAATTTTTACTCCATCTTATGTTTCTCTTGCTGTTTTAATTTGGACTGATGTCTATTAGTCCTTATAAACATTTTCATGTTTCAAAAAAATGGTGCTATTTAGGTCATTTTCAAACTTGTCGCTACATGTGTCTTTGTTTACGGTTTTTGACTATTTTCGGAACAGGAAAGTGACATATATTTAAATATTTTAAAAAAGGAATAGCAAAGAAATACAAATTTTCTATTGTACCTCATTGTACCTCTACTATTTTTTACGATATTTATCTTTGAATTCGTGCGTAAAACACGGTTCAGATTCGTGTTTTGACTTTTGATGTCTTCCTGCATGGGCTGAGGAAGACCAGCGAGGAAGACGACGTTATTATTAATGTAGTAAAACGATTCAAAGCTTGTCCAAAACAACGTTTTCTTTTTTATTCATTACCCTTTTGTATTGTGGCTATTGTGAGAAAACACCTGAGGTCATTTTCTGCCGTTCCTGTCATTTGAAATATATTATATTTATAGCGAGATTCCTAGATGAATCAGGACGAAAAACAACGATTGCAATTGACCTTGCACAAATTCATCAACGGTGAATGGGGCATTGTATCTGACAATAAATACCACCGATTAACTGGTGCTAAAGCAGATGCAGCCAAAGACATATTAGTTTCCACTATAAAATCCCAAATCAGTAATATTTTCTCGTCCTTTCCATCTATAATTTCGCTAGGATCTGCCTTTTGATAAAAAAACAAAAACATTCATCCGATAAAACTTGCACACTTCGAATTATCAAACTTCGCCGAAGCAGAAAGAACTAAAAATTAATGGTATATGAAATCTTACCTCGAAGTATGCGCTTGAAATAACCTTTATTATTATAATACATGGAGATCTTACATTATCAAGCTTCTTCAACAACCTAGTACAGACTGGAAACATGCACATTCGCCTTTGATCTAGCAAATCCATGAAACTAAAATGACCATAAAGCAACTGTAACCGAAAAAACGGTAAACTAGGCACAGTGAAATCACGTTTATTTGAAAAATCACAACAATGTAATAAATAAAGTTAGATTTAGAAAACACGTCTGCTTGCCATTCCTGTTCACGCAACGCCTCCATCTGGAAATGATCTTCCTTGGCGCGATCGTTTGATAATATGGTTTTGTCGCACAGCATTCTGGGAAGAGCGCAATGTTTGAAACGTTTGAAACAGATGATGGAAAGTTGGTCAAGTGGACATGGAGAGCCAGACGATTTCATTTTACGAATGACGTTTGTAATCTCTTGGTAGGTCGGAGGGTCAAGATTAAAAGGTGTTTGTGGAGGATTAAATTTCGGGATCCAAGTAGGAATATTAAATATTATATTTCGGTTGATAGCTGAGAACGTTTTAATGAAAAAGGATGTGCATTAATAATAACAATAATAAAAAAATAAAATAATAAAAAAATAATAATAATAATAATAATGATAAAGATAATGATAATGATAAAGATAATGATAATTATAAAGATAATGATAATTATATAATAATGATAATAATAATAATGATAATGATATAGAGAATAATACATGGATGTGTGGAAAAATGAAACTTATTTCGAGTGTTGACCAGGATATCTCATGAGTTAGTGAAGCGAACGAGTAAGATATCTTGGTCAACACGAGAAATAAATTTCATATTTCCGCACATCTATGTATTGTTCTGTTTATTATATAAAAAAATTATCCTATTGCCTTACAAAAATTGCATTAAACTATAATGCTGATTCAGCGATAATCGTCAAATGTGAGATTATCATATCATGGTAAAATATTACACCGAGGTCTTGCTGTATTGATCCAGCGATAGCGAGGTTAATACGTTCAAGACCGAGGTTTAATATTTTACCTAAAAGACCGAATGGTCGAGGTTATTAAGTAGTTTATTATATGGCACTTTTTATTTCAAAATCAATCTTGTATTTCTTCGTCTTCGCTTCCTTTAACTTCGTCAAAACACCGAACTAGCGTTATTTTCTGCTGTTTCTTTCTTGTCTGGATACTATAATTTACTTTTATTTTCGTCGTTTTTCGGCAATAAACGGTTTTTTTTAGGATTTTTTGTTTGTTTCATTTGTAGGGCATTAACAATTTCCATAATGCCCGCGGGCATTACGGAGAAATCTCGCCACGTCGGCAACCAACCTCGTCCCCAGGGCATTTTGCCTCCACGTTGGGAGGTCGGCGAAAATGGCCCTGGCATCGGCTGGTCACGTGACACCCAGAATTTTGGGGTGTTTTGGCAAGAAAATTTATGCGGTCTTTGTGTTTCGTTTTTGTATAATACGTATACATGAATAATAAATAAGAAATATTTAACGCTCTGCCGAATCACTCATGTGATAAATGCAACTGGCTAGCATTATTCATCATGATACTCCCCCACGATTATCCAGGATACATTTAAATGTCGGGAAGAAACATACATCTAATGTTGTTCTTGACTTTAACCAAAGCTATCGTTACAATTCTTTGGATGAACTTCGCAGAGTGGATTTAGTGCAATTCATATTTTGATGAATAAATTACACTGTATCTGAATTAATCAAGTTTTTAAACCGGCCAATCCGATTATAGAATCGACCAGCCGATGCCAGGGCCATTTTCGCCGACCTCCCAACGTGGAGGCAAAATGCCCTGGGGACGAGGTTGGTCGGCAACCAATCACAGCGCGGGAATTTACCGGAAGTAATCCGTGCCATATAATAATACTTTATTAACCCTTAAAATAAAATATATTAATTACAGTACATATTCGAATAAAATTAGGCCTGTTCGAATTCATCGTTTATACTGTTAGTAATAATTAAAAGGCTAAAACTATAGAGTCAAATAATAAAAATAGGCACGCTCAGCGTGCATGTATCTACTGCGCTACGGTACAAGTTGTAACAACATTCTCAATTTAATTATCCAGCATCGCGTAAATAAAACCACGCACCTCGGCTTACCCGCTCAAACGACAAGCTTTCCATGGACGAAAAGACAGAGCGAGTGCTTGTTTGGCTTCGAATCAAGATCTTTCTGAAATCTGAATAGCCTTTTGACTAATGTTTCAAGTGTACAGTTGACATGTTAGATCCTCGGCCAAGATGTCTTAGCTATTATATAAGTTTGTATGCAGAAATCAACTGTACTTGGCACTGTTTGAGTTATATGTAGGCATAGATAATGGCAGGGGAACTGGATAGGAAACTTACGAAACCGGAAACGATGTTTGCACAACTTGCTATGGTAATTATACACTTATAAGCAGCTAATGCACTAACAAGTGATCCCACATGGCCAGGATCAACCATTGCTGAAATTAAACAATAGTGTAGTATCACTTAAGTCAGTAGTGTCTGATTTTAGCCATGTGGAACCACCCATTAGGTGCATTAGCCCCTTATAAGTGTATAATTACCATAGCAATTCGTGCAAACATCGTTTCCAGTTTCGTAAGTTTCCTATCTAGTTCCCCTTCCATTATCTATGATGTAGGCGTATACAATACTTATTCAAAAAGCGCCGTGATCACTGTTCAGGCAAATCAATGTGTTACCAGAGTCTAACATAGTGAAGATTATAGAACGAAAGCGATATAGTGTGACATTCTTTTAACAACGCGATTAGCGACCGCGTTTCCTGTTTTTCCCAATTTATCTAAAATAGTGTCATTTTATGATTAGGGATAAACTATTCACAATGCACTGAACACTAGCTACTAAACACGAAATGGCACAACAAACCATATAGACACAACACATCGTCTGATCGTATTTCTGATCGCCATTCAGTGCTCAACTCAGCGCGAACACATTCACAATACATTAAAAAACAGCATGTCGCTCTGATCGGATTTTACATCATTCAGCGCGAACACTAGCAAAGCAAGTTCATTTAATTCATCAACTATGCTATAGTTTAAAATCACTTCACAAAACGACGAGGACATATTCACAACACACTACTAATTAACACAAAATGCCGCTCTGATCGCATTTTAGATCAACATTCAGCGCGAACACATACAAAACCACTATATAGACACAACAATATAGTGACACAACTTGTCGTTCTCATCGTATTTCTATTCGCCAATTCAGTGCTCAACTTAGCGCGAACTATTAGATTCGTGGCAACGACCAGGTCTACAGTATTCGACTATCACTCGGTAAGTTGTTGTGCATTTTCATTGGCTCCGAAGGCATCATCCGCTAACATGCGGTACATTGTCGTTTAACCCTTTCAACCCTAGCGGCCTGCCATTGACGAGTAAAATCGTCTGGCGTTAGCCAGAGTAAAATACTAAAAGGGAATTCAGGGTTGAGAGGGTTACCTCTGCATTCTCATTGGCTCCGAAGGTTCCTATTGTGAACTGAACTGAACTGAACTGAACTAAACTAAACTAAACTAAACTGAACTGAACTGAACTGAACTGACCTGACCTGACCTGACCTGACCTAAACTAAACTAAACTAAACTAAACTAAACTAAACTAAACTAAACTAAACTAAACTAAACTAAACTAAACTAAACTAAACTAAACTAAACCGAACCGAACCGAACTGAACCGAACCGAACTGAACTGAAACTTACACGCACGACAGCAATGTATCTACTAGTGCACGCGCAGTAGATGCAAAAACTAAAAACTAGAGTCAAATAAAAGATAGTCTACTTTCCCCACAGCTAAGGTCTATGTTCGTTTCCAATGCATGTCTTGATGTGGATACTCTATAGTGACTCTTATACATGCCACGGCTGATCTAATTAGGGCAAACGAAAGGGAACATCGCATCCATGCCAAGGTAGTGCTGCTGTATTCAGTGTTTCTCTTAGTTGCCACAGCTCGGCCATACGTTTGTAATAATTACAACAACCATCATAATAATCTTAATGATAATCCTAACAAACATAATCATAACAATATTCATAATAATCATAATATAAATCTATCACGAACTCTCTATTGTCACTGCTTGTATTATCACTGTTACATAATATTTCATAAACGAGTAGGAGTGATTTTACCAGGGGTTACAAACACGATAGGACAATGAAAATCACGAGGTCGTTAACCGAGGAATTTTCACTGTTCTCGAGTGTTTGTAAAACATGAGAGAATAATGAAAATCACGAGGCTGCAAACTGAGTGATTTTTTATTGTTTTCGAATGTTTTACATACACGGGAGAACATTGAAAATTACGAGGTAATAGGCCGAGTGATTTTTGTTGTTCCCGAGTATTTGAAAATCCTGGTAAAACACGATACACGAGTGTATGAAGTAGCTTCTCAATCATCAATTGTAGTAGAGGGACTTGGTGATATTGGTTCATATTGGATTAGACAATTGTACCACTTTGAATTTATAATTAAGAAATGTGGTAACAAACGGTTCTTTGTTTGTGCCGTTTATTATCTGATTTCTTAATTATGAATTCAGTTTGCGAGACTTTACCGGGTTTCAAAACTCATACACATGACCAAATGTTTTCCTCTGATTGGCTAATTAGCTCATGAATTATTAATGAGTTTGAGAAATGTATATCAAACATATATATATTAAACATTTTATATTATGAAAAATACTTTTATTATCGTTATCATAATTTGGAATATAATTTTATAAAAAAATGAGTGCTGAGTAGAAAGTGTGCTACAATATACAGTCAAACCGGTATTCATTAAGCGATGCCGTGCAGTGTAGTGCACCAACTAACACAAGTATACGCGTGTTGCACGATCAAGCGCACGCAACATTTTGGCGGGCCATAGGCATTATTTTGGCGGGCTACATGCATAACAAATGTGGTGAATGAAAGAAGTTCGACAATTTTCTGAAGATATTAGCATCAGGAATTATTTCTATCTTTAAAAATAGTTAAATTTCGTTTAGTATTGGCACGTTTTAACTCTTTCCAGCCCTAATTGGTCTTTAGTATTTCATTCTGGCTAACGCCAGATGATTTTATCCACCTCGGAGGAAGCCCTCGGACAGGTATACCAAAGACTTTGTTTGCCAAAGATGAAGTCCTATTGGTCAAATCATGGTCACGTGTTGTTCAACAAACTCAATGTTTCTTTCTGCCGAGGGAAACATTGCACTGTTTCCCTCTGACGTCAACAATGAGGAAGAAAACAGTGCAATATTTCCCTCTGACGTCAGCTTGCATCAGATCAAGAACTTTGGACTCTTCGGAACATTTTTAAAACAAGAGCTGTTTCGAGCTTGTTTGGTACGAAATAGTCCATTTTCCAAAGGAAAGAATATCTATACATATCTTCTGAAGGTCAGAAGAAAACCTGGATAAATTTAAAGCTGTTCTTTGTACTTGTTGAGTCTGGTGTATTTGTTTAGTTGAATTGAAATTACGAAGACAAAGTCAAAATGTTTTGGTAAGTCTTTTTGCCTTTTGCAAGTTTCGAGTAAACTTGGTATTTTGTATTTTAAAAGTCTTTGGTATGTAACAAAACGCTTGTTGACTTTTGCCTGAGAAACATTGAGTTTTACGGTCCCTCAGGCTTCAATGTCACCCTTGGGCTAAAGCCCTCGGGTGACATTGAAGCCTTCGGGTCCGTAAAACTCGATGTTTCCCTCGGCGCCAGTCAATAAGTGTATATTGTTATATACCAAAGACTTTCGTTTGCCAATAATGAAATCCTATTGGTCAAATCATGGTCACGTGTTGTTCAACAAACTCAATGTTTCTTTCTGCCGAGGGAAACATTGCACTGTTTCCCTCTGACGTCAACAATGAAGAGGGAAACAGTGCAATGTTTCCCCCTGACGTCGCTTTAATCATGCGTTGTTCACGTGAATACACGATTATTGCATCAGATCAAGAACTTTGGACTATTCGGGCATTTTGAAAACAAGAGCTTGTTTCGAGCTTGTTTGGTACGAAATAGTCCATTTTCTGAAAGAAAGAATTTCTATACATATCTTCAAAGGTTTGAAAAACACTTTTAAAGCTGTTCTTAGTGTTCAGTCTGGTGTATTTGTTTAGTTGAATGACTTGAATTGAAATTACGAAGACAACGTCAAAGTGTTTTGGCAAGTCTTTTCGCCGTTTGCAAGTTTCAAGGCAGTTTCGTATTTTGTATTTTAAAAGTCTTTGGTATATAACAAAACGCTTGTTGACTTTTGCCTCGAGAAACATCGAGTTTTACGGTCCCTCAGGCTTCAATGTCACCCTCGGGCTAAAGCCCTCGGGTGACATTGAAGCCTTCGGGTCCGTAAAACTCGATGTTTCCCTCGGCGCCAGTCAACAAGTGTATATTGTTATATACCAAAGACTTTCGTTTGTCAATAATGAAATCCTATTGGTCAAATCATGGTCACGTGTTGTTCAACAAACTCAATGTTCTTTCTGCCAAGGGAAACATTGCACTGTTTCCCTCTGACGTCAACAATGAAGAGGGAAACAGTGCAATATTTCCCTCTGACGGCGCTTTAATCATGCGTTGCTCAAGTGAATACACTATTATTGCATCACACCAAGAACTTTGGACTCTTCGGGCATTTTGAAAACAAGAGCTTGTTGTTTGGTATACGAAATAGTCCTTTTTCCGAAAGACAGAATTTCTATACATATCTTCAAAGAAGGTCTGAAAAACACTTGGAGAAATTTAAAGCTGTGTGTTTAGTCTGGTGTATTTGTTTAGTTGAATGACTTGAATTGAAATTACGAAGACAAAGTCAAAGTGTTTTGGTAAGTCTTTTCGCCGTTTGCAAGTTTCAAGGCAGTTTTGTATTTTGTATTTTAAAAGTCTTTGGTATATAACAAAACGCTTGTTGACTTTTGCCTCGAGAAACGTCGAGTTTTACGGTCCCTCAGGCTTCACTGTCACCCTCGGGCTAAAGCCCTCGGGTGACATTGAAACCTTCGGGTCCGTAAAACTCGATGTTTCCCTCGGCGCCAGTCAACAAGTGTATATTGTGGCCCGCCAAAATGATGCCCGCGCAACATCGTGCAACTGGCCCATAATCAACGCCAAATGCAAATCACACAAAGTCCATAAATAAATAAAAATAAAATTAACGTAACTTAACTTCTATAATGACTTCATCTTTCCTCCATGCCTTTGCTTGAACAGCCATTGTTTCATTGATGTTTCTTTTGCTAAAACTACATGCAGCTGATTTCAAAAAGCTTGTCCATTAACAAATGCATCATAGAATTCACTAATAGTCTTCTTTGCCTTAAAGTAAGATGTATACGCTACACTGCTAATTACTCGGGCTACCTGTGGTAGGCCGGATCTAGGTTTCGGCTCGGGATTCCCCCCCATTTTTTTATACATTTTCGCACTTTTTACTTCCGCTACTATTCATACTTCCGGTGAGTTGCTAGCCGTGTGATGAAGTGAGGCTGTGCGGCATGTTGTAAGTTCTTTGCTCCTTTTGCTTTTGGAGTTGTACAAAAAGTTGAACAGCTTTGCCTTTTGATCAAGGTGTTCTTGCACATTGCTGGTAGATATTCCGATGTAGCTAACAACTGTCTTGATCGTAAATATGTTCACCAGTGTGAAGTATGCACCACATTCAGCCTTCGATCTGATCTTCCTCGGCCCACTCCCACCTTTGCTCGCGCGGTGTAGAGCTTCTGCGGTGGAGACCTCCGCACTTTTCCAGTAGCCCAAGTGAACGTCTGACCCAGTAAAATTACTCAAAGCAAGTGCTTTCGTACCAGCAACCAGCACGAGAAAAAGAAACGAATGTATTACACTAAACTACAGCTCACAGTTACTGTGTTCACCGTGCACATGCGCGCTGTAGACCAGCTCGTTTCCCAGCGTTTCGGCTTAGCATTACGAATGTTGAATAAATGGACAGTGGTTAGATAACATTTGACACTTCATTGATTTTACAAACACACAAAAAGTATGATAAATCCTATTGGTCAAATCATGGTCACGTGTTGTTCAACAAACTCAATGTTTCTCTCTGCCGAGGGAAACATTGCACTGTTTCCCTCTGACGTCAACAATGAAGAGGGAAACAGTGCAATGTTTCCCTCTGACGCCGCTTTAATCATGCGTTGTTCACGTGAATACACGATTATTGCATCAGTTCAAGAACTTTGGACTCTTTGGGCATTTTGATAACAAGAGCTTGTTTCGAGCTTGTTTGGGACGAAATAGTCCATTTTCCGAAAGAAAGAACTTCTATACAGTTCTGAAAACACTTGGAGGAATCTGTCCTTAGTGTTGAGTCTGGTGTATTTGTTTAGTTGAATGACTTGAATTGAAATTACGAAGACAACGTCAAAGTGTTTTTATAAGTCTTTTCGCCGTCTGCAAGTTTCAAGGCAGTTTTGTATTTGGTATTTTAAGTCTTTGGTTTATATAACAAAACGCTTGTTGACTTTTGCCTCGAGAAACATCGAGTTTTACGGTCCCTCAGGCTTCAATGTCACCCTCGGGCTAAAGCATTCGGGTGAGATTGAAGCTTTCGGGTCCGTAAAACTCGATGTTTCCCTCGGCGCCAGTCAACAAGTGTATAGTGTCCTCTGTCTGCATTATATCAACAATCTCAGCAAGAACACGGCAATATTTTTAACATTTCAACTAGTACACTGCAATATTTTTAATATACCTTAATTTACAAACCTTTCATTTCTCGTTTACAAGGGTCTAAAGTCAGCGTTTCTTTAATAATTTATTGATGACATTTGAGATTTAATAGACCGATTGCAAAACTCCCTAGAAGCGAAGCTTTTTGGTGGTTACCGTTTCTAGGGCCCAATACACGTTAGTTTATTGGCCGTTATTATTAGTGTATTATAACGGGCAATCAAATAACGTGCATCGGGCCCTAGCAACGGTAACCACAGGAAAGCCTCGCTTCCTCGTGCAATCGGTCTATTGATTTTACCAAACAGGTATTTTTGAATATATATATTGCGGCTACGCCCACAGCTAGCTGCAATATATTCAATAATGCCATAAAAGTAGCGTGCTGCGTAGGCAGTGTAGAAACAACAATCGAAATATAGTAAGGTTAGATATACTGCCAAAAGAGAGAACGTAGGAGTCTAACGTTTCGAGCGAAGGCCCTTCGTCAGAGAGAAACGTGAAGTGTGTAAACAAACAATGAGAGAAACGTAAAGAGTGTAAACAAACAATTTCTCTCTGACGAAGGGCTTTGGCTCGAAACGTTCGACTCCTACGTTCTCTGTTTCGGCAGTATATCTAACCTTACTATATTTCGATTCAATAATGCCGTTGGCCTCAGTAATTATCTATTAAATCTAACAAGTTAAGAAACTAATTGAGCTACTATATATATATATATATATATATATATATATATATATATATATATATATATATAGCACGTGTCTATATTACTTCACTGTAAACTCACCAGCAAGATCTATTTGGCATAATTTCTTCTTGAGTTTACATAGCTGAAGTCTTCCATGACCTACAACAAGTAGATAACGTCTCTCATTAATAATAAAATTAAACACACACACACACACACACAAACAAACAAACAAACAAACAAACAAACAAACAAACAAACAAACAAACAAACAAACAAACAAACAAACAAACAAACAAACAAACAAACAAACAAACAAACAAACAAACAAACAAACAAACAAACAAACAAACAAACAAACAAACAAACAAACAAACAAACAAACAAACAAACAAGCAAGCAAGCAAGGAAGCAAGCAAGCAAACAAAGCAAGCAAACAGACTCAAAAAGCGGTTTTCCGCTAGGCGACTTTTTTCGCGCGAATGGTTAGAATTGAATAAATTTTTAAATACTTCCAGTCCAGATATAAGTACTAAATTTACAAAATGAGTGGCCGTTCTGTATCGGAGTATTCCGATACACGACGGACACGAATTTTGTAAATGGCGTCTAAAACGTTTAATAAAACGTCCATGTCTGAGACCCGTTTACACGATGCCAGTACAATTTGAAAACGGAACAAAATCATGCCGTTTAGGCCTTGCGTTTACACGATACCGGCAAAAAAATGACATGAAAACAGCACAAAATGAAGACGGGTTCCTTGACGGCATGAAATGAAAACGGAACACTAACCGGTATCGTGTAAACGTCGGTGCCGTAACAGTTTGATGACGGTAATCACGATATATACGACCACAGTATTCGGGTCAACAGTAATCACAAAGTTTTCTCAATTCTCATTGGAAGAGAATAGTCACATGCTAATCCATCATTATATTATACAGGCACCGTGTAAACGCAAGACTTTTTGCCTGTATTTACATACCGGCATGATTTTGTTCCGTTTTCAAATTGTACCGGCATCGTGTAAACGGGGTCTGAAAATGTGATACAGAACTGATGTTTTATCAATGACTTCTGTATCATGGCATACAGACCCTGATTAAACCTTAATTTCTCTTGAATTTTGCCATGAATTATTACTGAGTTTTACAAGTACTATATTTACATAATCTGGCCGTTACATTCTGTAAAACCGTTGTCTAAGTCGAGAAAATCAAAGCTAAAGTTTATGTAAATCAAGAGGCATCTATATCACATATAATATTATATCTCAACTGTAAATTGTCCAGTCAGATTGCTTGATTTGTACCATGTGACCAGTTAATTTATCGTAGAATTATCCGCCACAGCGGGGTATAACCTCGAATACCCCGCTGTGGCGGAGTATTCGAGTCTAATACCCCGCTGTGGCCGTGGTATTCGAGTTCGTGTACCACGCGTGAATGTCACGCACGATTCACGAAGCTGTCAACAATGGCGGAGTTTGGCGAGACAAGAAAACGTTTCGCCTGAACATTGAGATGTTGACAAGAAGATTGTTAGGTTACAAGAAAATAAGGATTCAGGGAATACAAAGAAAGCAACAAACAATGCATCCAGAAGCCTTGAGACGACAACAGAATGGAAACAGACAATGAAAAGCGGACAAAAGTTAAGCTAAGCGAACTTTAATATCAACATTATTTAAGCGCTTTTTGGAAATATGTTTCGATATAATATATCATTTATAGATCTTTCGTTCGGGGAATTCGATGAAATATTACCCCTCGGGATGATATACCCCTCGGGCTTCGCCCTCGGGATATATCATACCTCGGGATATATCATACCTCGGGGTAATATTTCATCGAATTCCCCGAGCGAAAGGTCTATAAATGATAATAGACCTTCATTAAACATGCATTTTCTTTGTGTATACCTCATAAATTATTAACAAGTTTTAGAAGGCAAATCATGAAATAAGGTGTCCTCTACGCACGCTCTGATCATGATTGACTGGACTACGTGTATTTACTTGCAGGACTTCTCTTTTTAGCAACCCTTTTTTTAACCGAATTGTCTTTCTCTGGAACAATCTCTCTCCGATCATCCGTAATAGTACGTCTGTTTCCTCTTTTAAGCACCAACTTTATATGTACTACCCTTCTCAATTAGACTCTACTTTTGAAGTAAATAGAATGCGCACTTGGAAAACCTACTGTTCTAAGTGTCGTTCTTACAACTTAAGCTGTTGTTCTTAATCTGTCCTATCGTGGGTAAATAGTATATTAGTCCTTGTCTTTAATTTATGTCTACTCTGTATTTTTTTGTCAGGTTGGTCTTCACATGGGACTCATGCTCATGTCCTGTTGACCATACCTTCAACCATAACCAAGTCTTGCACCGTTTGTTTTTTTTTAAATTGTATTAATTCTTTCGCACACTTGTATGGTTGTAAAGTTAATAAATAAATAAGTAAATAAATTTATACGAGTATAAAGATCATGAATGACGTAACGTGGCGTGGAGTGGCGCAGAATACATCAGTTGGCGGGAAAAGCTAGCGAACTTTCAAAACTATCCCACTTTTAGTTTGTTTTTTTCTTCATATTTTGTAAAGCAAATAAAACATACCGCTCCTGTGCATATCTACATTTGACCTGACTTTAAGTCAGGTCAGATGTACATATGCACAAGAGCGAACTTCTGTCATCTTCAAATCAGTGACGTCAAACGTGCCTTTATATAAGGATTTTATTCCTAGTCATAGAATAGTTTACTGAAAGTTTTAAATATTTATTGTAACTATTGTTATATATCTATAGACTTCTATCATAAGACATTTTAATCTTCATTTTATTCATGTAAATTAGTGTTGAAAAGCCTTATTAAGGAACACAATAAAGTATGTATGTATGTATGTATGTATTACATATGCATTGCACGGAGCTTTATGTTTTATTTGTCAAAGAAAAAGTCACTTTGCGCGAAAAATGTCGCCTATAGACCTTATTCCAAAATGGCCGCCGAATTAGAATTCTTTTATGTGCATATAAATTAGCCCTTATGACCTCGTTTTAAAGTTAAAATTCTTTTGAATTTCTCACATGAAAAACGAGTTCATAAGGGCTAATTTATATGTATATAAAAGAATTTTAATTCGGCGCCATTTTTGAATAAGGTCTATATAGTGGAAAACCGGTGTCAGCGGATAGGGGAACCCCTCGGATACTGTCCCCCGGACACTATCCGCTAGGGGAGCCCCTGCTTTAGGGGAAGATGATGCATAATGTCAAGCAAACAAGAAACTATAATTTCAAACGTAAAACAGTGCATGTTTAAGTCCCGCACTTTCTTCTAGCAAGCAGACTTCAAAATTAAATATTTACAATGATTAATTATAAAATACAAGTCCAGTACCATTCTCGTCCCCAGAACCTCTCCGGTGCTGGCGCGGAAAAGGCTCTGAGGGAATCCAAACCGGAACACCAAGATTCTTTGGTGTTCTTTCAAAAGCGCATGCGTTTAAGTTCGCGGTTTGGGACTTGGACACGAGATCATCGACAGTTATTTGGAATATAAATTTTCCTTTCGTTTTCGATTCTGGTGGTTTGGCTGCCTCGTATTAACTCGTTTGACTTTAGAACAGTTGTGATTGTGGTATATTCCGCTTGAAGAAGGTATTTGTCAAGTGTGGCTCATCGCCGCGTTTACTCGGTGGGCAGAAGACATTAAAATTTTAATACGAGTTCGCTACAGAGCTTGGCAATAGAGCCACGTTGGAATTTCTTCGTATTTACGGCCTCTTTTAGTGAAGGTAGTTCTCTTTAATTTGTTGCACTGTTCGTTTATATTTGACTTGCATATTTCAATGAGATTCTTAATATGTACCATGCACGAACAGCCTGCAGTGTGCGGTCAATCGTCTGTCGGTTTCAAATTGCTGTCTGTCTTCTGTGTTTGATTTAATTATACAAGGGGAAACAGAATCAGATGGCGATGCTATATGGATTCCCCCAGAGGCCTTTTCCGCGCGCCAGCACGGGAGAGGCTCTGGGGACGAGAATGGTCCAGTACTTGTTTTATCACATTTAAAACACTCGGCCATCGCCTCGTGTTTTAAAACGCTGATGCTCATGTTTTAAATATTACATATAGCATTGCGTGCCCTCGCAATACTTTTTGGTTTCTGACGATGTCGTAGTACGACGAAAGCTCAAACAATAGATATTTTAACAAACAGTAGCAACTAGGCTTTATTCAATTTTATTTTATTAAATACGTTTTTATAATGATCCACACAACTGTGAGATTATCAATTATATTAGTGGAGAAAACACCAATAAAAACAATCTATTTTATCAAAGGGCATTAAAAGTTAGGCCGGCGCTAAACGTCGCGCAACAGACGAATTTAATTCAGAGGAATTTAATTGTTTGAATTTAATTCGACGAAACTGCGACGTACAACTCCATGAAATTCGACACACGAATTTAATTCGTCTCGGCAATTAAATTCGTCTGAGTCAGACGGATAATGCGACGATAAAGGCGGAAACCGTAACGCGACGCAATTTTCCCGTTTTTAAAAGCGAATAAAATTACCCTAGAAGTGAACATTTGGAGGTTTTGTATACACTAGAATCAACACGTTATCCTGTCATTGTTATTTTATCAAGCTTCTCACGAGGGACGAATTTATTCGGTTCCGAAATTACAAAAATCGGGTCGCGTTGCGGTTTCGCGTCCGGTGTGTCTCGGCCTTAATGCGTGTTCGAATACCATAGTCAATCGAGTTATGGTCTGGAAACTCGGCAAACTTCAAAGCGCCAATAATAAGCTGTGATTTTATGTTGAACCGTACCTTACACCGTGCACATCCTTTGTTTTAGGTTTATTAATATTTAAATAGCACGGTTGAGTGATTGAACTGAAACGTTCCTATTGGACAATTCGTTCATTATACTAAAACACAATGTGTTCAATGACCGTGCACCGTGCACAAAAATGCATAAAGGCGAACAAAAAGGTAGACCAAAGACTTAGCTGAGTTTCCAAACCATATCTCAATTGACTATGGAATTACACAATGAATTATAGTTGCGTAGAATTAAATGTTTCGCTTCTGTCTGTGATAGCTCGGCACCATATTTTCAAGAAGTCATTTTCAGGCTCCACGAGTCCAAATTAAATTCGACTGAAATTCGACGTGTAACTCGACGTCGCATTTACGTCGCATTACCGACGAAGCTAATTCGAATTAAATTCGTCTGAATTAAATTCGTCTATTGTGCGACGTTTAGCGCAAGCCTGAGAAAAAGAATGTACAGTAGTATATAATGGGTCTAGTTTTATGCCAACTTCCTCTTAAGTTACTTTTAGACACACCTATCGTGGGATTTGCGTGGAAGCTAGTCTACACATTCTTCTTGTGAAAACAAAATGGCGGCAAAAGTCTTATGGGAGTGAAGTACATCTTGTAGAAGAACTGAAGAATTGCATTACCAAAACGTTTCATTAAAGGTTTTACTCAAGAATTGAAGACAGTTAAAGACTATACCAACAATTCTATCTTTTCTAAAACGCTTGTCGGTATACAGATATATGTACCTAATAAAAACATCTAATGCTATTTTCGACTGTTCAACAAGTTGCGACTTACGTGCGACGATTATTTAGTGAGATCTAAAAATACTTGACGAATTAGGATGGAAACTAGACCATTACTATAAACATTCCCTCTCTTACTTTGCTGTCTTGATTTAATATAGCAAAGATACTTAATTTTCTTTAGAAAATTCTAGTACATGTTATAATTAAAACAGCAAGCCGCAGAAGGAAAAGATGAAGAGAGAACACGTACGTCTTTAAGTGTTAGTGCAGTTAACGAGAAAATAATGGAGTTTAAGTCGAATTCAACGTTCAGTAAATGAATGATTGAATTAGTTGATTAAAAAATTGGCGGTTGAGAAGAGAGCACATATGTTTTTAAGTGTTAGTGCATTTAACAGGAAAATAACAGAGTGCATTTAACGGGAAAATAATAGAGTTTAAGTCGAATTCAACGTTCAGTAAATGAATGATTGAATTAGTTGATTAAAAAATTGGCGGTTGAGAAGAGAGAACATATGTTTTTAAGTGTTAGTGCATTTAACGAGAAAATAATGGAGTTTAGGCCGAATCCAACGATCAGTACATGAATAATTGAATTTGTTGACTGAAAAATTGGTGACTGAGTGCACTGCGAACGGAGTCTTCTTTTCCTTTTTTCTTTGCTGAGAGAGCGGAAGAAGAGTAGGCTCTGCTGTATTCGTGTTTGGTTTCGCCCAAGATTTAGGACGAAGTAGCCCGTTAAGACCCGTTTAACCGGTTTCTTGTTTTGTTTTCGAGATTGTAGCCAAGAAACTGACATGCATGCGCAATGGAAACCATGCAGTCACGAACACAGCAAGTCTCTTTTCTTGCTCTCTCTCAGCGAAGAAATAAGGAAAAGAAGGCTCTGCTCGCACGGTAGTGAGAAGAGAGAACATCTGTTCATAAGTGTTAGTGCAGTTAATGATAAAATAATGGAGTTTAGCCGAATTAATCAATAACAATATGTAAAACACATGCAGAACGCAGTTTCGTTAGATTTAGGATATAATCGAAACATAAAAGTGAAAAATATCTTGAGACGAAAAATATCTTATCGAGACGTCTCCCCCCGACGAGTAAAACCGTCTGGTGTTAGAGTAAAACTTTATGAATAATGAAAAGGTTAAGTTTATAACAAATAATCCAAAATTCAATTTCATCAACTAAATAGACTTTTAAAGAAGGTTCGAGTGTTGCCAAGCTCTGTTGTTATTTCAGTTGTCTGACATTCAACTCAACAGCAATAGAGCAAAGATAATTACAGAAGAAATTTAAATAATAGAAAAGAAACCACGCGCAACTGAGTGCAGTACTAAAACAGAAACCTTGCTTTAGAAATTCACATGTAAAACATAACCGTGGTTTATTTACCAGACGTTGCCCAACGAAAAAAAAAAGAGAGAAATTGCAGATAACTTTGAAAACAAATAAAAATAAGAAACAAATTGTAGAGAGAATTCTGACATATATTTTAACTGAATTCTGAGAACATTGTTATAACTGAAATGAATTTAAACCTTATAATGACAATAGAAGTAGATGATTCAAAAGTGTTATCATATTCTCATCAAAGTGAAACTGAGTTTATCGGATAACGTGATAAAGCGCACGATTTTACGACACTTCACAGTAAGCATTGAAAAAGTTAAAACGGAAATACACACGCGCTGGTCAAAAGTAAAAAATATTCAATACAAAACATCTGTAGGCCAAGTTATTTGCCGCGCCAAGTTATCTCTACATGTAGACACATTTTGAGTGCTCAGGCCGGCGAGTACCATGTTACACTAATATTTTCCACGATTGTTCGTTTGTTTGTTTGTTTGTTTGTTTGTTTGTTTGTTTGTTTGTTTGTTTGTTTGTTTGTTTGTTTGTTTGTTTGTTTGTTTGTTTGTTTGTTTGTTTGTTTGTTTGTTTGTTTGTTTGTTTGTTTGTTTGTTTGTTTGTTTGTTTGTTTGTTTGTTTGTTTGTTTGTTTGTTTGTTTGTTTGTTTGTTTGTTTGTTTGTTTGTTTGTTTGTTTGTTTGTTTGTTTGTTTGTTTGTTTGTTTGTTTGTTTGTTTGTTTGTTTGTTTGTTTGTTTGTTTGTTTGTTTGTTTGTTTGTTTGTTTGTTTGTTTGTTTGTTTGTTTGTTTGTTTGTTTGTTTGTTTGTTTGTTTGTTTGTTTGTTTGTTTGTTTGTTTGTTTGTTTGTTTGTTTGTTTGTTTGTCGGGTAGCGTGAATAACCGCATGAGCTGGAACACGGAAGTAAGTCGATGCAATCAAGACATGAAATTCGAAACAAGCGTTGCCAGGTGTCACACCGCGTTCTGTTCCCTTGCTTTTCAGGTTTTGTGTGGAAAACTTTAGGGCTACAAAAAATCGTTTAATTTTGAGACCGGAATAATGGAAACTATCGCAATGGAAATTCGATTGTTATTGAAAGAATATCTAACAGATAAATCTACACGTTCTAGAATGAGAATCTTTGACTTCAATACCAGGGTGGGCATGTTTGATTAATGAACCTTCGTTACGAAAATAAATAACAGCTGAGGCACTGCTGCCAAACCTTTGGACCCTGAGTTAGTTCTGCGGTCCGAAATTTTCAAGACCCTCAGAATCAAAACGTTTGGCCTGAACAAACGAACAATCGTCGAATATATTTATGTCGATGCTTTTTAACTATTTTTAAAATAATACCAAATAGTTTTCCGTGTTTGAATACTCTGATCCAAATACGCGGGAAATTGCGAGAATGGAGAAAAGCGTAACAAAACACGAGCCGTAGGCGAGTGTTTTTAGCTTTTCGAAAGTCGAGCAATTTCCCAAGTGTTTGGATCAGAGTCTCCAAACACGGAAAAAACAATTTGGTATTTCTTTTATAAAATAATCACAAGTGAATATGATATAATGTCGGACATTTTCAAAAAATCGTTTTGGCGGGAATTTTCCGTGTTTGGATACTCTGATCCAAACACGGCAATTGACCAATCAGGGTTCGCGTAGTACACATGTTATTTTATAAACTACAATACTATAATGTACTTTAGAATGTAGGTGGGTGATTGTGGTCTGATAAATATACTAAAAAACCGAATCTCAATTTAAACGTAGGTTTGTTCTTGTCTCAAGATATTCTTTTTTAAAAATTCTTGTAATAAAACAGAATTCTAAGCCAAGAGGTGCCAGGAGAGGCAAGAGAACATCTTATTTCACGTGTTAGTGCAGTTAACGAGAAAATAATGGAGTTCAGGTTGAATTCAACGATCAGTAAATGAACGATTGTATTTTGATTGCTATATTTAAAAATCTCGAAAATATTGACAGAGTTCTAGTCAAATGATACCAATATGTAAAGTACACTAGGGAAGGAGTTTCGTTGGATTTACAACCTAGTAAAAGAAGATGAAAGTCGAAGAAAACATACGTTTTTAAGTGTTAGTGCAGTTATTAATGAGAAAATAAAGTGGCTTTGCCGGCAACAAGCTGTACATGAATTATTGGAGCCAGTTTTTAGTTCATTTGCGTTGTTAAAATTTGATTCAGGTAAACATCTATGTCCTGACCAAATTTGTTGGTACCAATATGTCAAGCACATAAAAGGACCAGTTTCTTCTGTTACAGACAGAGTATTTATAGTCATGACTTCTCAAGTCAACTTCAAAAAGTCCGACTATCCTCCACACGATCACTTAAGTCCCTTCACTTGTAAAACAGAACCAGCTTCTTTAATTACAGATATAGAGTATTTCTAATCAATATTTTTTTACAAGTCATCCTCAAAATGTGCGACATCTTATATGTGATCTCTTAGATTCACTTGCCGATAAAGAACTAGTTTCTTTAAAGTTAACACAGTATTTCTAGACAAGACAATTACAAGTCACCCTCAAAACGTCCGACACCGACTTTATCACTCTTCACTTGCCAACAGGGAACCAGCTTCTTTAATTACAGACGCAGAGTAGTCATAGTCATGACTTCTTATACAAGTCACCTTCAAAAAGTCCGACATCTATGAGATCACATAAGCCCCTTCACTAGCCAATAGGGAACCAGCTTCTTTAATTAAGACGCAGACTATTCATAGTAATGAGTTTTACAAGTCACCCTCAAAACGTCCGACACCGAACATGATCACTGAAGCAGCTTCACTACTTGGCAATAGGGAACCAGCTTCTTTAATTACAGACGCCGAGTAGTAATGCATACTCACGACTTCTTATACAAGTCACCTTCAAAAAGTCCGACATCTATGTGACACTTAAGCCATTTTAGGGATTTAAGGTCATAAATAGACACTTACTTAGAAGTATCGTCACATTTGGTACTGCACTCTGAACAGTAAGGTCGTACATGATCAATGCAAACGAAATACAATACGTAAGAAGAAAACTGAATTACCGACTTAAGAAGAAAGTTACACAGTTGTCAAGTAAAAAAAGGTAAGGGAAATATTGCCTTAAATTTGACAGTTATCGGGAATGACAATAATCAAGACCGATCCACTTAGATTAGGCGAGTTGAACTGGTTAGCCGAGAAAGGCAATTTTATCCGAGATCTCCGTGGCTATACGCAATACTGACTTACTGTGTTAAAGCACTTTTATAGATTACATGAAAGACACGCCAGCACGGTTAGCCAGGATCCCGGTTAGTGCTTGCCGAGTCATCTGGCATCTCGGTTAATTGGGATGAAAATACCCACCAACTCGTTTCACTGGACAGAGCGGGCTGAAAAACTGCTAAACTCAGGCCGATACGAGTTCGTAAGGTTTACTTGATTATCTGAATAAGGCTGAAAAGAAACTGAGCATCAAAACATTCTTTCTCGTGTTTCGTAATTGTAGCGAAGACTTCGTCTCCGTAAAGACGTTTTCGCGGGTTAGCTTTTAGAAATCTATTTTGTTTTGCTTGGAATCGGAATCTTTACAATAACGAGTTTCCATGCAGTCAGACTATATGTTTTCACGCGATGCCGGAGCGCCTTGAAGGATAATGATTCGCTGCGTTCACTGGAATACGTTCAAAATTTTAGACGGTTTTTCTATGACGCCAACTTGCCAACTATAGATACGTATACGTCAGCGCTCGGTGATCTTTCGTGAAATTGGTGTTGCCACTTGTCGCTCAGTGTAGCTCAACATTTTCCATTTTTGAGTATGAGGTTCTCTCGCCCGATCAGCAGTGGTCATAAATATGCTCAATAAACGGTTTCGCTTTGCAATTTTCATATTTATTTACGGATACTGGAGAAACAACAATAGGACTAAAGGTCCCTTACAAGGTTGTTCTGCTAAGATCTAGGTGTTGATTTTACGGGGAGAACAAAGCACAGGAGAGATCAACTACAATAACTACCTATATGAGTCCGAAGCTCAAGCCCGAAGTTATTCCCAAGAGGTCACCCATGAGTACTAACCCCGTCCAAACGGCAATCGGGCTTAACTTTGCATGGATCGCAGCGATTGCAACCAACTCTTCGCCAAATGTTCGTGGTTATTTGTTATATCTTTGTGTGATCAATTGTCGACTATATTGTTTCAAGAACTAATTAAGCATTTTTCTGTTTTACGTTACTGTAGAAATAGATATGATCACGAATATTACGAGAAATTCAACCCAATATGAAGGAAACTTCTACATTGACTCTAATGTATATATCATAATTAGAATTACCCTGGCTGGTCTCTCTTTCGTCCTCAACGCCATGTTTCTCGTTGTCATAGCAACGAACAGGGATCTCGTAAAGCAAAGACGTATCACCTATCATGTTGGAAACTTGGCGCTAGCAGACACAGTGTACGGTTTAAGTCGCTTTTTATTCGTTTCAACATTGATAAGAAATATAGATTCATCAACACTGATTGACGTATCCAGAGGAATAAACGCGTTTGGATATTTAATGTCGTTCTCTGCAGTACTTCTCATGGCCATTGAAAGAGCTGTAGTGATGAAATATCCTTTTACGTGGCTCGATTTATTGCCTCTTAAAAGAATTCTCTTACTCATGCTTGGGACCTGGATGATATCACTTGGCATGTTTGGTTATTACATAGCAACGTGGGACGTAAATATACGTCTCGTGTCCAGTATTATATTTCTAATCATTGCTTTCTCAGCAGTACTAGTTAATATTTACATATTCAAAATACTTCGGCAAGAAAAGAATACATCAGGCGCGATTTCAAGCAATCAGGAGAAGACTAAACGTCTTAAACACAAGGCTAGTGTACTCGTGTTAGTATTGACCGTAATAATGGTAGTCACGTGTCTTCCACGCTTAACGAGCCGAATCATTTCTTATGTATATGCGGAACTTCGTAGCTCCCCTCCAGTAAAATTTATCGTCGTTCACTTATATTTTGGGATACTGGAAGACTTGAACTTCCTCGTCAACCCATTTATCTACATATGGAAGGTCAGGGTATATCGAAAGGCTCTCTGCCTTACTTTAAAATTAAAAAGTGTCTGTAAAAGAGGAGAAAAGAATTACAAGCATACTATTTCTCTAAGTCGAGTGATTAACTCAAACACTCAGGGACAGGGACAGGGACAGATCCAAGTCAAAGATCAACACATTTCAAAAAATATAAGAAAAAAAGAACTAATTAAGATAAGAAACAAAGTATCGAGTATACTATATAAGAGAAGTCTCAGTTACAGCAAAGCGGTAGTGTGAAACAACTTACCAACAAATCTAAGGGCTGTTTATATGAGTCGAGCTAACCCGGCTGATTTTATCAACGAAAATCTTATTACGACTATTTGAGAAATGCAAAATCACACAACGAAGCAAAATTGGGTTTGTTTTTCTGTAGGTATAGCACACGGAGTATTATAATTCCTTTTTGTAGTCAAACTGAAAGTTTTCGTGATATTCCGCTTTATATAAACAGCCCCTAAGACAAGCACCATCACTGGTGATTTTTAAAGGGATGTGTCACGCTATACTTAGCAATTCTGACACAAACAAAGTTGTCCTAAAATCACACAAAACTTCACAATAACGATTTTAAAAGATATAAAAACACACAAAAGAGATGCTAGGAACCTGCACAGAAGTACGGATGGCCAAAATTAAGCGAGATTAAGAAAGGATTGCAAAATATAGACATCTTGATTTCTGATTGGCAAAACAGAAATCAAGTTTAGCTCTATTTTTGCGAGAACTTGGCCTTAAATGTTCAGAATTCCTCTACAGTTGTTAGGTAAATCATATTTCATAATTGAATCAATGTGCAGTTTTAATTTTGAAGTTTGCAGCTCAGAATTTAAATTTAAGTCAAGTTTGGTTAAAAATTACGTGATACAGCCCATACGTTGCCACACTTTTCACAATGAATAATTTCAATTATTAAATGTAATTATTAATGCAGTATTTAGCACGGTGTCTTTGTAAAGCAGGTATTCTTTAATTTCTTATAAATTAGTTATTTACTTATTGTTATTAGTCTTGTTATTATTTAGTTATATCATTAAGTATTTTGATCCTGAAAGACTTAACGTTGGTAAATAAAGTTATCGTATCCTATCGTATTGTATTACATTGTATTTTATCTTAAAGAAATACCTAATGGTTTTCCGTGTTTGAATACTGTAATCGAAACATGCCTGATTTTGCGAGACTTAAAGAGGTGTAACAAAAACTGTATGGTATGCAGAAGGGGAGGGGTGAGTAGGTTCATGGATTGGTAGATTTGGTACTAAAAACCAGTGTGAATTTTAGTTCTGATGAAAATTTCTGTCAGATTTGTGGATCAATTAATCCTGTGAAAGTGGCAGATTGCGGATTTTCCCAATAATTGACCTCAGATGTTCCCTTTAATGTTCTACAGAACCAGGATCTTATATATTTCTGCCTTGGATTGTCGATTTTTCATTGTCGTGGGGGAAAGAACAGTGGCGTAGCGTGACCTTTTTTCCTCCTTTTTTTGGGAAGGGGGAGGGGGGGGGGGTGGGGGAGGGGGTTACAAGATCTTGCTTTTACCAATAAATATCCCCTAATGTCCCTAATATATCTCCTTCATATCCTAATACTTGGATTTACCAATGATTAATTTCAATACTACAAAACAACCAACAGATCAATGTTTTTCCCACAGACTTCTCGTTTTACTGACAGGTTAAACAAAAAATGGGAGGCACGGGCAACCACCCAACCTCCCCCATCAAATACCCCCCCCCCCCCCCCACACACACACACACACAAACACACACACATACACACACACACCGCACGTTACACCCCGGGAAAAGAAATGACCATGCACGAGTAACACAAATACAAGTAATTGTAACTGTTGAAATAAAATTTGCATGAATTATGCAAATTCAGAACGTTAAACAAAACTGATAACTGTAACTGCAGATTTGGATTTCAACAACAAAAAAGTGCATATTCTGGCAATTTTTGGGTAGGGGTGTGCTGCTGTGACCTCAAAATCCTGACGCTATCCCAGACGTAAAAAGACGATTTCCTATACCCTATCCCAGTCCTAAACTTAAAAAAATCAATGCCCTATCCCAGCACTGGTGTCACCTCAGCAACCATACTCTATCTCAGACAAAAAGAACACCCTGTTGCAGACCAAAATAGACAATTGGTACTTCCAATTACAATTGGTAATTCCAATTAATTAATTCAAAATAGACAGTGGTAATTCCAGGAGAGAATTGGATTTATTAGAAGTAATATTGGGTATTTCACTCGATTACATAGCATGTTCTAGGGATTTTTTGTGAAGGAAAATTCGAGTGTAGAATACATACATTTTAAGACCACCTTAATGTATACAGAACTCGCGATCAAGCTCTCGGCAAAGGCCTCTGTGGCTAAGTGGTCAGAGCATTGCACTAGAATCGCAAGGTCGTGGGTTCAATTCCTGCCAGAAGGCCTGTGTAGTTGCATTTTTCGCAACTGGTCCAGGTTTGGTCTTAAAATGTATATATTCTGCACTCGAATTTTCCTTCACCCCAAATCCTTAGAACATGCTATGTAATCGAGTGAAATGCCCAATATCATTTAAAATATAACCAATTCTCTCCTGGCATTACCACCTTAATATATACAGAACTCGCGATCAAGCTCTCGGCAACGCCCTCTGTGGCTCAGTGGTCATAGCATTCCACTAGACTCGCAAGGTTGTGGGTTCAATTCCTGCCGGAAGGCCTGTGTAGTTGCATTTTCCGCAACTGGTCCCGGTTTGGTCATAAAATGTATATATTCTACACTCGAATTTTCCTTCACCAAAAATCCTTAGAACATGTCATGCAATCGAGTGAAATGCCCAATATCACTTATAATATACCCAATTCCCTCCTGGCATTACCACATTATATATACAGAACACGCGATCAAGCTCTCGGCAACGCCCATCCGTGGCTCAGTGGTCAGAGCATTGCACTGGAATCGCAAGGTCGTGGGTTCAATTCCTGCCGGAAGGCCTGTGTAATTGCATTTTCCGCAACTGGTCCCGGTTTGGTCTTAAAATGTATATATTCTACACTCGAATTTTACTTCACCAAAAATCCCTAGAACATGCTATGTTATCGAGTGAAATGCCCAATATTACTTCGAATAAAATTTATTCATGTGTTGATATATTAAAGACAAAAAGATAAGCTTCCAACTATAACTATAAACTTCACAGTTTACTTTATACTTCTAAGAGAAGACAAACTGCCTGAGTCGTTTCTTCGGCTTTCAGAAAAGGCCACAGGAATTTTGCTCGAAGCCATTTATATATTCTGTGCTCTATATTCAAGGAGTTTTATATTTTAATTTTTACGTTTTTAGAGTACAGTGAGTCACATACCTTGCCAAACAAAACTAACAAACGGTCAGTGTTCTGTCGAACACTTAAACACTTCTCGTTACGGCACAGTATAAACGAATTGAAAGCGAAGCAGAGAAGATCAAAAGAACAGAGAACGGGCAACCCACGGAAATTTGACCTCCTTGACAAGCTCGAGGGACGGGATTTTTGACACATAAAATGATCTTAATACTATATTTTAGCACTTAGGGAGGGGTATTTTGACCAACAAGGCTATTCTACTGAGGGGAATTTGACAATTTTTGTCTCCAAAAAGTCAATTTCCCCGTGGGTTGCCCGCCCCCACCCCCGCCCTGGGGCTTAACATTGATAGGTGCATAAACACACACACGCAAAACAAAAACAAGTGAAATGTCCATATATAGCCAAAAACAAAATCAAGACAAAGAAAAAATCAATCAAAGTTATCTGATAGTTGAGATCTTTATTCACCCTCCATAGTTGATTGGGTTTGTTTTATGTCAACTCGTCGTCAAATATACTAGTCCACGAATGATTCGAACTTTAAAATCCGTTTTAAAGGCCAATTGGGTGCACAAATCTGCCAACAAAACAACCCGACTTCCTTTGGGAGTAGTTAACGGCCAACAAACAACAGATTTTGGTCATTTTACATGGAAGTTTACGATACTAGATCGCACCTTATTCTTCGTCTAATTTTCCCCCCATATTTGATTTCAGCAAAATAGCAAATGCTTGATATCCTACAATATCCTTAGTATCCTCTTCAACGGATCCATTATTTTCCTTATCTCCCTAATTTTATCGTATGAACCCACATGTACCACCAGCCTCGCTTGGTCTCGCGTGTATTGATGACGTTTACACGCAAGATATTCGTTTTACGCATGCGTAGCTAATACGGGGCAGCCCCAATCTCGTACCCAGACCCGCGTGTTCCCATACTCACATGTTCTGATTGGCTAATCCAATGCGCATGCTTGACTAGAAATCGTTGCCTGATCTTGCCCATGTTTATAAATATCACTTCAGCCGAAGTTAGAATATGCCACAATGAACAAAATACTCTCAACTTGGTAGTTATTTGATGCAGGGTTGTGATGTTTTAGCCTCCAGTGCCGATAGGCTTTCATGTTGACAACTTTTGAAGGGTTCCGAGGGGGAAAGCGGCGAGTATAAAATGGCATGGCACATTGCGCGCCGCATGGAACAAAAGTACTAGTAAGTTCAGAACTACTCATCATTAAAATATATTGTATACGTATGTTATCACATGTTGAATAAGCTTTCGTCTGATGTATAATTCAAGTTTTTCCGTTTTGTAAAACTTGTTAAAATGTCCAAAATGTGCGAACCGCTGTTCGAAATAATATTACAAATAAACAGGAAATTGACTTCTCACAAGTGTTATTAATACAGAATTTTAGATTTTTTTTAAAATATTTAACGCGCAACATTGAGATATATACCAAAGAGAAGCTATTGAAAAATGCTATTTGGGGTAGAAATTTCAAGCTTTTAGCTGAACGGAAAATATTTTAAAAATGGGAAAACGTCTGTCATTTGATTATTAAATCACCAGAGTAACAAAATACTAAAGCCTCAGCGTTCACAGTAGGTTTTAGTTTTAAATCCTTTAACCCATGGAAGCGACCTCTCAGTGAGGGGTAGAATCGCCTGGCGTTTAAATAATGTATAGCCAGAGTAATTATAAAATACTAAAATACAGAGTAAGAGATTTTAGCGTTCAGAGGGTTTATAAAGATACCTTAGAAGTCAACAATATTAATGATTTATATAATATTTATTTAATAACACATTCACGCAAAGAATTAAATGACAGACATTTTCCCATTTTTGTATCTGCGCAACGCGCAGATATATTGCTATCGTGTTGCTATATTGCTAAAATGATTGCGTCTGACCGTACGCCAATTAGTGATAGCATAATAATGCAATTTGATATGCGCTCATCTCAGTTCAAATAGATTTTTCTCTGTTGCTATTCTATACGATTTGTTCTAATTCACATATGTTGTACAGAATTTCACACTCTATCTAATCGTACAAGTTTCCTAAATGGCACAAACCTACAGACGATTGATTTACTTTAAATATGACCGAGTTCGACCGTACACCAAGTAAATAGTGTAATAATGCAATTTGATATTTGCGCTCATCTCAGTTCAAATATATTTTTCTCCGTTGCTATTCTAATACGATTTGTTTTAATTCACATATGTTGTACAGAATTTAACGCTCTATCTAACCGTGCAAGTTTCCCAAATGGCACAAATCTACAGACGATTGATTTACTTTAAATATGACCGCGTTCGACAGTACGCCAAGTAAATAGCCGTATAATACAATTTCATACTTGCGCTCATCTCAGTTCAACTGATATATTTTTCTCCGTTGCTATTCTATACGATTTGTTCTAATTCACATATGTTGTACAGAATTTAACGCTCTACCTAACCATGCAAGTTTCCCAAATGGCACAAACCTACAGACGATTGACTTACTTTAAATATGACCGCGTTTGACCGTAGGCCAAGTAAATAGCGTAAATAATGCAATTTGGTATTTGCGCTCATCTCAGTTCAAATAGCCTTTTCTCCGCCGCGGTGGCCGTATTATTGGCCATTGGACTATATCTTCTGGCAGTTAGCCGTTAAGTTCTATATTTCCGACAAAGTTTGCACAAAAACATTTCGGAGACAGGGGATATTGCTGATAAACTGGTTAAGTATTTTTAACGTGACTTATAGTAAACTTGTGAGTGTGATCCACCACAGTTTTTGTGAGTCATGATGAGTCATGATAAAAAATTATTAAGGTCAGAGAACGTGTACTTTCTCTTTAATTATCTTATAAGATCTCGCTAAAATCTAATAAGATCTACGTGTAAAACTCTTAAGATTTTTTATAAGATCTTACAAGATTTTCCAAGATCACACAAGATCTTGACATGATTCTCACAGTGGTGGGTTTGCGCAGATACATGTACGCAAAGCGGACCTTTTGTTAAAATATTTTCCGTTTAGCTAAAAACTTGAAATTTCTACCCCAAATAGCATTTTTCAATAGCTTCTCTTTGGTATATATCTCAATGTTGCGCGTTAAATATTTAAAAAAATATATCTAAAATTCTGTATTAACACTTGTGAGAAGTCAATTTCCTGTTCATTTGTAATATTATTTCGAACAGCGGTTCGCACATTTTGGATATTTTAACGACAAGTTTTACAAAACGGATAAACTTGAACTATAACATCAAATGAAAGCTTATTCAACATGTGATAACATACGTACACAGTATATTTTAATGATGAGTAGTTGTTCTGAACTTACTAGCACTTTTGTTCCATGCGGCGCGCAATGTGCCATGCCATTTGATACTCGCCGCTTTTCCCTCGGAACCGTTCAAAAGTCGTCAACATGAAAGCCTATCGGCATTGGAGGCTAAAATATCACAACCCTGCATCAAGTAACTACCAAGTTGAGAGTATATTGTTCATTGTGGCATATTCTAACTTCGACTGAAGTGATATTTATAAACCTGGGCAAGATCAGGCAACGATTTCTAGTCAAGCATGCGCATTGAATTAGCCAATCAGAACGGGCCCTGAAATGGCTGTTACCAGAGCCTCATGTGAGTATGGGAACGTGCAGATCTGGGTACGAGATTCGGTCAGCCCGTATCTCGCGAGCCGCAATTTCCGATCGTGGCATGAAACCCGCTAGCCAGCGTATAGGCCCTTGTTGCATCCGCGCTCGAAAGTGCTACTGGGAACGAGATTGGCGGAGATGACGAATTTGGAGTACCAAGATGGCCGCCACTACATGGGTCCCTAGGGGGGGGGGGGGGGGTTGCTCTCGTATATAAGGGATACGGGTACGTATCGCCCTATAGGGTATGGTTTTCGAGCTCTGGAGTGTGGGATAGGGTATACAAATTGTCTATTTTGGTCTGGGATAGGGTATACAAATTGTCAATTTTGGTCTGGAATAGGGTGCCTATTTTGGTCTGAGAAGGATGCCGATCACGCTGGCGCCGATCCATATAGTGTATTGATTTTTGCCGCTTAGGTCTGGGACAGGGTATGGGAAATGGCCTTTATAGGCCTGGGATATGGGCAGAAAAATATAAAAAATATAGTGATACCTTATTGAAGAATGTAAGATTTGTACTCGATAGAATCCAATGAGATTTCCTCGTCGAATTGCTTGGTTTTCTGCCATGTTTCTTCGAACGGTTTACACAGCTGGGTTGAGTACTTCATTTAATTACTCGGGCTACCGCAGGTAGACGAGTCTGGGTTTCGGTCGTGTTATTACTCGGGCTACCTGTGGTAGAACGAGTCTAGGTTTCGGTTCGGTTATTTTTTTGGGGTCGCGATATTGCCCCGACAGGCTTTGCGAAACTGCAGGCAGACGTCACAGCTCAAATGCTGATGTTTCATCATGGCGGATATTTTTCATTCAGGAGTGGCGAGTTTTTTTCTCTCCTGACGCCTTTGGTTGTCTTGTTCGAAGTGAATTTGTGTTTTAATGATAAACACGCTCGCATTGTTTTTATACTATAGTAGACCTGGGTTGGTCCGCGATCTCGATAACCGTACGCTGAAAATGTGTAGTACTCGATCAAACCTTTACGAAAATTCTCGATCAATTTACATGTGTTATTAATTAAATTGTACTGAAAACTGTTGCTCAAGTGCTGTAAATCAAAGAACAAAGAAAGTTGATAAAGCCAACTTGCAAGTGAAAGGTAAACATGCTGTGTTTACATCTTCATCGAAGTTGTCATTTAGCTGAACTGACTTGTGTCTGTGAATGTTTAAATAAATGTATTGAGGTAACTGTATTAATATTTGTGGTTTGCTTTATATTGCTTGTATTGTTTATTATTGTACTGATATCTTGCACTAACAGTCCATGTTATTAAACAGTTTATACATTACTTTCATCAAGTGTGTATTATTGTTTTGGTACACCAATATGGCCCAACCACTTCAATGTTTTGGTACACCAGTATGGCTGGCATTTCATTGTTTTGGTACACCAATATGGCCACCATTTCATTGTTTTGGTACACCAGTATGGCTACCATTTCAATGTTTTGGCACACCAGTATGGCCACCATTTCATTGTTTTGGTACACCAGTATGGCCACCATTTCATTGTTTTGGTACACCAGTATGGCCGATTGGTCACTATTTCATTGTTTTGTTACACCAGTATGGCCACGATTACAATGTTTTGGTACACCAGTATGACCACCATTTCATTGTTTTGGTTCACCAGTATAGCCACCATTTCATTGTTTTAGTACACCAATATGGCCGATTGGCCACTATTTCATTGTTTTGGTACACCAGTATGGCCATCATTTCATTGTTTTGGTTCTATGACTACCATTTCAATGTTTTGGGGCATGTACATCAGTATAGCCACCATTTATTTGTTTTGGTACACCAGTATGTTACTTTTGTTCTTGGCATGGTTGCCATTTAGCAACTTCTTACTTTTACTCTGTCTAATGGCACATGATTTTATTTTTCAAGTGGAGACCTCCTGGTAATCTTGCCTGGTAAAGGGTTCATAGTTGCATAATGTTTACAGGAAAGGATTGATAAATTTTTTGTGTGCCCAGAATTCCCACCTTAATAATTCTGTTGAACAAATTCAAATTTTTCTTGACAACTATCCTAATAGCATTTGTTAGCACACAGGTTAGAATCATGGTGTATTGGATTATTTGCATAGCATAATCTTCCCATACCAGCCTGTGCCACTGCCCAGTGCCCACTATTAAGTAGCCCGAGTTAACGCCTAGCGGGCGTCTTGTTGGTATTATTATTATTGTTTTTTTGGGGTCGCGATATTGCCCCAGCAGGCTTTCCGAAACCGAGATTTCAATTTCATGGCGAGTTGACTCTTGAACGAAGCTTTTCTTGACATTTTATGGATGTTTTTGAATATTTCCACGACATTTCTTGCCACACTACAAAGCAGTCGTCTCAAACAAAGATGTTAGAGTAGTCGGAATGTCAGCGAATCAAAGGTGTATTAAAAATAATTGGAAACTTTAAACTGAAGGAGTGAAGAACGTCAGAGAACAGTCATGTATAATAATTGCGAAACCGAGGTTTGGCCGAGTTGTCTCCGGAATCCGGATGATCAGTGGTTGTCTCTTTCGAACAAAGCTTTTATTGCCATTTGTTCGATGTTTTTGAATATTTGCAAGACATTTCACTGTTTCTCGGTTGTTTACTTGTTTGAATAGCTTTGAAAGTGACCGAGTTATAGTTGATCAGTAATGCGGCTGACAATTGGCTTCAATTCATCATACACATGCTTACAAAGCCTTTACAATGTTTACAACTGCACGCGCCGGCGATCGCGGTAGATCTAGTACGTAAAAAATGACGAGCTATGTCAAAACAGCTTGGTCCTGGCCTTGCTATAATAATAAGCACCGAATAGAGCAAATATACCGGTAAGATATCAATATGTTGAACATGTTCAGTGCATGTCTAGATATCGCGTGTCACATTACATTTGGAAACGTGTGTTTTAAAACATGTTTAAATATTTTCTGTTTGTCCGAATTTAGATAAATTCTATATCAAAATGATCGCTTGAATTTGCCGAATCCGACACTATAGGTTTTGTCTGCTAAATATATTAGATATCCGTTGTTTAATTTTCAGAAAAACGGCCTTGTTTACATTTATATTACATTAGCAAACCGGCGCTTCCTGCACCGCAGCAGTTCATATGAGACCATAGATTATGTTTGTGAAAATCTATGCAATTATGCATTGCCATCGTCATGTAGTGTTGCTAAAGTACGCACAGGCTACGCGAAGCTTTCAGAAATCAGTAGCCCGAGTGAACGCCTGAGCCGGTGTCTTGTTACCTACGAATGTCATGTTTGAGGGCCCTCAAAACAAAGATGGCGGATCATGCGCAGAACGGACTGGCAGCACTTTAAATATTTACATATGACGATACGTATTTTAACAAAAAGCTTAATTCAGTGTGCACTTGTCTACACAACTGTTGTAGGATATACATCGCTTGTAATTTTTTTTCTCACTACACAAGGTTGATCATTGTTGCGCAAGAAAAAGGCTTTAATACTTAAAACACGATCAAGTCGGTTTTCTTTGTTCTTTGCAGGTTTATATATGGCTAATAAACCTATGAAGAACAATAGAAGATTTTGAAAGCAGGCGGCTGGTTTTGAATTGTCTCGGGGGAAAATGGGGTTTATGGGCTGATTAGCTGATTTACATCTGCGGTCGGGACTATATATATAATCCCGGCGATTATATATATAATCCCTATGAATTGATAATTGCCCAATTCATACACTAGAAAACCTGACGTGTTGCAAATGTGTCGAAACAACACGCCGTTTTGTCCTCTCAGTTGACACGCTGAAAGTGTGTTGAACACACTTTTGACGTGTTGTATTTTAGGCGTGTTGTAGTTAGACGTGTTGCAAAAAACACGCCTTTGGCGTGTTGTATATTGACTAAAACACGCCTTTGGCGTGTTGTATAAAACACGCATTTAGCGTGTTTTTCATTATCGAAACAACACGCCGTTTTGTCCTGTCAGTTGACACGCCAAAAGTGTGTTGAACACGGTTTTGGCGTGTTGTCAATGTTAGTGTGTTGTAGGAACACACCAGGCGTGTTCTTACTGGACACACATCAAGAAACAACACGTCAGGCAACAACACGTCAAGAAAACAACACGTCAAGAAAACAACACGTCAAGCAACAACACATGTTAAAAACAACACGTCAAGAAACAACACGTCAAGAAACAACACATCAAGAAACAACACGTCAAGAAACAACACGTCAAGAAAACAACACGTCAAGAAAACAACACGTCAAGAAAACAACACGTCAAGAAAACAACACGTCAAGAAACAACACATGTTAAAAACAACACATCAAGGAACAACACGTCAAGAAACAACACATCAAGAAACAACACGTCAAGAAAACAACACGTCAAGAAACAACACACCAAAATAAACATCACGCCAAGAAACAACACGTCGAAATGTGTGATCTGAGAGAACAAAGTAAAGCACTCAAAACACACAAATTGTGTGTTAAATTCAAAAACAAATACAAAATATAACTTAAGGTTGATAAATTTTATTTTTACACTTTAGTTGCCGAAGATGAACCGCTAAGCCTAAACGATATCAAGGGTATTACTGTAAAGGCGCGCGAATAAATAGTCTATAATATATAATTGGTACTGATCTCGGTGAAAATTGGCAATCTATTGATTGTCTCGCATACGATAACGTCGCCAGAGAAAGTAATATACTATCTTTAACCTTCGTAATTTAATAGTTCGTTTTTGTTAATCAATTAACCTGTTCTATAGTGTAAATATAACATAAATCGTTTTAGATATCGCGTTCCTTTTTTTTTCACTTCACGCAGTTCTTTAAACCTATAATAAAATAGTAAAAGAGTAATGTAAAAGCTATACATTAAATTGCATAAGCAATTATAATACTATAACACTTTGGTATTCTAATGTCATAATACCATATTATACAATTAGGCCTAGAGTATTTTGGTATTTTAATATTATACACTCTACACTCTGCACTCTCAAACTTCCACACTCTCTGCACTCCACACTCACTGCACTCTACACTCCACACTCACTGCACATTACACTCTGCACTCCACACTCACTGCACTCTGCACTCCACACTCCGCACTCCACACTCACTGCACTGCACACTCACTGCACTCCACACTCACTGCACTCCACACTCACTGCACTCTGCACTCCACACTCACTGCACTCCACACTCTCTGCACTCCACACTCTCTGCACTCCACACTCTCTGCACTCCACACTCTCTGCACTCCACACTCTCTGCACTCCACACTCTCTGCACTCCACACTCTCTGCACTCCACACTCTCTGCACTCCACACTCTCTGCACTCCACACTCTCTGCACTCCACACTCTCTGCACTCCACACTCTCTGCACTCCACACTCTCTGCACTCCACACTCTCTGCACTCCACACTCTCTGCACTCCACACTCTCTGCACTCCACACTCTCTGCACTCCACACTCTCTGCACTCCACACTCTCTGCACTCCACACTCTCTGCACTCCACACTCTCTGCACTCCACACTCTCTGCACTCCACACTCTCTGCACTCCACACTTTCTACACTCTACACTCTCTGCACTCCACACTCTATGCACTCCACACTTTCTACACTCCACGCTCTCTGCACTCTACACTCTGCCCTCTACACTCTTTGCACTCCACACTCACTACACTCTGCAATCCACTCTCTGCACTCCACACTCTCTGCACTCAACACTCTCTGCACTCCACACTCTCTGCACTCCACACTTTCTACACTCCACACTCTCTGCACTCCACACTCTCTGCACTCCACACTTTCTACACTCCACACTCTCTGCACTCTGCACTCTACACTCTCTGCACTCCACATGCTCTGCATTCTCTGCACTCTACACTCTCTGCACTCTACACTTTGCACTCCACACTCTCTGCACTCCACATTCTGCACTCTACACTATGTATTCTCCACCCTCCACTCTGCAGTCTTCACTCCGCAGTATACACTCTGTAGCTTGTACTCTCCACTCTGCAGTCTTCATTCTGTAGTCTACACTTTGCAACTTGTACTCTCTACTCTCCACTCTTCATTCTCCACTCTGCAGCTTGCACTCTATACAGCTTGCACTCTACACTCTGTAGCTTACACTCTGCACTCTCCACCCCACACTACACCCTGTACTCTACACTACACGCCACACTCTGTACTTTCCACTCTCCACTAAGCACTCTGAAGTTTGAATTCTGCACTCCGAACTCTACACTCAGCAATCTGCACTCCATACTCTGCACTCTACACTCCACAACCTACACTTTGTACTCTCCACTAAGCACTCTGCATTCTGCACTCTACGCGCTAGACTTTGCACTCTGCTCACTACACTACACCACACCACACCACACCACACCACACCACACCACACCACACCACACCACACCACACCACACCACACCACACCACACTACACTACACTACACTACACTACACTACACTACACTACACTACACTACACTCTCAGTGCACTCTACACTCTCAGTGCACTCTACACTCTCAGTGCACTCTACACTCTCACTACACTCTCAGTACAGTACAGTACACGCTCCACTTTCAGTGCACTCTACACTCTACATTCTACATTCTGCACCAAGCACTCTGCACTCTACATTCTAAACTCTGTACTCTGCATTTTCCAATCTGAACTCTAGACTCTACGTACAATTAATTCAAATTCAGTAAAATTTTGCTGTTTAGAACCTTCACAGGAATTTTTTTTTGCATAAAACCTGCATATTTATGTAATTGATAGTGGTCAACAGAGTGTTTATTGCTGCCGAGCGTCAGCGAGGCAGCACACTATTCTTGACGTAGCCTGCGAGCAGGCTTGCCCGCAGGCTATTCTTGACGTTGCCTCGTGCCCAGTCCTTTTTCCGAGCTATGTATAGTCGACCAGATCTCGATTTGTTAAATTTTGCGTTTGTTTGTTTGTCTGTCGGCATTACGTCATCTATATATAAGCTGATGTCACTCAGTGCGCATGTTCCGCTACCAACGTTGCCTTCGATCTCGGATTCTCGGTGGTTCAGCTTCAGCTTCTCGAAGTTCTTCTCGACAGAAAATTCACGGTAAGAACAAATACATCATGTCTTTACTTTCTCGTGGAAGTATTCATCAAGGCCATGAAGGTTTCAGTGGCCAGTCTCGAGGAAAGCAGTGCTCTTTCATGAGTTTATCGGCGCTGTTAACAGCACAAACTATCGCAGTCAGAAAATTGTTTCCATGAGAGGCAACAACTGCCTCTCAGACTTGCTTGGGCTCTAACAATTCACAAGAGCCAAGGTCTCACACTGCCAAAGGCTTGGATTGATATTGGTAAATCTGAGAGAACTGCTGGAGTCTCTTATGTTGCAATCAGTAGAGCAAAAACACTGTCCTCTTGTGTTATTGAACCGATGACTTATGAAAGATTGACAAGCTTAAAATCATCAGCGAATTTGCAGTTCAGGCTTGAAGAAGAAAACAGGCTAGATCGTTTGGCACAGATTACATGCAGTGCATTTAACTCATCAAACCATTCAGGTTGAATAATGTAAAGGATTACAATTATGGATCCCAGTTATAATGATATACACTGTATACTGTACTGTTATGTACATATACATATATCACTCAGTGAAATGTGTTACACATTTCATTTTTTAAAATGAAATTAGGCCTACTTTAATTAATTAATTTATATTACTATCACTAGTCTGTATGTATGAAAATTCGATGGTTGGCAAGGTGAAGAATGGTAAGTCTAGATATCTCTTCTACAGCATAAATTATTAGTCTCTTCCAAAATTCAGTCCCATGTCCCACCATTCATACCCATTTACTTTATTCGTCTGTCTTTTTTTTTTTTTAACTATGCATGCTAACAGATCCATTTTTTTGTAGATTTTTATAATTCTGATGGAGGACAGTACGCAATGTCTGGTAGCAACAAAATAAGTAATGAACAATTATTTGTCTCAACAGAAATGGATTATGACTTCCTTCAATAAGGAAACTAAAAAAGACATGTTCTTTGTTTGCTGTGAATTAAAGCATATGGATACTCTATTCTATTTATACTTTGATCACGTAATTATACTACCAACATCTGACTTGGATTTGAGGAAATAATCTACAGTGGTTTCTACAATGGATTTGTGCACAAAGTTGTATGTGGATACACTGTATATGTAATGAACTGTACATGGAACTGTATTCAAGAAATTATTTTCCTCAGCTTTGTGAAAATTCAGTGGACAATGGAAATTATTTGTGTGGCCATGGATAACCATATTTGGTAGGCAATAAATACAATATTACAAGTTCTTTGGGAAAATAAAATACAGTGGTTGCAGTGGTGTATTCCCAAACGACAATTACAGTATATGTGGAGTCGTGAACATGTGCAATGACTTAATATACATCACAATGATCTCCTTGAAAGTATTGCATTCTCAACAAGAACTCCAATAAAAGTTAGACAATATAAACAATGGAGCAACAAATACTGTGAACATCTGTTACATACCATTTCTGGTACTTATTTAGTCAGTGCCTATTTGTTTGGTGCTTGTTTTGCCATAACATATCAGACACCCCGGATTCCACTGACAGCTTTGTCGCAATAAGAAGCATGATTTATAGTGACAGTGATTTATCATAAATTTGTTTACCAAATCTCAACACATAGTCATAATGTATGTAGTATACTGTGTATGCAGTCAAATGCCTTGCCAATTATATTCAGATACATTAAGTGATAGTTACTTGTAATTTAAGTCTGCTGTATTTAAATAATATAATTAAAATAATGGAAAAAATGTGTACATACTGTACTACTACAGTATGTCTGTTACAATTTATATAATCAATCCCAGGGTTCACTTTTGAAATTTTATAAAAAATTAGGCTTCCCATGGCTTTTGAGGCAGCACTTCCCTTGCGATAGTAACTTCTAGTATAGTTTGTAATAAATAATTGCTTTAATTTTTAGATAATTTTATTCAAGCCATTTATTAAATTGCTTTTTTGTGGGTTTAATAAAGGGCATGTACAAAACTAGTGATCACTTGATATTTAGTAATGTATTTAGAATACCTGTTCTTTGACTATCTCTTGCAAATTTTAAATTGTTTGGTTGCATTATTTCTTGTCGGACCTCATTAGGGAACTCAAGTAAACAAAACTTCACAAGAAAGGTTGCTTGGTAGCTTCAGGAAGCATACAATACATCACTTGTATCACAAACATTCCTTCATTCAGTGCAAAAATGCTAGTTCGCTTAAACAGAGAAATGTGGTTTAAATTGCAGACCTCTGTTCCCTAGTCTTCTTTTAAAGTGTTTATATTTTATAGTCTGTTTAGATCTACCAACTATAGGTTGATAATAGTCAATTGTAAGTTCAATTGGATTGGGACTTGAAATTTAGGACGACAGCTCATGGGTTATGGCGGCGGATGTACATTGCAAGGATTTAAAAGTTTAAAAAATCCGTAAAAAATTCGGTTTTAACTAGATGTTTAGGACAAATATGTGTTCAGTGAACAATTTACTTTAATAGTTATATGAATTCTTACCTTATATACAATGATATTACGGCGTTGTAGTTTTTTATGTCGAATTGTTTCATTTCACACAGTACTGTAAAACTTCATGTCAGATAACAAGCAAAAACAAAAACCCGAACCATTCAGTATTTCCACACTTGACTGGCCAGTTTGAGATGCTTTTTCTTTTACATTGCGTTCCCAAGAGTTGAACATAAAAAATAGAAACAATATTATATTATTCATATGATATTGAGAGGTTTTTTTAATCAACGTCGTGGCGTTCGATGCTGAAAAACACTGACTTTTATAGTAACCCGTTATAAAATTTTACTTACTGTGTCCAAAGCTTGATATTCTTCGTAACATTTCTTTATTAAAAGCCCTCAGCTCTGCCTGGTGGTGGTATTTACAGTTGTAGTGAACTTTGTCTCTTCCAAGGATACAATTCAGACGTTATAACTGTTGTGGTTTACTGTTATTTTCTCAAAAAAACTCTTTTTCAGACAAAAAAATTATAAAACCTTCGCCCCGCAGCTCTGGACTTCGGAACTGAAAAAAGTGGCGTGATGTTTCGTCATCACTTAAATGGCGCGGTTTACCATATAAGGTCTGGTTACGTCACCAGCTTGCAGCAACAACACGTTAACGTGTTCTTTTAACACGCTGGCGTGTTCTTCACCGACAGTCATCGGCGACAACACGTTAATGTACGTTTTTCATTCTTCAGTAACAACACGTCGGTGTGTTCTTTTAACACGCTGGCGTGTTCTTCAGCAACAATTTTTGGCGACAACACGTTGATGTGTTCTTTTAACACGTCGACGTGTTCTACTCCAATAACACGTTGATGTGTTATTTTAACACGTCGGCGTGTTTTATAGCTTTTGCAACACACTTTTGCTGTATTGTAGCAGTTTTTTGACGTGTTGTTGGTTTTTGATGGCGTGTTGTTTAAATTTGGTGTGTTGTTACAACACGCTAGAACTTATATAGACGTGTTCTTCCAACTGCATGTTGAAAAAACAACACACTGACGTGTTATAACTTCACAAGGCAAGGTTTTCATAACACGTCAACGTGTCGTATGAACACGTCGACGTGTTCTAACAACACGCTTACAACACGTCAAGTTTTCTAGTGTAGGGTGCCTGCTACAACTATCTCGTATGGTAACGCCGGTAGCGCCCACATACGAGAAAGAGAGCAAGGGTTTGCTTTTCGCTCACGTAATTTACGAGAGGAAGGCAAACCAATCAAAATCTGCTGGTTGAGTCAGCATTTATTCGACAGCAGAACGACAGCAGAGTCGTTCATTTATTCCACTGAACGTTGAGCATAAAATTGGGATTGACACTGCATCAATACGCATGCCCAATGCTATAATGATATGAGGTACTAATTATTCATCCGACTAATTATTCAAACAAGCTTGTAGAAGTCTGTGTATGTGTTCAATAAACCATTACGTACTTCTCAAGCTTGTTTAATAAACTGCTTTGGAGTCTTATTATTTCATAAAATATCGTTAACATTCGACATAACAATGTCCTTCGACACTCGGTAAAGGCTATTTTTTTAGAAAACCTTCTTCAATTGTGTTTTAAGTAGGTCAAAAACCTCGAACCTCGGCTTTAAGCCAGATTAATCCCTCGGGGCCTGCGGCCCCTCGGGTTATATCTGGCTTAAAGCCTCGGTTCTCGGTTTTTAACCTATACATAAGGCACATGTGAAGTTTGACGTCTAAATGAAATAACTACGGCAAAACGAATTAGATCAGCCAGGATTTACGTTCGAAATGTAAAGTTCCCGCTATATATATATATATATATATATATATATATATATATATATATATATATATATTAAAGCACTTCGATTCGACTTCGCGTTCCACATATAAACCCTCCAATGACGTCGAGCGTGCTAGATTGACAACCTAGTTTAGATCACTTAGAATTTTAAAGGTTAATTATTAACCTGAGAAAACAGACATCCTTTCGCTCCTCGATTAATCTTTATTCTGCAGTTTTGCCGAGAAAAATGGCAGTTTAAGACGCATGTGTGCCAACAGTCCGTTTCTTAGGCATAGGTCAGCAACCTTTACCATTAGCAGAAGGAGCTATAAATGCCGCCATTTTGAAAACATTTTTGAATACATTTCCCACTCAAAACTAATAGGAGCAGGCAGTCCAGTTCTAAATGAATGATGGTTGATTGAAAAATTGGTGATTGAGAAGAGAAAACATATGTTTTTATGTGTTAGTGCACGGTTAGCGAGAAAATAATGGAGTTTAGGTCGAATGCATCGATCATTAAATGACTGATAGGATTGGTTGATTGACAAATTGGTGACTGAATACCCTGCGAGAAAAGCCTTCTTTTCCTTATTTCTTTGCTGACAAAGAGGAAGAAAAGAAGGCTCTCGTGTATTCGTGTTTAGCTTGGTCCAAGATTCAGGACGAAGTAACCCGTTTAAGACCAGTTTAACCGGTTCTGTTTCGTTTCCTGCTCTGGTTAGGACTGGGTTCGAGATTGTAGCCAAGCAACTGACATGGATGCACAACGGAAAACCAGTCACGAATAAAGCAAAGCCTTCTTTTCTTCCTCTCTCGGCGAAGAAATAAGGAAAAGAAGGCTCTGCTCGCAGGGTAGTGACTGAGAAGGGAGAACATACATAGTGCAGTTAACGAGAAAATAATGAAGTCTAGCTAAATCAATTATGCCAAGATGTAAAGCACATAAAGAATGCAGTTTCGTTAGATTTAGGACCCATGTTCTCTTAACTTGCCTGTTTTGTCATCTCTTGGTTTAGATGTTTGTTTTACAACAAGAATTTTTAAGAAATAATATATTTAGACAAGAACAAACGAGATTGAGATTGGGTTTTACTTTTGATCAGCGCGTAGTGTATTTCGAATTTAACTTTTTCAATGTTTGCTGTTAAGTGTCGTAAAATCGTGAGCCTTATAAGGTTATCTGATTAACTCACGTTCACTTTGGTGATAATATGAGAACACTTTTGAATCCTCTACTTCTATTGTCATTATAGCTGGAAATTCGTTTCAGTTATGACAATGTTCTCAACATTCAGTTATATATGTCAGAATTCCCTCTACAATTTGTCCTTATTTTATGTGTCTTCAGATTTATCTGCAATTTGTCTCTTATTTTTTTCTTTGGGCAACGTCTGGTACCTTTGCTAGTGTCTAATAAACCATGGTTTGTTTGGAAACAAAACAACGGAAAAAATATGCTTTTAACCCGCCGGGCTTACATCAATTGGCTGCATGGTTTTCCAGGACGTCTCCCCCCGACGAGTAAAATCGTCTGGTGTTAGAGTAAAAAGATAAAGTTGTTCCAAAACAATAATGCGAATGAAAGGGTTAAGTTTTTAACAAATAATTAAAAATTCAATTTCATCAACTAAATAGACAGCTAAGGAAGGTTCGAGTGTTGGAAAGCTCTGTTGTTATTTCAAGAGTCTGACATTCACCTCAATAGCAATAGAGTAAAGATAATTAGAGAAGAAATTGAAATAATAGGAAAAGAACCACGCGCAGTACTAAAACAGACCAATTGCTTCCGAAATTCACATGTAAAACCTAACCATGGTTTATTAGACACTAGCAAAGGTACTAGACGTTGCCCAAAGAAAAAAATAAATAAGGACGCATAAAATAAGGACGAATTGTAGAGGGAATTCTGACACATATAACTGAATGTTGAGAACATTGTTATAACTGAAATGAATTTCCAGCTATAATGACAATAGAAGTAGAGGATTCAAAAGTGTTCTCATATTATCACCAAAGTGAACCTGAGTTAATCAGATAACCTTATAAGGCTCACGATTTCACGACACTTAACAGCAAACATTGAAAAAGTTAAAATCGAAATACACTACGCGCTGATCAAAAGTAAAACCCAATCTCAATCTCGTTTGTTCTTGTCAAAATATATTATTTCTTAAAAATTCTTGTTGTAAAACAGACTTCTAAACCAAGAGATGACAAAACAGGCAAGTTAAGAGAACATATATGTTTTTAAGTGTTCGTCAGTTAAGGAGAAAATGATGGGAGTTTAGATCGAATTCAACAATCTGCATGTCCATGAATGATTGTATTCTAGTTGCTAAATTTAGACATCTAACATCTTGACTATATCGATAGAGTCCTAGCCAAAATTATCAATACCAATATGCAAAGCACATAAGGGAAGCAGTTAATTCGACATTGGTTAGATTTAGAACCAAATGCAAAGCAAACTTCCAAGATGTTCCACCTTAACGAGTAAAATTGTGTGGTGTTAGAGTAAAAAGATAAAGTTGTTTTACAACGACAACGCGAATGAAAAAGTTAACGTTAATAAATAATTAAAAACTCGATTTCATCAACTAAGTAAATCAAGAAAGGTTCGAGTGCTGCCAAGCCTTGTTATTATTTGAGTTGTCTGACATTCAACTCACAACGATAGAATAAAAATAATTAAATAAGAAACTGAAGTCTGATAGAATAGGAAAGGGTTCACGCAACTGAGTGCAGTATACTAAAACAGGATTGGGGAGATTACATGGACCGGGCCGGCCCGGTTAACCGGGATGAAAATGTCCACGTAATCGTTTTCATCCCAGCAAAGCGGGCTGAAAACTGTTGAAGTCGCTTCGATACGCGTTCGTTTGCTTGACTGTGAGAATAAATAATGCTGAAAGGAACTGAAAGATAACATCAAAACGTTGTTCGTGTGTTTCGTGATCATAGCGAAGACTTAATAAATTAATTAGTCTTCGTGAAGACGCTTTCGTGGACTATAACAATCTGTTTTTTTTAACGATGGGCTTACAAAATAAATAAGAGACTAATTACATGTATATAGTGTAAAACTGAAGTAAAACTAACGTAACTTTGCCCTTATTTACTTGATAATTGAATTTCGGTCTGAAATCATCCACGTCAATTCAAAACTCATCCTGGCTTACCGAGATAGCCCGCTCCCAGGTAATCGTTTCGTAAACTCATTCCGGTTAACCGGGCTAGCCCGGTCAATTGTAATCGCCAGCTAAAACATACAGATGGCTCATATATATTCTTTCAATGACAATCGAATTTCCAGTATGATAGTTTCCATTATTCCCGTCGAACAAAATCAAACCTAAAAAAATTAAACCTAAAGTTTACCAGACAAAATTTGAAAAACAAGGAAACAGAACGCGGTGTGACCTGGAAACGCGTGTTTCGACTTTCATGTCTTGATTGCATCGACTTCGTCTTTCAGCTCATACGGTTATTCACGCTCCCGAACAGAGAAACAAACAATCGTGGAAAATATTAGTGTAATTGTTATACTCGCCAGCCTCCTGAATTACCTCTGTGGACAGAAATTTTTAGCCCTTAGAATCTACACGTTAGGCCAGCTATACAGAAAACAAACAAATAAAGAATCGTCGAATTTATATATCTCAATCACTCAATGCTTTTTTACTATAATATATTGTAGAATATACTATAATGTATTGTAGAATGTAAATTGTTGCTTGCGGTTTGTGTAATTGCAAAAAAAAAGAAAAGAGCTATCTCAATTTATACGTACGTTTGTTCTGGTCAAAAAGATGTTTGTTTTTCAAAAAATCATGTTATAAAACACGATTCTAAGCCAAGTGACAGAAGAGGCAAGTTAAGAGAACATATGTTTTTAAATGTTAGTGCAGTTAACGAGAAAATAATGGGAGTTTAAGTCGAATTCAACGATCTGTACTGAATGATTGGAGACTCTTTTTTTAGTTCATTCGCGTTGCTAAAACTTTGCTCACGTAAACATCTACGTCCTGGCCAAATTTACCGATACCAAAATGTCAAGCACATAAAGGGAACAGTTTCTCTAATTAGACAGACATGGAATATTCGAAGGCTCCCTATAGAAGTCATCTTCAAAAAATCCGACACCCACGTGTAAGCCCCTTCATTTGTCAATAGAGAACCAGTTTTTTAAATTACAGACATAAAGTATACATAGTCAACGCTTCTTATACAAGTCACCTTCAGAAAATCCAACTCCTGCTGGATTACTTAAGCCCTTACACTTGTTAACAAAGAAGCAGTTTCTGTAATTACAAACACGGAGTGTTCATAGTCAAGGTTTCTTATACAAGTCACCTTCAAAAAATCCAACACCTGCCAGATCAGTTACGCCCTTTCGCTAGAAAATTAACCAGAAAGAAAATCGATTTCGACTTGTTAGACATTTATTATACTGTTATATACATCAATACCAAACAAAAAGTAACGCTGAATTCGAGATACATTAATTCACGAAATCATATTTTTTTCGCAAAGAGACAAATTGCAGATAAATTTGAAGACACATAAAATAAGAGACAAATTGTAGAAAGAATTCTGACATAGATATTTTTAACTGAATGCTGAGAACATTGTTATGACTGAAATTAATTTCAAGCTATAATGACAATAGAAGTAGATGATTCAAAAGTGTTCCATATTATCACCAAAGTGAACCTGAGTTTCTCGAATAACGTGATAAGACGCACGATTTTACGACACTTAACAGCAAACATTGAAAAATTTAAAATCCAAATACACTACGCGCTGGTCAAAAGTCAAAAATGTTCAATACAAAACATCTGTAGGCCAAGTTATTTGCCGCGCCAAGTTATCTCTACATGTAGACACATTTTGAGCGCTCAGGGTTCAAAATTTTCTCCAGCTAGATCATTTTGACAAAAAAAGGTTCGCACATTGCCTCAGCTGTTATTCATGTTCGTAACGAAGGTTCAATAATCAAAACACGCCCTAGTAATGAAGTCGAAAATTCTCATTCTAAAACATGTAGATGCATCTGTCAGATATTCTTTCAAAGACAATCGAATTTACATTGCGATAGTTCATTTCGGTTAGAAAATTAAACGATTTTGCGTGGACCTATAATGTTTTCCAGACAAAACCTGAAAACCAAGGGAACAGAACGCGGTACCGTGACCTGGCAACGCTTGTTTCGAATTTCATCATGTCTTGATTGCATCGACTTACTTCCGTTTTCCAGCTCATGCGGATATTCACGCTCTCAAGCAAACGCGTAAACGATCAAACATGTAACTAGTTACTCGCCGGCCTGAGTTGCCTCTGTGGACCAAAATTTTCAGCCCTCAGGATGTAAACGTTTTTCCATGGCCAGCTACAATTAAGGAACAAACAAACGAACAATTGTGGAGTGGAATATATTTATGTCGATGCTTTTTAACTTTCATGTACTATACTACAATACTATATACTAGAAATTACTATCGCAAGTGAAGTGCTGCCTACTCCACAAGCAACTCTTTGTAGTCTGTGGCCAATGTGACACCCCCTTGCCCACTCTACCCAAGATTGCCCACTCCACCCGAGTTTGCCCACTCCAGCCAAGATTGCCCACTCCACAAAATTTTGCCCACTCCAGTCAAGATTGCCGTCTCCACCCGAGTTTGCCCACTCCACCCAAGTTTACCCACTCCACCCAAGTTTTTCTCACCTCTTCCCAGCAGGACACTGGAAAGTCCAACAATTTAATATTAATTACAATAGACTGAGTATTCACACATTTCTGCTATATTTTTTTAATTATAAAATTGAAAACTACAAGTTACTATAACTTTAATATCGCTTGATATAATATGGCAAGGGTTTTGACAGGATAATACACACAATTAAATATACAAATATTAAATAATCATGCCTCTTGCTCTAATGCTGTGGCAAAGCTGTCAATGCAATTCCAAGTGCTTAATTATGTTTTGACAAATCTAGAGCTTTAATAAAATTATACAGTATAGCAAATTATGTACCATTGTATCAGTCCACATACACACACGCAGTCAAAATGTTGATCAAACACAATGAACCCACACCAATATACATTGTACACCTAAAAATAGAAGAAAACAACCGTGAAATTTCCTACCAAGGAACAGTCGTCAGTTGTAGAAACTGATGTCTTACCTCGACAAGATAAACTCTCCTCACCGAGATTGTAAGACAGTTCACAATTTAGTGTGTCGTGGCATTGCCATTTGCCAATTTAGAAAATCCATCGCCGTCGTGGTGTTGACAACTTCTGATCGACATGTATCAATGGACGAGTTCTTTGGTTTGTCTACTAACCAACGGCAACGAACAACAGTCTGTTCAGCGACAGAAATCTCTCACGAGGAATGAGATCATAGTTGTCGAGTGTCACTCGATAGTTTGTGCTGTTAACAGCGCTGATAAACTCACGAAAGAGCACTGCTTTCCTCGAGACTGGCCACTGAAACCTTCATGGCCTTGATGAATACTTCAACGGGAAAGTAAAGACATGATGTATTTGTCCTTATCGTGAATTTTCTGTCGAGGAAGAAGCTGAATCGGTAGCGGAACGTGCACTGAGTCACATCAGCTCATATATAGATGACGTAATGCCGACAAACAAACGCAAAATTCAACAAATCGAGATCTTGGTCGACTATACATAGCTCGGGAAAAGGACTGGGCACGAGGCAACGTCAATAATAGTGTGCTGCCTCGCTGACGCTCGGCAGCAATAATGTATTGTAGAGTGTAGATGGGTGATTTAGGTCTGTGTGAGTACAATAAATATACTTAAACAACCCCCAATCTCAATCTAAACAAACGTTTGTTCTTGTCTAAATATATTATTTCTCCTTGTAAAACAGAATTCTAAACCAAGAGATGACAAAACAGGCAAGCTAAGAGAATTAACATATATGTTGTTAAGTGTTCGAGCAGTTCACGAGAAAATGATGGGAATTTAGATCGAATTCAACAATCTGCATGTACATGAATGATTGTATTCTAGCTGCTAAATTTAGACATCTAACATCTTGACTATATCGACAGAGTCCTAGCCAAAATTATCAATACCAATATGTAAAGCACATAAGGGAAGTAGTTAGCCTAATTTGATCGTTAGATTTAGAACCTAATGCAAACCAAACTTCCGAGATGTCCCACCTTAACGAGTAAAATTGTGTGGTGTTAGAGTAAAAAGATGAAGTTGTTTTACAACGACAACGCGAATGAAAAAGTTAACGTTAATAAATAATTAAAAATTCAATTTCATCAACTAAGTAAATCAAGAAAGGTTCGAGTGCTGCCAAGCCTTGTTATTATTTGAGTTGTCTGACATTCAACTCACAACGATAGAGTAAAAATAATTAAATAAGAAACTGAAGTCTGATAGAATAGGAAAGGGACCACGCAACTGAGTGCAGTACTAAAACACGATTGGAACCTTGCATCAGAAACTCCCAAGCCGTGATACCGAACCTTTATTTATTAGACACTAACAAAGGTACGAGGCGTTGCTCAAAGAAAAAAATAAGAGACAAGTTGGAGACAAATTTGAAAACAAATAAAATAAGAGACAATTCTAAAAAGAATTCTGACATATATTTTTAACTTAATTCCGAAAACAGAGTTCTAACATGAGTGAAAACAAAAATGAGAACAGTTCTAAGAAAAATCAGGAGAGAGTTCTAACAAAGATGAATTTAAAGCTATAACGACAATAGAAGTAGATGATTGAAAAGTGTCCTCATATCATCACGAAAGTGAAGCTGAGTTGATTGGAACATATGATAAGGCGCACGATTTTACGACACTTAACATGCAGTAAACATTGAAAATGTTAAAACGGGAATAAACTATACGCGTTCGCCAAAAGGTTAAGAATCTTCAATATAAAACATCTGTAAGCCAAGTTATTCCCCTGACCAAGTTATCTCTACACGCATGTGGACAAATTTTGAGAGCTCAGGTTTCAAAGGTTTGGCCAGCATGCAAATGTTCGTGCATGCATTGCCTCAGTTGTTATTTGTGTTCATAACGAAGGTCAGTTAACCAAAACACGCCCTAGTACTAAAGTTGAAATTTCTCACTCTAAGGGGGCGATTACATGGACCGGGCCGGCCCGGTTAACCGGGATGAAAATGTCCACGTAATCGTTATCTTCCCGGCAAACCGACCTGAAAACTGTTGAACTCGCTTCGATACGCGTTCGTTTGCTTGACTGTGAGAATACATAGTGCTGAAAGGAACTGAGATGGAACATCAAAACGTTGTTCGTGTGTTTCGTGATTATAGCGAAGACTTAATAAATTAATTAGTTTTCGTGAAGACGCTTTCGTGGACTATAACAATCTGTTTTTTTTTAACGACGGGCTTACAAAATAAATAAGAGACTAATTACATGTATATAGTGTAAAACTGAAGTTAAACTAACGTAACTCTGCCCTTATTTATACTTGATAATTGCGAATTTCGGCCTGAAATAATCCACGTCAATTCAAAACTCATCCCGGCTTACCAGGCTAGCCCGGTCAATGTAATCGCCAGCTAAAACATTCAAATGGCTCATATATTGTTTCAATGACAATCGAATTTCCAGTACGATAGTTTCAATTATTCCCGTCGAACAAAATTAAACCTAAAAAAATTAAACCTAAATTTTCCAGACAAAACTTGAAAAACAAGGAAACAAAACGTGGTGTGACCTGGAAACACGTGTTTCGAATTTCATGTCTTGATTGCATCGACTTACTTTCGTGTTGCAGCTCATGCGGTTAGTAACGCTCCCGAACAAACAGAGAAACAAACAATCGTGGGAAATATTAGTGTAACTTGTTATACTCGCCAGCCTGAATTACCTCGATGGACAGAAATTTTTAGCCCTTAGAATCTACACGTTAGGCCAGCTATACAGAGAACAAACAAATAAAGAATCGTCGAATTTATATATTTCAATCACTCAATGCTTTTTTACTTACTACACTTTAATACTATAATGTATTGTAGAATGTAAATTGTTGCTTGCGCTTTGTGTAAGTGCAAAAAAAGAAAAGAGCTATCTCGATTTATACGTTTGTTCTGGTCAAAAAGATGTTTGTTTTTCAAAAATTCATGTTATAAAACACGATTCTAAGCCAAGTGACAGAAGAGGCATGTTAAGAGAACATATGTTTTTAAATGTTAGCGCAGTTAACGAGAAAGTAATGGGAGTTTAGGCCGAATTCAACGATCTGTACCGAATGATTGGAGACTCTTTTTTTAGTTCATTCGCGTTGCTAAAACTTTGCTCAGGTAAACATCTACGTCCTGGCCAAATTTACCGATACCAATATGTCAAGCACATAAAGGGAACAGTTTCTTTAATTAGACAGATATGGAATATTCGACGGCTCCCTAAAGAAGTCATCTTCAAAAAATCCGACACCCACGTGTAAGTCCCTTTATTTGTCAATAGAGTACCAGTTTTTTTAATTACAAACATGAAGTATACATAGTCAAATATAAGCTAACCTTCTTATACACGTGTATACACCCATGTCCTGATCACTTAAGCCTCTTATTTGTCAATAGAGAACCAGTTTTTTTAATTATAGACATGAAGTATACATCATAATCAACGCTTCTTATACAAGTCACCTTCAGAAAATCTAACACCTACTGGATCACTTAAGCCCTTACACTTGTCAACAGAGACCACGCAGTTTCTGTAATTAATAACACGGAGTGTTCATAGTCAAGGTTTCTTATACAAGTCACCTTCAAAAAATCCAACATTTTCCGGATCATTTATAAGCCCTTTCACTAGAAAATTGACCAGCATCAGTAATCTTATGAAAGAAAATCGATTTCGACTTAGACATAATATGTTACTGTTATATACATCAATATCAAGCAAAAAGTAACACGCTGAATTCGAGATACATTAATTCACGAAATCTTTTTTTTCGCCCCAGAATTAGAGAGAAGAATAAAATGAATTTACAGCAGATGGACGCGTATTTTACTCAGGTTAACGCCAGACGATTTACATCTTTTCTGCTGTATATTTACATTACGCAAAATTGATCACTTTTTCAATAATAGCTTCTATTTTCCCGCATCTGCATAACCAAAAAAATCAATAAAATTGCATATGAAACATTCATTTGATGACTATAGTGTTTACTTTATATATTGTCAGTGACGAAAGACAAAGGTTGAAGTTGAGGAGGCGCAGTCTTATTAGCGCACAAGAAGGAGATGTTTTGCAAAAGGGAAGCAGCTAGCTCCTTTCATTACAGATATAGAGTATTTCTAGTCACAAGACACCCTCAAGACGTCCGACATCTTATATGTGATCTCTTATATAAGCCCCTTCACTTGCCGATAGAGAACTAGTTTCTTTAAATATAACAGACAGTATTTACAAGTCACCCTCAAAACGTCGGACACCGATATGATCACTTAAGCCTCTTCACTTACCTATAGGGAACCAGCTTCTTTAATTACAGACACAGAGTAGTCATAGTCATGACTTCTTATACAAGTCACCTTCAAAAAGCCCGACATCTATGTGATCACATAAGCCCCTTCACTTGCCACTAGGGAACCAAGCTTCTTTAATTACAGACACAGAGTAGTCATAGTCGTGACTTCTTTTACAAGTCACCTTCAAAACGTCCGACGTCTATGTGATCACTTAAGCCACTTTTAGGGATTTAAGGTCATAAATAGACACTTACTTAGGAGTATCGTCACATTTGGTACTGCACTCTGCAAAGTAAGGTCGTACATGATTAATGCAAACGAAATACAATACGTAAGAAGAAAACTGAATTACCGACTTAAGAAGAAAGTTACACAGTTGTCAAGTAAAAAAAGGTAAGGGAAATATTGCCTTAAATTTGACAGTTATCGGGAATGACAATAATCAAGACCGATCCACTTAGATTACGCGAGTTGACCTGGCTAGCCGAGAACGGCAATTTTATCCGAGACCTCCGTGGCTATATTAAATACTGACTTACTGCGTTAAAGCACTTTTATAGATCACATGAAAAACACGCCAGCACGGTTAGGCAGGATCCCGGTTACTGCTTGCCGAGTCATCTGGCATCTCGGTTAATTAGGATGAAAATGCCCACCAACTCGTTTCACTGGACAGAGCGGGCTGAAAAACTGCTAAACTCATGCCGATACGAGTTCGTAACGTTTACTTGATTATCTGAATAAAGCTGAAAAGAAACTCAGCTGCAAAACATTGTTTCTCGTGTTTCGTAATTGTAGCGAAGACTTCGTCTCCGTAAGGACGTTTTCGCGGGTTAGCTTTTAGAAATCTAGTTATTTTGTTTTGCTTGGAATCGGCGGAATCTTTACAATAATGAGTTTCCATGCAGTCAGACAATATGTTTTCACGCGATGCCGGTGCACCTTGAAGGATGATTCGCTGCGTTCCCTGGAATACGTTCCAAATTTTAGACGGTTTTTCTATGACGCCAACTTGCCAACTATAGATACGTATACGTCAGCGCTCGGTGATCTTTCGTGAAATTTCTGTTGCCACTTGTCGCTCAGTGTAGCTCAACATTTTCCATTTCAGAGTATGAGGTTCTCTCGCCGATCAGCAGTGGTCATAAATATGCTCAATAAACGGTTTCACTTCGCAATTTTCATATTTATTTACGGATACTGGAGAAACAACAATGGGACTAAAGGTCCCTTACAAGGTTGTTCTCCTAAGATCTAGGTGCTGATATTAAGGAGGAGGGGGAACCGAAGAACCCGGAAGAAAAACCCTCGAAGTACAGGAGAGATCAACTACAACAACTCAATACTGATCTGCGTCCGAAGCTCAAGCCCAAGGTTATTCTAAGTAGCTACTAACTCCGTCCAATCGGCAATCGGGCTTAACTTTGCATGGATCGCAGCGATTGCAGGCAACTCTTTGCCAAATGTTCGTGGTTATTTGGTATATCTTTGGGTGATCAATTGTCGACTATATTGTTTCAAGGACTAATTAAGCATTTTTCTGTTTTACGTTACTGTAGAAATAGATATGATCACAAATATTACGAGAAATTCAACCCAATATGAAGGAAAACATTGATGTATATATCACAATTAGGATTACCCTGGCTGGTCTCTCTTTCGTCCTCAACGCCATGTTTCTCGTCGTCCTAGCGACAAACAGGGATCTCGTAAAGCAAAGACGGGTCACCTATCATGTTGGAAACCTGGCGCTAGCAGACACATTGTTCGCTTTAGGTCGCTTTTTATTCTTTTTAACATTTATTACAAATAGATATCCATCAACACTGCTTGAAGTTTCCGACGAAATAGTCTCGTTTGGATATGTAATATCGTTCTCTGCAGTACTTCTCATGGCCATTGAAAGAGCTGTAGTGATAAAATATCCTTTTACATGGTTCGACATATTGCCTCTTAAAAGAATTCTCTTACTCATACTTGGGACCTGGATGATATCACTTGGCGTGTTGGGTTATTACATCGCAACTTGGGACGTAAATATATATCTCGTGCGCAGTATTCTATTCCTAATCATTGCCTTCTCAGCAGTACTAGTTAATATTTACATCTTCAAAATACTTCGGCAAGAAAAGAATACATCAGGCGCGATTTCAAGCAATCAGGAGAAGACTAAACGTCTTAAACACAAGGCTAGTGTACTTGTGTTAGTATTGACCGTAATAATGGTAGTCACGTGCCTTCCAACCTTAACGTGCAGAGTCATATTTTGGGTATATCGGGAACTTCGTAGCTATCCTCCAGTAGAATTCTTCTACGTTTTCATGCATCTTATTATACTGGAAGACTTGAACTTCCTCGTCAACCCATTTATCTACATATGGAAGGTCAGGGTATATCGAAAGGCTCTTTGCCTTACTTTTAAAATTAAAAAGTGTCTGTAGAAGGGGAGAAAAGAATTACAACCATACTATTTCTTAAGCCGAGTGATTAAATCAAACACTCAGGGACAGATCCAAGTCAAAGATCAACACATTTGAAAAAATATAAGAAAAAAACAACTAACTAAGATAAGAAACAAGGTACCGAGGATACTATATAAAAGAAGTTTCAGTTACAGCAAAGCGGTAGTGTGAACAGCTTACCAACAAACCTAAGGGCTGTTTATATGAGCCGAGCTAACCCGGCTGATTTTATTTAGTTATATCATTATAAATAAAGTTATCATATCCTATCGTATTGTATTATATTGTATTATATCTTAAAGAAATACTTAAAGGTTTTCTGTGTTTGGATACTGATGCCTGATTTTATGTCACGAAAATCTTATTACGACTATTTGAGAAATGAAAAATCACATAACGAACCAAAATTGGGTTTGTTTCTCTGTAGGTATAGCACACGGAGTATTATAATTCTTTTTTGTAATCAAAGAAAATTTTCTTGGTATTCCGCCTTATATAGGAACAGCCCCTAAGACAAGCACCATCAACTGGTGATTTTTAAAGGGCGGTGTCACGCTATTTTTAGCATTTCTGGCACAAACAAAATTTTCCTAAAATCACAAAAAACTTCACAATAACGATTTTAAAATATATAAAAACACACAAAAAAGATGCTAGGAACCTGCACAGAAGTACGGATGGCCAAAATTAAGCGAGATTAAGAGAGGATTGCAAAATATAGACATCTTGATTTCTGTTTGGCAAAATAGAAATCAAGTTTAGCTCAATTTCTGCGAGAACTTGGCCTTAAATGTTCAGAATTCCTCTACAGTTGTTAGGTAAATCATATTTCATAATTGAATCAATGTACTGTTTTAATTTTGAAGTTTGCAGCTCAGAATTTAAATATAAGTCAATTTTGGTTAAAAATTGCGTGATACAGCCCCTACGTTGCCACACTTTTCACAATGAATTCAATTATTAAATGCAATTAACAATGCCGGTGTCTTTGTAAAGCAGGTATTCTTTAATTTCTTAAATTAGTTATTTACTTTATCGTTATTAGTCTTATATTATGTATTTTGAACCTGAAAGACTTACCATTGGTAAATAAAGTTATCGTATCCTATCGTATTGTATTATCATAATATCGCATTGTAATTTGATCTTACCGATAAATATCCCCTAATGTCCCCAGTATCCCTAACATATCTTCAAATATCCACTTCATATCCTAATACTTGGATTTACCAATGATTAACTTCAATACTACTAAACAACCAACAGATCAATGTTTTTCCCACAGACTTCTCGTTTTACTGACAGGTTAAACAAAACATGGGAGACCCGGGCAACCACCCACCCTCCCCCATCAAATACACCAACCGCACGTTACACCCCCGGAAAATAAATGACCATGCACGAGTAATACAAATGCAAGTAATTGTAACTGTTGAAATAAAATTTGCATGAATTATGCAAATTCAGAAATTTGAACCAAACTGATAACTGTAACTGCAGATTTGGATTTCAACAACAAAAAAGGGCATATTCTGGAAATTTTTGGGTAGGAGTGTGCTGCTGTGACCTCAAAATCCTGACCTGGTCTATCCCAGACCTAAAAAGACGATTTCCTATACCCTATCCCAGTCCTAAACTTAAAAAAAATCAATGCCCTATCCCAGCACTGGTGTCACCTCAGCATCCATACTCTACCTCAGACCAAAATAAGCATACCAGTGCAGAGCAAAATAGAATTTGTATACCCTATCCCAGACCATGGAGCTCAAAAACCATACCCAATAGGGCAGAACCTACCCGTATACTTTATATATGAGAGTACCCCTAAATGCCATGTGTAAAGCTTATAGTCAAAGAGAGCAAATTTCTTTGCAGTTTGACTTTGAGCCTTTATTTTTCCGTATGGCCTTTCCATCTCCCTTTCCCCGCATACCCCCCTACATCCAAGACACTACTGACATTCTCATAAGTGAGTTGTTTTGAGGGAAAATGTTCGTACTGACTTAATACTTATTACTGTCAATAGCTTGTATACAAACATATCAAATGACTTAGGCACATTTAAGCATGCATTGATATGCTTAAGATACACAAGATAGCTGACATGCATTAACACAAAATACATTACTTTTATACCTCTACCTTTACCTACATCCAATAGTTAATACTAATATCCCTACATAATCCCACAACTATACCCCTAAGGACAATGACTATCCCCTTAATTCCTACAACACTTACGCACTTCTCACTGTGACCTGGAAACGAATACCCTACCCAACAAATATACCAACAAAATAACTCTAGTTACACCTATAGAAAAATTATACCAACTGTTCAATGACATGACATACAATTTCCTTTTGGCCACAAACTAATACAAACACACTGACATACATACTTCCCAAAATACACAACCCAACATACCCATACTTTTTTCTATTAAAGTCAATAGCTTGTACACAGACATATCAAATGATGAAGGCGTTAAAACCTCCGTTGATATGCTTAAGGTACCCAAAAGTGTTGACATCTATACAGACCACAATACCAATTTATACACTTCCACTTATACATACATCAAACAATTTACTATTTATATCTTGACATTATCCCACAATTACCCCTAAAGACAATGACTACCCCCGTTGTCGGCACTACGCACGCTTCACTGTGACCTGGAAACGAATGGCGCAACACTACTTAACCCTTCTCTTAACGGACACCCTCATTACATATCTGAAGACTGACAAAGACAAGTGATTTCTCCTACTAAACTGCTACGAGAACTCTACACACTGCTACCTTCCTACTCTACTCCAAGATTTTCAAATGCGTTGACCTAAAACACACAACAAGTTTGGTAAGCACTCACTTGTATTCTCCTCTAATATTATTGTGTTGATAGCGATTATTATTTATCTTCCAACAATTAACTTAATATTTACATTGACTCCCAACCCCAAATCCCTGCTGATGAGACCACCAGAAGGTCGAAACGCGTCCAGGGTTGTGTCCTAAGATCTTGATTGCACTATACTACACGTTACAAGTCCTTAATTCTTTTTCTGATGTTTTTTCATGATTCTTAAACAGTATTTTTACACTGCATGTCCAACAGCGTGTTCCGTGTCGCCTTTCATACGCAACATAGCCGGAGGCTAATTGCGCTTTTTGTTCAAATTCCCTTCGAATCTCTCCCTCATTCTTCAACATTACACGACTAAAACTCCTTTGTGGTTCCCATTAACTACACTCAAATTTAAAAAAAAAATTGTGATAACCCCGTAGCGAAAGGAGAGAGCTTATTCAAGCTCGCCACATTGTGTAGTTTTACTGTGACTGACAGCGACATTCCTAAACGCCAAAATAAAATAGCCATTTATTCAGGTGTTCGGTCACTTAATTCAAAGTTGAAACTAGAAATATTGAAGACAAAAAGATAAGCTTCCAACTATAACTATATATAAACCTCACAGTTTACTTTACTTCTAAGACAAGACAAGACAAGACAAGACAAGACAAGACAAGACAAGACAAGACAAGACAAGACAAGACAAGACAAACTGTTTGACTCGTTTCTTCAGCTTTCAGAAAAGGCCACAGGAATTTTGCTCGAAGCCATTTATATATACTGTGCTCGATACTCAAGGAGTTTTATATCTTAATTTTTTACGTTTTTAGAGTACAATAAAGCCCCGTTCACACTAGCGGCCTAGGCCTGGCCTGGGCCCAGATTTTTGATGGTGTGAATGGGTTTTACCTGGCCTGGACCTGGCCTGGGCCCGGAAAACTAGGTCGACGAAGGGCCTCGTTTATGCTGATGTGAACGGGTTTTACCTGGGTCCTGCCTAGGTCAGGCCGCATTGCCATGGTAATAAGCGCCCACGATACAAATTGGTCAGATGCATGATTCAAGAATCGGAGGGAAAACGATTATAATAAGTTGCGACTCGTGCGTTTCAAGACATTTTAATTCTAATCATTTTCATTTGTATTCATGGCAAACACTTGGTCGGATATCGAAACCAAGCTTCTTGTTACGCTTTAATTTGGAGTGATGCAAACGTGCAAGGACAACTAGAAAACCACAGCAAATGGCGGTATTCGAGAAACTTGCCGAAGGCATGGCGGATAGTGGATTTAAGCGAAATGCTAAACAATGCCAGTCAAAAATCAAACATCTCAGAGAAAAATATTACAATTATAAAGATAAGGATGCTAGATCTGGTGCTTGTAGTGCAATGCCGCAAAAATTGTATACATATACGAGCCTGTTTACTTTGGCCGCCAAACCTTGGCCACGCAAGTGTGAACGGGTCACACTTGGCCCAGGCCAGGCCTAGGTACAGTAGCTAGTGGAAACGCGACTTTAGTCACATATCTTGTCAAACAAAACTAACAAAAAGTCAGTGTATTGTCGAACAGATAAATACTTCTCGCTATGGCACAGTATAAACGAAACGTAACGAAGTGAAAGCGAATTTATTGAAAGGAAGCAGAGAAGGTCAAAAGCACACGAAAAAACAAAAAAGACAACCACACGGCCTTCGGCCACTCCCGTTTACTTTCCGGAAGCGTTCGGTAAAACTTGGGTATGTACAAAACCCGCTAGCCTGCGTACAGGCCCTTGTGGCATTTCAAAGTACTACTGGGAACCAGATTGGCTCACTCTCTGGTGGCTTCACTTTTTGGAGCCTATCCATGACGAATTTGGAGTAGCAACATGGCCGCCACAACGGGTCGGGGGCACTGACTTGCATATACTGGAGTACTGGATTGCGGAATAACCTGAGAAAACAGACATCCTTTCGCTGCTCAATTAATCTTTATTCTGGCAGTTTTACCGAGAAAACACACTCATATGTGTGCCAACAATGCGGTTTAGGCATCGGTCAGCAACCTTTACCATTAGCAGAAGGACCTATACATGGTGCACCAAAAGAACATGTAACCCACTATTCAATGTTTTGTCCTCGATTTGTTGCTCTACGCACTTCAATGCCTGCCTTTGTCAATCATCTAGCCGGTAATAGGTGGTCTTTTAATACATCTGATCAAGTGAATATATTATAACACGGTTCAACAGACCTTAACTTTTATTCTAAGGACCTGTTCACATGAGACCGGGTTATCTCAGGGGTATAGAGATAACTCGGGGGCTAGGTTTAAAGTTGTCCCTGTTTTACACGATCAAACGCAACTATCGAATTGTCCCTGGACCGCTGAGATAATCCTAGCTTTCGCGTGAACAAAAGAATAGGCCAATAACGGCAGTTATACAAAAGTTGTCCCAAACCCCCGAGATAACTTGGGTGAAAGTGTTCACATGGAGGTATAGGGCCGTTAACTCTGGCCCTAGGGTTACCCTATTGCTCAGAACGAGATATCCCTATCCCCCTTCTCTTTATTCCCTAATTTTCTGTCCTTTCTGTCCTAGTAATAAAGTCGAAGATTCTCACTCTAAAACATGTAGATATATCAGTCAGATATTCTTCCAATGAAAATCGAATTTCCATTGCAATAGTTTGCATTATTCCCGTCTCAAAATTAAATGATTTTGCGTCGCCCTAAAGTTGTCCACACAAAACCTGAACATGAGAACAGAACACGGTGTGACCTTATATAGCAACGCGTGTTTCGAATTTCATGTTCATTGCACCGACTTACTGCCGTGTTCCAGCTCATGCGGTTATTCACGCTCACGAACAAATAAACAATTGTAAAAGATATTAGTGTAACCTGTTACTCGCCGGCCTGAGTTAGTTCTGTGGACCGAAATTTTCAAGACCCTCAGAATTAAAACGTTTGGCCTGCTACAAAGAATAAACATACGAATTTCTTCTTAATTTATTATACTATACAACACTATACAATGTACTGTAGAGTGTAGATGGGTGATTGTGGTCTGTATGAGTGTAACAAATATACTGAAAAAAATAAATCTCAATTTAGACGTACGTTTGTTCTTGTCTGAAGATACTCAAGAAGGGGCAGAAGAGGAAAGTTAAGAGAACAGATGTTTTTAAGTGTTAGTGCAGTTAACGAGAAAATAATGGAGTTTAGATCGAATTCAACGATCTGTAAATGAATGATTATATTTTGATCGCTAAATCTAAACATCTCGACATTATCGGCACAGTCCTAGTCAAATGATACCAATATGTAAAGAACATAAGGAAAGCAGTTTCCTTGGATTTACAACCTAATCCAAACAAAAAAAAAACAAAGAAAAAAAGCTTTTAACCTTTCAAGCACGGCTTTCCGAACCGTTTTCCCTTGACGAGTAAAATCGTCTGGTGTTAAACAGAGTAAAAAGATAAAGTTGTTCCACAAGTCAATGTGAATCAAAGAAGTCAACGCCAAAATAAATAATTAAAAATCCAATTTCATCAACTAAATAAAGTAAGAATGGTTAGAGTGTTACCAAGCTTTGTTATTGTTTGAGCAAAGTAAAAATGTGGTTGTCTGGCATTCAACTAAACAGCAATAGAGTAAAGAAAAAAATGCTTTAATACTATAATGTATTGTAGAGTGTAGATGGTTGGAAGCGGTCTGTGCGAGTGCAATAAATATACTGAAAAAAGCAATCTCAATTACTGTACGTTTGTCCTGGTCTGAAGACGTACGTTTGTCCTGGTCTGAAGACTATTTTTTAAAAAAAATTCTTACTGTACTTAAGCAAGTTAAGAAAACATATGTTCTTGAGTGTTAGTGCAGTTGACAAGAAAGTGATGTGTGAGTGCAATAAATATACTGAAAAAAGCAATCTCAATTTAAACGTACGTTTGTCCTTGTCTGAAGACTATTTTTATAAAAAATTCTTGCGGTACTGAAACAGTATTCTAATTCAATAGGTAACAGAACATGCAAGTTAAGAAAACATATGTTCTTGAGTGTTAGTGCAGTTGACAATAAAGTGATGGGACAAGAAAGTGATAGGTCAAATTCAACAATCTGTACATGAATGAACAAAGATTATTTTAGTTCATTCCCGTTGCTAAAACCTTCCCCAGGTAAACATCTGTCCTGGCCAAATTTACCGATACTAATATGTCAAACACATAAAGGGACCAGTTTCTTTAATGAGTAGAATATGACAGCTATACGTGATCGTTTAGGGCTCTTCGTTTGACAATACGGAACCAGCTTCTTTAATTACATAATTCATAAAAAGGCACTTCGGAGTACTGCACTCTGCACATGCAGTAAGGTCGTATATGATTACTGATGCAAACGAAATACAAACGCAAGAAGAAAACCGAATTGCCGAATAAAGAAGAAAGTTAAATTAAGGGAAAAAAGGTAAGCGAAATACTGCCTTAAATTTGACAGTTATCGGGGATGAAAAAAATAAATAAGACTGATCGAGTTGACCTGGTTAGTCGAGATAGGTGACTTTATGCGTGATATACCGAGTCCTAGCCAAATTTATCAATACCAATATGTAAAGCACATAAGGAAAGCAGTTTCGATCGTTAGATTTAAAACCTAATGCAAACCAAACTTCCGAGATGTCCCTCCTTGACGAGTAAAATTGTGTGGTGTTAGAGTAAGAAGATAAAGTTGTTTTACAACGACAACGCGAATGAAAGAGTTAACGTTGCAACAAACAATTAAAAACTGAATTTCATCAACTAGGTAAATCAAGAAAGGTTCGAATGTAGCCAAGCCCTGTTATTATTTGAGTTGTCTGACATTCAACTCAACAACGATAGAGTGAAAAATAATTAAATAAGAAACTGAAGTCTGATAGAATAGGAAAGGGAACACGCAACTGAGTGCAGTACTAAAACACAATTGGAACCTTGCATCAGAAATTCCCATGCCGTGATACCGAACCTTTATTTATTAGACACTAACAAAGGTACCAGGCGTTGCTCAAAGAAAAAAATAACAGACAAATTTTAAAATGTATTCTGACATATATTTTTAACTTAATTCCGAAAACAGAGTTCGAACATGAATGAAACAGAGTTCTAACAAAAATTAGAACAGATTTCTAACAAAGATGAATTATATTTAAGCCTATATTGACAATAGAAGTAGGTGATTCTAAAGTGTCCTCATATCATCACCAAAGTGAAGCTGAGTTGATTGGAATATATAATAAGGCGTACGATTTTACGACACTTGACATGCAGTAAACATTGAAAATGTTAAAACCGGAAAACTAAAGAATTTTCAATAAAAGACATCTTTAGGCCAAGTTATTGCCCTGGCCAAATTATCTCTACATGTGGCCAAATTTCGAGCCCTCGAGTTCCAAAGGTTTGGCCAGCAAAGGTTCGTGCATTGCCTCAGCTGTTATTCGTGTTCATAACGAAGGTCAATTAACCAAAACACGCCCTACTAATAAAGTCGAAGATTCTCACTCTAAAACATGCAGTGGCTCATATATTTTTTCAGTGACAATCGAATTTCCAGTACGATACTAAAATTAAACGATTTTGCGTAGCCCTAAAGTTTTCCAGACAAAACTCGAAAAACAAGGAAACAGAAGGCGATGTGACCTTAGCAACGCGTGTTTTGAATTTCATATGTTCATTGCACCGACTTACTGCCATGTTCCAGCTGATGCGGTTATTCACGCTCACGAACAAACAAACAATGGTAGAAGATATTAGTGTAACCTACTACTCGCCGGCCTGAGTTACTTCTGTGGCCCAAAATTTTCAAGACCCTCAGAATTAAAACGTTTGGCCTGCGACAATGAACAAACATACGAATAATCGTCGAATATATTTTTGTCGATTCTTTTTAACTTATTTATACTATACAATACCACGATGTATTTTAGGATGTAGATGGGTGATTGTGGTCTGCGTGAGTGTAATGAATATACTGAAAAAAAATATCTCAATTTAGACGTAGGTTTGTTCTTGTCTAAAGATACTCTTTTTAAAAAATTCTTGTCCATAAAACATGGCAAGAAATGGTGGACATAGAGAGGCGGAGCTAAAGCCCTATTAAACTAGTACCTATGTTGCGCGGTCGTCACAGTTCCGCGGTTCAGAAGAAAAGAGAGCAACTAAATTATGCAATGTTGGGTGAAATCTTCATTCGATGATCAGAAAATACTGAAGCTTTGAGATTGAAAACCGCAACAACGACAAATACAGGCTAGAAATGAAGAATATCATCGAAAAGACGGTTCTTTATAGTAGACGAATCAGATCGAAACTTGTACGAAAATAGTATACCTCTGTTTGATTTTCGATAACTTGAGCAGCAAGGTTGGTACAATTTGTATATTCGCCATACTGGCTTATGTTAGACTTGTTCTCAAAATAGTATATCAAAAACCGCAACGGATTTAATATCTGTGGCATATCGCTCATGATATTTACATCACAGATGTGTTGCACTATACGATTCAGATTGAAACATCTGAAATAATTTAAAAATTGACACTGCTAAGACGATTGTTTCACTCATCCTCTATGTAAGTCCTATTAATCTTGCAGAACTTTTCTAGTCAAAATTTTTGTAAGTGGGCATGCATTACGCGCATGCGTGACCATTATTTTTCGCCATGCAGAGATCTAAACCAAGAAGTGATAGAAGAGGCAAGTTAAGAGAACATATGTTTTTAAGCGTTCGTTCAGTTAACGGGAAAATAATGGAGTTTAGATCGAATTCAACGATCCGTAAATGAAAGATTGTATTTGGATTGCTAAATTTATACATCTCGACATTATCGACACAGTTCTAGTCAAATGATAACAATATGTAAAGCACATAAGGAAAGCAGTTTCGTTGGATTTACAACCTAATCCAAACCAAAAACACCCCAAAAAATAAGCTTTTAACCTTTCATGCACGGCTTTCCGAACCGTTTTCCCTTGACGAGTAAAATCGTCTGGCGTTAAACAGAGTAAAAAGGTAAAGTTGTGCACAACAATGCGAATGAAAGAGTTAACGCCAAAACAAATAATTAAAAATTCAATATCATCTACTAAACTAAGAACAATTCGAGTGTTGCCAGGCTTTGTTATTATTAGCAAAGTAAAAATGTGGTTGACTGGCATTCAACTCAACAGCAGTAGAGTAAAGAAAAAATGCTTTAATACTATATAATATGTTGTAGAGTGTAGATGGGTGAAAGCGGTCTGTGTGAGTGCAATAAATATACTGAAAAAAGTAATTTAAACCTACGTTTGCTCTGGTCTGAAGACAATTTCTTAAAAAAATTATTGTTATATTGAAATAGTATTCAAAGCCAACAGATAACAAAAAAATGTAAATTAAGAAAACACATGTTTTGAAGTGTTAGTGCAGTTAACAGGAAAGTGATGGGAGTTTAGGTCGAATTCAACAATATATGAATGATCAAAGGTTATTTTAGTTCATTCGCGTTGCTGAAACTTTCCCCAGGTAAACATCTCCTGACCAAATCTACCGATATTAATATGACAAGCACATAAAGGGACCAGTTTCTTTAATTAGACAAACATAGAATATGACAGCTACGTGAGCGCTTAAAGTGTCACTAACACGAAAAAATCGTGAATCTACTATTGACACGAATAAACTATAATTTCCAAATGAGGAATACCGTGCGTCTACAAGTATTCATGTCAATGTATTGCAGTAAAAGTTGTTTTATGGAGAAAAAATAAACATTTTTGTTTTACAAAAGAAGGCGCCTATTGGCAAACGGCATCCATGGAAACAACATAACGTGAACGTTGGAGGGTATTTTCACTAACACGGAAAAATCGTGAATCTACTATTGATAGCAATAAACTATAATTTCCAAATGGGGAATACCGGCGTTTTCAGTTTCTCAAAATACTGTCTCGTTCTCGAGATATTTAAGTTTCTGAAACATGTAAATTAGGTGCCTCGTGAAGTCATTTACTCAGACAGGCAAAAATAAGATTTACAAAATGAGTAATATACCTGAAACTATGAAGTGGAAATAATCCAAACTTTGCACAAGTATTGTTATCATAAAAGTACGCTCCACTGTGCGCATCATGTTGTTGCTACGGATATTTTCAAAAGAATATGATGATTGAAACATTCAAAATACAATATCTGTGTGTCTACAAATATTCATGTCAATGTATTGCAGTAAAAGTTGTTTTATGGAGAAAAAATAAACATTTTTGTTTTACAAATGAAGGCGCCTACGTGCAAACGGTATCCATGGAAACAATCTAATGTGAAACTATTCTTGTGCAAAGTTTGAATTATTTTTACCTCTTAGTTTCAGAGATATTAGTCATTTTGTAACTCTTATTTTTGCCTGCGTGAGTAAATGACGTCACGAGGCACCTAATTTACATGTTTCAGAAACTTAAATATCTGGAGTACGAGACAATATTTTGAAAAACTGAAAACACCGGCATTCCTCATTTGGAAATTATATATAGTTTACTATTATCAATACTAGATTCACGATTTTTCCGTCTTAGTGCCACTTTAAGCCTCTTCACTTGCCAATATGGACGCAGCTTCTATAATTACATAATTCATATCATAAAAAAGGCACTTAGGAGTACTGTACTCTGCACAGTAAGGTCGTATATGATCAATGCAAACGAAATACAATAGGCAAGAAGAAAATCGAATTTCCGGCTGGAGAAGAAAGTTACATTAAGTAAAAAAAGGTAAGCGAAATATTGCCTTAAATTTGACAGTTATCGGGGATGACAAAATAATTAAGACGGATCCAGCTGACCTGGTTAGTCGAAATAGGTAATTCTATACGAGATCCCAGTGGCTATATTAAATACTGACTTACTGTGTTAAAGCACTTTTAGATTACATGGAAGACGGGCCAAGCACGGTTAGCCAGAATCTCAGTTACTGCTTGCAGAGTCATCTGGTATCTCTGTTAAGTGGCATGAAAATGCCCACCATGCAACTCGTTTCACCGGACAGAGCGGGCTAAAGAACTGCTTAACTTTTTCATGCGCATCGTTGTTGTCGAACAACTTTCTCTTTTTACTCTGTCTGACGCCAGACGATTTTACTCGTCAAGGGGAGAAGTCTCGGAAAGCCATGCGTGAATTAAAGGCTTAACTCGTGCCCATACGAGTTGGCAACGTTTACTTGATTATCTGAACAAGGCTGAAAAGAAACTGAATATATAGAGCATCAAAACGTTGTTCGGCGTGTTTCGTAATTAGCTATTAGAAATCTATTTTGTTTTGCTTGGAATCGGAATCTTTATAATAACGAGTCTCCAGTCAGGCTATATGTTTTCACGTGATGCACAATAATAATGATTCGCTGCGTTCACGGGAATACATTCAAAATTTTAGGCGGCTTTTCTATGACGCCAACTTGCCAACTATAGATATACGCACGTCAGCGTTCGGTGATCTTTCGTGAAATTGCTCTGTCGCCATTTGTCTCTCAGTGTAGCTCAACATTTTCCATTTCTGAGTACGAGGTTCTCTCGCCCGATCAGCAGTGGTCATAAATATGCTCAATAAACGGTTTCACTTTCTAATTTTCATGTTTATTTACGGATACCAGCTGGAGAAACAACAATATGACTAAAAGTCCTTTAGAAGGTTGTTATCCTAAGATCTGGGTGCAGCTGGGAAACTGAAGAACCCGGAGAAAAACCCTCGAAGCACAGGAGAGATCAACTACAATAACTCTACTCATATGAGTCCAATGAGGTCAAGCCAAAGGTTATTCCCGAGCGGTCACCCAAGTACTAAACCAATCGGCAATTGGGCTTCACTTTGCATGGATTGCAGCGGTTGCAAGCAACTCTTTGCAAATGTTCGTGCTTCTTTGTTACATCTTTGCGTACTAACTCCACCCAATAGGCAATCGGGCTTAACTTTGAATATCTTTTATGATGATGTCTTTGTATAATAAATTGTGGACTATTGTTTTAACTAATTGTATGAACACTTTCATTTATTTTACGTTAGAAATGGATATGGTTACAAACGTTACGGGAAATTTTGCACCATATAAACAATACGACTATAAGTTATTTGACATAACTAGGATTATCGTGGTTGGTCTCTCTTTCGTCCTCAACGCCATGTTCCTCGTCATTCTAGCAACAAACAGGGATCTCGTAAAACAAAGACGGATCACCTATCATGTTGGAAATCTGGCGCTAGCGGACACAGTGTACGCCATAGGTCGAGTTATATATCTTTTGAGATTTATAACTACATGTCCATCAACAGCACAGCTCATGCTTGACGTTTCCACCGGGATAAGCAGGCTTGCCATTATAATATCGTTTTCCTCAGTACTCCTCATGGCCATTGAAAGAGCTGTAGTGATAAAATATCCTTTTTCATGGTTCGACATATTGCCTCACAAAAGAATCATCTCACTCATGCTTGGGAGTTGGATCATAGCACTTCCATTTGCCGTATTGCATAATTTCTTTCCACGATCGAGTGGAGCACAAATTAACATAACTCTAGTGTGGATTATTCTAGTTCTAGCCATTGTCCTCTCAGCAGTAATAATTAATATCTACATCTTCAAGATACTTCGACAAGAAAAGAATACATCAGACGCAATTTCAAGCAATCAGGAGAAGACTAAATGTCTTAAACACAAGGCTAGTGTACTCGTGTTAGTGTTGACCGCAATAATGGTGGTCACGTGTTTTCCAACCATAACGTGCTTTGTCATAATTCTTGTATACATAAAACTTGGTATACGAAGCCGCATACCAGTAAAATTGTGGGTAATATTCTTTTATTATTTAGGAATAGTAGAAGACTTGAACTTCCTCGTCAACCCAATTATCTACATATGGAAGGTCAGGGCATACCAAAAGGCCTTTTGCCGTACCTTTAAAATTAACAAGTGTTTGTAAAAGAGGAAAAATATTACAATCACACTAGCTATTTCTTTAGTCGTCACGTGTTTAACTCAAACACTCAGTGACAGAGCCAGATCCGGTCAAACTTCAACACATTTCAAAAAATATAAGAAAAAAAGAAATAATTAAGATAAGAAACGAAGTAACAGCAAAGCGGCAGTGTGTAAAAAAGCTTGCCACAAAGCCTAAAAGGCTGTTTATATGACCCGAGTTTGACCCGGCTAACATGGCAGACTCGTGTCACGAACATTTTTGTTTGACTGAAAAACGACCACTCTGCGTGCTATACTTACAGAAAAACGAAGGCAATTTTGCTTTGTTGTGTCATTTTGCATTATTATTTTCTCAAATAGTCGTAATAACTTTTTCGTGACATAACCGGCCTAGCTCGCTTCATATAAACGGCCTCTAAAATAAGCACCAATGGCACCAGCACTGGTGATTTTTAAAGGGGTATGTCACGCAATGTTTAGCAATTCTGGCACAAACGAAATTGTCCTAAAATCACACAAAACTTTACAATAACGATTTTAAAAGATATAAAAACACAAAAGAGATGCTAGAATCTTGCACAGAAGTACGGATGGTCAAAATTAAGCGAGATTGCATGAAGGAGGATTGCAGATAAACATCTTCGGATTTCTGTTTGGCAAAAGAGAAGTCAAGTTTAGCTCAATTAGTGTGCGAGAACTCGGTTTTGAATATTCTGAACTCCTCCATAGTTGTTAGGAAAATCATATTTCATAATTGAAAATAGACTCTATGGTGGTTTGGAGTACTCCCAATGCCCCCCACCCCCAAGAAATATATATATATATATATATATATATATATATATATATATATATATATATATATATATATATATATATATATATATATATATATATATATATATATATATATATAAATTGCAGCGCTGTGAGTAACTTTGTTACAAGTAACTACTTACAGTAACTAATTGTACATTTTAATGTAACTGTAACTGTAACTATAACTAGTTACTTTTTCTGAAGTAACTGAAAATAGTTAGTTTTTTCAAGAACTGTAACTATTTACAATATTCGGTTTAAAAATGTGACTATAGTTACTGATTTTCAGTTGAGGATGTCATGTTTTCTTGATAAAAAATGGTTTTGATATAATAAAGGTACAGTATGTACAATTTGACTATTTCTGTTTAGTCACAACTATATTTAGCTGTTAAAACATAATTACGGTACTGGCAGCTAAAAACCAGTAATTTCTTTGTTCATTCTAGGAACACGAACAAAGGAATGTAACTTTGTAACTTGTTACAAAATTGTTGAAGTAACGTTGTAACTGTAACTGTGACTAGTTAATTTCTTTTCATTGTAACTTTCATGGGTAACTAGTTACTCTTCTAATGATGTAACTGTAAACTAATTACAAAAATTTTGAAAGTTTTACAGCATTGGCAAATTGTCGGATTGGTACCCTTATTCACACTTCCCCACCCAGGGGGTACTTTGGCAATTTTTGGGTAAGGGTGTGCCACTGTGTCGTCAAAATCCTGACCCTATCCCAGACCTAGAAATGCGATTTTCTATACCCTATCACACACCTAAACTAAAAAGAATCCTAGCGGTGTCACCTCACCATTGCATCCATACTCTACCTCAGACAAGTATAAGCACCCTATTGCAGACCAAAATAGACAATTTGTATGCCCTATCCCAGATCATGGAGCTCGAAAATCATACCCTATTGGGCGGTACATACCCGTATACCTTATATACGAGTACCCCCCCCCCCCCCCCCCACACACACACACACACACACACACACACACACACACCCTAGTAAGTTTGTCAACAGTTTGTCAAAAATAAATTGTAAACTTACTGCGGAAATCCATTAGTATCACACAAAAAAAACAAAAAACTTGGTAGCTTAATTAATACCAAGATAATAAAATATACTTCACTCACCCGTGCGAAAATAAAATAGCCATATATTCAAGCACTTCATAGTTGAAACTAAAAATATTGAGGACAAAAAGATAAGCTTCCAACTATAACTATAAACTTCACGGTGTACTTTACTTCTAAGAGAAGACAAACTGCTTTAGTCGTTTCTTAGGCTTTCAGAAAAGGCCACAGGAATTTAGCTCGAAGCCGTTTATATATTCTGTGCTCTATATTCAAGGAGTTTTATAACTTAATTCTTTACGTTTTTAGAGTACAGTTAGTCACATACATTGTCAAACAAAACTAACAAACGGTCAGTGTGTTGTCGAACAGATCTAGATAAATACTTCTCGATCGTTACGGCACATTATAAACGAATTGAAAACGAAGCAGAGCTAGAAGATCAAAAGCACACAAGAAACCAAAATCACAACCACATGTCCTTTAGCCTCCTTCGCAGCCGTGTCCATGCAGTGTTCGGCTCCCCTCCACCTAACACGTCTGCCCACGTCTGCTCAAACGAGCGCAACATTCCATTCCCTTTGTGTATGTGGACCAATGAAATTACACCATTGTCGCGCTAAACTATAAAAGCCGCCTGGGCTAGTGTTGTTATGTATAACTTGTTTAGTCGAAAGCTATAATATTTTGAAAAATTTAGCCTAGAACTTCGCGAGATTTACGAAGAACTTTCTTTGACTATGTTCTTGCTGCCTGTGCAAACAAATAAGCGTGAAAGTCAGTGTAAAACGTAAGAGAAATTTAAGGTTGTAAAGTGTAAACAACAGCTGAAAGGTGTTTTAGTAGTATCTGAAGCGACTGGCCGAATTAATTGATTCTATTATTATCTAATTGCTTAATTAATTCAATTTACGCAAAACTTTTACTAAACTATAAGTAATAGTTTTCGAAATATTTTAAATACCGGTAGTTAAAACGGTCAGCTCAAATGCTCAAGGTCAGAAGTTGGCTGTCCAGATTTGGGAAGCCTGATCTCTGATTGGTCAATGTACGAAATGGAATGTGGCGCGCGTTTGGGCAGACGTGGTAGGTGGAGGGGGTCGAACACAGGACACGACTGCGAGGGAGGCTACACCTACCCAGAACTGTCTGGTTTTCAGGTGCCAGATACTCGCCTTTTACACAATCATCAACCCAAACAGGCAATGTCTGGTTAGGACAAGCTTTGATTAGTGACCATAATGGGACATTTCAAAGACATAGCTCGAGGAGCTCAACCCTCTACATCATCCCGGTCATCCTAAATCTCAACTAATCCAAGCCACTACCCACCATTACGAATATATGTTAATAGGAGCTGTCTGGTTTTCAGGCACCAGATACTTGCCGTTTATGCCTCTACCCAAGCAGACAATGTCTGGTTAAGAAAATCTTATTGATGACCATAATTGTATAAGATATTGAAAAAGCCAGATAATAAAATGCAAATAATCACTGTAACACAGCACATGTAGTTATTGGTTCATGTGGATAATCAGCATTTAATAGTACTGTAGCCACACATGTATACAGTATTATATACTGAATAATAAGAAAAACAGAAATTAGCAAAATATGAGAAGAGTGCTTCAGCTTTAAACAGTTTGAAGCTCTAATCTGTCTTTTGAGTACAAACTCCAAGGTTGGCTGCATGGCTAGGTAATACAGTCTCACTCTCACAAAGATTAAATTAATCATATTATTGATAAACTATAAGATCTCCAAGCAAGATCAAGTTTCCAGCATACACGAGTCCGTCCGATGCACGTTTCATTGCAAAGCATCAATTCATTGTAACATATATATTATAGATCAAATACAAGCAAACGCGAAGTCTAGCCTAGACCCAATAATGATGTTCAAATCATAAAGGATAAAGGACTGGAGGTTAATCATCCTTATTCGCAGTCAGTGGCTGAATAGACGACTTTCACGATCATGCGCAGTAGCAACAAATATTCAAATTTTCCTCGGAGATAAAAACAACTGTTTTAGCTGGAACGAGCATATTGAATATAGTAGAAGTGCAAAGTTTGAAACGAATTGCTTAACAAATGGAAAAAGTTTCACAAGCGGAAAGTTGACCATTCCAACAGGGATTTATTAGTGATGTAATGGGGATTTTGGCTTGGCGGGCGGGAGTTGCACGCCAAGCCAAAATCCCTATTAAATCCCTAGTGGAGAGCAAAACTTCCGAAGAGCGTAGCTTTCGCACTATTTGTCCGATTTATTTTAAACTTTGCACTTTTACTATTTTTAATATGATCTTTCCAGCTAAAACAGCTGTTTTTACCTCCGATGAAAATTTGAAGTAAAGTTGCTACTGCGCATGAGCCTGAAAGTCGTCTATTGGGAAGGACGCAGACCAACGTGGATCACAGCTAAGATGTTAGGTGTTGATCTTATGGAGGAAAACCGGAGAACCCGGCGAAAAACCCTCGAAGCACAGGAGAGATCAACTACAACTCTACTCACATGAGTTCCAAGCTCGACAACGGGGTTACCACACCCATCCCGTCTAACCGGACTTAACCTTTGGTGAGAGGCAGCGCAGTAACAGCACACGCCACCGGTGCTTCTCTAATCCTAGGGTTTCTTACATCAGACGACCTCAGAGCAATCAGGTATAAAATTCTCGCAATTGATATTTCGATATATATCTTTTTCACTCCTTTGTAAAACTAACTGCTTTCCTTCGTCAAATTCATCAGGCCCTCGAGGGCCTGCATCGCATTCGCGGCCTGTAAATGACTCTAAATCCGATCCTTGGTTCTCCCAATATGTCCCGTGCCTCCCACTGCTTCCCCTCAAAGTCAGTAAGAAAACGGAAAAACGCCAACAGGGAAGATTTTCTGGCCAGAATTGAAACCTCTGCAGATGGAAATAGAACGAACTCGTTCCTAGAAAATTGTTTTATATTTTTAGGACAATGTATAAATGTTTGACTACGTGCAACAAACATAAAATTATATAGTGTAATAAAAGTAGCGTGCTGCATAGGCAGTGTAGAAACAACAATCGAAATATAGTAAGGTTAGATATACTGCCGAAACAGAAAACGTAGGAGTCTAACGTTTCGAGCGAAGGCCGGAAGTTACGGGGAAACAGATTCCATATAGTAATCTCTCGTCTGTATCTAAGGCCAATAGTTACGTGGAATCAGATTCCACATAGTAATCTCTCGTCCGTATCTAGTATTCCAAGCTTCAAAACCTCAGCTATGCCTACAATTAAGTCCCTCTGTCATCCATCTTATTGATTGATTTTGTATTTTAGTTTCTTATATATTACTTGTATATTTAAATCATTTATTAGTTGTTGGTTTTGTTCTCCTTTTTCTTTGTTTTGATATCATATGTACTATATTATAACATATAATTTTAGTTATGTACCTGTAAACCTGCTAGTATAGTGTAATAACACTGATTTAGGAGTATTTCATTAAAGCATTAAAGCATTAAGGCCCTTCGTCAGAGAGAAACGTAAAGAGTGTAAACAAACAACAAGCTTATATACGAAAGGTAAAGGTCACATGATTACCTTTCGTATATAAGTTCGTTGTTTGTTTGCACTCTTTACGTTTCTCTCTGACGAAGGGCCTTCGCTCGAAACGTTAGACTCCTACGTTCTCTGTTTCGGCAGTATATCTAACTTACTAGCCTATATTTCGATAAAATTATATACTCACGTCAAATTTCAATCCGCCCATAAAGTGGTCCTCTGATGAAAATATTGTTGGCAATATTTTTGCATAATTATCCTAAAGATGTTATGGCAGTTAGTAATCGTGCAAAGTCTCATTTCAAAATTCGTTGAAGAAAAGGTGATATTTTACGTGTAAAGTTTGTATTTTGGAGCGCCGCCATTAAAGTGACAGAGCTTGAGAAAAATTAGTCGAGGTAGCTTGTGGCGACATAGACTCAATAACAACAATGACCTTTTTGTTGACAACAACAATGATCTTTTGTTTTTGTTGAGTCTATGACGTCATACGTTCTCCTCAACTCATTCTTCTCAAACACCGCCAATTTAATGGCGGCGCTCCAAAATACAAACTTCACACGTAAAGTATAACTTTGGTTTTGAGAATTTCGAAATGAACCTTTGTACAGTTACCAACTACCATAATATGTTTAGGATTATGCAGAAACATTACCAATAATATTTTCCGAGAGAACCACTTTAATAAAATTGAAAAAAGCCTAGTTGCTATATTGTTTGTTAGAATCTTTATTGTTTGAGCTTTCGTCATAGAACGACATCATCAGAACCTAAAAAGTATTGCGAGGGCAATGCCATATATATATATATACAAGATTACAAGAGTAAGGTATGTGAATAAATTACAAGAGAAATGGATAGATTATGGAATAATTAGGATATAAATATATCTAAAATATGTAAAATAAGTGAAATATGCACATGCACTATTGTTTGTTAGAATCTTTATTGTTTGAGCTTTCGTCATAGAACGACATCATCAGAACCTAAAAAGTATTGCGAGGGCAATGCCATATATATATATATACAAGATTACAAGAGTAAGGTATGTGAATAAATTACAAGAGAAATGGATAGATTATGGAATAATTAGGATATAAATATATCTAAAATATGTAAAATAAGTGAAATATGCACATGCACAAAAGTTGAGAAGTTGGTAATTGAGCTGTGCGAATATAGATGTCTAAAATATGTAAAATAAGTGAAACATATCTATTTATTCGCACAGCTCAATCAACTTCTAAAATTTGTACATAGGCATATTTCATTTATCTTACATATTTTAGACATATTTATATCCTAATTATTCCAATATCTATCCATTTCTCTTGTAATTTATTCACATACTTTAAGGCAGATTTCCAGTCCTCGCACTCGCAAGCTCGCTGCGAATATTTTAGCGTTCGTGGCAGATAGTTGGAAAATTTGAACTATTTTTTAGTCGTGGCAATTACTTGTGGGAAATAACCCAATGAAAACAAATTATGTCAACATTTCAAACTCTTTAGTAATTCATGAGGAAAACTGCACAAAGAAAATCATTACCGTGTCGATGGTTAATTTACATGGAATATTGAAAGAGAAATTACATAAATTAATCGAACTTTTATCTCGATTAGTAGTATAGGATATGGGGGTACCAGCACAATTTGTTTTGGCACTGTTGGCAGCAGGCTCCTACAGTTTGACACGCAGATGAGGTTTTTGTCTAATCCTGAAGGTTTAAAGAGTGGCCGCATGCGTCACTTTTTTCTCCGATTCGATGTCCTGGCTGGGAGTAATTATAATTTCTTTTTCAAGGGTTTAGTGATGCATGCGGCCATTTGGACAATTTTGAAAAAAAGTAACGCTAGGTATTATGGGGGTACCAGCACAGTTTGTTTTGGCACTATTAGCAGAAAACTCCCCCAGTTTGACACGCAGATGAGGTTTTTGTCTAATCCTGAAGGTTTAAAGAGTTGCCGCATGCATCACCTTTCCTTGACAACCACATTTCAAATCACAAGACCAAAAATTTACCAACCACATTTCAAATCACCAAGCCAAAAATTTGCTGACCACATTTCCAATCACCAGACCAAAAATTTGCCAACCACATTAATTAAGTCTTCACAGAATCCGACATAAATTTTGTGAAGTGTAATTACGCCTAGCGCACTTTTACAAACTCCCAGTAACAGAAAACTTCTTCATTCTACTCCGTAGACATCCTATATAAACACCCATCAGTCAATAAAGGCAAACCCACTAAGTCCCACAAATTTGAAGTGTAATTTCAGCTATCGTCAGACTTAATTTGCGTATCCTCTGCAGGCGACAATTTCTGATTACTTTTATGCTGATATATATGTTTACCGGTTATAGCAACACCACCAAGTAATCCTATCAGAGGTATATAAGGACTAACTAATGAGATAACACTCTCAACGTTTTTTCTCAATATGCTGTTACCTTTTAGTTCATCTGTTAGCGTCTTGGGATCTTCAATCGCATCCAGCCCGCCAAGGATGGATGAGAACAGGCTGATTAGTAAATCAGTGAGGAACCCGTCCGCATCCTTCTTCCTCTTCGCTTCATAAGCCTTATAAACTTTCTCAAGTGTCTTTTCACTACACTTTTTTATGTACTCAACTTTTTGCGTTATGTAGCCTTCTTCGGATGCATTCACTAACTCTTCGCGTCTGGTATCTATGCTGGGCTCCTCAGTGATACTTTTTTCCGCAACCTTTAGCTCATCTACTAGTTTATCAACAGCCTCATTTTCGATAACAACTGGTTCATCCTTATTGCGCTTGCTTTCCTTCTTTGTCATAAATTACAGCATGTTTTATCTGACCGTATAAGTCGGCGGATGCGCATTAAGCATAATATCAAGGTATTTACCAATGGCAAGCTGCGCAATGATAGACTTATCCATTTCAGTATCTGCCACATGTCCGAAGAACTCATCCCTCAGAACCTTCATACTTCTCCTATTATGAGTACTGAAAAATATCAGCCTCGTGGTATTATCCCTTATACCAGTCGCCACACTGTTCAGCTTCTGAGTAAGAATGAATATTGTAATGTTATGATGCCTACCACTATACGATAAAAAAGTCAGCATGCTGTCGTTGAGATGTTGATCATTTGTATTACTCATATCATCAACTATTATCGCAGTCTTAGATCCAGAATAAATTTTTACTATAGCCCCAAGAACCTGATCAAGTTTGTCTGGACCTATGTCAAGTCCGATGACATCAGCATCGCTCTTCAGATATCCCCAGTCAAGGTATGTCATATTTATCCACAACGTCGGACAAAGTATTATGATAAAGTCAAAATACTTCCTATACTCTAAAGCAAGGATTTCGTTAAGTAATGTGTAAGTTTTCCCACATCCAGATGGTCCAACTATCAGAATAGTCTCCAGCTGGTTCATATACTAATACTGAATAGATTGCAGCTGTCCATTAGCTAAGTTGATGAGGCCGTCCGACAATACGTAAAGGTAGCAGATACAAGCAGTGGTACCGGAACTCTTCTCTACCTCAACAAGTATACCATTCTGTGTGTCAGTCAACTTTACACCCTGGCCCTGTACCCTCTTCAACGCTGTTGTTGAGAAGTCACAAACTAAAGCAAACTTGTCGTGGAAAAAGCTCGCTTCACTAACGTTCCTATCGAACCTGTCATCACATGGGAAGAACACCCTACTGGCCTCATTGAAGAAGTCATACTTTTTCATCGACTATGTGTGTAAAGGAAGTTTGGCTGGCCCTGGAAACTTATCTTGACACTTTCAATAGCTGGGTAGTAGAACGACTCACTTCCATCAGTGGTTCTTTTGAAGATCATTACAATATTTCTCAGAGACTTTCTCGGTAGGTTAACATTTTCATGGATCTTGGTGCTGCTACCAGCAACTGAAAAGGTCTTAACTAGGGTGGCGTGATTGTAGTAGGAAGATTTTCCCCTACTGTAAATCCCCTCGACCTCGCCCGCCAACGTCTAGTTCTCAACTGTCTCATACCTCAACTTCAAGTTGTCCAACTTAAAGCTAGATGGCACAGCCTTACCACCACCACCGGGGAGTAATACATTAGCTGGTGTGTTGATCTTTAGTATGGTCTCATGTGTGTTCTGCAATGCGTGAGGATAGACGGACCCATTTTCACTAAGCCAGTCATCATCAATAGGCACCGTGAACCTATCACCATAGATACCACCCATAAGAGCATCACCAGCAATACTAGCGTCACCACTCGCGTCCTGACTTCTTAGCTTAGCAAGGTTGGCACTCCCGCCGAGGCCTTGATCAATTTTCCCAGCCCGCTTAGACTTAGACCATAGGTCTTCATAACATCTAAGCACGTGAGCTTCGTTCAGGTCCCTATATATTTCCCCATTGAACTTGTGAGTAATTTGTTTAAACAGGGTGGACTTAAGGTTGTTCTGATGGTATGACTCCTTGTTTCCATTCTTCAGATTGAATATGAGCATTCTACTGCCAGGAATTAGTACGTGATTAACCGGCAATGTCGCCAGCTTCACATAAAGGTCCTGGCCAGAGGATATATTTGTTGGATTGAATGTTACGTCGACTACTCTCCTGGTACCTTTCTTACTACTGTCTGGCTTCTTAAGTTTATAGCTTGGGGCAATTCTGTCTTCCTTGCAACATAGACTAAGTTATATCTTATTTCCGCCTATTATAAACCATCCATACAAACGCCAACACCAACACCCACAGATTGCTAGCCAACCAGGCCAACCCCAAAGCACCATACTTCAGAAGATTGAAAATCAGACTACCCAAGGCCGTCATCATAGGACCCAACACCGGACCAAGTTTCTTCGCCAACTTCCTAAAGGCATTATAGCTTGACCGTCCAAATGATCCAACAGCGTTAGCACCTTTTTTAATATTATGACGCAATCCTATTATTATCGTCGTCAGAAGGCCAGCCAAACCCACAGCAAGCGATGTCGCACCAAGCCAGTTCTCCTTCATCCACTTCTTAAAGCGTTCTAACCTAGACAGATCTTCTATACTCTCATTACCATCAACCTCTTCCTCAAACACTACCCTAGCCTCACTATGCTTAGGGGCCTCACCTTTCTCAACAATACGCACCAGATCAAACTTTAGCTCAGCAGTCCCCCGGATATTCCTATACAGCTGCTCCTTCCGAGGGTCAGTCTCTCTCAGAGCCTTAAGTCTGTATTCATTAGCCATCTGGTCCAGTGCCTTTATCTTAGTGTCGACATCTCCCTTAGGATCCAGCATCTCTGCGAACTCACGGATCTCCTGCTCTGTCAACTCCGCAACCCTATCATGTAACCTCTCACTAATCTCTGAAACAGAGGACTTAGCTATCTCCATGACCACACTCTCAGGTATCTCCGGCAGATCAATTGGATCAGTACCAGTTCCGTCAAAAATGGTGGTGTTATTAAGGTCCTTAATAAGTCTATCTATCTTTTCCCCCGGTTTTTGGTTTATAGTGTTTGTTCTTTTCTCTAACCATACTTTCAATTGTCTCGGGTGTGTGTTCAGTATATACATTTTCGTCTTCATCAGTCACCTCAGTAATAACCTCCCGACTTACCCCTGTCTTATCTTCCACCGACTCCACCAAATTATCTGTGATCCTGAATACATCAGCGGCTAGTTCACTGAACTCCGCCTCGGCTGATGAGCCTACATTAAGCTTATTAATGATGGGTCTACCATCAACATTTTTATTTGTGTTAATAACTCTGACGTCAACACCATTACAACTGAGAGTAGTTGTCAGACCCCCAATTTTAACGGATCCTCCTCTCGAGAAATTGACACCATGGATTATCTTAAGACCGGGTTCATTATTTAGTAGAGGCTTTATATAATCACCATCAGTTAAACATATAAACGACCTAGTGAGACTTATAAAATCCCTACGATCACCCTCTGATACTCTTTTACTGAAGGTACCTTTCTCAGTTATCACTCTATTAATGTATCCACGAATATTGTCCACAGTCCCAATCCTCTTAACAATACCAATGTTACTATCACCATAAGGTATATCATCATCAATCCATGCAGTCTTAGCATAAGGATCTTCAGCCTGATCTAACGAGTCATCAAATTCTAGTTCCCACTGCTCTTCAACATCCCCTTCACCATGTTCAGGAGGATTGTTTTCAAAGTCGTCAAATACACTATCATCCATACACTAACCAATATTCTGAATATCACTCTCAGGTACCCAGCTATTATGCTTGCTATCATACCCGAACCACTTCACCAAGGCCATCTTCTTTTTCCTCTTCAGTATTTTCTCCACCCTATACACATGGTCCTTCTTAATAACAGCACTTAGCTCCTCTTCATAAAACTTCCCAATTATTGGTTCATCCTCTAAGTCTGATATTTCATAAACATTTGGATCGCCTCTGATTACCTTCATCACCTTGAATAGTTCCTCTGTGAAGTTAGCCTCATAGCCCTTCGTGAATGTGCTTTTGTACTTACTTATCCTGACAGTATCACCAACTTTGAATTTAGCCAAAGGGTATTCTCCAAAGGTGTGGCCAAATAAGGTGTTCCACACTTCAGCCTCATTACTTTTATTCACATTAGCCGGTTTCATCAGTATAGTTCTATGCTTACTGTTATTGTAGTTACTGACCAGCGAGTCTAGAACATCAGTCCACTTATATGTTCCCTTACTGTAGAAGTACTTCCACATAGCCGTCTTGAGGGTTCTGTTAAACCGTTCCACAACAGCAGCCTTCTTATCTGATAGGGTGCTAAAGTACTTAGCACCAGCTCTCTCCAGTAAGGACCTCACCCCGACGTTGTAAAATTCCTTACCGTCGTCAAACTGAACCAGTTCTGGGTTCGCTCCAAAACGCTTCTTAAATTTATTAAGCAACAACGTTACCGCCTTAGTCATGCTCCCAGTGTCTTTCCTATACACAGGGATGGCAAAGGCATATCTGCTTAGAATTTCAACAGCCGTCAGTATCCAACGGTATCCCCCATTCTTATCCCCATACTTACCCATATCAACAAGATCCATTTGCAGCTGCTCACCGAGGTAGTAAACCCTAGTCTGTCTGAACTTATGCTTACTAACTATTTTCCTGTACCGTGTAAAAGTGTCCTGCGATTTCAACCACTTAGTGACCTTACTCCTACTCACACCGGGGAGACCACCAGCCAGTGCTTTCTTGTAAAGCCTCTCAGCTGACTGGTAACCAGTTGCTGGGTTATAGTATATATCCCTCAACCCCTGTTCCAATTCTATGTCATTGTCCATATACTCTATTAGATATACAGCTCCAACAGTATGCTCCCAAAACCATTCAGTGGTTTTCCGTTCTGATCTGTCACGTGGAATTCCAACTCATTTATAACACCTTTATCAATTTCCAGCTCAGTCTCAATGTCAACGAATGACTGTGTCGAACCGAACAATAGCTGCTCACTAGTGACTGGAAGATTCACTAGGACATTACTCTTCCTACCATTATACAGGTTCATTGATGTAGATATTACATTACACATCACCACAAGGTACTTCAGCCCGTTATTCACATTTATTAGCTCACTCTTTGTACTACTACCTGGTAAGAATGTACGGGTGCTAAATCCTAGTAAAGTGGCTAAGTTGCTATGCATTGCTAGCGTCGTGCTGCTGTCAGTCACCATCGTACACTTAGCCTCTGGTTTACTAAGTGTTAATGTAACCCCGCTGTTCCCCTCAAGTATCTTCTTAAAATCCTGGAATGTATAATAACCATCCCCAAGGAATTTATTCACCCTCTTATTGTGAACATAGTAGTTACCCTTACTGCTGGACACATTATAGTACTCCCACATTATGTAAGCCTTCTTCAACAGAATATGAGGATTTTTCCCTGTCATTATAGGCTCCTCCAATCTAATCACCTTATGTGATCCTTCTATCAGCGCGGTCAGTTTCCTCATAATATAGATCATATTATGGAAGAAGCGCTTAGGAAGTATTATGGCGGCAACTATGGTAAATACCTAAGAACCTATAAGGAGTCAATCGCTAAAGCTAAGGAAAACCTACTTAAAGAATATCAGAAAGCCACTCTCAGCAAGTTTGAATTCATCCCAGAAATAGATAAGGAAGGTAACCTGACGAAGATGGGTATATGGTTTATAAACAGCGACATAGTATCAACTAACATCGATAGCAGCACCTTCAAAAATGATAAGTCCATGTGGAAGTACCTACACAACTTCACCGGAGTACGACCACACAGCTTAGTCATGAAGAACGGCTTCCCAATCATATGGCTAGCCAACGCCATAGACATAGCACCACTACCAAAGGGAAAGGCGCATAAACACTATGAGTTCGGTAGCACCACTAAGGTCCATGATATATGGTATGATGGGTTCCCATCTGAAGATGTACTCAACTATCCCATAAATAATTTCAGGGTTTACGCGAACTCTAAGGACTACTTCATGTCCAAACTACCAGAGCTGAAGATAAACCATCCAGGTAAACCATCCAACTGGGATGACACCAATTCCTACTTCATGACTATATTCGCCACCTACGCCGCCACCTACTGCTGCGGGATCGGAATGCAACATCTGACACCATCTGATGAGGTGTACCCTATGATAACATCCATAGCTAGGTATCACGTCTACTTCACAATAAGACGTCTTCTGAAGAGGATGGAGGGAAATGATAGCATGCATGCCATCTCAACAGAGTTCAGAGCTGGCAACCTCTACAGAGAGATAGAAAAGTTACCGTGGACATTCTCCTATGACTCACACTCTGGAGGGGTCAGTAACATCAGAGTAGTCAGGTCCGGGTATCAGAATCACTACAGACGCTATGTACCAAAGTCATCCAACGGTCTGACTAGGGTTGGGTTGAAACGTCTCAACCAGTCCATAGAGGCATACATTTACAGCATATTAGGGGCTCAGGCTAAGACTAGGGTATCAATAGTCAATCACGGTGGTGGGTCACTGGAAAGTCAGCAGGAGTTCAGAAAACTAACTGAAGACGCCATAACAAACTACAGTGTAAGCACTTGGATACTAAACATGAATAGGAGCATAGCTGACACGCACGTTACCCAAGATCTGGCGTTGTCGCCTAAAAGTTGGCTAGTACCTAGCAAGATGATAATTCTAAAAAAGGCTATAGAGGGGTACAACAACCTTCTGAAGACAGCAACAGAAAGTATGAAATTCGGAGTCAACGATATTAACTATCATAAGGTCAAGCACATCACACCTAAGAAAGTCCACACTAATGTAGTCCAACATCTGGAATCATTGGATGGTCCGACACCCACCATCACCACTGCTAAGCACAATTCACCTGCTGTCACCACTGCTAAGCATAATCTGGAGGAATTGCCAGTACTGGGTAATAGTGCAGCCAAGCGTCAGGAAGAGCCTGGCAGTCCGCCAAACACAGGTGTTGTGCTAGCTCTGACTGCTGTGGGTGGATACATGGTCAGCAAGTATATATACCCTATGCTATGAGTCTGAACCTAGGTTATACGACAATAACATCTGACAACTCCATAGGTGAAGTCACTGACGACATTGACATGAAAAATTTTAGGATAACCCAAAGAACACCAGCCACTGATGATGGTCATCTTATAAATAAAAAATATGCCACAGAAAAGTTCGCCAAGAAGGAGAATTACAGACTTAACGCCACAATGGTCTGGTAGTACCCAGCAATTGGTGGAACGCCGGAATCACTCAGTAGTAACACCTACCCGATGGTCTCAGTAAGTAAGGACACCATGATAAGAATATTATGCCACTCATTCGACACAGATGGTGTGGTGCCTGACAATGTAGTTAAGGTCACGTACCGGCTATACTATGTTACCTATAGGGCGACGCAAGGTACCGAGCTACTTGGCACACTGACCCTGGGAAATGCAGATAGGCATTATAGCGGTCACTGGTCCATACCTGTTAATCATGACTTTTATGTGAAAGACATTATCTCGGGACGGCAGGCCAGCAATAGACCATCTGTCGGCTACATCTACCCAACGATAACTGGACTGACTAGTGGTAATGAGAGTTGTATGACTGTAGCATTTTATGAGCCTGTTTAATCCCGTCTATATTATGCTTAACAGAGAGAAAAGTATAATAAGATTCAACCACATATCTGATAAGCTGAGCCCAGAAGAGGTTGAGATGTTAAAGTCACTTTACGAGCATTACCACATGATGGCCACCTGCTACCAATGGCAGTTTAAGAGACTCTCTAGGATTAATTTAACCCTGAACATGTCTGCTATCTTCCTCACCGTAGCCGGTGGGGCATTTAGTGCATTGGGTGGATTCGCTACATTGTCAGTGAGTGCCATAGGCCTGATAATGCATGGCTATATAAAGAACAAGAGGATCAGCGAGAAAGTCAGTCAGTGTGAGGTTGCATACAAGAGCTATACAAAGTCCCTCAACACCATCAAAGGATATCTGAGGGGCATTGAGTTTGACAAATCCACGATGTTTAGCAATCTAACTATGGTGGACAACATAATAAATGACAGCACCATGCCATTGGAGAAGAAAATAAAAGATAGGTATAGCAGGGTCTACAGAGGTCATGCATACATGAAATCGGCAGAGTATTATGGAGGACTTCGAGGAGTTTGATATGGATGCCTTAGGTAGTTATAAAGTTCCTGATGATGATGACAGCCAGGTTGCTGAGTATAAAATCCCAGAAGAAGAAACAGATTTCGGTGGAACCATTGAACAGCCGGAATATTACACTGACAGTCATTCAAGAATAATTGTCTCTGAAGATAGGATGAAGCAGATCAGGAGACGTCATACGTACAGAGACGCGGAGGATTTCTTCACTAACATTCTAGACCTTGAGCCTGAATGTAGTGATCCCAGGTTCGTAAACTGCTTGTTGGACAATGATGTATTCAAGATCACCAGGGAGTTGAGTGACACAGGTCTTGTTAACGACTATTCTGTGAAATATCTAGGAGGTGAGTTCAGATCAATTGGTCGAGTTCTCACAGATGAGGAGAGTGATATGTTGAGGTCTGGTATAAGGGAGTACTACGATGAGTGGCAGGGAAAGATGCTTAGAAGGACTATGAAGAGAGCTGGTTTGTTAGCTGGCGTTGGCCTTGGTATAATAGCATTAGTCACAGGGTTATCAGTGGGACTAACTAGAGGAGGTGCAGATGTGATACACGCGGGGAAGAAGAGGAGGAAGTGGGAGAAGCTGGAACCATCTGGCATACCATGGTCAGATATTGAGGAGGCTGGTGGAGGTGCTATGGTTTTTACTGGTAAGTATCTGACAGTTATCTTAGCAGTATCTGCAGTGTATCTCACAGTAAGACGGTGAGTTATCTCACAGTTATCTGCAGTGTATCTCACAGTAAGACGGTGAGTTATCTCACAGTTATCTGTAAGATAATCTCAGGTAATCTATAAGATGGAACAGGATCCGAAGATAACTACTGAGGTTAAGACTAAGGATCCGAAGCGTGTTGAGGCAGGTAAGAGGCTGGCAGCAATTTCCAAGGCAGCGAAAGAGAAGAAGATGAAGGAAAGGGTAAAGATGGAGGAGCCAGATGTATGGACATTACCTAGGGGCTACATGCTAGGCTTGGTAGGACTTCTGATAGCAGGCGTGTCGTTGTACTTTGCATGGAGGAGTGACAGGAGGGAAGCGGCTGTTGTTGCCACCCCAGTAGCACCAACTGAGAGTAGTACATTGGAAACATTATAATTAAATATCACTAAGGGTATGTCGACTCAGAGGAAGGAACTATGAATGAGAGCTTTGACGCTGTGCTTGTGACATTAGGAGTTGTGCTATTTAGTATGGCTAGTAAGAGGTTGTTGAGGGAGCCGCTGACATCGGCTGAAAGTGTGAAGTCATATGTTAAGCTAGCAGTTGGTATTACAGCATCAACACTAACTGTCAAATATCTGCAGCAGAAGAAGTACATACCTGAGGACCCCTTCAAGAATACATAGTTAACATTATGGCAAGTGCATTAGCAGGTGGAGCTATTCAGACAACATTCGCCGCGATCAGTTTCGCCGGGGCTGGGTTCCTATTCAGTAAGCTCAACCACACAGGATACGAGAAGGAACTGAAGAGGCACAACCACAGCCTGGAGAAGTTGGCAGCGGCTAAGGAAGCATTCTATGGTAATGAGATAAGACATAAGGACAGGTTGGCTCAGCTGCGGGCGGAGTTGAGTGATGCCAACGCTGACATAAATGCTACTAATAAGGCCCTGGATAAGCTGAGAACATACACCTCAGATGGGATAACCCTCAGAGGTGAACCTAAGTTGGGGGACTTCTATAAACCTTCTAAGGAGATGCAGAAGTATCAGTCAATGTTTGTGGCTATATCAGGAGTTGCCATAGGTTTCATAGCACATAGGGGTGGATTCATTTAAAGATATCTTCCTATGTTATATTATATGAGCAGAAGGGATGCTGCTATAGAGAGAAGACTTAGGAAAATTGATGAGATGTATACATGCAGCTGTGGTGGCTATCGTATCAACTGTGGTGGCGCTCCAACCTGTACATCATGCGGTCTGCAGGGACCTTTCACTTTACCAGTTCCTGAGCTGGACCTAATGTCGTGGAGGAAGAAGAAGTCTGTGCATAAGAGAAGTAAATGGTTCGCTAAGAGGATAGTGGGAGTTGTTAAGAGTTCTGATGAGAGAATGTTGACAGCTGATTTCATAGAGGTTGTCTCAGTGTTGATGAGACACAATCTGATAAGAAAAAATGTTAGTAGGTATAGCTACTATATAATAAGGTTGGTAAGTCGTAGAGGTATCGTACCGTTGGTAAATGTTAGGGACATGTGTGAGGGATATAGTAAGGACATGTTTGATGACCGAATGTTTGAGTCAGTGTATAAGGAGTTGGGTTGGGACACTGAATGCAGATGTCCTATGTTTTTAAGGTGGAAAAATAAAGACACTTAAAGAGAGATATTTATTGTGTTAGTATATGGTCATTTATCATAGTAGTGGAATTATACAAAAGTTGGTCAAGTATATTGAAAAGTGTTACCCAAAGGTCCTATTAATAATAAGGCCTAAAGACACTCTTGGGAATCGTGAGAGGGGATATAGGTCTGGACAGCCCGACATTCTAATGCTTGAGCAAAAATGTAGGTATATGGGATTAGCCATATGGACAACATCAGAAATGTCAAATTCTAAGACAAGGTTCCTTAGAAGGTTGAGTGGTAGGGCATATGAGACTGTAGTGTCTGAGGACTCTGATTATCTCAGACTATGTGTTGACATGTATATGGCGAAATGTAATGATTCGTCTAGGAGTGACAGTTACCAGCTAGAGATGATAGAGGGTAAAAATAGGTGTAAGTTTAGTGAAAAATACTCACCACGCACTAGTTCAGATGATACACTGCGCCTCGTGGTTAGGTACGTTAAGGATAAGTATCCAAGTTCTGTGCTAATACCAGGACTTGGTGTTGATGGGCAACCTGACCTAATAATAATTGATCCAAGTATAATCCATAACGGTCTAGCTATATGGATGAGTCACACCGACCACTGCTACAATTTTTTCAAACTAAGCGATAATCAGTTGGGTTTTCTAAAGAGGATGGCTGTTAGGTCGTATGTAACTATAGCATCTGTGTATTATTATGATCTCATTCATCTTATTGATAGCTATATGAGAGATGTATATGAATATGGTTACGATCTACCTAAGCATGCGGACGAGAATTGCCTATAAAATACATAACACATTATAACCTTACCACCTAGGTTGGGGACATCGCCAACTAATTTCTTTTATGTCCTTTTGAGGACTTACGTATATCTTCAGCATTTATTATACTGAAAATATATCACTTACGTGTTGATCTCTTACGATTCGTCAGTACCATCTCAAACTCGTTGAGATCTATTATCTCATGCATTATCTTATCTGTTTCCCTATCGTCTACCTTACCGATTAGGTTATAGACTTTGTCGGCCAACTTTCCTATCCGTTCGCGGATCTGTACTATATCTTCCATATAATTACTATAGAAGATATATACATTTGGTGCGTTTAAAATTATAAATAACAGGTATATAGATTTAGTGTGCTTAGGACATTCTCAATACCTGAGGTCCCAAAACGGGATGTCAGGTTAGAGGAGAGAGATCCATATGATAAATGAGCTTGGAGTATATAGTCTGGTATTCTCATCTAAATTACCTATAGCAGAGAGGTTTAAAAACTGGGTAAGGCAATCCAGGATCATGTTGATGAGGATGACAGTAGAAAAGTGATGCAAGCAGCAATAACTAAAAATGGGATGTTGGTCAGAAGTATGGTTTACAAGATAATTACTATAGAAGATATATACATTTGATGCGTTTAAAAAGTTTTTCAAAAATATATATCTATAGTATGCTTAAGACGTTTAAGTTTGATGATAAATTAATTAGGACACAACCACCATGGTTCTGTGGTAAGGATGTCGCAGAAGCACTTGGTTACAAGAGACCGGGTAAGTCAATCCAGGACCATGTTAGTGAGGATGATAGGAAAAAAGTCACACAATACCTGGCGCATCAAAACGATGCATCAGGTCATAGGAAAAAAGTCACACAATACCTGAGGTCCCAAAACGGGGGGTCAGGTCAGAGGAGAGAGATCTATATGATAAATGAGCCCGGAGTATATAGTCTGGTATTCTCATCTAAATTACCTATAGCAGAGAGGCTTAAAAACTGGATGTTCAGAGATGTTCCACCATCCATAAGGAAAACTGGTCAGTACACAGCACCTAGGCTTATTGGGAACCAGCTGTCACTGATGAATGAGGCTGACCTACACCATCAGGTGATCAGTTATATAGGGAGGTACTACCCAGATGCTATAATCATCCCAGGCCTGGGAGAAAATCAGGACACCGCATTAAAAGGGATAACTAGCTGGAAAAAGGGATATAGAAGCGGACAACCTGACATCATCATAGGAAACCTGCATAAGGAGTACACTGGTCTGGCTATAGAGTTGAAGACTCCAAAAGGTTGGGGGACTCCATCAGACAATCAGAAGTCGTTCATAAACAATCTGGCTAACAATGGATATAAGACCTTACTGTCATGTGACTATGATGAGATACATAGATGCATTGATGAGTATATGACAGGGGTGAGAGTAAGATGTGGGTACTGCGGTAGGAAGTTCCATAATAAAGACACGCTTAATAATCACTGTGGAGGTTTCCATAGGATTTCCTATACTTCATAAATCTGATGTACTCATCTATCAGTTCTCGCTCCATCTCAATTAGATGGAAAACTTCATCTACCAGTTTTTCTATCTGCTCACGAATCCTTAGGATTTTTGCAGATATTACATCTTCCATATAATTACTATAGAAGATATAGTGCGTTTAAAATTATTTATAAAAATATATAGATATATTATGCCGAAGATGGTTAAGAATACGGACCCATTTAAAGAAAAAACATCAGATGTTAGTATGCCGACGGTTAATATGGAAAGAGTGATGGGTGGGTTATTAAAGCGTAGACAGGCCCTATATGATGAGTTGGGAGTTGTTGAGGTGAGAAGAGCTGTTAAGGGTTATGCTAGAGGTATGGAAATTAGTATCAAAGACCCAGATGACCCTGAATCTCAGATAGACCAGACAAGAAGCCTGATCTGTAGAGTTCTTGAGAATGTGATGGAAGAGATGGTAGGCGTAAAGTTTGTGGAAGTTTTGAAAATCAGATTATTTAAGAGTGTGCGTAATGATGATGGTGGTGTTGTGTACCTCTTTAGGGATATCTACTTCAGAAGCAAGGCTGCCGTAGCAATAGACAGAAATAGCTTAAGGTCCTTAACTGAGGTGGGGGGTAAAGGTATGCTGAACCTGTATGAGTCGTGGACCTCTGAGGGTAGTGGCTGGGTCATAGACAGAATCCTTAACCACTATCTTAATGTGGTAGCCTACAGACCATTACGGGGTAGTAGTTATGTAGAACTGCCTACAGAGTTGAGGAACCCTGCAAAGGGATTGATAAATGTGGAGAATAGTGATAATGAGTGTTTCAGATGGTGTCATATCAGATATCTAAACCCGCAGAATAAGAACCCTCAGAGAATCAAGAAAACTGATAAGGCCTTACTACCAACCCTGGACTACACTGGTGTGAAATTCCCAGTTGGAAATAGACAGTACAGTAGGATAGAAGCGCAGAATAGTATACGCATAAATGTGTTTGGGTATGAGAGTGGACAGGCTTATCCAATCTATGTGTCCACGGAGAACCATGAACGCTGCATGAACCTACTGCTGATTGACAGACATTATGTACTGATTAAGGACTTTAATAAGTTTATGTATCTTAAGACTAAGCATAAGGAGAGAAAGCACTTCTGCATGCATTGCCTACAGTGCTTCACCTCAGATGCTATACTATCAGCCCATAGTGAGAACTGTACTGTGGTGAATGGTGAACAGGCTATAAAGATGCCTAAGGAGGGTGAGAACACACTCACATTCGTCAACCATCATAAACAGCTTGAGATACCCTTCGTGATATATGCTGACTTCGAAGCTGTGGTGGCACACACTAATACACCTAGTCCAGATGATAGTAAATCATACACACAGGAGTATCAGAAACATATAGACTGTGGGTTTGCGTACAAGGTGGTATGTTGTGTTGATGACAGTTTTAGTAAACCGGTAAAGACTTACAGGGGTGAGAAGGCCGTCTATAGGTTTATGAAAAAGATGTTGAAGGAAGTCACCTACTGTCAGAGTGTTAAGGAGAAATTCTTCAACAAAGATCTGGTCATGACTAAAGCTGAGACGGATGATCATGAGAAATCCATGAAGTGTCACATATGTGGTGATAGTTATATGGACTCAGATATAAGAGTCAGAGATCACTGCCACATCACTGGGAAATATAGGGGATCAGCCCATAGCAAATGTAACATGACCTACAGAATGACTGATAAGATTCCGGTTATCTTCCACAATCTAAGGGGTTATGACAGTCACTTCATCATGCAGGAGATAGGTAGATTTGGAATAGATATAAATGTGATACCTAACAACATGGAGAAGTACATGTCGTTCATGCTCGGTCGACATCTGGTGTTCATAGATAGTTTCCAGTTCATGTCCAGCGCTCTGGGACGACTTGTTGGCAACTTACCTAAGGACAAGCTCACGATGACGTCTGAGGAGTTTGAGGGTGAGAAATTTGATCTGATGACTCGTAAGGGAGTTTACCCATATGATTACATGAGTGTCTTTGAAAAGTTTGAGGACACCTGCTTTCCAACTAAGGATGAGTTCTATAGCATCTTAAATGATGAGTACATTTCTGATGATGACTATGCACATGCTCACAAGGTTTGGAGAACTTTCGGGTTGAAGAACATGGGAGAGTACCATGACCTATACATGAAGTCAGATGTATTATTGCTGGCTGATGTTTTCGAGAACTTTAGGAGGACCTGCCTGCAGTACTATAAGCTGGATCCATGTCACTACTCCTCCAGTCCCGGACTGTCATGGGATGCTATGTTGAAGATGACCGGCGTGAAAATTGAACTGATGACTGACATTAATATGTTCCAGTTTATTGAAAAGGGTCTGAGGGGTGGTACGTCATATATCGCGAACAGGTATGGAGCGGCTAATAACAGGTACATGAAAAATTATGATAAGAAGCTGCCTAGTAAGTATCTTATGTACCTGGACGCTAACAACCTATATGGATGGGCTATGAGTCAGTACCTACCGACTGGTGGGTTTAAGTGGCTTGACACTGACACGGTTGACCTAAGTAAGTACGGTAATGAGTCTGACCGGGGTCTGATACTTGAGGTTGATCTGGAGTATCCGGACGAGTTGCATGAAAAACATAATGACTTTCCTCTGGCTCCGGAGAAGCTTAAAGTTGAATCGGATATGCTGTCAGACTACTGCCGCAACATAAAGGATAAGTATAACATCTCCATAGGAACAGTCCACAAACTGATCTCCAACTTAATGGATAAGAGTAAGTACGTTTTACATTATAGGAACCTGAAGTTATACCTGGAACTAGGGATGAATCTTAAGAAAATCCATAGAGCATTGGAATTCGATCAGTCCCCATGGCTGAAGAGTATATTGACTACAACACACAGAAGAGAGCTCATGCGAATAATGCGTTTGAGAAAGACTTCTTTAAACTACTGAACAATGCCGTCTTCGGTAAGACTATGGAAAACCTAAGGAAAAGGGTGGACGTTAGACTCGTGACTAGTCCGGGTAAACTACTTAAACTGGTGTCTAAGCCGACATTCGTCAGCAGTAAGATATTCAATGAGAACCTGGTTGCTGTACATAAAATTAAGGAATGTCTGACACTAAACAGACCCGCCTTCGTTGGGATGTGTATACTGGACATGTCTAAGACTCTGATGTATGACTTTCACTACAGATACATAGGAAATCTATATGGCCCCAGGGCTAAGCTGCTGTTCACAGACACTGACAGTCTACTCTATGAGATCTCTGCTGGGGATGTTTATAGGGACTTCCAATATGATCGTGACAAGTTTGATAATAGTGACTATCCGAAGGACTCTGAATTTTACTTCGGGGAAAATAAGAAAGTTATAGGTAAAATGAAGGATGAGGCGGCTGGGACCCCAATCATAGAGTTTGTTGGGTTGAAGAGTAAGATGTACTCTTACATGAAAGATAATGATAAAGGAGATAAAAAGGGTAAGGGTATAAAGAAGGCTGTCATAAGTAAGGACATGAAACATAACGACTATAAGGACACACTACTGGAGCAAAAGCAGCTAACACATAAAATGAAAACTATAAGAAGTGTTAATCACCAGTTAGGTTCCTACGAAGTTAATAAGGTTTCGCTGAGCTGCTTCGACGATAAAAGGTACATACTTGATGACGGGGTTAGCAGTTATGCTTATGGACATAAACTCATCAGGGTTTTAGATGAGTGGTTTTACAACTGTGGATTTGCCTTTATTGACTGATGGGTGTTTATGTAGGATGTCTACGGAGTAGAATGAAGCAGTTTTCTGTTACTGGGAGTTTGTAAAAGTGCGCTAGGCGTAATTACACTTCACAAAATTTATGTCGGATTCTGTGAAGACTTAATTAATGTGGTTGGCAAATTTTTGGTCTGGTGATTGGAAATGTGGTCAGCAAATTTTTGGCTTGGTGATTTGAAATGTGGTTGGCAAATTTTTGGTCTGGTGATTGGAAATGTGGTCAGCAAATTTTTGGCTTGGTGATTTGAAATGTGGTTGGTAAAGTTTTGGTCTTGTGATTTGAAATGTGGTTGTCAAGGAAAGGTGATGCATGCGGCCACTCTTTAAACCTTCAGGATTAGACAAAAACCTCATCTGCGTGTCAAACTGGGGGAGTTTTCTGCTAATAGTGCCAAAACAAACTGTGCTGGTACCCCCATAATACCTAGCGTTACTTTTTTTCAAAATTGTCCAAATGGCCGCATGCATCACTAAACCCTTAAAAAAGAAATTATAATTACTCCCAGCCAGGACATCGAATCGGAGAAAAAAGTGACGCATGCGGCCACTCTTTAAACCTTCAGGATTAGACAAAAACCTCATCTGCGTGTCAAACTGTAGAAGCCTGCTGCCAACAGTGCCAAAACAAACTGTGCTGGTACCCCCATATCCTATACTACTTCGATTTTCCTTTAAATTACCAATTTGTTTTAGATGGTATATCAAACACTCAGAAGATTGTTTCATAAGGATATTTTCAAACACCTGGAAGTTTGTTCAAAAAACTCGGCTATCGCTTCATCAGCCGGCCATGTGTTATCGCAACGAGCTGCGTGTGGTGGAAATACAGTGGAAACCGTGCTCGCAGCGACCTGCAAGTCACTTCGTGCGAGGACTGGAAATCCGCCTGTATTCTTATACATATATCTGGCATCGCCCTCGCAATACTTCTTAGTTTCTGACGATGTCATTGTACGACGAAAGCTCAAACAATAGATATTTTAAGAAACAGTAGCAACTATATATAGTCTTTATTAAATTTCATTTTGTTAAATACGTTTTTATAATGATCCACATAATTTTGAGATTATCAATTATATTAGTGGAGAAAACACCAATAAAAACAATCTATTTTATCAAAGGGCATTAAAAGTTAGGCCTGCGCTAAACGTCGCACAACAGACGAATAGAGAGAACATGTTTTTTAGTGTTAGTGCAGTTAACAAGAAAATAATGGAGCTTAGGCCGAATCCAACGATCAGTACATGAATAATTGGACTGGCAGATTGCAAAATTGGTGACTGCATTGAGTATACCCTGTGAGCAGAGCCTTCTTTTCCTGCTGTATTCGTGTTGGGCTTCGTCCAAAATTTAGGACGAAGTAACCCGTTTCAGACCCGTTTAACCGGTTCTTGTTTTGTTTTCGAGATAATAGCCAAGCAATTGACATGCATGCGCAATGGAAACCAGTCACGAACACAGGAGTGTCTCTTTTCTTCCTCTCTCTCTCAGCGAAGAAATAAGGAAAAGAACGCACTGCTCGCAAGGTAGTGACTGAGAAGAGAGAACATCTGTTCATAAGTGTTAGTGCAGTTAACGAGAAAATAATGGAGTCAACCTAAATTAATCAATACTGATATGATATGTAAAACACATAAAGAACACACGCAGTTTCGTTAGATTTAGGACCTAATCCAAACAAAAGGGCGAAAAATATGCCTTTAACCCGGGCTTTCGTAAATGAGGAGCATGGCTTTCCGATCGAGACGTCTGCCCTCGACTCGACAAGTAAAATCGTCTGGTGTTAGAGTAAAAAGATAAAGTTGATCCAAAAAAACAATACGAATTAAGGGGTTAAGTTTGAAACAAATAATTAAAAATTCAATTTCATCAACGAAATAGATTAAGGAAGGTTCGAGTGTTGCCAACCTGTGTTGTTATTTCAGTTGTCTGACATTCAATTCAACAGTAAAGTAAAGTAAAATAAAAGAGGAAAAGAACCACGCGCAACTGAGTGCAGTGCTAAAAAAGAAACCTTGCTTCAGAAATTCACATGTAAAACCTAACCATGGTTTATTAGGCACTAGCAAAGGTACCAGACGTTGCCCGAAGAAAAAAAAAATAAGAGACAAATTGCAGATAAATTTGAAGACACACAAAATAAGAGACAAATTGTAGAAAGCATTCTGACATATATTTTTAACTGAATTCTGAGAACATAGTTATAACTGAAATGAATTTAAACCTATAATGACAAGAGAAGTAGATGATTCAAAAGTTAGTATTCTCATATTATCATCAAAGTGAAACTGAGGTTATCGGATAACGTGATAAGGCTCACGATTTCACGACACTACACAGTAAGCATTGAAAAAGTTAAAACGGAAATACACTATATACGCGCTGATCAAAAGTCAAAAATTTCAATACAAACATCTGTAGGCCATGCAAGTTATTTGCCGCGCGAAGTTATCTCTACATGTAGACAAATTTTGAGTGCTCAGGATCCAAAGGTTTGGCCAGCTAGATCATTTTGACAAGCAAAACGTTCGTGCAGTGCCTCAGCTGTTATTCATGTTCGTAACGAAGGTTCATTAATCAAAACAGTAAAACACACCCTAGTAACGAAGTCGAAGATTCTCATTCTAAAATGTGTAGATGTATCTGTCAGATATTCTTTCAATATCAATCGAATTTCCATTGCCATAGTTTCGTTTCATCCCCGTCTCAAAATTAAGCGATTTTTTGTAGCCCTAAAGTTTTCCACACAAAACCTGAAAAGCAAGGGAACAGGACGCGGTGTGACCTGGCAACGCTTGTTTCGAATTTCATGTCTTGATTGCATCGACTTACTTCCGTGTTCCAGCTCATACGACTATTCACGCTACCAAACAAACAGACAAACGAACAATCGTGGAAAAAATTAGTGTAACCTGTTACTCGCCGGCCTGAGTTAGTTCTGTGGACCGAAATTTTCAAGACCCTCAGAATCAAAACGTTTGGCCTGCTACAGAAAACAAACAAACGAAAAATCGTCGAATTTATTTATGTCGATGTTTTTATTATACTACGTGGTACTACAATGAACTTTAGAATGTAGATGGGTGATTGTGGTCTGATAGAAATACTGAAAAAACACAATCTCAATTTAAACGCACTACGTTTGTTCGTTCGTACGTACGTACGTACGTACGTACGTACGTACGTTAGTGCAGTTAAGGTTATGTACATACATTCAAACACCTCTGAGAATATTGGAGGGCGTAGTAAACCGTTTGACACAATGATCTACCATCAAAGAGTACTCAGCAATTCACAATGTTCACAACAAACACATCGGCACAAAATAAACAATGAACACCTCGGCACGGAGCTTTAAGGTTGTAAATTATATTGGGGTTTATAATTAAAACAAAAAGGAAAGAAAAAAGCTCTATATGTGGGTTGCTAGGTATCGGTGCTGCCCAATGCTCTATATCAGTGTTGAAAAAAATGGCGTACTACGGTGCTGCCCACTGCTCTACATCAGTGTTGTACGTACGTACGTTAGTGCAGTTAACGAGAAAATAATGGAGTACGTACGTACGTACGTAAGTTAGTGCACGTTAGTGCAGTTAACGAGGGCTGCCGGACGGTGCTGCCCACTGCTCTACATCAGTGTTGTACGTACGTACGTTAGTGCAGTTAACGAAAAAATAATGGAGTACGTACGTACGTACGTTAGTGCAGTTAACGAGAAAATAATGGAGTTTAGGTTGAATTCTACGACCGACAGTAAATGAATGATTGTATTTTGATTGCTAAATTTAGACATCTCGACATTATCGACACAGTTCTAGTTAAATGATACCAATATGTAAAGCACATAAGGAAAGCAGTTTCGTTGGATTTACAGCCTAATCCAATCAAAAAAACAAAAAAAAGCTTTTAAGCCTTTCATGCATGGCTTTTCGAAACGTTTTCCCTTGACGAGTAAAATCGTCTTGTGTTAAACAGAGTAAAAAGATAAAGTTGTTCCACAAGAACAATGTGAATGAAAGAGTTAACGCCAAAACAAATAATTAAAAATTCAATTTCATCAACTAAATAAACTAAGAATGGTTCGAGTGTTGCCAAGCTTTGTTATTATTTGAGAAAAGTAAAAATGTTGTTGTTTGGCATTCAACTCAACAACAAGAGAGTAAAGAATACTTCTATAATAAATTGTAGAATGTAGATGGGTGAAAGCGGTCTGTGTGAGTGCAATAAATATAATGAAAAAAGCAATCTCAATTTAAAGTTAAACGTGTGCGTTGGTCTAAAGATAATGTTTTAAAGAAATTCTTGTTGTACTGAAACAGTATTCTAAGCCAATAATAGGTGACAGAAGATGTAAGTTAAGAAAACATATGTTTTTGATCAAAGATTATTCAATTCATTCGCGTTGCTAAAAGTTTTCCCAGGTAAACATCTATGACCTGGTCAAATTTACTGATACCATGTCTCAACACATAAAGGGACAAGTTTCTTTAATTAGACAAACATAGAATATGACAGCTGCGTGATCACCTAAGTCTTTCCACTTGCCAATACGAAACCAGCTTCTCTAACTACATATTTGGAGTATTTTTAGTCAAGACTTTTACAAATCACCTTTAAAAAGTCCGACATCTATGTGAACATTAAGCACCTGTTAGTGATTGAAGATCATAAAAAGGCACTTAGAAGCACGTGTGTTCCCGTTTCCAACGCCTATATATATCGTCACAATCATACTATGCACAGTATGATCAATGCAAACGAAATACAATACGCAAGAAGAAAACTGAATTGCCGACTAAAAAAGAAAGTTACACACTGGTCATGTGAAAGAAGGTACGGGAAATTTTGCTTTAAATTTGATAGTTATCGGGATGACAATAATTAAAATAGGATTAGGCGATTTGACCTGGTTAGGCTTGATAGATAATTTTATCCGAGATCCCAGTGGCTATATTAAATACTGACTTACTGTGTTAAAGCAACTTTAGACTACATGGAAGACGGGCAAAGATCCCGGTTACTGCTTGTCGAGTCATCCGGCATCTCGGTTAATTGGGATGAAAATACCCACCAACTCGTTTCACTGGACAGAGCGGGCTGAAAAACTGCTAAACTCATGCCGATACGAGTTCGTAACGTTTACTTGATTATCTGAATAACGCTGAAAAGAAACTCAGCTTCAAAATATTGTTTCTCGTGTTTCGTAATTGTAGCGAAGACTTCGTCTCCGTAAAGACGTTTTCGCGGGTTAGCTTTTAGAAATCTAGCTATTTTGTTTTGCTTGGAATCGGAATCTTTACAATAACGAGTTTCCATGCAGTCAGACTATATGTTTTCACGCGATGCCGGTGCGCCTTGAAGGATAATGATTCGCTGCGTTCACTGGAATTCAAAATTTTAGGTTTTTCTATGACGCCAACTTGCCAACTATACTAGATACGTATACGTCAGCGCTCGGTGATCTTTCGTGAAATTGCTGTTGCCACTTGTCTCTCAGTGTAGCTCAACATTTTCCATTTCTGAGTATGAGGTTCTCTCGCCCGATCAGCAGTGGTCATAAATATGCTCAATAACGGTTTCACTTTGCAATTTTCATATTTATTTACGGATACTGGAGAAACAACAATAGGACTAAAGGTCCCTTACAAGGTTGTTCTGCTAAGATCTATAGGTGTTGATTTTACAGGGAGGACAAAGCACAGGAGAGATCAACTACAATAACTACCCATATGAGTCCGAAGCTCAAGCTCGAGGTTATTCCTAAGCGGTCACCCATGAGTACTAACCCCGTCCAAACGGCAATCGGGCTTAACTTTGCATGGATCGCAGCGATTGCAAGCAACTCTTCGCCAAATGTTCGTGGTTATTTGTTATATCTTTGTGTGATCAATTGTCGACTATATTGTTTCAAGAACTAATTAAGCATTTTTCTGTTTTACGTTACTGTAGAAATAGATATGATCACAAATATTACGAGAAATTCAACCCAATATGAAGGAAACTTCTACATTGACTTTAATGTATATATCATAATTAGGATTACCCTGGCTGGTCTCTCTTTCGTCCTCAACGCCATGTTTCTCGTCGTCATAGCAATGAACAGGGATCTCATAAAGCAAAGACGTATCACCTATCATGTTGGAAACTTGGCGCTAGCAGACACAGTGCACGGTTTAAGTATATTCTTTTCAGCATTTATAAGAAATATAGATTCATCAACACTGATTGACGCATCCAACGGAATAAACTCGTTTGGATATGTAATGTCGTTCTCTGCAATACTTCTCATGGCCATTGAAAGAGCTGTAGTGATAAAATATCCTTTTACGTGGCTCGATTTATTGCCTCTTAAAAGAATTCTCTTACTCATGCTTGGGACCTGGATGATATCACTTGGCGTGTTGGGTTATTACATCGCAACGTGGGACGTAAATATGCATCTCGTGTGCAGTATTCTAATCCTAATCGTTGCTTTCTCAGCAGTACTAGTTAATATTTACATCTTCAAAATACTTCGGCAAGAAAAGAATACATCAGGCGCAATTTCAAGCAACCAGGAGAAGTCTAAACGTCTTAAACACAAGGCTAGTGTACTTGTGTTAGTGTTGACCGTAATAATGATAGTCACGTGTCTTCCAAGCTTAACGTGCCAAGTCATTTATTTTGTATATGAGGAACTTCGTAGCTCCCCTCCAGTAAAATCATGCGCCGTTCACTTATACCTTTATATACTGGAAGACTTGAACTTCCTCGCCAACCCATTTATCTACATATGGAAGTTCAGGGTATATCGAAAGGCTCTTTGCCTTACTTTTAAAATTAAAAGGTGTCTGTAAAAGAGGAGAAAAGAATTACACCCATACTATTTCCTTAAGCCGAGTGATTAAATCAAACACTCAGGGGCAGGGACAGATCCAAGTCAAAAATCAACACATTTCAAAAAATATAAGAAAAAAAGAACTAATTAAGATAATAAACAAAGTATCGAGTATACTATATAAGAGAAGTCTCAGTTACAGCAAAGCGGCAGTGTGAAACAGCTTACCAACAAAACTAAGGGCTGTTTATACGAGTCGAGCTGACCCGGCCGATTTTATCAACGAAAATCTTATTACGACTATTTGAGAAATGCAAAATCACACAACTAAGCAAAATTGGGTTTGTTTTTTTCTGTAGGTATAGCACACGGAGTATTATAATTCTTTTTGTAGTCAAAGAAAGTTTTCGTGATATTCCGCCTTATATGAACAGCCCCTAGACATGCAAGCACCATCACTGGTGATTTTTAAAGGGCTGTGTCACGCTCTTTTTAGCAATTCCGGCACAAACAAAATTGTCCTAAAATCAAACAAAACTTCACAATAACGATTTTAAAAGATATAAAAACACAAAAGAGATGCTAGGAACCTGAACAGAAGTAGCTACGGATGGTCAAAATTAAGCGAGATTGAGAGAGAGCATTGCAGATATAGACATCTTGATTTCTGTTTGGCGAAACAGAAGTCAAGTTTAACTCAATTTGTGCGAGAGCTTGGCCTTAAATGTTCAGTCAAGTCAAGTCAATTTAATTTGCCACAAGCATTACATAATTGTTTATACACATTATTAAAATATAAAATATAGTGGCTAGGGGACTTCAGAATTCCTCTATAGTTGTTAGGTAAATCATATTTCAAAAATGAATCAATGTACAGTTTTAATTTAAGTTTCCAGCTGAGAATTTTAGTATGTAACAATTTGGGCTAAAAATTTATTTATTTATTTATTTATTTATTAAGCTTTGCCACTAGCTTTTACATACACATATATATTAGGTAATCTCATTTCAAAGTACATAAAAAGTATCTAAAAGTGGCAGGGTAACCGCAACAGCATATTTGCCAATTACTGCGGGCCCATAAACTAGACGAAGAAAATAACGGATTTACGAACTGCAAGAATATTACAAAATTAGAAACAGCAGCGGAGACACTCAATTAAACTACGTGCAGTGTTACATTTCGGACAAATTGTCCTCCATGTCCTGGGATCGTCTGGGTCGTATGATGTATATACAGCAGTTCTGTAGTATTTAAGTAAAATTGATTTAAAGTTATTTAAGCTGCTTGTCTTGCGACGTAGGATGCTTGGCAATGCGTTCCATGTCCTAGCCATTCTTGTGCAAAATGAACGCTGGTGAGTAAGTGTTCCGCATTTTGGTTGACAGAATAGTAAAAGGTCTGGATTATCAGTAAGTCTGGTTTTTCTAGAGGAGGTGTATGGAGTAGGTAAAACTTCAGGATTGAAAAATGAATCAATGTACAGTTTTAATTTAAGTTTCCAGCTGAGAATTTTAGTATGTAACAATTTGGGCTAAAAATAGCGTGACACAACCTCTTTAAGACGTAAATACGTTGCCATACTTTTCAGAATGATTAATTTAATTATTAAATTCGATTATTAACGCAGCACGGTGTCTTTGTAAAGCAGGTATTCTCTTATTTATTAGTCATTTACTTACTGTTATTTAATAATAACGTCTATTGTACTCTACATTATAGCCTGTAGTTCTTTTTTGATAATTATCACATGGTTATCAGCAGGGGATCTGGAAACTTTTCAAAGTTGTGGGTGTACTGCCTCTCGCAGAATGCCATAAACAGGGCCACACCCTTATATAATAGATAACTAATAACTATATATACATAACATACAAGATAACATCACAAGTTCACAACAGCTTCAGGAACTTTTATTATTGAACAATACACTAAACAATTTGTGAAGAGTTACAGATAGTTTCCAAAATGTCTCCGTCACTGTTCGTTGCATACAAATGATTTACAAATTGCATCAATAACCTTATAATAATAATAATGTAAAATACTTTTGTACGAAAAGAAGTACTTCGCGTCAACAACACCAATTATCAATTTGTTTAAAATTTGCTACAATATTGTGGGTGTCCTTCTTACCGGACACCCGCTGCTTCCAGAGCCCCTGGTTATCAGCCTAGTTATTAGTATAGTTATATCATTGTGTATTTTGAACCTGAAAGACCTGTTGGTAAATAAATATCCTATCATATTGTATCATATTGTATTTTATAAAGAAACACCTAATGGTTTTTCCCTGTTTGAATACTGTAATCGAAACACGTGGGATTTTTCGAGACTTTAGATTTACGGGTTGGTGGGTTTGATACTAAAAAACAGTGCAAATTTCAGTTCTGATCAAAATTTCTGTCAAATTTGTGGATCCTGTGAAAGTGAAAGATTGCGGATTTTCCCATATTGACCTTACGTTTTGCTTTTAATTTCCAACGGAACCTGGATCTTATATATTTCTGTCTTGGATTGTAGATTTTCCCTTTACGGAAGGGATATCATTGACAATTAAGCTTTCCTTGTCGTGGGGGAAAGAAAAGAGGCCTATAATAGCGAGACCATGTTGAGTGGGAGTGTGTACAGTATCATGCCTTCACCGATAAATATCCCATAATGTCCCACAATATCCCTTATATATCTCCAAATATCTCCTTATATCCCAATACATGTACTTGGATTTACATGTACTGACAATTAATTTCAAAAGCACCAAACAGTTTAGCAACAGGTTAACGTTTTCCCCACAAACTTCTCATTTTACTGACAGGTTAAGCAAAAAGTAGGGGGGGTTACCCCCAAATACACACACATCCACCCCACCCCTGCATGCTTCGCCCCTGGTAAGAAATGACCACTAGGCAAGTCAACACAATTGTAATTGTTGAAATAAAATTGGCATGAATCGTGCAAATTCTAAAAACATAACAAAACTTACTAGTTAGTTTTTTTAAGAACTAGACTAGTTACAAATGTTATTTGGTTTAAAAATGTGACTATATAGTTACTGATTCTCAGTTCAGGATGTCATTCTTTCTTATAAAAATGGTTTTCATATAATAATAAAGGTACATTATGTACAATTTGACTATTTCTGTTTAGTCATATATATTTCGCTGTTAAAACATAATTACAGTATTGGCATCTAAAATTTAACCAGTAACTTCTTTGTTGATTCTAGTAACACAGGCAAAGGAATGTAACTTAATTTGTAACTAGTTACAAATATTTATGGAGTAACTTTGTAACTGTAACTGTAACTAGTCACTTTCTTTTCATTAACTTTTATCGGTAACTAGTTACTCTGCCAACAACCTTCACAGCATTGGCAAATTGTCGGATTGGTGCCCTTATTCACATCACCCCATCTTGGGGGAATACTATGCCAATTTTTGGGTAGGGGTTTGCAGCTGCCATGACCTCAGAATCCTAACCTCAGAATTAGACCTTTTTAGGTCATTTTCTATACACCATCCCAGACATAATCTAAAAAGAATCAATGCCCTATCCCAGCACTGGTGTCACATTGGCATCCATACTCTATCTCAGGCCAAAATAGGCACCCTATTGCAGACCAAAATAGACAATTTGTATGCCCTATCCTACACTATGGAGCTCGAAAATACTCTACTGGGCGGTACATACCCGTATACCTTATATACGAGAATCCACACACACACCCTCTCCCCTGAGACCCCCACCCACCCTCTAGTAAGTTTGTCAACAGTTTGTCAAAAATAAATTGTAAGCTTACTGTGGAAGTCTATTAGTATCACACAAAAAAATAAACCCAAACTTGGCAGCCTAATCAATTGCACAATTCAAAGATAATAAAATATACTTCACTCACCCGTGTGAAAATAATATAGCCATATATTCACGTGTGTCACTTCAAAGTTGAAACTAGAAATATTAAAGACAAAAAGACAAGCTTCCAATTATAATTATAAACTTCAATTTACTTTACTTTACTTTACTTTACTTTACTTTACTTTACTTTACTTTACTTTACTTTACTTCTAAGAGAAGAGGCTTTCAGAAAAGGCCACAGGAATTTTGCTCGAAGCCGTTTATATATTCTGTGCTCGACATTCAAGGAGTTTTATATCTTAATTCTTTACGTTTTTAAAGTACAGTTAGTCACCTACCTTGCCAAACAAAATTAACAAAAGGTCAGTGTGTTGTCGAACAGATAAATACTTCTCGTTACGGCACAGTATAAACGAATTGAAAGCGAATGGACAGCGAAGGAGAGAAGATCAAAAGCACATCAAAAGCGCACGAGAAACGAAAAAGACAAGACAAGTTGTCTTAGACAACCACATGGCGTTCGGCCACTCCCGTTCACTTTCCGGAAGCGTTCGGTAAAACTCGGGTATGTACAAAACCCGCTAGCCTTCGCTAGCCTGCGTACAGGCTCTTGTTCACGATCGGAAATCGCAGCCGATCCCCACGTTGTATCTAATAAACTACTAGACATTATAACACATTGTATCCAGTAAGTTACTGGAAATTGTTTAATAAAGATTTTTTTAATGAAACCCTTCCCCCCCCCCCGAACCCCCTAACCCTAATCTCAAAAATGTGAATTTCCCGGGGGTAACCCTAACCTAACTTGAAAATTGTCGGGGGGGTCATTGTATCCAGTAAGTTACTGGAAATTGTTTAATAAAGATTTTTTTAATGAAACCCTTCCCCCCCCCCGAACCCCCTAACCCTAATCTCAAAAATGTGAATTTCCCGGGGGTAACCCTAACCCTAACTTGAAAATTGTCGGGGGGTTTTTTAAGACGCCCCCTCCCCGTCGAACCCCCCTAAAATTGTTGGTAATTTATGGTCAACAGTTCTTGACAAAGATTGTGGGATGCGCAGTGAGTTTTAATCCGTTAATTGGCGCATCTTAGAATTAAACAATTTCCAGTAACTTACTGGATACAATGTGTTGTAATGTCTAGTAGTTTATTAGATACAACGTGCGCATCGGGTGGAAATCGCATAGAAAATCGGCCACTTTCATGGAGCAGTTCGCAGTCCACATACGTGCTGGCTCAAGTGAGTTGTCGGCCGCGTATTGATGACGTTTACACACAAGATATTCGTTCTACGCATGCGTAGCTAATACGGGTCAGCCCGTATTTCGCGAGCCTCGACAGCCGCCATTTCCGATCGTGAAGTACTACTGCTGAATGTCAGGACTTTATTTGTTCCCGCCTCCGGCTAAACCCAGCAGCGCGGCAGAGGTGCGGGCGAGCGAGAAGGCGCGAAAAATAAAGCACAATCGAAACGGCGGCAGTCGAGGCTCGCGAAATACGGGCTGACCCGTATTAGCTACGCATGCGTAGAACGAATATCTTGCGTGTAAACGTCATCAATACAAATATTATCCCTGGTCTTCGAACAAGTTAAAGATCGTCGATGACAGTAACAATTAATAGGCAACTGGGAACCAGAGGGCTGGGAACAAAAACCCAATTTGGGATAATTTTTTTTTCATCGGAGTTTCCCAGAGCCTTCGTTCCTTGGTACTGACCAAAAAGATCGCAGGCTCTGGGTAGCAATTCGTGTTCGACATCCTCCTACCTAGAATTACCAATAATCAGTAAGTGTCAAACGGCCTTGAATCACCAATAATTGATAATTGTAGGTAATTCTTTGTCCCACATGCGGGAAACACCGCTGCCAAACGTTTTGCGCATGTGCGACGTCCTTCGCTCGTCCTCGGAAAAAGAGCGGGAAGACACTGAAATATTTGGACTGGTCCGAGAGTCCGACACAAACGTTAAAATTATAAGCATACTACCAAAAAGATAAGGTAGGTAATTTGTGCATGGCTTCCTTGTCAATATTGTAACATATTCTGAATTTACCCCTTCATAATTTTGTTTACCCTTTTTTTAAAACGCAAATGAATTTTTAAATATAGAAGAGGCGAAACCAGGATTCATAATTAAAATCGTAGACGTTCTCTGGTTTAAATATTTATTATTTACGAGCTTTCGGCTGCCAGTCTGCAGCCTTCAACGGGTTGGTTGCAATGAATAGCACTGGTTTACAATTACTAACACAAAACAGATACATTGACTATAAAGACATAGTGACACTTCCGCCCACGTGAAAAGATGAATAATTATTTACATTGATTTATAATAATATTTTGATAGTGTTTTGCATTATTGTCTGCGTTTTCTCTACATGCTGTATACCAAGATACTAGAGTCGATCTGTGTCGATAATTTGCGGTGTCTAAAATTTTTCCGTTAGAAAAGTCAATCCGGTGATCGTTTGCCCACGCATGATTAGAAATGTTGGATCCATTTTTGCAGTTTTTTACGTTGCGTTCGTGTTCCTTTTTTCTTGTTTTAAACAATCTTCCTGTCTCGCCAATGTAACTCCACGAACAATCAGAACAATTTATTTGATAAATTACATTTGTCTGGTCTTCTGAGGATGGTCTGTCTTTGATCGAGGGAAACATTTGTTCAAGTGTGCGAAGAGGTTTTGTAGTGGTTCGGATGTCATAGGATTTCAGGAGTCGTTTGAGTGGTTCAGTTAGGCATTTAATATAAGGGAGGACCGCATAATTGTAGTGACTCTTCGGTTCCACAACATCAAAAAACATGTGTATACTAACTCTTCAGGTGGTGGTGTTCTGTTCTGCTACTTAGTACGGCGACTCTCTACTTGTTGGAGGAATTTTTGGGGGTATCCATTTGATATTAAAGTGTTAGTTATATGTCTGTGTTCTTGTTGTTTTCCTTCGTTTGTGTTGGGTAATGTTGCTGCTCTATGAAAAAGAGTTTGTGCTGTGCTAACTTTGTGTTGTTTGTCATAACGTGAGTTATAGTCTAAGTATCGGTCAGTGTGTGTAGGTTCACGGTATACATTAATAGTAAGAGATCCGTTATCGCGTGTAATTATAGCGTCTAAAAATGAAAGTTTTCCGTTAAGTTCGTGTTCAATTGTAAAATTAAAATGTGGGTCGATAGAGTTGAGTAGATTGAAAACGTTAGTCAACGCATGTGTCTTGATGATGGCAAAGACATCATCTACATAACGAAACCATTTCTTAGCTGGTAGTACAGTTGATTGACTATGTGCAGAGTCCTCAATTTCCTCCATACAGAGGTTTGCCACAATAGGGCTGACAGGACTGCCCATCGCACAACCATGAATTTGTTTGCATGTCTTCTTATTAAAATTAAAATAACTATTAGTCAACGTATAACGTAAAAGTCTAATGATGTCGTCAATTGATAATTTAGTTCTATGTTGTAAGGTTTCGTCTTTAGTGAGTTTGTTGCGTATGTGTTCACATGCTCTATCAACAAGTATAGCTGTAAAAAGTGATGTTTGAGTAAGTTTTTTGGCAAATTCAGTGGAGTTGTTGACAGAATATCCATTATCGTTTTGGAGTGGTGAAAGGAGGTTAGCAAGAAATTTGGAAGTGTTGTAAAGAGCTGTGTTCCTACAAGTAACAATAGGACGGAGTGGATTGTTGAGTTTGCGATGTTTGACAGATCCTCGCATGGCTGGTGGTATTGCGTCAGTAGAGTGTAGTTTCCTGTATGTGTTCCGGTCTAGTTTTGTTCGTTTTTCAATTTAAGCAGTTGTCCGTTTAGTTCACGTTCGATTCTTTTGAACGGAGGTTTAGATACTTCCTCGTACGTTTGTCGATCATCTAGCAATTGATTCATTTTTCTCTCATATTCGCAAGTGTCCATAACAACGAAACAGTTTCCTTTGTCAGCTTTCATCACTAATCGAGACTTGTCTTTCCGCAGTTCATGTGGTGCTTTCCTTTCATTCGCTGATGTATTTTTGTGGTTTTGTAGTTGAGACCGTCGGAGAAGGTTTGCCGCTGATGTTCGGATGGCGTCTTTAGATTCATCAGGTAGATCGATGATTGCAGCTTCGATTTCGGCCACGATATCTTTGTGAGGGATTTGAGATGGCGTTGGAGCAAACTTAGGTCCTTTCTCTAGGACGGCCTGTTCGTTGGCTGATAAGGGCTTGCTTGAGAGATTGATTACCCACTTCTCAGGTTCAGATGCCGTATCAGGTGCGCATTCGTTACTTAGGTTTGTTAGTTTCTTTTCGTGTTTGGCCGAAATGCTACATTGGACTGATCTAGCTCTTTGTTGAATGAATTGGCAAAGGCGCGAGTAGGAATCATTGGATATACAGGATGACAAGTTCTTACGGTTCTCAGCTATGATGCGGTTGGTTGAACGGATTTGTTCGTGGCATATGCTGATTCTTGCTCTCATACAATGAGTGCTTGTGCGTTCCATAATTTTCTTAAAGACAGGTTGGTTACCGGGTGCTTTGAATCGCAGAACGTCTACGATTTTACAAATGAATAGTCGACTCTTACTTAGTCTTCACTGTCTGGTTGTTGTCACCACGGCTAGTTCCCACTTCTCTTGCAATGTTTACTCAGCGAATTAACGCATGCGCAAACGTTTTGGCAGCGGTTTTGTGGGATGTTAAACTAAATTGCATTTAACTAAAAAACCAGTAGGGGTGTTGTGGTCGGGGTCTGAGAGCTGGGACTTTTTTCCCGGAGGGTTGTGGTTAGGTTTAGGGCCACCGGGGGTTGTGGGTTAGGGTTAGGGTTGCCGGGAGGTTGTGGTTAAGTTTAGGGTAAGGTTAGAGGTTAAGGTTGGGGTGTGGGGGTTGGGAATTAGTTCTTAAAATTAACGATTATTGGTAATTCTAGGTATTTCACACTTACTGATTATTGGTAATTCTAGGTAGGAGGATATGGTGTCGTGTTCCAGATACAAACGCTCCATACCCGGGCTCCATTAACGCTGAGCGTGCTAGATTGGCAACCTAGTTTGGATTACTTTCAATTTTAAAGGTTAATTCATAACCTAAAAAACAGACATCCCTTCGCTCCTCGATTATCCCTTATTCTGCAGTTTTGCCGAGAAAAATGACAGTTTAAAACACATCTGTGCCAACAGTCCGGTCCTTAGGTATCGGTCAGCACTTTTTACCAGTAGCAGAAGAGCTATAAATGCCGCCATTTTGAAAACATTTTTGAATACACTTTCCCAACTCAAAAGTAACTAGAGGTCAGTGGTCCGAGGTCACCTACAGAAAGCTCAGACGTTTAAATAAAATATGATGTTAACCTGGCCGACAAATATGAATTTTAACTTCAAAAGCAAGTTAAACTGCATATGACATGAAAATTAAGTTTGACTTATTTGAAAGAACACTTAAAATGACAAAATAACATCTTTTGTAGATTTTCGTTTCCTTGCTTCGTTGTTGAAATATTTCAGTTTGTTTGATATGCACATGTGCATGTTATATGTTGTAACGACAGTAACGTATATATGCATAATGACTTATCGGAGAATAATTCGAAGGAAGCATGTGTGGGTGTGTTTCTCCCACAACACCCAGAGCACAACACCAAACAGTCATGTAGAATTTCAAGTGATTTCGTTTCATAATAGCAGAGATATATAACCTTTTCCAACAACATGTGACATTTACGTCAAACTGAAATATCTCAAAAACAAAACAATAAAACCAAAAACTGCGAAAGATGTTACTTTATCATTTAAGTCTTTGTGTCATATGCACTTTAAAATCAACTTCTTTATCTTTAATTTGTGCAGCTGCGTGCATGTGTCTTTTTACTCGGCGATACAATCGATATATAAAACGTCTGGTGTTCAACACGCCGGTGATAAGTATCAATTCGATATCTTTTTTAATATGTTTTGATTTAATGCCAACGTTATCGCGTACCATAAAGTCTTAACCTCTTGGCGCCCGAGAACTCTCCCCTTGACGATTAAAATGACCGTTTGGCGTTGGACGTTAGGCAACGATCAAGTTCAGGAGTTTTTAGCCATCCATTTAACTACTTTATACCGAGGGCTCTCCACTTGACAAGAGTAAAATCGTCTGGCATTAGGCAGAGTAAAATCGTCTGGCGTTAGACAGAGTAAAATCGTCTGGCGTTATAGACAGAGTAAAATAGTCTGATGGGGTTAGACAGAGTAAAATAGTCTGGTGTTAGACAGAGTAAAATAGTCTGGTGTTAGACAAAGTGAAATCCTCTGCCTCTGGCGTTAGACAGAGTAAAATCGTCTGGTGTTAGATAGAGTAAAATCGTCTGGTGTTAGATAGAGTAAAATCGTCTGGCGTTAGACAGAGTAAAATCCTCTGGCGCATAGTCAATCGAGATATGGTCTGGAAAGTCGGCAAACGTCAAAGCGCCTATAATGAGCTGTGATTTTATGTTGAACCGTACCTTACACCGTGCACATTCTTTGTTTTAGGTTTATTAATATTTAAATAGCACGGTTGAGTGATTGAACTGAAACGTTGCTATTGGATAATTCGTTCATTATACTAAAATACAATGGGTTCAGTGACCGTACGCCGTGCACAAAAATGCATGAAGGCGAACAAAAAGATAGACCAAAGACTTTAGCTGAGTTTCCCAGACCATATCTCGATTGACTATGTCTGGCGTTAGAGTAAAATAGTCTGACGTTAGACAGAGTAAAATACTCTGGCGTTAGACAAAGCTAGTAAAATCGTCTGGCATTAGACAAGAGTAAAATCGTAGCTAGCGATAAATAAACTAAAATTGTCTTGCGTTAGGCAGAGTAAAATACTAAAAGTCTTCTTCGTTCGAAAACAAACGATACGGTAGGCAAAGAGTTAAGAAAATACACCACCCTTAACTCCTTTTCTACCGAGGGGTCTCTATACTTGACAAGTAAATAGTCTGGTGTTAGATAGAATACAATTGTCTGACGTTAGACAGAGTAAAATACTAATTTAAGTCTGGTTCGTTCGAAAGCGAACGACACGGTAGAGAAAGAGTTGAAACTAAGGCCCTGCTAACACGTAGCTTTTCCTTGTGCAACTTAATTCCGTCGCTAAAAAGGAAACTTACTCAAGTTCGACGGCAATTTTCAGCGTGTAATTAACATCCCCTTGCGCAACTGATTTTTCAGAAGTTGTACAAAAAGTTGGTTTGGTACCCACTTTCGCAACAAATTTCTACAAGTTGCACGGCAAAATTACGTGTAACATAGTAAAAAAGTAGAGTGCTGCGTAGACAGTGTTTTGAACGGAGAAAAGTGAAAATCTGGTGAAGTGCTGAGGGTTTTAGTATTAAACGGAAAATTGACGTTTTTCACATTTTACTCTGATGAAGGCCTCCGTTCGAAACGTCATTTTGCCCGCCACCGCGTTACTGAAAACGTCGGCAGTTTACCACAGTTTCACTTTGCTACATGTAAGCCTTGGTTTATAGACGTCGAAGTTCCGTCGCATTTAATTCGTCGCATTTTATGCGACGAAAATGCGCCAGAAGTGGCACTGTTCGGTTTGAGGTCGTGACTGTCGCGATTTTAAAAGATGGCAGACGCTGGAAAGTTAAGCAAAGATTAAGCTGAAATAAATCAAGGTTATACCAAAACTTTCTTCCACTTCTCTATCAACCAGAAAAGACGAACCAATTTGTAAAAATTGAAATAACTTTCAAAACAATTCTATTGTAGAAGTTTAAGTCGTATTCTTACGAATACCTTTCATAAAGAGTGAGATTATATAGAGTTTTATCAACAAAACCGTTTTGTTTTTAAATATATATAAACCTATAAACCTACGCCGGCCATCTGTTTTAGTCTTATCGCAAGAAAGCATACAGCATATATCAGTGTGTGTGTGTGTGTGTGTGTGTGTGTTTGGATTCCACTGATGAAACACGATAAACGATTGTTGATATGGCATCTCAATCGAGCGATTTCAATTGGAAAAGTAATTACAATAAACCCTCATGAGATTTTATCATGAGTGTGTGTAAAATTTATTCATACAGCAACTTGTTTATTTTGCATAGATAATTGAGATCTTAAGAATAAGATGAACACCGACAAAATTAGAAATAATAAAAAGAGTTTATTATTATTTCTAATGAAGTTTGTCAAACTGATGAAGACCGATGGTCGAAACGTTTTTAATAAATACTGGAGCAGTTCGGAGTTGCCTGACTCTGTCTCCTATATTCTCACTATTATAACCTATCAGTCACATCCAAACGGTTCTTTCTCGAGGTCCAGTAAGGGCCATATATCATTAGTCCAGTTATACTGTAGTGTATGTTACTACAGGAGAAAACCGAAGAAAACCAAACTAACTTCATTTATACTGGATAGCCCTAACAGTCATAGCAAAACTGTCCTTCTTATGGAGGTGCAGTAAAGGCCAAAAACGTTTATCTATATCGAAGGGAAACGGTTGAAAGGAAAAAAACTGAACTGGATACCCGGTCTTAATTAGCATAGAATTTTGCCAACTTTCAACCTGATTTTTTCATAAAATACTGATTTGTTTGAGAAGCTAGATCAAACACTCGAAAGAGTGTTTCGTCCTCTATCCAGTCACCACTTCTCGCGGTGACTGGATATCGAATGAAACACTCTTCCTCGTGTTCATAGTCAATCGAGATATGGTCTGGAAACTCGGCAAACTTCAAAGCGCCTATAATGAGCTGTGATTTTATGTTGAACCGTACCTTACACCGTGCACATCCTTTGTTTTAGGTTTATTAATATTTAAATAGCACGGTTGAGTGATTGAACTGAAACGTTGCTATTGGACAATTCGTTCATTATACTAAAATACAATGTGTTCAGTGACCGCGCACCGTGCACAAAAATGCATAAAGGCGAACAAAAAGATAGACCAAAGACTTCAGCTGAGTTTCCAGACCATATCTCGATTGACTATGTCGTGTTTGATCTATTACTTCTCAAGCTTGGCCACTTTAATGGCGTCGCTCCAAAATACAAACCGCACACGTAAAATATCACCTTTCCTTCGTTGAATTTTGACTCGTTTGAACTTTGCGCGATTAACAACTGCCATAATATCATGATCACCTCGGTTTTCATTGTTCTCAAAGGGATGTAAATCCCGTATTTTCCTCATTACCCATGCATACACCTTGTCTTCTAAATTTCCCCGGGAAATTTAGTAGAAAATAAAAGATTTCTTTGTCTACTAATTTTCCCTCATCAAGCATGCAGGGGAAAATTAGTAGGCTAGACAAAGAAATCCTTTGTCTTTTACTAAATTTCCCGCTTGCATATCTATTATGCAAACAGGCCGTCCCAGAACACTCACGACATTTTTATTAACAGACATCTATTCTACAAACACAAAGCATGTCCCAAGGGTATAATTACTTCAATCAATAGTAAAACTTGTAAACAACTCCAGTGAACCATACAAAAACAAACACCTAAACTTATCTCAGCATACTTCTCTGAGTTTTCCTCGGCGATCATAATATAACATGACTTGTCGGGAAATTAGCGATTAAATTGCCCTTCGCCTCGGGAAGATTTGTAAAAGTCCTCGGGCCTTCCCTCGGCGGCGGGCAATTTAATCGCTAATTTCCCTCAAGTCATGTTATTACTTATAATAACATGTTTAGGACTACGCAAAAACATTGCCAGCAATATTTGCATCAGAGAACCAGCGGATTATATGTATAGAGTGATACAAGTATAGAGTAGATTGCAATAAAAGATATCAAAATCTCAACTTCTGGACAAATCGATATGTGGGCTGTATTTACTAATACTAATGCTATACAACAGGTAATCGTAAAAAAAAATAACAATGAAAAGATTGATAACTGTATTTTAGCTATTCCGATTCAAAAATAAATTATATTTATCAGCTATGCAGATTACTGAAAAAAAACACAACACAATAATGGGAGGCAATTTATTTAAAGTTTTTCATTGTCATTTTTACCAACTCAAGCTGAAAATACTAATAACATACAATTTATTTAAGATAAGAAAATTTGCTTTCGTTCTTGGCAAAGAATTTAAAAGCTTATTTGGTAGGTTTTTTTTTGTAATTTGGTAATAACTATTATTATTATTATTATTATTATTATTATTATTATTATTATTATTATTATTATTATTATTATTATTATTATTATTATTATTATTATTATTATTTAAACTTCTTTAACGACGGTATAAAACCTTTCACCTTAATTACAAGAGTAATCTTCATAGGGGCATACTAAATTACTATTACATATATAAGAATAAAACTATATTACAAACACATATAACTATAGAAACTACTAAATGTAAAGTTAAAAATATTAAAATCTAAATTACAACATCTATAAAATCTACTAGGATAACTGTACACTACTAATTAGCTACATTTATTAAATCAGTTAAAATTCAAGTTATTAATACGATTCTTAAAAATATTTGTAGACATATTATTGTCTTTACGATAATGTGGTAAATTATTCCAAAGCTTGGCTCCCCGATAGGCAAAGCGTCGCTTCAAAGCATTAGTTCTTGGTTTTCCTAATTTTAACATGTTTTCATTACTACGCAAATGATACCTCGTATTATTTTACAATTCAAATTCATTTTCTTGAAAATTTGGCATTTCACCAATCAGCAGCTTATGAACAAGAGTTCAATAGTGAATATCTCGGTATAAATGGCTTAACTCTATATTAGAAGACCTAGTAACATTGTTCTCCACCTGAGTTCACTGTCCCACAATAAAGAAATACCAAATGGTTTTCCGTGTTTGGATATTCTGATCCAAACACGCGGGAAATTGCGAGACTGGGGAAAAGCGTTTTAGCTTTTCGAAAGTCGAGCAATTTCCCAAGTGTTTGGATCCCAAGTCTCCAAACATGGAAAAAACCATTTGGTATTTCTTTTATAAAATAAGCACAAGTGAATATGATATACTGTCCGACCTTTTCAAAAAATCGTTTTGGCGGGAATTTTCCGTGTTTGGATACTCTGATCCAAACATGGCAATTGACCAATCAGGGCTCGCGTAGTATACATGTTATTTTATAATAATTATTTCAACAACATAAGATGAAGAGTTAATTTCTCGATATTGAAGAAATTAGATTTCAGTTATGAATAAAGAAATACCAATTTGGATACTCTGATCCAAACACGCGGGAAATTGCGAGACTGGAGAAAAGTGTAACAAAACACGAGCCGTAGGCGAGGGTTTTTAGCTTTTCGAAAGTCGAGAAATTTCCCAAGTGTTTGGATAAGTCTCCAAACAGGGAAAAAACCATTTGGTATTTCTTTTATAAAATAATCACAAGTGAATATGATATACTGTCCGACATTTTCAAAAAATCGTTTTGGCGGGAATTTTCCGTGTTTGGATACTCTGATCCAAACACGGCAATTGACCAATCAGGGCTCGCGTAGTATACATGTTATTTTATAATAGTTATTTCAACAACATAAGATGAAGAGTTAATTTCTCGATATTGAAGAAACTAGATTTCAGTTATGAATAAAGAAATACCAAATGGTTTTCCGTGTTTGGATACTCTGATCCAAACATGTGGGAAATTGCGAGAATGGAGAAAAGTGTAACACACGAGCCGTAGGCGAGTGTTTTTAGCATTTCGAAAGTCGAGAAATTTCCTGCGTGTTTGGATAAGAGTCTCCAAACATGGAAAAAAACATTTGGTATTTCTTTTATAAAATAAGCACAAGTGAATATGATATACTGTCCGACCTTTTCAAAAAATCGTTTTGGTGGGAATTTTCCGTGTTTGGATACTCTGATCCAAACATGGCAATTGACCAATCAGGGCCCGCGTAGTATACATGTTATTTTATAAATAGTTATGAAATATCAAATATAAGTACAATCATCCATGACCTGCTCCCAACTTTACCATGTAGCTCAGTCGGTGGAGCGTCGGTCTATAGTAAACCGAAGGTCGTGGTATCGTTCGTCACTCGGAGTAGCACCTATTAGAGAGCTTAAGCATATTAGGCGTTTTTGAGACACGGACGGTGACCGGAAGAACAGGAATACAATACAGAACTACAGAACCGCGTATTCTTTGAAAAGACTTTTTTCCCAAAACAAAGGCTATGAATAATCACATATCTAAACTGTTAGCTCATAAGCTTAAATTTCGTCTTTATATAAAAATACAGATCCTTTATTTTATATTGTAATGTAATGAAATTACCCCCCTTAAAATACAAGTCTTCGACTTTAAAAGTATGTCTCATTGTAGTAAAACAACGATGACAGGCCTCAACGTTCTAGAAGTTCCCGTCGTCTCAAGAACGTGAAAATGCTCTCATTGACGTCTTGTGTAGAACGACGACGGCGTTCTCTTTGCTCTTGAGATTTTAAATTGCTCATTGTCATTGTTTTGAATGAAAAATGCTATTGAATTCAATCGCCGTCCGTGGCTCTAAAACGCCTGTATGCTTAAGCTCTCTAATATCTCATTCCTCCACGTACCTAACTTCGCTGTTCCCAATAATTATGATGTCCGAGGGTCCTCTGTTTGGCGAGTAAAATCGTCTGGCGTCAGACAGAGTTAAACAATCTGGATTAAGAGAAAAACAATAAAGGGGTCGTTTCTGCATGAATGGCTCAGGCAGGAATGGGTTCATCATTTTCATCACAATGGGTTAACCCAATTGCTGCCTAGGACGTCTGAGGGTAATTCTCCCTTTGACGATTAAAATCCTATGGCGTTAGACGGAGTAAAACAATATAGCTATAGGGGCGTTTTTGGCCGGCTCAGGCAAAATTGTTATGATGTTGCGGTTGCTTGTCAATTGTTCGATATATATAAATAGCAAAATTAACAAAAGAGAACTAAAAAGAGAACGTGCAAAACAGAAAGTTGATGGTTTTGACACGTAAATTTTATCAATGTACTCGAAAGCGTTTTAGAACCAGATTCTCCAAAGTGTTTATTCATAGAAAAATGGTGATGATGATGATGATGAATGAGTTAGAATGAGATTGTAAAATATGACAGTAAGTTGTATGTATTCCTAGCTCTTATATTATCTCGAAAGTTTGGATTTGGAAATTGGCACTTAAACGATACGAATTTCAGCATTATACTGAGAACTACAGCTGGTCTCCTGAGAAAGATTCCTGATGTCTGAGGGTTTTTTGTGAAGACTTGACACAGAATAAGTTTAGGAACACTTAAAATGTTAATTTGGAATGCGGAAATATGAAATTTAATTCGAGTGTTGACTAGAATATCTCACGAGTGAGCAAAGCGGACGAGTGGGATATCTTCGTCAACACGAGAAATACATTTCACGTTTCCAAGTATTCATGTGTTCTTCTGTTTATTATATAAAAAATAGTCCTATTTTTCCACAAAGAGAGTGCAGTAAACTCTAATACGTTTCACGATAATCGACACATGTGAGATTTTCGTTTTTATTAGTGGCGGGAAAATCAACAAACCACTCTATTTTATATAATAAATATAACTATTGTAAAACATAGCAAAACAAACAAAAAAGAACTAAAAAAAGAACGTGCAAAACAGAAAGTTGATGACTTTGACACGTAAATTTTAGCAATGTACTAGAAAGCGTTTTAGAACCAGATTCTCCAAAGTCCTTATTAATAGAAAAATGGTGATGGTGATGATGATGATGATGATGATGATGATGATGATGATGATGATGATGATGATGATGATAAATGAGTTAGAATGAGATTGTAAAGTATGACATTAAATTGTATGTATTCCTAGCTCTTACATTATCTCGAAAGTTTGGATTTGGAAATTGGCACTTAAACGATACGAATTTCAGCATTATACTGAGAACTACAGCTGGTCTCCTGAGAAAGATTCCTGATGTCTGAGGTTTTTTGTGAAGACTTGACACCGATAAGTTTAGGAACACTTAAAATGTTAATTTTAAATTGAGATTGAACAATAATAATAATAATAATAATAATAACAATAATAATAACGAAGGAAAGGGAAAAAATAGAGAAATATCAAGATCTTAAAATAGAAATTAAAAGAATACGGCAATGTAAGGAAGTGACAATTGTACCCATTGTTATTGGAGCACTTGGAACAATACATAACAATTTTGACAGGTGGATAGAGAAGCTAGATGCCACAATAGAGTTTCAGACACTTCAAAAAGCTTGTTTATTAGGGTCTGCAAGAATCTTGAGATACGGGCTTGGTATCTAAGGGTACGGGATGTACCTTGATGTTAAGCAAAAAGGGACAAAAACCCAACTCCAGCTATAAGATCAAAGCTGGGTGAAAACAATAATAATAATAATAAGACAACAACAATAAGAGCAACAACAGCAATAAAATAATAACAATAATATTAATATTAATATTAATATATACAATTTCGACTTTAATTTTAATTTTACAATTTTACCCAATTTTAAAGTTCTGTAGACTAACTGTTACTTAATGTTCATTATTAATAATAACAGTAACAGTAACAGTAACAGTAACGGTAACGGTAACGGTAACGGTGACGGTGACGGTGACGGTGACGGTGACGGTGACGGTGACGGTGACGGTGACGGTGACGGTGACGGTGACGGTGACGGTGACGGTGACGGTGACGGTGACGGTGACGGTGACGGTGACGGTGACGGTGACGGTGACGGTGACGGTGAAGGTGACGGTGACGGTGACGGTGACGGTGACGGTGACGGTGACAGTTTGACACTCACAGTGACAGTGACAGTGACAGTGACAGTGACAGTGACAGTGACAGTGACAGTGACAGTGACAGTGACAGTGACAGTGACAGTGACCGTGACCGTGACCGTGACCGTGACAGTGACAGTAACAGTGACAGTAACAGTCACAGTTACAGTAACAACAACGACAACAACGACAACAACGACAACAACGACAACAACAACATCAACAACATCAACAACAACAACAACAACAACAACAACAACAACAACAACAACAACAACAACAACAACAACAACAACAACAACAACAACAACAACAACAACAACAACAACAACAACAACAACAACAACAACAACAACAACAACAACAACAACAACAACAACAACAACAACAACAACAACAACGACAGCGACAGCGACAGCGATACAACAGCAACAACAATAACAATAACAATAACAATGACAATGACAATGACAATGACAATGACAAGGACGACGACGACGACGACGACGACGACAGCAACAACAACAACAACAACAACAACAACAACAACAACAATAACAATAACAATAACAATAACAATAACAATAACAATAACAATAACAATAACAATAACAATAACAATAACAATAACAATAACAATAACAATAACAATAACAATAACAATAACAATAACAATAACAATAACAATAACAATAACAATAACAATAACAATAACAATAACAATAACAATAACAATAACAATAACAATAACAATAACAATAACAATAACAATAACAATAACAATAACAACAATAACAACAATAACAATACTGATAATTTTATTGAGAATTTAAATACTTAGTAGACTTTTTCAATATTGTCAATCAATTAATGTCAGTTAGTTCAATTAAAAATATATAAAATCCGTTCGAATATTAAGTTAGTTAAAATGTGCATCAAAATCTAAAAAATACAGTTTAATTCATAAAAAAAATTAACTTACAATAGTTACAAATATAGATTATAAATACAGATAATAATAATAATAAATAATAATATTATAAATATAGATTAAAATATTTTTCTTTTCCAAATCTAATCTTTAAAAAATTTATATGTGAAATAATAATAGTAATAATAATAATGGAAACTTTATTGAAATACTATATATATATATATATATATATATATATATATATATATATATATATATATATATATATACAATTATAAATCTCACTAATTAAGGTAATTGATAATTGACTACTTGAACCTATTTATTGTTTACAACTATATAGAAAAATTTGAATTTAAAATGTTTCTTCAAATGTTCATAGTAATAATAATAATAATAATAATAATAATAATAATAATAATAATAATAATAATAATAATAATAATAATAATAATAATGATAATAATAATAATAATAATACGATGTGTATGTCTTTGAACTGTAATAAATGAGCATTGCATGCAGAGGATGGAATACAATAGATTACAAAACATGACAGATTGTTGTGGTCGCGTCTACGAAAAATAACACCTGTGGTTTTATGAATAACAGGAATAACACGTGGGTTTATTTAAGCTGCATAATTCATGGCTTATCACTCTTACTAAGACACTGACAGTGAACAGAACATATACAAACAAAAGATAAGAGGTTTATATAGCTCACGGGTCAATTGAGTGCATGAACATTATGTTAGAAAGCTCTGGGAGAACTGAGGGTAATTTTCGTCAACGCGGAACAACAGAAATGGCTTCCAAGCTTTACAGTGTAGTTATTGCCGTAACACTTTTGTCACTTGTACTCGTTGAAGCTTCTATGAAATCTGGGCAACGCCGTTGTATAGGTAGGGTAGCGCTTGGTTGCGGTCGTGGAAAGGTGAGCTCATATAAGAACAAGTTTGTTTTTTAAGTTGTTCTTTTTGCTGAATTGAATTGAATTGAATTGAATTGAATTGAAATGAATTGAATTGAATTGAATTGAATTGAATTGAATTGAATTGAATTGAATTAAGCTGAATTGAATGAGAGAAAGAACAGTTTTGAAATGACTGGTATAGTTGCTCAGGTTCGTGGTGGTGCCCTGCGCGTTCACAAAGAAACTTGGTACCTAAAAAACATCGAGTCTACATGTAGCGATGTGCATAGCTTGCGTTCAGGCTATGCATTTTCAACCGTGTACCTGTTATGCTGCCACTGTCCTTTTGGTATTATTTTCAATTTGTGACGTTATATCGATTTGCATAAGCGTTAACTCTCTCGATGATACTTTGATCTTTCATGATGGTTTTAATTTCTTTGTGCACTTCTTTGTTATATATTTACCTTTCCTTTTGTAGCTTCATGGACCCTTTTTTACCATACGCACTTTTAAGAGCAATTGTTTCTTCGTCAGTCCACTTTTTGAACAACAAGGAATCTTGGATAAAAAGCGTGGGCACCACTCTGGGCACTATGAAAATGTGTTCACATTATAGTGCCCGCACCTAAGCATGGTACTCGTACTACCTCTACGCACGGTGCCCACTGCCCAGTTTTAGTTAGTTTGAGTTGGGCACCGCGAAAAACTAGTGTTCACATTGGTACCCGGGCACCGTAAAACAAACAAAAAAAATAATAACTTTTGCAGTTTTTAGTTTCCATGCTTCGTTGCTATTATCAAACGAAATTAATTGGAAAGAAACATGTGCATGTGCTTTTATATAACCTTGCTGATATATAACCTTCTGCAATAACTCATTGTGCGCATGTGGCGTCAAGTTGTTTAATTTACATATCAAACAAACTGAAATATCTTAACAACGAAGCAAGGAAACGAAAAACTGCGAAAGAAGTTACTTTGGTATTTTAAGTGCTCTTTCAAATAAGACAGACTTAATTCTGGCTTCATAGGTACCTTCAATAATGTAAAATAATGACCACTCACCTATTGAGAAGTTTCCAGTTTAGTTAATTTGGATAACCATTTCAGTTTTAAGATTTAGGTCTTCGTATAGGTTTTCAGGGTCATTTCTGTAAAGCGCTCTCAATTCGTCAGAATTTATACTACAAAAATAGAATAGATATCGTTAGAAAGCTATTAATTTGTAGAATACAATGGTGTCTTTGGTTTCGCGATAAACATAAACCGTTAATAGTTGCCGTGAATTTTTAAATTAAAACCAGAGGGCTTCACTTGGGGGCGACTCGAGTAAAACGCCTTTTATTTCGATCACAATCTTTTTTTGTAGTTTGATTCCGAGATAAATTTCCAGCAAAACGGTGTCAGCGTTCTTTGATATGTCGAGTTTTGCTGATTTTATTTCAATTCTACTTCAATATCACAACTACATCAACTTAAACTTCAAATTCGAATTCGACACCAAAACTGACACTTTCAAATTTCAATTTCAAATCAGTTCAATTTTGCTATCACATCTACATCAACGTAACATACAAATTCAACAGAAAAACACACTTCACTTTCAACTTTCAATTTCAAATCAGTTCAACCTCAATTACCTCACCATCACAACTACATCAACTTAGACTTAAAATTCAAACTCAATACCAAAAACAAAACTCAATAATTCAATTTCAAATCAGTTCAATTTCCCTATCACATCTACATCAACTTAAACTTCAACCTAAAGCTTTAAATTCAACGCCAAAAACACTTTTAAATTTTAATTTCAAATCAGTTGAACTTCACTATCACATTTACATCAACTTAAACGTAAAATTCAAATTCAAAAAAAAAGAACAGAACTCAATTCAAATTCAAATCAGTTCAACTTCATTATTACATCTGCATCAACTTTAACCCTTTATAGCCTAAGACCTTCCCATATGCTGAATAAAATCGGCTGGCGTTAGCCAGAATAAAATTCTTAAAGTGGCCAATGGACTATAAAGGGTTAAATTCAACACCCAAAACAACTCATTTTCAATCATCATTTTTAACTTTCAAATCAGTTTAACGTCACTGTACAATGCATATATCTACATCATATCAACTTAAAGCTCAACACCAAAAACAGAACCACTTAAAATTTCAATTTCAAATCAGTTCGATTTCACTATCACATCTACATCAACTTCGACTTAAAAATCACTTTCAGTTTTAAAGATTGCTTCAACTTCATTATCATACCTACATCGACATCAACGTAAAATTGAAACTCAACGTACACCAAAAACTGAACTCCATTTAAATCAGTTGAACTTCATTATCACATCTTCATCAACTTTAAATTCAGTTCAACACCAAAAACAACTCACTTTCAATTATCACGTTCGATTTTTAATTTCAAATCACTTCAACTTCACAACTTTGCATATCTACATCATATCAACTTAAACCTCAACATCAAAAACAGAACCACTTAAAATTTAAATTTCAAATCAGTTCAAGTTCACTATCACATCTACTGATCAACTTGACTTAAAAATCAAATTTAACACTAAAAACACTTTCAATTTCAAATGTTGGTTTAACTTCACTATCATATCTACATCGACATCTGAACGTAAAATTCAAATTAAACACCAAAAACAGAACTCAATTCAAATTCAAATCAGTTTAACTTCATTATCACCTTTACATCAACTTTAAATTCAACACCATGCAAATACAACTCGCTTTCAATTATCAGTTTCAACTTTCAAATCAGCTCAGCTATGTCCATCATATCAACTTAAACACCAAAAACAGAACTCAGTAAAAATTTCAATTTCAAATCAGTGCAATTTCACTATCACATCTTCATCAACTTAAACATCAAATTTAACACTAAAAACACTTTCAACTTAATTTAGTTCAAATGTCAGTTCAACTTCACGATCATGTCTACATCATAAACTTCAAATTCAACAACAAAAGTTTCAATTGAATCAGTTGAACTCCATTATCACATCTACACCTAAGTAAAATTGAAATTAATGCACTACCAAAAACAGTCATTTTCAATAAACTATATCCAAAACACGCAAAAAAATGAAAAAAATCCCGCGACAATTAAAATCAGCAGCAAAAAAACATAACTGAATTAAATCAGTTAAACTTCACTATCACATCTACATCTACATCTACACCTACGTAAAATTCAAATTCAATAAACAAAACTAATTTTCAATACTATATCTAAAACACACAACAAAACAAAATACCCCCGTGGCGATGTCAAATCCTTGATCACACTCAGGAAAACCCTTAGTATATAACACTGTATTAAATCATCGCTATTTAATTCTCGGTTTTCACTCACGTGATCGCTGGCCCCGTTGGGGTGGTGAAACAATACAAAATATTTGAAGAAGAATAGCGTTAAATTTCCATAGGATAAGGATCGTGCGCCAACATGGCCGCCATTTCATTGTTCCTGTGCACCAACATGGCCACCGTGACGTCAGATGAAAACCAAGAATTGAAAGATTGATTACGTGATGTTAAATGGAATTTTCATTGCACTGCCTACGTTACCGTGCATTTTTGTTCCATTCAGAGCGCAAAAATTTTGTTCCACAGCACGTCAGGGTCTGAATTAATTTTAATTGTTCTAAAACCTTATTAAAAACGTTTTAAAACCTTACTTTTAATCAATAACGAGAACGTTTTGTTGTTATATAAAGCTAATAACAAATGTTTTTTATTGCTACAATAGTAGAAGTATTTTTATTCGATAAAAGATAAAATTTTCTATCCAACTCCACATCGCCTCATTAAATGCAACATTGCATCTTTCACCTCATGAAAATATTATCATCATTGCAGTACCACACTCACCCACTCATAAACATTATTTGTATATAAGGTATTGTGTAATACACGATCAGGGTTCTCAGTCGGTGCAGACCACGTTTTTGCATACTGTTCACAAGTTGGCATGGTCGCCGCAGTCTGTGTCGTTAATTCTCAACGTTGAAAGAGTCCAACGCCGTGCAACAAGGTTGATTGCCATTTAGATCCGACGTCACCTATCAGGATAGACTCGTAAAAACAGGACTTCTACCTCTGTCCTACTGACAAGAGTACCTTGACTTAGTATACCTCTTTAAACCTTTACGTATTGCAAGTGACCCTTACATTTCTGTTAAGTCCTCTAACCGTGTAACCAGGCGTTCTAACCAAAAAAATGAAATCATTTTAAATATTCCTAAAGTAAACACTCTAACTTTTCAGAACAGCTTTTATTGTAGAGCACCGAGAATTTTCAACTCCATCATATTTGCGAAATGTTAACCTCTCTATTAGTCAATTTAAATCTAAACTGTTACAATACTACCACCACGCAACAGAACACGTATACAATTTTGAAACTTCACAAACTATTAAAACCGTCTGCGTAAAAATGTCACTCGTGCCGTCCTCTGTCCAGTCTTCTTGTTAAAATGTGCTGTTAATTTATGTGTTCACGACTCTTATAGGTTAGAAGTTACTTTTTATATTTATTCTTTAATGTTTTCTATATTAATTTCGTATTTCTGGAATCCCGTAATGCAAGGAGTTGCCATTTTTGGCAAAGCTTGTAAATAAATAAAGTCCGATCGGAGGCTATATTCGCAATTATTCACTAACTGTCAGTGCTGTGAGTAACTTCGTTACAAATAACTAGTTACATGTAATCGTTACTCCTTTGAGTAACTTTACCGGTAACTAGTTACTTTTTTCAGAAAGTAACTGTAACTGTAACTAGTTACAAAAAGTAGGAATAAAAAGTAACGATAACTAGTTACATCTGCCGTTGAGAGCGCCGTTACTTTTTGCGATATCCATAATACTCCCAACCTCGCCGAGTCGTCGTTCAACATCGTATCCAGCTTTTCATTGAACTGAACACACGGCTGCCTGCAAGTGCAGCATGTGAAAGGCTGTTCAGCTGCGCAGGATTAATTTTCAGACCACATCGCTGCTGAATGACTGATCGTAATTTTGAAAATTCTCTTCTGGTCAAATTAAACAATAGTTTTGTCTAATTCACATGATTCTCGATTTGAAAAGCAGAACAAAAGAGTAGGTGTAACTTTGTAATTGTAATTGTAATTGTAATTGTAATTGTAATTGTAATTGTAATTGTAATTGTAATTGTAATTGTAATTGTAATTGTAACTAGTTACAAAATTTTTAAAGTAACTTTGTAACTGTAACTGTAACTAGTTACTTTTTTTTCATTGTAACTTGTATCGTTAACCAGTTACTTTTCTGATGATGTAACTGTAACTGCAACTATAGTTACAAAAATTATGTAACTATTACAGCACTGCTAACTGTTACACATATAACCTTAATGAATTAAAGTGTCTATAAAGTGAAAAACTATGGGCTGGACTTCCAGTCGTCTCCCGGGCCCGGTATAATTACCTCCCCCGGAAAATACGGCTGGACGCGTGAGCCACAGAACGTGTCTGTGACGTGTTGCATAAATTAATTTCACGATATCAAAAACCATACATCGCTGACTGAAATATAAGTGACTTCCCTAATCCTGTAGGCTGAAAGACAAAAAATCTATCTTGGCCATTCACCAATTTCTCTAGAGCTTCCTTTTGGAAATCTTTTATACAATCAATCTTAAACGTTTCTAAAATACCATCGCATGCCTCACTCATCAGCACTCTATTGATCGCCATTTTGAACTTACGAAGTAATTCATCGGCAATAATCCAAATCATCCTAATAATATATTCCTGCTGAGAATGTGCAGGCACGTTTGTGATTGGAGCAAATCGAGAATGGACAAGCTTCACGAGTCGAGCCGTGATTTCGGGGTGGGGGGGTGAGCTATACCAAGTGAAAAATTCGTTGGCGTGTTTGTTATTTTAATGAACAGGAGAGCATTGTAGGAGCATTCACTGAAAATGTTAAGACTATCTAATGTATATCACGCTATTAATTATCAATTGAAATTTTGCTATGGCTACTTCCTTTTTGGAGAAGATATGGACTTTCGGTAACAATGCTTTATGACGTACACAAATGGGCAATAATGAATTTCAGCATCAATTATCCATCTGCGTACGTCATAAGGCATTGTTACCAAAATGCCCAAATCTCTCCAAAAACGAAGTATAGTCATGGAAAACTTTGATAGTTAAAATTTTCAGTGAATGCTTCTGTCATGCTCCTCTATTCATTAAAACAACAAAAAAGCAAACGGTATTTTTTTCCACTTCAGACACTTGAAAAAACTTTCTCAAATTCATTAATAATTCATGAACCGAAAACGAAGGAAATCAGTACCGAGACGGAGGATATAAATTAAGCCAACTTTCGCCTCGATTTTCTCTTAAAATACTGATTTGTTTAAGCAGCTATATCATACACTCGGAAAAGTGTTTCATCAGGATTCAAAACACCTCGAAATTTGTTCAAAAACCTCGGCTTCGCCTCGGTTTTCAACAAAAGTCTCGGTGTTTGGAAATCCTGATGAAACACTCCTCCTCGTGTATGATGTATAACTTCTCAAATCATTAATAATTCATGAGCTAATTAGCCAATCAGAGAAAAATATTTGGTCATGTGCATGAGATTTGAAACGCCGAAAAGGTCGCGCAAACTGAATTTATAATTAAGAAATCAGATAATAAACGGCACAAACAAAGAACCGTTTATTACCAATTTCTTAATTATAAATTCAACGTGAAACCATTGTATAATCTAATATGCACCAATATCACCAAGTCCCACGCGAATTCAACTATAATAGACGATTGAGAAGCTATTTCATAAACTCGTGTAGTATTTTACCAGGGGTTGCCAACACTCTAGAACAAAAGACACTTGGCCTATTACCTCGTAATTTTCATTGTTCTCTCGTGTTTGTAAAACATTCGAAAACAATAAAAATCACTCGGCTTGCAGCCTCGTGATTTTCATTATTCTCTCATGTTTTACAAACACTCGAGAATGAAAATTACTTGTTTAACGGCGTTTCGATTTTCCTTGTCCTCTCGTGTTTGTAACCCCAGGTAACTTTATTAAACCACGCTAACCCCGTCAACCGAAGCTGATTTCCACAGGGGGCGTGTAAAAAGAATATTGAGCATTACAATACTTCATCAGGAGTTCCTCGCTGAGTGCAAGCATACGAATTCATCTAAAGTCTTTGGTCTATCTTTTTGTTCGCCTTTATGCATTTTTGTACACAAAAGCACGTGCACAAAGCACGGTGCACGGTCACTGAACACATTGTGTTTTAGTATAATGAACGAATTGTCCAATAGCAACGTTTCAGTTCAATCACTCAACCGTGGCATTCAGTGGCGGATTAAGAGGTTTCGGGGCCTGTAAGCTAAATAAAATTCACGGGCCTTTATAACGATATTTTCCGGAAATTTTTTTGAATTTAGAGTCTCAGAAACGCCATTTCCTGCATTCTGAGGCAGTGTGCGATACGGCCCTGATATTCGTATAACAACTAATCTTAATGAAAAATCCATTCTCTGGAAATTACGGGCCTCTTGCAAGCCCGGGCCTGTAGGCTTCAGCCTACTCAGCCTACTGGGTAATCCGCCACTGGTGGTATTTAAATATTAATAAACCTAAAACAAAGGATGTGCACGGCGTAAGGTACGGTTCAACATAAAATCCCAGCTCATTATAGGTGCTTTGAAGTTTGTCGAGATTCCAGACCATATCTCGATTGACTATGGTGTAAGAATTCTCTAATACTTATTTGTCAAAATATAATTTGATTTGGTTTTACAGAAGAGAACATTTCAAGTACGAACCAAGTCCATTGATCCTTACCAGAAAGTGAAATACGAACCGACAGACGAACAATTCAGCTTCCCAATTGACTTGGACTGATGTGGACAGCGCAGACGAAATGAACATCCGTATAGCACGAACATTAAAAGAACACGTGGATAATCCTAATAAGATGTATAACCTAAATGAATGAGCGCCTTAAGTGCTTTTAAAGATATGACATCATGATGTACTGACAAGTATGCATGTTTTGTTCTCTGTTAAAATTCTATAAAAAAATTAAAATTAGCAGATAAATAAATAAATGGGTTAATAATGCAAGTACAGTATAGCTGAATGTTCAGTCAAGTTTGTGATGACAGATCACAATGATCTGAGTTGATTTCTCTTGTTCCATCATAGCCAATATAGAGATGTATCTCCAACAGACATGCCCAAAATGCTAAGGGTGATGGTATATACGTCACGCCTATGCTAAGTTTACCATTAATTCTCAAATATTAATAATTAACCATTAATTCTCAAAAATTAATTATCTGGGGGATATCTTGTCACGATGAGCTCTGTTTTCTGTGCATAAGCTTTACAAAATAAACGAGTCAGACACCACTTGGAATAATTATGGCAATGTGCGTATTGCATAACGCACATGCCGGTTTATTAATTTTGTAATCAATGACATAATTATTAACGTAACAAATTATTAACCAAAGTAATTAATTAACAGTTAGCACAGAAAAAGTGGGGGTAATAAAAACGCCCACAACTAACAGTGAACAACTAATAAACTAATATACAAGTAGAATAACATTGCGCTCAGAAAAACGGGGGGGGAGAGTGGGAAAAACTTGACTTCAAAATAGAGACGACTTTGCGCCACAAAGCGAAGAGCAGAGTGAACCAGATTTGCATTCTGCTATAGATATGTATCACCACTCCCTTCAGTTTTCCTGCACGCATTATTTAAGAAATAAAAAACGTGTCGCGTGCGATTATCGAGTTATAATGCACGACAGATGCGTGTAAAGCACGAGGCGATAGCCGAGTGTTTTACTAGCTTCTCGAGTGCATTATAACTCGATAATCGCACAGCGACTAAGTTTTTTATTTCTTTTATAAAATAATGACTTTAAATTGTCAATAAACCCTAGAAAAGTAAGCAAAAAAAACAGATTACCTGTCTCAGGACGAGTTTGTTACGATTTAGCGCCACGCGTGGCCTCGTACAACATGTCGGCGATTTTAGCGATGAAAATGCACTTAAAGTTGCACTGAAAACATTGTGCTGTGTTAATTACGTGATTAGACATATATCCAAGTAATTTTTGACTTTCGTTGATGATTAAATCCACATAAAATTCATCAAAAACGACAAAATCGTCGCGAAGAATCTCGTGTGCCGCCGTGCCGTTATGGAGTTATAATGCACGCTTGTTTGACTCAATAGCCAATCAGAGTGCGTGTTGCCGTTCATTTACTTCCGGTTATTTTATAAATTCATGTGATTCATGTGATCAGAAAATTACGGGGAAATTACCCATGTGTCCCATATTAAGTTTGTCTATTTATGTATCCTAAGCTCAGGAAGCAATAAAATCTTTATTGGTTTGCCAATAATTCCTTTGATTTACCGGTAAAATACTGCTTCAAATACTTAATTTAAGGGCTGTTCATATGAGGCGGGCTAGCCCGACTGATCTCAATAAAACTGGATGGGGAACGAGACCACTACCCAAGATGGTTGCCACTAAAGTTCATAACTTTCGTTGATTGAAAACAGACAAAAAGAGTTACTTTAAGAAAATTTAAACGAATATAATGAATGACACAAGAAGTACTTAATAAGGTTTAATATGCTAATTTCTTGCATTTGTTTCTATTACTGAGCTGTAAAACATTTAAATTTCGTTGTTTTTCTTCAGTGCCGACAACGAAGAAACTTCACGATAATATAAACTGAAAAACAGACTATAAAATCTACGAAGAATTCAATTCCAAGTCTTAAATTGTACCTTTTATAGCAATCTTAATGCCTTATCAATATCTCGTGTGGTGTACTTTTCATCTTTAGACTGTATTTGTTGTTAAACCGTGAAAACTAAACGAACCGGCATCTGTTGTTTGCTCTACGGCTTTTCCGACTCCCCCGGCACAGAGTACTTAATATTCCTTTCCCCGGATAATCTGACCGAGCTGACGTCAAGACATCCTCGTTCCCAGTGCCTCCTCGGTACACTGGGAAATCGGAGGCCCTGGTCAGATGAAAACGATTGAAGCGTGTGATTGGCTGGACGAAGGCTATTGTTGAAAACAGGAAGTGGGCAAATATATTTTCAACTGTCAAAACAAGGGTGTGAATAGAGTTGAACATTATCGCTCAGATAACACCAAAAAAGTCTACAAATATGAAATAAAGCCAACAAAGTAGGATTCATAAAGCGAGTCGGAACTGCGATTAGTTTCATCATTTAACTCTCAAAATCGAACAATTTTAGACGTAGCGTGACTCGGTGACTCATTCGTCGGCGACGGCAAATTATGTTCGTAAACAACCTACCTTTGAATAGCATTTCGGTAAGAAAAATTGTGCTATTTTGTCTAGCGGGAAGAACAGTAAACACCAAACCTTTCGGACGTCATAATAAAGCAGCTTTTCTTCAAATATCTGAGTGTATCTTGTTAATTGTTTCGTTATATTATGTGCATGCTCTCACCCAGGGCGATGTGATGTATTCAGTGACCCAATGTCCTAGAATCTAGGACATCCGGTTTTCATCTGACCAGGGCCTCCGATTTCCCAGTGTACCGAGGAGGCGCTGGGAACGAGGATGACGTCAAGATTGCTTATGCGTCAACTTTGGGATTGGGAACAAGTTTATGTTCCACTACGTAAGATGGCGGCGACTGGCACGAAATGTTTGACTGCTGGCCATAGGGAATGGCCTATCTAGTTTATATAGAGATCAGTGGCTAGCCCGGTTACCTGGCTGATTTTAAGCCACGAAAATCTTTCTATGACTTCAAAAAAGAATTAGAATACCCCGTGTGCTATACTTACAGAAAAACGAAGGCAATCCTGCTTCGTTATTATATAATTCTGCTTTCCTCAAATAGTCGTAATAGGATTTTCGTGACTTAATTAACAGGCCGCCTCATATGACCAGGCCCTATTAAGGCGGTTTTCCACTAGGCGACATTTGTCGACCGACTCGACATTTTTCTTTTGTCTTGGCTAATTAGTTCCACTCGAGAGCTTGCGAGACAAAAGAAAATGTCGCGTCGCGCGACATTTTTCGCCTAGTGGAAAATCGCCTTAAGTGTTTCTTCGTCAAACACTAGTGTTTAATTTTTGTTAATTAAACAAAAACCACCAAACAATTGCAGGTTATGTTTATATTACTCCAACAACGCTGGTTAATTGGCTCATTGTCTTTCGTATGAGCAGAGCAGCTTTAAAAACTCGTTCCGCGTGCAAAGATTCATTGCTTTCGAGTGTTTCGGTATTGCATGATCAAACACGTAGACTACGAGTTTTTGAACTTAGTTAAATTCTACAAAACCTTCCTCTTATTATTTTACAGTATTAAATTACATTTCACACAGTGACATATAGCCAATGTAATTTTACAATAAACAATCTTTGTTATCATTTCATAATACTGAACAACGAAATTACGTCCACATAATTTCACAATAAACATGTTTTGTTGTCATCGTTTTAAAGTACGGAATTATATTTCAGACAGTGACATATAGTCAATATAATTTTACAAAAATAATCTTTGTTATCATTTTACAATACTGAATTACAAACATTTCATACAACGAAATTATACGCCAATATAATTTAAGAATAAACATGTTTTGTTGTTATCATTTTACAATACTGATTCGCGCGCTCTGATTGGCTTAGCGAGCGGTCCGTATCACACGATACGGACCCCGATATGGACCGCTGCGGATTTCAAAACAAAAACAAAAATTTTTTTTAATATTTCGTATACTCGACGCTTTTCACTACTTTAGACTACAATAGAATGCCAGTAAAAACAAAGTAAGATGGTTTATCCAAATGGTTTTGACAACTTCATGTGAAAACAGCGAATTTTAAAAGAAATGCTGGAAAAACTGTGACAAAAAAAATTTACGAGCGACATCTATAAAGTTTTCAAGTATTATTGCTCAACGACGTATGAAAACTGTTTAAAACGGTAGGCAAAACATATACATGAACTTGTGAACATAGTATTTTGAATCACTAAATGAAACTATATAGACTATATATAAAAACAAAAGGTACGCTATGCGTACATGTATCTGCGCCAAATCTTGTAATAAGATCTTAAACGATCTTACAACATCTTATAAGATTTTAGCGACATCTAATAAGATAACAAACGTATTGGGATATATCTTCACTGCAGTTGAGCCGGATACCGCGTGTTTAAAGTATACCCCTGCATCGTCTGTAGGTTTGTGCCATTCACGAAACAGTCTACAGTTAGATAGAGCGTTAAATTCTGTACAACATATGTGAATTAGAGAACATGGTATAGAATAACAACGGAGAAAAGGCTATTTGAACTGACATGAGCGCAAATATCAAATTGCATTATTACGCTATTTACTTGATGGCGTCATAGTCAATCGAGATATGGTCTGGAAACTCGGCAAACTTCAAAGCGCCTATAATGAGCTGTGATTTTATGTTGAACAGTACCTTACACCGTGCACATCCTTTGTTTTAGGTTTATTAATATTTAAATAGCACGGTTGAGTGATTGAACTGAAACGTTGCTATTGGACAATTCGTTCATTATACTAAAATACAATGTGTTCAGTGACCGTACACCGTGCACAAAAATGCATAAAAGCGAACAAAAAGATAAACCAAAGACTTTAGCTGAGTTTCCAGACCATATCTCGATTGACTATGATGGCGTACGGGCGAACGTGGTCATATTTAAAGTAAATCAATCGTCTGTACGTTTGTGCTATTTGGGAAACTTGTACGGTTAGATAGAGCGTTAAATTCTGTACAACAATGAACATATGTGAATTAGAGAACATGGTATAGAATAACAAACGGCGAAAAGTCTATTTGAACTGACATGAGCGCAAATATCAAATTGCATTATTACGCTATTTACTTGGCGTACGGTCGAACGCGGTCATATTTAAAGTAAATCAATCGTCTGTAGGTTTGTGCCATTTGGGAAACTTGCACGGTTAGATAGAGCGTTAAATTCTGTACAACATATGTGAATTAGAAAAATCGTATAGAATTGCAACAGAGAAAAATATATTTGAACTGAGATGAGCGCAAATATCAAATTGAATTATTACGCTATTTACTTGGCGTACGGTCGAACGCGGTCATATTTAAAGTAAATCAATCGTCTGTAGGTTTGTGCCATTTGGGAAACTTGTACGGTTCGATAGAGCGTTAAATTCTGTACAACATATGTGAATTAGAGAACATGGTATAGAATAACAACGGAGAAAAGGCTATTTGAACAGACATGAGCGCAAATATCAAATTGCATTATTACGCTATTTACTTGGCGTACGGTCAAACGCAATCATTTTAAAGTATCCCTGAAGCATACTACTCCAATCATACAGCATTGCAATTGACTTTCTTCGAAAATAATGTTGTTCTTCGTCTCACTCCGTAGTTCATACAACATGGCGAGGAAATATAAACAGTCACACTACTGCACACATTACAGGTCAGCGGTTACACCAAAAAGTTAACACACAAACAAACAAACACACAAACACACAACACGATAGCAATATATCTGCGCGTTGCGTAGATACAAAAACATACCACGAGAAGACAGAAAAGCTGAAACCTTTTGATACTAAACTGTCTTTCTTCTGTTGTTCAACTATACTTAACAAAACCGCTACAAGTCTTCACCTTTCAGTCAAATATTTTCCACATGCCAACCTCATCGTGCCATATGTCTTTGAAAAAAAGTTACAAATGACTTAGAACAAGCATTTTCGTCTTCAAACTCGAACAACACACTTTCAATTTCCATGGAGTCAGTCGAGTATTCAAAGCGACTTTCCAAGCGAACAGCCATAAACGAGCAAGCGACGAAGAAGAACGACGAAGAATCTTTATCAACTAAACTTTAAAAACACTTGGACTGCATTCTAAATTCCCTTCGTAACTGGATCTTCACGTTTTGACGGTTTTTCACCACAATAAAAAGGTTCCAAGCTTCCGTTGTTTACTGTCGAACGATAAACTTTGGACTTTTTAATATCACGTGAACGTCATCTCGATTACGTAACTTTATTCAATTATGTTAATTTACTAATTATGTAAATTATAAATTTTACGATTAGCAAAAAAATAAATACGTTATTTACCGTTTTGGTCGGTCCGTATAGAAAAATATTTGCCCTCGGTCTCAAAAATGTCCCTCGGCCTGCGGCCTCGGGCAAATATTTTTCTATACGGACCTCCCAGCCGGTAAATAACATATATATATTTCACACAACGAAATTACGTCAATATAATTTTAAAACAAACATGTTTCGTTCTTATAATACGGGATTATATTTCACACAACGACATAAAGCCAATATAATCATATAATTTTACAATAAATAATCTTTGTTATCATTTTACAATACTGAATTACATTTCACACAACAAAATTACGTCAATATAATTTTACAATAAACATGTTTTGTTGTTATCGTTTTAAAGTACGGAATTATATTTCACACAATGACATAAAGTCAATATCATTTTACAATAAACAATCTTTGTTATCATTTTACAATACTGAATTACATACATTTCACACAACGAAATTACGTCAATATAATTTAACAACTAGAAGTTACTATCGCAAGTGAAGTGCTGCCTCAAATGTGACAACAACCTTTAGCCTACTCCACAGGCAACTCTGCACTTTGTGGCTATTATGTGACACCACCTTGCCCACTCCAGCCAAGATTGCTCACTCCACCCGAGATTGCCCACTCCACCCAAGATTGCCCACTCCACCCAAGTTTTTCTCACCTCTTCACCATAAGAGCCCACATATTTGCTTGCGAATGAGGTTGGAAAGTCCAAAAATTTAATTTTTATTACAATAGACAGAGTATTAACACATTTCTTCTATATTATATAATTATTAACTAACTACAAGTTAGTATAACTTATCACTTGACATGATATGGCAAGGGTTTTGACAGGATGTACACATAATTTATAATATACAAATATTAAATAATCATGCCTCTTGCTCTAATGCTGTGGCAAGACTGTCAATGCAATTCTAAGTGCTTAATAGTTTTGACAAATATAGAGCTTTAATAAAATTTTACAGCAATCTACCATCGAGCCCATCAAATTATTTTTCAGAATTTGTATAAGTCAAAACACACACACGCAGATCAGAATGTTGTTCATGAACCCACACCAATATACATCCAAAAACAGAAGAAAACAACCGTGAAATCTCCCACAAAGAAACACAGCTGTCAGTTATAGAAACTGATGTCTTACCTCGACGAGATAAACTCTCCTCGCTGAAATTGTACGACAGTTCACAAGTGTGTTGATCAGAGGATGACAACAGTTGAGTATTACCAGTTCACAAGTGTGTTGATCAGAGGATGACAACAGTTGAGTATTACCAACTAGCACAGCTTGTATAGCAAAGAACTAACAATTATTAGTTGGTAAGTTGTTCAGCGATAGTAATCCCTCACGAGGAATGAGATCATTGTTAAAAGCATTCAAGTACATGTTGTCTCCTTGTACTTGGACATTGCCTATTAAAAACATTGTCGATGGTTGTCGAATTAAACAGCACTGATAAACTCATGAAAGAGCACTGCTTTCCTCGAGACTGGGCACTGAAACATTCATCTTCCACGAGAAAGTAACAAAAATCGCGCAGAAATCACGTACAACGCGTGGGACTACGTCATAAAACTGGATGGACAAACATCCAAACATATCAGAGGTGGTTGGACAAGTACCACGTGAATATCTCGACCAATGAAATGGCTTATTTTCTCAATCGTTTGATCGGCTGAAAATTTTGCATTGGACTTAGAATACCGAATATTACGCTATTGTCATTCATTTTTTTCTTTAAAAAAGCAGCGATATCGTTTGATATATTGTTGGACTATCCATATCTGCAGGATTTTGCAAGGTAAATGTATTTTTCTACTTTATTTTGATGGTTTATGTAGGTCGCGTCGCCCTAAGCGAAGACCCGACTTCCGGTTTGTCAACAATATTCAAAGCAAAAAATCTCGAATTCCCATGGTTCGAATTCTCTAATTTTTGCGTAATAAGTTGAACGAATGTCTAATCTTGGATTCTATCCAGACGACCCCCGGTGACCTCTCAACCGTTTTCGAGATATTCGCCTTTGAATCGACCATGGTATTTCGGCATTTGCTAAGATGGCGCCTAATAAATTTAAGAGGGCCTTTACAGGCTATTTCGCCACTAAAGCCTTGTTTTTTTCTCAAGAATTTTGGAAGTTTCCTAATATTTCGAGCTTTATTCTTTAGAGTAAGTGTAGAATGAGTGGTGGACAATTATTAAAGAGTAAAATTTGGTATTTGTCTGTTTTTATGGTGCAAAACGCTTGACCTCGCTGTATTAAAACACCATCATGCTGGAAAAATATGTACATATCAGGCCTACATATATTCTGTAAATATTATTGCAGAATGTACTGAACTTTCTTAAAGATCTGCTATATATGTATACAGGCCTGATATGTATAGATATTTTTTTATATATTAAATAACATTGTGTTCCATGGCAGCATATGATTATTAAAATTGATGTGTCGGTAATTATTTGTAGTTTATTGTTGTTGGTTATTGTTATTGTGAATAATATATTATAGTTGTAGTATTAATTTTTTTTTTGCTAATTTGTTATAATTTGTTGTTGTTGTTGTTGTTGTTCGTATTGTTTTTTAGTATACAAATATTTATTATAGGACTTTAGCCAAGTGTGTGTGTGTGTGTGGGGGGGGGGGGGGGGGGGGGCATGTGCCCTTGTGTCCACCCCTTGATTTGTACACCCATGAAGTGAATACAATAGTTGGGCATTGGCTATACAGTCAACTTTAAGACATGAAAGGGTTAATAATTCCATCTCACTTCCTATTTTTTACAGGAAGTGAAGAGATACAGCACAGATGTCAGTGTTGGAATAACTTGCCTGGGCACAAGCACCAATCTGAACAGGATTTTTATGATTATAAATTGATGGATGCTCTTTTGCCAAATAACATTCAAATATGTAGTTTAATATTTTGCATGTTATCAGTTGTATAATTACATAACAATGCATAATTGTGGATATAACTAATAAAATTTTAACAGAGGTATTATCTCACATAGTATACAATTCAAATGCTGTATCTCAAAGCCTAATTAAGTGCCTGGATATTATTCATCCCTTTGCCTTTGAGTGCTACTGCACGTACATACTGATAGACAGTGAACTCTGTCTAAGACAGACACCCTTGGGCTGGACTTTGTCTGTCTTATAGTTTGATTACCCATTCACTTTTCTGATGCCCTCTCTAAAGTTGATGTTTTCTTGGCAGGGGGGGGGGGGTGGTGCTTGACTGCAAAAATGTAAGATCAATATTGAGCAACATTTTAATTTTATTCAAGTTCCTTATTTACATATATATTTAGGATACAGGAAATACTATACACTTTATTTGATAAAATAGGAATATTTGAACATTTGGCCAGTTATATACCAAGTTTATCAATAGATTCTGGAGGCAATTCAATAAATTATCTCGATTTTGGATTTTGAATTCACCTTAATACAAAGAAAAATACAGATAGTTATTGAATGATAAATTTTAGGCTAGCTTTATTCACAATTTTATAAAATTTGGGATACAAGTAAGCTAAAGTATGAAGGAAGAGGGAAATCATAAACCACTAAACAACAAATAATGTTGATTTCTCAAATCTCACCTCACGCTTTTCTCCAGTTGTAACGAATCACACGTTGCACCACACAACCAAATCATCCATTGTAAATATCTAAATTCATTTCTGATTTGGTCCATTATTTGTAACATAAAATGCGTCGAATCCGAAGGATTGAGTAGTCCTTGAAAACTATCTTGAATGCCCATCCGCCATTGTCATGAATATACGCCAAATAAAGCACAATCTGATCAATGATCGTCACGGATTGTTCTCGTATTTTCCTGCCCATCAGATTTATAAATTCTGGATCAACTGTGACGAGTTTTCAACAGTTTTTGTGCATCTCATCCACAGAGGAGAGTTCATTCCTCGTCTATGGAAAGCCATAGCTGTCTTAAGTGGTCAAACTTCATTTCATTCGGTGCTTTTGTCATTATACGCGGTGCTTTCAACATTATACGCGGTTCTTTCAACATTATACGCGGTTCTTTCAACATTATACGCGGTGCTTCGAACATTATACGCGGTGCTTCGAACATTATACGCGGTGCCTTCAACATTATACGCGGTGCTTCGAACATTATACGCGGTGCTTACGGACATTATACGCGGTGCTTCGAACATTATACGCGGTGCCTTCAACATTATACGCGGTGCCTTCAACATTATACGCGGTGCCTTCAACATTATACGCGGTGCTTCCAACATTATACGCGGTGCTTCCAACATTATACGCGGTTCTTTCAACATTATACGCGGTGCTTCGAACATTATACGCGGTGCTTCGAACATTATACGCGGTGCCTTCAACATTATACGCGGTGCTTCGAACATTATACGCGGTGCTTCGGACATTATACGCGGTGCTTCGAACATTATACGCGGTGCTTCGAACATTATACGCGGTGCTTCGAACATTATACGCGGTGCTTCGAACATTATACGCGGTGCTTGCAATTGTAGCATTATATTCGGTGAGCCAGTATTTTTGGTCAGCGTTTTGTAAGAGCTACCGGATGTACTTCATGTTTTCAAATACATATCAAGGTGTGATGACGTGTCATTTCCTACCTCGAAATTTGCAAGTTTGGCGTTCAGCGAATCGTTTAGCGTTTTCTGGGCTTTAGGCAGTGTTTTCTTTTTAAAATGGAGCAAATACTGCAATCGATAGACATGGGAACTTTGCTTGGCCGTTTCCAAGCTCAAAGAATGGAACCGGCGACCGTTGTAGCGGCATCAGATCAAGAATTGGTTCGTCTCGGTGTGAGCACAATCGGAGAGCGTATTCGCCTACGTGATGCTTCTAAGAAGAAATTGGAGGAAAATACTCCTTCTACAAGCCAAACCGCTGCTGTTCGTCAAGAGCGTCTTTCCATTTTTAACCCGCGAAGGCATAACAGCCATATTATTAATATGTAATAATATGTAATAATATGTAATATGTAATATATAATATGTAATGTATAATATGTAATGTATAATATGTAATATATAATATGTAATATGTAATATGTAATATGTAATATGTAATATGTAATATGTAATATGTAATATGTAATATGTAATATGTAATATGTAATGTATAATATGTAATGTATAATATGTAATGTATAATATGTAATATGTAATGTGTAATATGTAATATGTAATATGTAATATGTAATATAACACTCAGAGACTGCAGCATACCTCCCCCTGACGGGTATTCTAATCCACCAATTTTACTTTTAAATATACTTACAAGCAAGTCTTTCTATATAAAATCCAAGAACCGACTGTTCAAAAGTCAACATTAAATATTCTGTGCTGAAAACACCGGGATGCATTCCGATCACGGACTGATTAACTGATTTCATTAGCCCTTCTTTCACTCATGGTTTGAATTTGGCCATTTTGATTATTTCCAAAGAATTTTCCGAAGACCTTTCCGAGGGGAGGGACACACGAACGATAGGGAAGCCTCACCCTATGTTATTAAGTGCCGAGCTTCTGCCCCAGTCCACAGCCCAGTCCATCCAGCGTGGTCTAGTTCGTTAACAAAATGGCGTCCGAAATGGCGTTCGTTTTACAAAAGCTAAAGCTAGATAATTTTATAGAAAGATTTGATACGGAAAACATAACTCCAGAATTAGTGGGAAAGCTTTCTCTAAATGAGTTTAAAGAATTAGGCGTACAAAATCGTAGTGATATTATGGCATTACGACTGGAGTGTACGAAATATGGATCGGACTAGCAAACCGCACATAACTCAAGAGTTTCCTCACTGCAGCGAAGGACTGGTGAAGAAGATCCTGTTTAGCAAAAACATAAAAGTTCAACGTTGGCGGTTGCGTGAGAGCCAGCATAGGGTTGGTGATGAAGGCATTGCCAAAAGAAGAAGAGGGAGGTTGCAGAGAAGAGTCTATCATGTCCAAGGACCAAACCGGCGTCCACGGATGGCCCTTTGCCGACCGCTTACTCGCGCTACTCAAGTTTCTCGCTGACGCACGTGCTTGATTGCGGCTGTTATGCCTTCGTGGGTTAAAAATGGAAAGACGCTCTTGACGAACAGCAGCGGTTTGGCTTGTAGAAGGAGTATTTTCCTCCAATTTCTTCTTAGAAGCATCACGTAGGCGAATACGCTCTCCGATTGTGCTCACACCGAGACGAACCAATTCTTGATCTGATGATGCTACAACGGTCGCCGGTTCCATTCTTTGAGCTTGGAAACGGCCAAGCAAAGTTCCCATGTCTATCGATTGCAGTATTTGCTCCATTTTAAAAAGAAAACACTGCCTAAAGCCCAGAAAACGCTAAACGATTCGCTGAACGCTAAACTTGCAAATTTCGAGGTAGGAAATGACACGTCATCACACCTTGATATGTATTTGAAAACATGAAGTACATCCGGTAGCTCTTCCAAAACGCTGACCAAAAATACTGGCTCACCGAATATAATGATGCTACAATTGCAAGCACCGCGTATAATGTTCGAAGCACCGCGTATAATGTTCGAAGCACCGCGTATAATGTTCGAAGCACCGCGTATAATGTTGAAGGCACCGCGTATAATGTTCGAAGCACCGCGTATAATGTTCGAAGCACCGCGTATAATGTCCGAAGCACCGCGTATAATGTTCGAAGCACCGCGTATAATGTTGAAGGCACCGCGTATAATGTTCGAAGCACCGCGTATAATGTTGGAAGCACCGCGTATAATGTTGAAAGAACCACGTATAATGTTGGAAGCACCGCGTATAATGTTGGAAGCACCGCGTATAATGTTCGAAGCACCGCGTATAATGCTCGAAGCACCGCGTATAATGTTGAAAGAACCGCGTATAATGTTCGAAGCACCGCGTATAATGTTGGAAGCACCGCGTATAATGTTGAAGGCACCGCGTATAATGCTCGAAGCACCGCGTATAATGTTGAAAGCACCGCGTATAATGTTGAAAGCACCGCGTATAATGACAAAAGCACCGAATGAAATGAAGTTTGACCACTTAAGACAGCTATGGCTTTCCATACTCGTCTGCGGTCAGATGCAAAATGAATCGATTTTAGCGTTAGGACCATGATGCTTTGCGTGACTTGTCCAACCTCCTCTGCAAACATATATACATCCCATGAGCGAGCTGCCGTCTGCTTTACATAATTCGGCGAAGAGGTCTGGACGCAAGACACAGTGACCCAAGACCGAAGTCAAGATTAGTGTGCTGCCTCCCTGAGGCAGCAATAAACACTTTTTTTGATATCATTTTACAGGACTGAAGTATATATTTCACACAATGACATATAGTCAATGTGATTTTTCAACAACAATCTTTGTTATCATTTTACAATACTGAATAGCATTTCACACAACGAAATTACGTCAATATAATTTTAGAATAAACATGTTTTGTTCTTATAGTACGGGATTATATTTCACACAACGACATAAAATCAATATAATTTTACAATAAATAATCTTCGTTATCATTTTACAATACTGAATTGCAAACATTTCACTCAACGAAATTACATCAATATAACTTAACAATAAACATGTTTTGTTGATATCATTTTACAATACTGAATTATATTTCACACAATGACATATAGCCAATATAATTTTACAATAAAAAAACAATCTTTGTTATCATTTTACAATACTGAATTACATTTCACACAACGAAATTACGTCAATATAATTTTAGAATAAACATGTTTCGTTCTTATAGTACGGAATTATATTTCACACAACGACATAAAGTCAATATAATCATATCATTTTACAATAAATAATCTTTGATATGAATTACAAACATTTCACTCAACGAAATTACGTCAATATAATTTAGCGAGAAACATGTTTTGTTGACATCATTTTACAATACAGGAATTAAATATAATTTTAATTTTACAATATAATCAATATAATCAATATAATTTTACAATAAACAACCTTTGTTATCATTTCACAATACTGAATTACATTTCACACAACGAAATTAAATACAATTTTACAATAAATATTTTTTGTTGATATCAATTTACAACACTGAATTGCATTTCATACGATGACATACATCCAAATGAATATAAGTTCCCTAAAAAATTTCCTAAATTCTGCAAAGAAGCTCGTCCACACCCCGTACAAAAAACCCGACAAGCTAAAACAATTGTTTCGGTATGAACCTAAGCATAAACAACTACGTTATAAGGATTTTTGGTGAAGGAAAATTCGAGTGCAGAATATATACATTTTAAGACCAAACCGGGACCAGTTGCGAAAAATGCAATCACACAGGCCTTCCGGCAGGAATTGAACCCACGACCTTGCGATTCTAGTGTAATGCTCTGACCATTGAGCCACGGAGGGCGTTGCCGAGAGCATGATCGCAAGTTCTGTATATAATCCCCGAGCCGGGCGATGGGCCGAAGGCACGGAGCCCGGTGAGGGTGCTAATCTCGACACGCGTGGAGTACACGCGAAATTACACGCAAGTGGGAAAGAAATTCTGCGAGATGTTTATATATATATATATATATATATATGTCAACAAATCCGCAACTTTCGCAGTTCGGAATTCGAATAGCAGGGTTACACCGAAAACGACACTGTGTCCTGAAACTGGCCGAAGCCTGTAAATAAATCTGCTCTGGTGTATTCTACTTAACTCGAGGGAGAACGATGAAGAAATCAGTTTGAAACAAACGGCTTTTTAGATATTGAAGAGAACTGAATCACGCCTGGTCACGGAGAAACCGAAAGAAACCGAACGAGAAAAACAATGTGAATTCTGAAAAGGGTATAGACTGAATTGGCAGTGTTTGTGGTGACAAAAGCAGAAGAAAGTTTAACGGTAGGAGATTCATATTTACCAGTTTAGCTAAGTCTTGAAAAAGAAAATCATGCAATATATAAAATAATATTCTTGTCTACAGTTGTCTTTGGACGCTAGGACGTGGCCTTGTGTCTTTTCTTGGCCACTATTATCTATTTTGAATGAACATTTGTTATTTGGTTCATCTCGTTGTTAGGACTATAGTCTTAGGACTATAATCTTAGTCTTAGGACTATAGTCTTAGGACTATAATCTTAGTATTAGGACTATACTCTTAGGACAATAATCTTAGTCTTAGGACTATAGTCTTAGTCTTAGGACTATAGCCTTTGGACTATAGTCTTATAAATTTAGTCTTAGGACTATAGTCTTATAAATTTAGTCTTAGGACTATAGTCTTATAAATTTAGTCTTAGACTATAGTCTTATAAATTTAGTCTTAGGACTATAGTCTTATAAATTTAGTCTTAGGACTATAGTCTTATAAATTTAGTCTCACAACTACAGTCTTAGACTTAGGACTATAGTCTTAGTTTAGGGCTATAGTTTCTTTTCTTATGTTGACATTCTATGCTCTTTCGGTGTGTCAATACTTAATACTACAGTACATGACTACAGCCGGGTGAACTTTGCCAATGAATTTTCTTTGAAGTTATACTGGTTTGTTTCTCTCTTTCTATTCAAAATTTTTCAGGCTGTTAATTTTATTATTACAGAGACTAAATATAAAAACTATAATACAGGTAGACTTAAATACAAAAAAAACCCAACCAAAACCAGAAAGTGTGTGTGTGGTGGTGGGGGTGGTTTACAAAAATGTATATATTAAAAGTGGGCGAGGGGTTGTTGCGATCATGTATTTCTAGTAAGGTGGTAATGCCAGGAGAGAATTGGGTATATTATAAGTAATATTGGGCATTTTACTCGATTACATGGCATGTTCTAAGGATTTTGGGTGAAGGAAAATTCGAGTGTAGAATATATACATTTTAAGACCAATTAAGACCAATTTATTACTTATAATATACGCAATTCTCTCCTGGCATTACCACCTTATTATATACAGAACTCGCGATCAAGCTCTCGGCAACGCCTTCCGTGGCTCAGTGGTCAGAGCATTGCACTAGAATCGCAAGGTCGTGGGTTCAATTCCTGCCAGAAGGCATGTGTGGTTGCATTTTTCGCAACTGGTCCCGGTTTGGTCTTAAAATGTATATATTCTACACTCGAATTTTCCTTCACCCAAAATCCTTAGGACATGCTATGTAATCGAGTGAAATGCCCAATATTACTCATAAACAACTACGACAGATTTTTTGTAGCCACTGACATTTGATTGTCATCCCTAATAATGTTAAAAGCACCGTGCCGTACCTGCTGACACGCGGAACTCAAAAGAAAATATGAGTAATAATAACGAAATACAAAACAGTGACAACAATAAAGTAAGAATGAGAATTATATTTTATTTAAAGCAATGCAATCACTAATGCAATGCTGTCAGTAAAATTAAATTGTATCACGCGTACGGTCACTATTCATTATAAAAATATATGATATTATAAAATAACGTTTAATGTTTTTACTGAAAAAAAATTAAGAACTAAATGAAGTTAAAGCTACCGACCGTGACAATTGACATTTAAAAACAATGTTGTAAAAAATAACCCTTGAACTATTTTAGTCAGAAAATTTTCTCTTTCTAGGCAAGAATTGAATATGAAAATTTCTGATAACCAATTTCTGATGCTCCAACCATTGAGCTACTTGGACTCAGATGACAAAGCAATGAATTAAAATTTGTACAACTCGCAACTTTCTGATTACCAGTGAGATGATCTAACTATTGAGCTACTACGACTCAGAAGGTGAATTAGGCAAAGATTACACATGTGTACAACTCGTAACCTTCTGATCACCAGTAAGATGCTCTAACCATTGAGCTACTGAGACTCAGATGGAAAAGCAAAGGTTACATAGAGAAACGTGAGGGCATTTGCTCAAAACGTTAGACTCCTACGTTCTCTGTTTTGGCAGTATATCTAACCTTACTATATATTTCGATTGTTGTTTCAACACTGCCTACGCAGCACGCTACATTAATTTCGAAAAGGTTACATATGTCTACAACTCGTACATCTGAGTTCCAGTAGCTCAATAACTAGACGGTGACTATAGCTTCGGTTCTCGCCCAGCTGGGACTCAAAAATATTTCTGAGTAAAATACTCAACAAGCTGCTACACAATACAAATCAAATAAGTTTAAACAAGCGAAAACCTTCACATTCAACAACAAACGACGTCAAATTACATGCATGAATAAATAGATTTGTTCACTTGGATCACAGTTTATTCTTGGTATGAAACCGTTTCAAAACACTGCGTGCAAAAATTCCCCATGGATTTTGGTCACTGGTGTCATAATTGTTGTTGTTCTTAGTCAATGTATCTCTTTTCTAAAAGAGAAATTAATTTTACTTATTAGCTTCGCCAAAAATGGACGAAATCGATATTCACAGTAGTAATGAATATTATTGCCCAGCAGTATTAAAGGGGCAGTAAAATGGAAAATTTTCTATTCAATTTTGATTTCATCTAGAGGTACTTATCTAGAGGTACTTCTCGCATGAGAAAGTATTGCGTTCTTATTAAATCAATATCTCACCATATTCCAAAGATACCCAGGTTTTTGTAACATGCAAATTATGCTTTACTGACGATGTCATCTGCTCCACACAAATCAAACAAACTTCGCCAAATGAGGGTTATCGCCTACCTATACTAAGAAGGCTTTGTTGGTTTAGACATAGTCAATCCAGATATGGTCTAGAAACTCGGCAAACTTCAAAGCGCCTATAATGAGCTGTGATTTTATGTTGAACCGTACCTTACACCGTGCACATCCTTTGTTTTAAGTTTATTAATATTTAAATAGCACGGTTGAGTGATTGAACTGAAACGTTGCTATTGGACAATTCATTCATTATGCTAAAATACAATGTGTTTGGTGACTGTGCACCGTGCACAAAAATGCATAAAGGCGAACAAAAAGATAGAGCAAAGACTTGAGCTGAGTTTCCAGACCATATCTCGATTGACTATGGTTTAGACAACCTAACCCAACACCTTCCCCTAACTCTAATCAGTAATTTCATGGGAACGAATTGATAATCGACAATGTGATTGGTTACTTATAGCCAATCAAAAAACTCGTTCATATTAGGTAGATCTTTACTGCCAAATGAGGAATATATCAGGCGACAATAACTGCGTACATGCCAATGTACCATCCGTGTTAGAATAGCTTCAACATATACCTTTACGGAATTAGTGGAGTGGATGACGTTATAAGGTAACTTATTTGCATTTTTTTTAAACCAGTATATCTTTGGAACAAGATGAGAAATTGAGCAAGCGAAGAGGCTATTCTTCTTTATTTTAAAAACACTCAAGCTGAGAATATAAATCACGATAATTATTAACTTACCCCAATACAGATTGGAGATGATCCTCCACAAACGCCTCTTTGCTCTGTCTTGGCGACAAACAAAGTTAGAACAAAAACCATCAAAAAGACACGAACAGATGTCATTTCTACAACAATAAAAGAAAATTTTAGGTCAATTTTAAAATATTAAAAAGTAACACCATAATTTAAAGTGTCTATGAAATGAAAAATTCGTTGGCATTTTTGTTGTTTTATTGTACAGAGGAGCATGACAGGAGCACTCACTGAACATTTCAAGAGAATCTGATGCGTAGTTTTCGCGCTATTCTCAAAGTTTGCCATGGCTAGTTCGTTCTTGGAGAAAAATTAGGCATTCGGTAACAATGCTTATGACGTACGCAAATGGACAACTACGCATAAGAACAATAGATTTCACTATTAATGATCCATCTGTGTACGTCATAAGGCATTGTTACCAAGAAACCCAAATTTCCCCAAAACAAACTATCCACGGCAAATTTTGAGAGTTGATAGCGCGAAAACTACGCATCAGATTCTCTTGAAATTTTCAGTGAGTGCTCCTGTCATGCTCCTCTGTACAATAAAACAACAAAAATGCCAACGAATTTTTCATTTCATAGACACTTTAAAGAATTTTAAAAAACGAAAATAAAGTGTCTCTTATTTGAAAGAACACTTAAAATGACAATGTGATTTTCGTTTCTATAGCTTGCTTCGTTTTTGAGATATTTCAGTTTGTTCAGTTGACAATTTGATATGCAAGTTAAACATCTTGACGTCACACGTAAATAATGAGTTATCGGAGAAGGTTATATATCTTTGTTATTATGTATAGGTAATAGCATGGTTTCGAGTGCAATTTGGAAAAAACATGCACAAGTGAGTTTTTCAAGGACTATCAAAATTGCACGAGTCCGAAGCACGAGTGCGTATTTTATTCAACTTGCGCGAGAAATCATGCTATTACTTATTAATAATATACATGAAAAGATTTATCATAAAGAGAATCTTTCTAATCAAAATGCTTTGTTCAAATAGCATACATGGAAAAAAAATTAACAGGAAGAGCTTTTTTTCTAGTAAAAAATGATTTTTGTGCAAATTTAAAAAAATACAAAATTTGCCCTGTATTTCATTTTTCTGCACTGAATTACACTAAAATTGCACTCCTCTCAGCCAATCAAAATTGAGAAATTTTTTCATGTATATTATTACAAATGTAATCACTTGAAATTCGACATGTTTGGTGTTGTGGGAGAAACACAACCTGAACCACATGCTTTATCCGAATTAATTTGGTTTGAAAATAGCAACGATATAATAATATATCGTTGTTATATTTTCAAACCAAATTAATTCGAAGATTCCATAGAGTAATATTACATGACCGGCGTGCAGAGATGCAAATTTTATCTTCAAGTGTTGTTAGGAAACTAATAGTCATGTAGGGTGTTTTTAGGCTTTTGATTGGTTAAATCGCATTCACTCAGTTTGCAACATGGTTGAAACCCAGTTGTGATGTCACGAATGGCGTGAGTAGGTTTGTTTTTCTGAGGTTTTTAAGTGAACTTTTCTTCAAATTCTTCATTGTTGACGTTTCAAATTATTTTATCGCCTTACAAACCTGCCTAAGCCACAATCGAGTGTTCGAAGTAAACGTTGTTGATCTTTGTTTTGATGTTTTCTGTGTTGTTTCAAGAAACTGGCGTCCCAAAATAATACTTTGTTTTGCCCGGAATTTGGGATACATATTTTAACTATAGTAAACCTCGATATTTTCTTTTAAAATAAATAAGAATAGCCGGGCATTTTATCGTATATTGTGGCTTTGTCGTATTTACAGGCAGTTCGATTTTATTTTCATTTTAAGTTGTATTAATCCTAAATTTAGAATATTACTAGGGGTTTTTAAGCTTGTCAATTTCAGGTTGTTATGCTCACGCCATCAAGTTTCCTATCCAGTCTTTTTACGTATACTATCCATGGTAATATATTTTCAAGGAGTAATTTTAACTCCCCCTTTACTCCATTTTAGGGGGCTAAAATGTTTTTGGCATATTTGAACTCCATTTTCGGAGGTAAAGTAACTCCTTTAGGGAAGTATATTGTTGGGGAGTTATTTTAACTCCCACTTTAAGAGTAAATTTTTTTCTCCATATTTTGACTTTATAAAGTATAAAGAATGACAGACAAATTCGGCAAGAAAATATGCGCATTTTGGCCTAAGGTCATATACTGCATACAGTGTACTTTGCAAATTTACATTCATCTACATTATACATGTTTCAAAAACTCATTAATAATGCATGAGGAAAATACCAAAGAAAATCATGACTGTATCGTGTCTTTATATGTGATAAAGATTCCTCCTGATTTACATAAACTTTAGCTTTGATTTTCTCGGGTTAGACAAGGTTATTTTTCAAACTTACTACGCCAATGAACTTACCAAGTGGTTCGTTTTTGAAGCCGTTCAATAAACTCGCAGTTCGTGTTTTATCAGATATAAAAACACTCGGCTTCGCCTCGTGTCTTTATATCGGATAAAACACTCCTGCTCGTTTATTAAACAGTACATAACCCCCGTTTGTCCAATTACCTCCATCTTATTCAAAAAATCATGAGATTTTTTCGAACAGTTGTGAGGTTTTGTTTTTTTAATAATTGAAATATCAAATTTTGAAATAAACGCCTCTCTCTAATAAACGCCTCTCTATAATAAACGCCCCCTTTTAGAGCTCAATTTTTTAATAAACGCCCAGGGCGTCTATTGGAATAAATACGATAGGTAGACTTGGAAAATTGATCGATTCTGACATTTAAAAGAATGGCGCAGTGAGTGGATAAAGTATAAGTAACCAAAGAAGTTGACTTCTACATACGCCCTGTATACGGATCACGACGGCGTCGGGAGTTCAATTCTGGTATCTGCCATCCGTCTTTTCTTTTTCTTTGCGCTGAGTTTTTACTCCTGAAATAGGAGTAATTGTTACTCCCTAATGTGGGGTAAACTCCAACTAGTGTGGGTATTTTAACTCCAAAGTTCGGGGGGTTATTTTAACTCCGACAGTGGAGTACTTTTACTCGCAAAATCGGATAGTTTTGAACCTTTATTATTAAAGTTAAAATTACTCCCTGAAAATAACAGTGACTGCGCAAAGCAAACGATAGACTTGCTCCAAGTCTGCCTCTTGGTTGTTTCGAGACGGCTTTGTTTCAAGATGTTTTATTTTGATTTAAATACAGTATGGCGCGCATGCACTGCCTCCCACACACGCATACTGTATTTATTAAATCAAAATAAAACATCTCGAAACAAACCCGTCTCGAAACAACCAAGAGGCAGACTTGGTGCAAGTCAGTGTTACTCTTTTTTTTCTTTTTTTTTTTCAGTGTTACTCATTTTGCTCTTTCAGTTTTGAGCTCATAGACTTCATCAGAATGGGCTTGGGCTGTGCGTGTGTATTGGTGCATCGTGGATTTCAAGCAATTGGTCTATGATCAACCTTGTAATAAACGTAGCGTGCTGCGTAGGCAGTGTAGAAACAACAATCGAAATATAGTAAGTTTAGATATACTGCCGAAACAGAGAACGTAGGAGTCTAACGTTTCGAGCGAAGGCCCTTCGTCAGAGAGAAACGTTTCTGTTTCTCTCTGACGAAGGGCTCCTACGTTCTCTGTTTCGGCAGTATATCTAACCTTACTATATTTCGATTATGATCAACTTTACTGTATTGACTGATTTTTGATTGTTTTAATATCTATTTTTAATTACAACGGGAAAGCGCCTCCCATGCATGGGTCCTCGAGTCCCGTTCGCGCTTTTTCCGTTTGGGTATTCTTAAGTAATTTTATGTAAATATCCAATAAAGTCGTTAAAAAAAAAGTCTAAGCGAACAAGAGAGATACTAAAAGTCGTGTGCTGCGTAGGCAGTGTTGAAACAACAATCGAAATATGGTATAGTAGGTTAATACTGCCGAAACAGAGAACGTAAGTGGTCTAACGTTTCGAGGGCCTTCGCTCGAAACGTTAGACCACTTACGTTCTCTGTTTCGGCAGTATTAACCTACTATACCAAGAGGGATACTGACGTTTCGAGCGGAGTCCTTCATCACAGTATTAAACACTGCCCACGCAGAACTCTATTTTTTTAAAATCACGATAACTATGATTTATAAGAACTTTGCCCTTATCTCAAAGATCAGTATATTAATTTCGTCATCTAAAAATCTCGCCAATTCACCACCTCGGAGATTTTCTATTCACTCTTCACTGCCTACGCAGCACACGCCGCGTTTTCAAGCCGAGTAAGCCAATTTTTTTATGCCATGTCATTCGGGTCAGTCAACTTTTCACTGTTGGCCGCGTGGGTAGTGTTTTGGGTCTTAATACGTCAGTATTTCGACTTCCGTTGCAAAAAATCTCAGCAGTTTATACTATGTATAGTTTTTGCTTAGATTATCCAGTATTTCGTTATCAAAACTATTCTCGCCATCTTTTCACTTTGCTCTATCTAAATCAGTATGAACTAGGTAATTTTGGTGAAGGAAAATTTCGAGTGCAGAATATATACATATATATATATATATATATATATATATATATATATATATATATATATATATATATATATATATATATATATATATATATATATATATATATATATATATATATATATATATATATAAATAGGTAAAATAATCCAAAACATGGATAATCTCCCAGAAGTAGAGTGCTCAATACAAGGTTGTCACCGTGTAGAGCTTGGTATAGTGATGTATTTAAAATTATCTAAAACATCTAGTCATTACACGGTGTTTAGATGCTTAACGCATGTTTTAGATAATTTTAAATACATCATATATATATATATATATATATATATATATATATATATATATATATATATATATATATATATATATATATATATATATATATATATATATATATATATATATATATATATATATATATATATATATATATATATATATATATATATATATATATATATATATACACATATATACATTATAAGACCAAACCGGGACCAGTTGCGAAAAATACAACGTCAAGGCTTTGCGGCTAGGAATTGTCCTAGTATGTCCAATTTCATCGAGTGAAATGCCAAATAATATTACTTAATTGTAACACACCTAAGATAATGGATGTGATAGAGCAAAAAAAATAAAGTTACTCCACAACAAGGCGAAGTAAAATTGTATAGTGCTGCATAGGCAGTATTTTATAGTGTCAAAAGTTTCGCCTTTATTCCTGTACCGTATGATAACAAACGTAAGCGTCGCTCTTGTCGAGATTTACAGTCAAAATGGAAATACCTTCCCACTACTTCTTCTGTAGTTCGTTGCGTGATTGTTGAGATACACTGAAGACAGATATTTTTTGGTGAAAACTGTACATAAATAGTATAATTTAGCTTTATAAATGGCATTTAATCATAATACAATTGATGTTTATCCCAAATGGATACCAACAGACGAATATACATCAAGAATTGGCGACTTTTATCGCTAGACTTTCCTCGCGCTTCAGTAGCGGCTACAGAAATACAATTATTGTATAATCAGTGCATGTCTTGATATCGTGTATGTGTCCGTGTCGTATGGCAAACGTGTTTCAAAACATGTTTTAATAAATATTTTCTGTTTGTCCGAATTTAAATAAATTCTATATCAAAATGATCTCTTGAATCTGCCGAATGCGACAGTATAGGTTTTGTCTACTAAATATATTAGATACGTTGTTCAATTTTCAGAAAAACTGCCTTGTTGTTTACATTTATACTATACATTTATAGCAAACCTTTGGCACTTCCTGCACCGCTGCGGTTCATATAACTGACCATAGATTCTATTTGTTAAAATCTATGCAATATATTATGCATTGCCACTGCCATATAGTCTTGCTTACGCCAAGCTTTCAGAAATCAGTAGCCCGAGTGAACGCCTGAGCAGGCGTCTTGTTGGAATTAAATTCGTCTGAATTAAATTCGTCTATTGTGCGACGTTTAGCTACATGTATAGTCACTTTTTTCCACACAAATAAAATGTTATAAACAGAATGGAAGAACTCGAATATTTAAGTGGATTTCTGTTGTATATGTGTATTAAGGAGATATCTCAGAATGGAGAATATGGGAACGCTAGTAACTCGCCCCCATGTTAAAAATAGCCCTCAATGATAAAAATTGTTTTCGAATGGTTTACCTTGTATTTGTACTGATCCAACGACGAAATAAGAAACTCTTTGAAGAATCGGTTTTTCAAAATGATGTGGACTTCACAGGACGACGGCGTTTAGAACTCTCGTGAAATAGAAAAATCGCTCACTTCCTTTATACGTTCGAGAGAAGATTCTCATTTGTGTCCGACTTCCTTTCAATCGAATCGCTGAATATTTACACAAAGGGGGAAGTGTTTTGACATTGACCTTTTCGAGCAATTTCTATATATATATATATATGTATATAAATGGAAACGATATCCTGCAATGTCATTGTTGTTATAGCTTTGACTATATAGCAGGAAACGAAAGCTGTTTATATGTTTGTCAGTATCTTGCCGAGCTTTTGTTTTGGCACTATGGTTGGCGGATAAAAATCTTAAAATTAGCTCTTTGTATAAGGAGGTTTTTACATGAAGCAGGTGTCCCCGGTCCAAATCTACTAGTAAATATGGACCCCCGTTGGCGGATTTGGATCCCCCTCCAAAAGTTAAATATATATAGTGTGAACACAATATAAACGAAATTCATAATAGCAAACAGTCTGAGGTCTTTTTGTCACTTTATATTAGTGATAAAGAACACAAACCGTAAAATAGAAAACCACTACCAGAGTTAGTAAAAGCGATCTCCACGCTCTCCATTTTTAGCCATGTTTATTTATCCTTGTAGTTGTATACATATTTTCCATTTGGTAACTTTCTAGCTTTTGTAGTACTTTATACTCAGTTTAATAACAGTGTTAAGATTTTTGAATTTAGATAATGTTACTGGCAATAGAATTTTATTTGATGCATGTACGTCAACGAACCAAATTTTCGAACTACGAAAATGTCGCCGGCAACAATGTTGTTTTTTTTCGCTATTGCAACACCGAATAAGCTCGACTATGTGAGGTTTATAACTGGCTTTGGATATGAAAATTAATGAATATAACGTATTCATCGTTTTCTGGGTTGTTTTGGGTATAAAAAATGTTTAAAAAGTGGGGGGGGGGGGGGGTAAATCCGCCAACGGGGGTCCATATTTACTAGTAGATTTGGACCCCATGCATGGTCCAAATACTAGGAGGTTTGGAGCGGGGGTCCAAATCTACTGGGGGGTCCAAATCTGCTGTGACACCGGCTTGAACTCAGGTCGGACTGAATTTTGCATTTTGTTTACATGAGGCCGGTCTAGAAATTATATGGCATTGGTTCCTATTACGCCGGTTAAAAAGCGGGGTTTTTTCGTAGTCCGAATCGGTTCGAATTAGACTTATGGATTCTGTTTACATGGAATTCAAAGCCGGCCGAGAGTCTCAAAATTTCAGTTCGGACTAGCAGGCGACCTGAGACCGGTGTGAACTCAATTGAATCTCAGACCGGATTCATGAAAACCGACGATCTACAGTAAAAACACTACAGCCGACCCAAAGTCAGTCCGGTGTCACAGTCGATTTGGAACCCCCAGTAGATTTGGACCGCCCGGTCCAAATCTCCTTGTAGATTTGGACCGGGGGGTCCAAATCTACTAGGAGATTTGGAACCCCTTTAGCGGATTTGGACCCCCCTTTTTAAACATTTTTTATACCCAAAACAACCCAGAAAACGATGAATATGTTACATTCATTAATTTTCATAACCAAAGCCAGTTAAAAACCTCACATAGTCGAGCTTATTGTATTGCAATAGCGAATAAAAAACATTGTTGGGCGACATTTTCATAGTTCGAAAATTTGGTTTGTTGACGTACATGCATCAAGTAAAATTCTATTGCCAGTAACATTATCTAAATTCAAAAATCTTAACACTGTTATTAAACTGAGTAAGTACTACAAAAAAACTAGAAAGTTACCAATGGAAAATATGTATACAACTACAAGGATAAATAAACATCGCTAAATAATGTACATTCAAAATTAGTTCTGTTAAAAAAGTTTCAACTGGTATAATCGTTTATGACCAAATATGTAAAAGATAAAAAAAAACATTACTGAAAAATGTATATCACAACATTAGTTCTGTTAAAAACGTTTCAACTGTTATAAATCGTTTACTAACTCTGGTATTCGTTTCTATTTTACGGTTTGTGTTCTTTATCACTAATATAAAGTAACAAAAAAACTTCAGACTGTTCGCTATTATGAATTTCGTTTATCCCCGAGCCCGGGCGTAGGGCCGAAGGCCCGGAGCCCGGGTGAGGGTGCTAATCTCGACATGCGTGGAGTCCACTTTACACGCGTGTAGAAAAAGCAAGGGAGACAAAATCTGGAAATGGTTTATATATATACGTCGTAGGGTGTCACGCGGTAAGAATAATTGGGCACTGGTGACTAGGTTTGAGGCATGGTTTGAGGCAAACTTATAGCTATTTCCATATTTTGCGAAACAAAATAGTTTCAAATGGTTTCGTTTTAAACGGAAAGAAGCAGAACAACGAATAAAAGAAGGATACAAACAGCCGGTTTAATATATCTTGAAGAGAAACCAGAAAATCTGAAGAAACCAAACGTATGGTAAACAAAAACTCAATCTGAATTGTAGTGTTTGTGGTCACAGGTCACTCAGTGGTCTCAAAATAATGTTAAAGTTGACGGTAGGGCATTTGTTTTTATTTATTTTGCTGATTGTAATCAGCATTTATTCATTAATATATTCTGTAAACGGCAAGACTTTTAAATATAAACCATTTTAGACACTCGTAAGTTACTGTAAACTTTATAATCTAGCAACTATCATATAAAGTTTTATACCTTGTCCTTTAATATGTTGTTTTCAAGTTTTTGCTTTACCCGCTTTCCCTTTGCTACTGTGGACGTGATGTTTTTCATTGACTTAATTGCAAGCACTTATCATAAATACTCATAGACTTTGTTTGTCCATTTTCTTTTGTCCTGTATTATACAGACTGAAATTTATAGGTTGTCTGTTGTTTTTATCTCCTATTATAAATGTAGTTTTTGAGCTGTTAACCTTTAATCCTGCCATTGCAAAACATAAAAGTAATTGTTTGGAAACCTTCTAAATGGCTAAAAACAATGTATTTTTACAACCAGAGTTTAATATGAAATGTTTTCCTTTAAATTGATATGTTCAACTTTCATAGTCATCATAATCATAAATTCTGTAATTATCCTGAGGAGTTAATATCAGGGGTGCTTATTTTAATTGGAAGGTGGGGTGGGTGGGGTGTATTTCAAAAAGCATATAAAAACAGGCGAGGGGTTGTTGCATTTATGTATTTCTAGTATTATTGTGTTCACACTACATATATTTAACTTTTGGAGGGGGGTCCAAATCCACCACCCCCGGGGGTCCAAATCTAGTAGGGTCCAAATTTAGGGAGGTCCAAATTAACTGGGACACCGGCCTGCCTCACATAAACAAAGCAGAAAACACAGTAAACACTTGAGATTTGAAATCACATTACATTTAAGAGATATATAGATTACTTTGCAAAGATTGACTGCGGGATTAGAAAACTGTTTACGAACAGTCAATATCTTGCCAAACGTTTGTTTTGGAGTGATATGAAAAGAAAATTAAGTTTATCTTGTTTGAAAGAACACTTGAAACGACAGAAGAACACTTAAAACGACAGAAGAACACTTAAAACGACAGAATAACATCTTTTGCAGTTTTTCATTTCCTTGCTTCGTTATTGAGATATTTCAATTTGTTTGATATGGAAATTAAACATCTTGACGCCACCCACATGTGCATAATGAGTTATCGAAAAAAGCCGTTATATATATCTTTGCTATTATCAAACCAAAATAATTCGTAGGAAGCATGTGAGTATGTTTCTCCCACAACAACGAACTTGTAGAATTTTCAAGTGATTAGATTTGATAATAGCAAAGATATATTACCTTCTCTGGTACCTCATCATGCACATGTACGTCAAAATGTTTAATTTGTATATCAAACAGCTTGTAATCACTCAACAACGAAGCATGCAAGGAAACGAAAAACTGCAAAAGATGTTACTCTGTCATTTTAAGTGTGTTTTTTTCAAATAAGCGTAGGCACTTTAAACAGTCGATTACACAAATCGACAATCTCAGACATGCATGCTTTCTCTTTGCCTACCGTATCGTTCTTTTTCGAACGAAGCGGACTTTAAGCCTGGTTTTCATTTGTCGCATTTCATCGCCGATCATCGCCGATGCTCACATTTGCGACGATCGGGGGTTGTCTGGGATGGTCGCCGATCATCCCAGACAGTCGCCGTCGATAACCGATCAATGCAGGAAAATAATATTTTTTTGTCAAAATGGGCGCCCCCTAAACAACAGATTATTACTCTATACGAAGCTTTCACTCGTCATAAGAGTTTCTGGGTGCAAAAAATATTTGAGACAAGGAAAGAACCGAAGAATCATGGCAATTTCATGCATGTTTGAAGTGCTTGGTTTTCTTCCAGAGACTGGGTCCTAATTTGTCTTATTTCATCGGATTTCGGTTTTCATTTGTTTTGCTTGACTTAATTCATCGGCGACAGTCGGCGATCATCGGGGGAAACAAATTTTTTGGTTCTTGCGATGATCGCCGATAATCGGGGATTGTCCCCGATTGTCGGTTTTCATAATCCTATTTCATCGCAATTCATCGCAAAGCTGTATCGCTGATGATCGGCGATGAATTACGATATATGAAAACCAGGCTTTAAATAAACCCAATTCTCTCCTGGCATTACCACCTTAATATATACAGAACTCGCGATCAAGCTCTCGGCAACGGCCTCCGTGGCTCAGTGGTCAGAGCATTGCACTAGATTCGCAAGGTCGTGGGTTCAATTCCTGCCAGAAGGCCTGTGTAGTTGCATTTTTCGCAACTGGTCCCGGTTTGGTCTTATAATGTATATATTCTACACTCGAATTTTCCTTCAACTAAAATCCCTAGAACATGCTATATAATCGAGTGAAATGCCCAATATTACTTTTAGTATTTTATACTCTGTCTAACGCCAGACGATTTTACTTGTCAAGTGAAGATCCTCGGTAGTGAAGGGGTTAAGGATGGTTTTGCCTACAGCATGTGTTGCATGTATCGTTCCTTTTCGAACGAAGCAAACATGGTGGCGGCGGGAATTGTCCGTGTGGGCCACGCGGCCCCTGCAGACTTTAGTATTTTACTATGTCTAACGCCAGACGATTTTACTTGTCAAGAAAGCCCTCTGTGGTAAAGGAGTTAAAGGTGCTATGTACTATGGAGGCTTCGATGTCTCGATCGGTAGTTATAGGCCCAGAACGACTGCTTTTCCTCCCTGAGGTTATACTGAGATTGAGTTCCATGAAGTAGGGTGACCTTCCTTGTAAAATGACCGTTCTAGGAGGGTCAAACGATAGCCCTTGTTTACATGGTGAAGGGTGACCCTTGTACACGCGTAAAAACGCACAACTTGTTCACGGTTGTCAACAGGCGTGAACAATGTTGTGCTGCTCGCCGTGAACAAGTTGTCAGCAAGTTGTTTACTTATGGTTCGAACAACTTGTTCACGGATACATCAACAGTCATGAACAAGTTGTTCCAACAGCACATTTTTTATAGCCAACAACGTTGTTCGCACATGATACAACATGTTGTAACAGCGTGACGAAATAACAACGATGAACAACAATGTTACAACAATGGTGAACGTGGCTGATGTATCAACACGTTCCTCGGTTGTTACAACATGCGTGAACAACGGTTGTTGTTTCATCAAGCAGTAACAACTTGTTGAAACAATGATGAACAATGTTGTTCATTTATCAATGTTGTTCACATATGTCAACAAGTTGTTACAGCATTGTTGCAAGTTGTTACAGCATTGTTCAGGCAACAATGCTGTAACAACTTGCGAGATTTTTACGCGTGTAGCAGGGTTAACCCTATTTTCTTTATTTTTATTTTACTTAATCAATTTTCAAATTTTACATTATAATACAGAGGAGAGTATATAATGAAAAAAATGTGGTCAGTTTAAAACAGAATTCAAGATTCCATAGCATAAATCGCCAATAGAATTAACTAACATGATCACAGAGGTTGCCTAAGAAAACTGAGATACTAAGTTCGTTATCACAGAGGTTGTCTAGAAAACACTTGAGTCGCGATGATAAATCCTTTATCACATTCGTGACCATTGATTAACCCTTATTTGCCCAACCACGCATAAATCGATTTAATTGCCCCGGGCTAATATAATTAGCCCAGGGCAATTAACTTGATTTACGCGAGGTTGGGAGTAATTATTATAAACTAAAACACGATCAAGTCGGTTTTCTTTGGGGTTTTTTTTTAGGGATTTATATCCCATAAATCCCTCATTATAAATTGGGATTACATATATATATATATATAGTAGGTAAGTGTTCTCCGGATTATATGTTTAAATTTTTGAGCTTTCAACTCGGTTCTTAAACTTTTTTTTTTTTTTCTCCTCGGTTCTTAAACTTTTCTGAAGAAGACTCGAAGAACCGAGTTGAAAGCTCAAAACTTTAAACATATAACCCGGAGAACACTTACCTACTACATTATGCTAGGATTACAAATCTTCAAATTCATATAAATATATATATATATATATATATATATATATATATATATATATATATATATATATATATATATATATATATATATATATATATATATATATATATGGATTATATATATATATAATCCCTATGAATTGATAATTGCCCAATTCATAGGATGCCTGCTACAACTATCTCGTATGGTAACGCCGGTAGCGCCCACATACGAGAAGGAGAGCAAGTATTTGCTTTTCGCTCCACGTAGTTTACGAGAGGAAGGCAAACCAATGAAAATCATAAAAATCTGTTGGTTGAGTCAGCACTTTATTACACTGAACGTTGACCAAAAAAAGTGGGATTGATACTGCATCAATATGCATGCCCAATGCTGTAATGATATCTGGTACTAATTATTCATCTGACTAATTATTCAAACAAGCTTGTAGAAGTCTGTGTATGTGTTCAATGAACCTTTACGTACTTCTCAAGTTTGTTTAATAAACTGCTTTGGAGTCTTATTATTTCATAAAATCCCGTTAACATTCGACATAACAATGTCCTTCGACACTTGGTAAAGGCTATTTTTTAGAAAACCTTCTTCAATCGCCTTCGGCCCTCGGGATATATCTGGCTTAAAGCCTCCGTTCTCGGTTTTATCCTATACTAAACTACCGCGGGACATCAAAGAAAACCGAAGTGCATGATCATGAACTAAGACCCCGTTTACACTAGAGCAAAGTTTCCGGATTCACATTGTTTTTATTCCCATGAGGATGAAAAACAATGTGAATCCGGATACTTTTGCTCTAGTGTAAATTGGGTCTAATAATTGTTAAGAATGGTTTGCGGTCAGTAAGGGCTATCTTTATTGAAAACCAGAGTGCTGTGTAGAAAGTGTAGCAAAGTGAAAAGGTGGTGAACGGCCGACAATAGTTTTGATAACGAAATACTGACGTTTCGAGCGAAGCCCGTCATTAGAGTAAAATGCTACGGAGTCCTTCATCAGAGTAAAAACTCGCGAACCCTCATGAAGGACTCCACTCGAAACGTCAGTATTTCTTTATCAAAACTAATCTCGGCAGTAGTTTACCATCTTTTCAAAACAATAAAACACTAGACTTATCATCTTTCTCTCACTGCTGATGAAGACCCGAAGCACCGAGTCGAAAGCTCAAGAAAAAGTACATTGAATCCGGAGACTGCATTCCTTGTTAATGTTTTCAAAGACCTATTTATTTTATATTCTACCACACACCAAGCGTTTTAGTCGGCACGGCACCGACACCGCTTTTAAGACACCATGCATGCGAGCCAACCGTTTTTTTGGCACGGCTGTTTAATTTCATGTTGCGCGACTCTAAATTTAGAACGACTGAATGGGTTGAACCCACTAACCTATATATAACTGGACTGCGGGTGCCCTTATATCAATGACTGACAAGTATAGGTTAGTTACCGAGGTTGAGGTAACTAACCTACTTAGTTCAAGATCACAGAGGCTGCCTAAGAAAACTGAGATACTGAGTTCGTTATCACAGAGGTTGTCTAAAAACACTTCATAAATCTTTTATCACATTCATGTAATAAATCCTTTATCACATTCGTGACCATTGATTAACCCTTATTTTCCCAACCACGCATAAATCAAGGCTAATATATATTAGCCTGGGGCATTAACTTGATTTATGCGTGGTTGGGAGGAACTATTATAAATAAATAACCGCGGTACATCAAAGAAAACCGAGGTGATCGTGAACTAATATAGTATAGTAACCGCTGACCTTTTTCTCATAAATTCATTTATAACTAAGTTGAACGGCCTGCAGGCGCCGCAGAATCTCTTTCCCCCAGCAATTTAATAACTCCCTCGCAAAACAAGTTAGCAATTTCCAAACGCCGTTGGGCAGTGTCTTATAGAACAACCTTTCAACCAACGTAGCCCGCATCTGTTACTCCAAGAACTCCAACAGGATTCTTTGCATGTACACTCATTTCAAGACAGCTGGCAAAACTGTGTAACATGCAGTAAACATCTTTCCAAACCGTCTGGAATGTATAAATGTATTGTTTAGCGGGATGCATCCACGTGCAATCTCTTCCTCCAGAAATTGAATAACTCTCTCGCAAAACAAGTCACAATGCATGCTTTAAGCTGCATAACATTAAACATCTTTCCAAAGTGATTGAAGATGTACTGTTTGATAAAATGCTTCCGCCCCGGAATCTCTTCCTCTAGAAATTTAATAACTCCCTCGCAAAACAAATCAGCAATTTCCAAACGCCGTTGTGCAGTGTCTAATTATCGCAACACCTTTCAACCAACGTAGCCCACATTACTCCAGAGCCTCCAATGAGGTTCTTTGTAAACTCATGTGTAATAGTAAACATCTTTCCATAGCGGGATGCATCCACGTACAATCTCTTCCCCCAGAAATTGAATAACTCTCTCGCAAAACAAGTCAGCATGCTTCAAGTTTTGTAATAGTAAAAATCGTTCCAAGGTGCCTGAAGATCGGCATTGTTTAACGAAATGCTTCCGCGCAGAATCCATCCCTCGCAAAACAAATCAGCAATTTCCAAACACCGTTGTGCAGTGACTTATAGAACAACTTTCAACCAATGTCGCCCACATCTTACTACAAAAACTCCAAGGTTCTTTGATCTTGTCTATTGATTTCAAAGCAGCTAACAAACCCGTTTACAAAATTACGCGATCCCGGAAGTTGACATGAATGTGGCATGATGTGAGTTTTATATAGCAATTTGTTGTCACAAAGTGGGGGACATCAATACGAACTGATAGGATAGGATAGGATAGGATAGGATAGAATAACTTTATTTAAACAGGTTGGCCTCATCAGCTATATAGCTGGTATATTCATGAAGGATCTGTATTTAGTTACAGATATTATGAAAATGTTTAAATAGATAACATATATACAGTACTATCAAAGAACAAAGTATGCAAAAGAGATCAATTATCCAAATGTCTCCAAATTTGGAAACATCAGCTGATCTAACCCCAACCAACGTCTTCGTTATTTAAAAATCCCGAATATCGTTGTTTAAATATCGTCCATCCCTACTTTTTTTGTATCCCGTTTCGCTTTATCAAAATAATCGCCAGCCCACGTCCGGATAAACCAATTGTGATGTACCATATTTTTAGCCTAAAGATTTTTCTTTGAATATATTTTTAACATTAGTATAGTTTTGTGACCATAAAGTCATTGGGTATATATATATATATATATATATATATATATATATATATATATATATATATATATATATATATATATATATATATATACACATATATATATATTTGTGAAATTCATTAATAATTCATGAGTATTGCAGCCAATCCAATTTCAGAAATTACGTCACATGTATACCCCTGTAAACCCCATACAAACCACTAGTGCTTGTAACTAATTAACATCTCAATATCATTATCCCAAAGGGATTTTTACTATTTATTCATTTCATAAGTTGTTTACAACACTCGCGTCCTGTTGTATTGAATATACAATCACTCACCTTCGGCTCGTGATTGTATAATTCAATACAACACGGCCGCTCGTGTTGTAAACATTACATATATATAAAGCATGAAGTTTAGTTACCTTAAAGTCTTTGTTACCAGAGGTTTCACCCTAAACGGGATCATCAGAGTCGCCTGATGATCCCGCTTAGGGTGAAACCTCTGGTAGCGAAGACTTTAAGGTAACTAAACTTCATGCTTTATATTTTGCTCTATCTGTATGGTATTGAGCACTCTCTAACATTTCGTGAACCAAAACTCACTTATATATATATATATATATATATATATATATATATATATATATATATATATATATATATATATATTGTGAAATTCATTACTAATTCATGAGTTTTGCAGCCAATCCAATTTCAGAAATTACGTCACATGTTACCCCTGTAAACCCCATACAAACTAAAACCAATGATGCTAATTAGTTACAACCACTAGTGGATGTATACATAGTCAATCGAGATATGGTCTGGAAACTCAGCTAAAGTCTTTGGTCTATCTTTTTGTTCGCCTTTATGCATTTTTGTGCACGGTGCACGGTCACTGAACACATTGTATTTTAGTATAATGAACGAATTGTCCAATAGCAACGTTTCAGTTCAATCACTCAACCGTGCTATTTAAATATTAATAAACTTAAAACAAAGGATGTGCACGGTGTAAGGTACGGTTCAACATAAAATCACAGCTCATTATAGGCGCTTTGAAGTTTGCCGAGTTTCCAGACCATATCTCGATTGACTATGATGTATACTCTTCTGATACAACCACTAGGGCTTGTCACTAATTAGCATCTCAATATCCCAAAGGGATTTTTACTATTCATTCATTTCACAAGTTGTTTACAACACTCGCGTCCTTGTTGTATTGAATATACATTCACTCGCCTTCGGCTCGTGATTGTATATTCAATACAACACGGCCGCTCGTGTTGTAAACATTACATACACATATATATATATATATATATATATATATATATATATATATATATATATATATATATATATATATATATATATATATATATATATATATATATATACTGTTTCGGCAGTATATCTAACCTTACTATATTTCGATTATATATATATAAATGTTATTTGTATCGTTAAAGTGCCTATGTGAAACGGAAATTAAGTTTGTCTTTATTTGAAAGAACATTTAAAATGGTAGAGTAACACATTTTGCAGTTTTTCGTTTCCTTGCTTTGTTCTTGAGATATTGCAGTTTGTTTGATATGCAAAATTAGACATTTTGACGTCATGCACACGTGCATAATGCATTATCGAAAAAGTTACATATCTTTGCTCTTATCACTCGAAGAACTGCATGTTTAGTGTTGTGGGCAAAACACATCCACATGCTTCATTCAAATTAATTTGGTTTGATAATTGAAAAGATATCTACCGCCTTTTGCAGTTGAGCTTGCAGCTTGCGTTAATGAAGGCGTTGTTTGATTGTTGGGAGCTCTGCGTTCAGTTGGACCGCAACGTAGTGTTTCCAAGGGCAGAACGTGACGTTGCTATGGGGCTTTGACCGGGTTTCAAAGGGTCTCAAAGTGATTCAATGCAGTCATGGGGTCCAGATATCTATTCAAATTGGAATATAATCATGAAAACGTTTGCACTTTATTTGTCAACCTCTTTGAGAAAAATGGTTACAATTTTGTGGACTTAACTGATGTCATAAAAGCAAACATAAGATCACTACAGTACGTATAACACCAACAACAATTAGAGAGACTACGTAAATCTAACTTACGGTGACCAAGAAATGTTAACGAAATGTTCGAAACTGCACATCCAGTTAAAGATCGAGATTATAAAAAGATACATTTCAAAGTTTCGCAGCTAGACTCTCCTATTCAGATTCCTCATACAAAGGATGCTGCTGACGAAACGACCGAAGGTGAAGTTGTCAACGTAGATTCGTGTGTTCAACGTAGGTTCGTGTGTTCGTGTGAAGAATTCCAGAACCGATTGCCAAGGAATATGGTGGCCATGGTGAAGTATATAAACCACCAAGTCGTCCTCAGATGCCCGCTGCTCAAAAAAGTAGAACATCTTGTAGTCTGAACGCAAAGTTTATCGATGTTGCTGATAACGAAGAGGAGGAACCATCGCCACATGCATCTGCATCACGCCCTGTCACTTGCAAAAACAACTTTTTCACCTCTAGAACGCTCCGTGAACAAACTGAACGGAGACAAAAGCGAGCAGGAGCGTAAAAGTAGCGATGCTAAGGGATAAATTAAGGATCGTCGGCGAGAAACTGTTGCAAGCAATGTCAAGTCATTTTGCTGAGGGAAACGTATGTGGCAACTGTCACTTCAGGCTTGGACATACATAAAAAAATGCGCGCTGGAAAAATGCAGCCAGGTTTTCGATTGTGGAATTGAAAAGTTTCACCCAATGCCAAATCACCAGAAGCAAGATGCTGCAGGAAATAGGCAATAGGCAATCTTCCATTCAAAGTTTAAAAAAGTCTTTAGTTTCTCAGGTTGAGCAGAGATTGTTGTCTGAAAATGAATCAGATTATCTTGTTGGGGGCCTACAAAATTGGTCACAAACGAAATTTCAGTGGGAAAATTCCGCCAAAAGAGAAACTTTCACAAATCTCGCAAATGGCTATAGTCGGTGAACAACGGGGAAATTTATCACAGCGCCGACGTGTTCACGAGAATCTCGCCAAGGATGTCCTTCAAAGTCACGGAATAAAATTTCCTTCGGTTTCAACACTTTCATCGCCGCCCTCTACGTCGAGTTGTCCCTATCCTTGTTCTGATATTTTGTCTCGCTGCGAACCAAAGTCAAAGGCGGAAGAAGAGGCACAGCTAGACTTAGCGTTGAAAGCAAGTGCTTCTGATGATGATTCCGTGAAGACCAACGAAAACCAGAAATGTTATATTAAAACTGAAAGTGTTTACATATAGATTTAACCACAGAAAGCAATTTACCTGAAGTTGCGAATAATGCAAATATAGTCGCTTCATCTGTAACCGAGCAAGATTCAAGTGAAAACAATGCATCCATCAGGAACTCTCTACCTTATATACATCAAATTTGGTAAATCTGGGCTAAAGTTCAAAAATAGTCCCATTTGATAGAATATTTATCTAGTTTTTAGTTACTTTTTACAGAATTCTCAAATTGTACTCCGTTTCAGATTTATGGCATTTTTTCTGATAGTATATATAAAATACAAAACTTCCTGCATCCCGTTGCCATGGAAGCAGGTGAATAATTGATGAGTTGTGTTTGGACGTGAGTGAATGCATTTGTAAGGAGTCTGGGTACAAATTAGGGAGGGGGTAAGGTATATTCAATACAATTGAGCACCCTTTCGGGGTAATCAATTGCAAATTGTTGTCTTTTGGATTGTGCTCGTGGTTTTCAGCTTTATTACGGAGAAAAAGTCTATTTGTAGCTTGATTTGTTTGGAGAATGTCCAGAAAGAAGCTGAAAATTCAGTTTAGAGGTATCCCTTCATATAACGAATGAAAGCTGTGATAACCAGCCACAAGTTCTTCGTGAAAGTTGTTGTGATCCTGATGTCCCAGAAGATGTTGGCGATTTCGAAGGCAATGAGCAAGCTAAGCGAGAACTTACAGCAGCTGAGATGAAGATTATGGCTTATAATGAATCCAGCTCAAGCAGTGAATCCAGCTCAGGCAGCTCAAGTAGTGAAAGTTCAACCGATGAAAGTTCATGTAGTGACAGCGAGATTGAGGATGACGACCGTGACCCATCTGACCCATATTATGTGGAAGACCTTGGCTATCGATTTTTCCACCTGTCTAATGTTCATCAAGCATTCCAAGAAAGCCATAAGTGTAAGAATGCACAGATTCTTTTTATTGAAGATCACGCCAAACGTTATGGTCAAAGTGCACTGTTTTGTCTACAGTGCTCAAAATGCAAGAAAAAAACTTATCTTCCAACTTCAAGATCGACTGGGAATTCTGGGGATGCTATTCATACCACTGACATAAATCGGAGACTAGTTTATGCAGCATCTGAAACCGGTATTGGAAGAGAAGGCATGGCTACTATTTGTAGTATACTGAATATGCCTCAACCTATGTCATCCAAGTCCTGGAACGACCATACAAATGCTTTGTATACTGCCCACAAGGAAGCTGTTGAAAAACATCTGAAGTCAACAAGAGCAAGACTTCGCCGCAAACTGAAAAAAGAAACCCCAACCATTACAGATAAAGTAATGGACATAGCTGTAACATTTGATGGAACATGGTCCAAGAGGGGGCACACTCCCAATTATGGATTTGGCTTTGTAATTTCAGTAGAGACAGGGCAAGTGCTTGACTACAGCTTCAAGTCAAAGATTTGCTGGGTATGTAGCCATCAGAAAGCTGACAAAGAGTCAGATGAATACAAAGAGTGGTATGCAACTCATCTGGAACATTGTTTTGTGGAAACGGTTGATCGAATTTAACATTCGCTACAAGTATATGGTTTGTGATGGGGATTCAAAAGCATATATAGCTGTGTGGGATGTTTATGGCTGTTGTAAAACATGTGAAAAGTACGAAAAGATGGATAGGAAGGGCGAAGATTATACAAAATGGGTAAAATCTAAGCAGTTTGTCAAATGGAAGAAAGAACATGAAGAGGAAAGTGTTGTCTGCCATCGTGTAAGGAAACTGGATCGCATCGGTTATGTACAGAAAAGGATTGGCACCGCACTCCGAGATTTGAAAAAGAAAACAAAAGGAAAGTTGGTGGATGGAAAGTCAGTTGGAGGAAAGGGTCATAGACTTTCTGACAAATCGATTGATAAGCTTCAAGAATATTATGGTAAAGCTATCCGTGGCAATGTAAATCGTAATGCAAAATCAAATAAAGAAATCGATGAAAGTATTACAAAAATGCAACATGCAATTTTAGCTGTACTTCACCACACGGTAATGCTACCAGATCCAAAGCAAAGACACAAGTTTTGCCCTAAAGAAGAAGATTCTTGGTGTGAGTACATTAGGACAAAGAAAGAAGTTGCTCCAAAGAACCATTATCTTGATGCAGTTTTCTTCAAGTTTCTTCAGCCTGTGTTCACAAGACTAAGTGAAAGATCATTGCTCCTTCGTTGTTTACCAGGTTATTCCCAAAATCAAAACGAAAGGCTCAATGGTATTGTTTGGAGTAAGGCACCTAAACATAAATTCAAGGGACCAAAAGCATTGGAAATGGCAGGTGTGTCTGCTATAATACAGTTTGACTGTGAATCGAAAGGACGTCATGAAGTAATGAAGATAGCGGACATACCACATGGCAAACATACCGAGAGTAGAAAAGACAGGAAAAGAATTCATGGTGCCATCAGGAAAGCTGATAAGGTAGGAAAAAAGAAAAGAGTTGGTCAAAGGCAGGCCAAACTGGTTAGGGAACAAGAAGCTAGAGAAAGAGAAGGTGGACCAGCTTATGCCAGTGGTGCATTCAACGAGGACCCATTTGAAGCAGCAGCAAAGCCAGCTAAAAGAGCAAGAAAAGTAGCAAAGTAGGACAATACATACAATGAGCAAGTTTTTATGTGAACTAAGAGTATGTTTTGAAGAAGGATTGCACCATAGGGTATTGTAGACAGTTATACCATTCGAGTATGATACCAATGCTCGATAGTGCAACTTTAACTTTGATTTTCCCGAAAACAGCTTTTTCGCATGTTTTGAGGTTAAAATCACTAAAACTCAAAGAACTTTTGATGGATTTGATTCAAATTTTCACAGGTTGATCTATTGGCAGTCCTCAACAAATTAATGAGAGATTTTTTTGTATCTGCGCTTGCGCAGATATATTGCTATCGTGTTGTGTGTGTGTTTGTCTGGTAACTTTTTGTGTAACCACTGACCTGTAGTGTGTGCTGTGGTGTAACTCTAACCAATGCGCGACAATTACATCGGGGACAATCGAAGCTTAGAATTTTTTGGCGTCAACGTACGAGGTGTCAGGTTGAACGATAGAAACAAGTATCCTTTAATCCCGATCGTGTTTATAATTATAATATTATTTCGTCGCCATATCAAAAGAGCAACACTATTTTCGAAGAAAGACAATATTACTGATACAAATGGCAAGTATTTTTAACGTGACTTATAGTAAACTTGCAAGTGTGATCTACCACAGTTTTTGTGCGTTATACAGAACGATTGAAGAGTTGACAAAAGGTTTTCAACTCGTTGGGCGATTTTATATCGAGTCAGGCGACTCAGGCCAACACGTGTATTTTAACTGTTTATGAATTAGGACCGTGGTCTTCAAGTGACAAACATTACTCTTCGGAAGACAAACAATTGTCTTTGGAGGAAACTTACAAGTAATATATATTTCACGACATTTTACATTTTTAATGCAATCAAGTTTATTAGCAATACATACATGTACTCATTGACTGCTTGCTGCAATGAAGTTGTATCTAATAAACAATCCAAGATTTCGAACTAGATTTTTCTATTTAGCTTATTGCCATACATGTCAGGTAAACAACCTCACTGCCTTATTAATTAGAATAACAAGTATATATTTCACAACATGTACAGGTAGCATTCTTTTACATTTTTAAAGCAATCAAGTTTATTAGCAGTGCCTATTTAAATATTAGGTTGTTGTATTACAACATTGATACAACATTGCTGTATTACAACATTAGATACAACTTTGTCAACTTAAAGTTGACAAAGTTGTATCTAATAAACCACGATCTGCCCCATGATTTATTTTCTTTAATATCAAGGGATTGGCTTGTCATCTCATTCACTTATTAGTTATTACGTTCACTGAACTGGCCTGTATACAAGGAGGCAGGGTTACCCTAACACCCGGGTCAAAGTTAGACAAGTTAGGGTCATCCTGCTGCCAAGGTCAACTTTATTAGACCTGGTTACCAGGTAGCGCTAATAACAAGTAGGCAGGTACAAGGAGAAAACATAACCTGGCTACTAGGGTAACCCTGGCAGCCAGGTTACCCTAGCATCCTTGTAAACACGACAAACAAAAAATGCAAGAAATGTAGGAGGGTAATACGAGGAGTGCTTTAGACACTTCCCAAATTTGCTTCAATGGCATGAACAATGGTTTGAAATCGAGGTTGAATATCAGGGATGATCGTGAATGCATTACGATTTCATGTCAACCTCGAGTTCATGCCATTGTTTCATAGGCACTATTTATAGGCTATAAATTCTCTTCTAATGTGTTTGGCGCAGATACATGTACGCTATGCGTACCTTTTGTTAAAATATAGGATAGTTCAAAATATATAGAATTCTAGGTTCCTACAATTTTGGGTTGTTACCATGGCAACACGCTTGGCTCAATCAAAAAAAGTGAATCATTAATTTGAACCTTAATGGTCACTTTATAAGTATGTAAAGTTGCAAGGTTGCAGCTTCAATTCTCGTTGAGTTTTAGCTTTTGGTGATATTTGTGTTATTCGCTTTGCCGGGGAAGTGCAGCCCCCTGATACAATGCACAATGTCAAAAAATACTTTTTGTGAGTTCCAAATGCCTATATTCATGAAACATTCTGACTTTACCAATTTTAAATGTGTTTTATTGCTTAAAATCGCAGTTTTACTAATTAACCAAAATAAAGGTAGAGAGTCCCCTAATCGCCTCAATGTCATTGTTTAAAGTGCCTATGAAATAAAAATTAAGTTTGCCTTATTTGAAAGAACTCTTAAAATGACAATATAACATCTTTACAGACTTTCGTTTCCTTGCTTCGTTTTTAGATATTTCAGTTTGTTTGATATGCAAATTTAACTTGAAAAAATTGACGAAGCGCGGCCAGGATTATACATAATGAAAAGACAAACGTTCTCTGACCAAATATTTAATTTAATTCGAGCTTTCAGCTGCCAGACTGCAGCCTTCAACAGGATAATAAAAATGAAATATAAAACCATATATACATACAAATATTATGGAAGGCCTAGTAATCTGATACAATGTTATTAACCTAATGAGTTATTTTATTTAGTATAATGCTATACTGTTCAAGTAATGGTTTTGAGTTATTGTCCGATTCAGGAATCAATGCCGTGTGCCAAGACTCTAGGGTTTTCCTTGTCCTGTAGGTTCCCTTGTCAATGACTTTGCCACCTTCGAAGTCGATTCTATGGCCATTAGTCCACGCATGGTTTGCAAGGTTTGAACCCGCTTTGTTTTGTTTAGCGTTTCTAATGTGTTCCTTTCTTCGTGTATCAAAACATCTTCCGGTTTCGCCAATATAACTCCATTGACATTCATTATCCTGTTGAAGGCTGCAGTCTGCGTGGCGGCCGAAAGCTCGAATTAAATTTAAATATTTGGTCAGAGAACGTTTGTCTTTTCAAATTTAACTTATAAGATAACTTTACGTCACAGTTTGCATAATGAGTTATCGCAAAGTGTTCTATATCTTTGTTATTATCGCACAAAAGCACTTGGTGAATTAGGAACCGTGTGCGAGTGTTTCTCCTACAACAGAGTATGTAAATTTTAAGTGTTTTTGTTTGACAACAACCAAGTTACCAAGATATATCATCTTTTGCGATAAGTCATTGTGCAATGAGTGACGTAAAGTTATTTATAAGTTAAATTTACATATCAAACAAACTGAAATATCTCAAAAACGAAGCAAGGAAACCAAAAACTGCAAAAGATGTTACTCTATCATTTTAAGTGTTCTTTTAAATAAGACAAACTTAATTTTCGTTTCATAGGCACTTTAACACTAAGACATACAATGAAATATTACCATACTATATTCCAAGCAATGGAATTATAGTTTGTTGACTTCAGTCAGTCTTTGTTTTGTTGATATAATTGCTGTAAATTCTTGTGCATGAAAGAAGCAAAGAGCAATAGCAAAAGTTTGATATTTTCTTTACATCTGATGCATCAAGCATCTGATGCATTTGATTATAATAGAAACTATATATATTTGAATTTGAATTTTGAATTTATTAAATTTGCCACTTAACGTGTGGCAGGGGAGAGGAACAGAACTTTCGTCCCAATTGACACCAAACTTCTATGTGTAGACAACTAAGACCTAGGAGGGAGGAAAACCGAAGAACCCGGCGAAAAACCCTCGGAGCACAGGAGAGACAAACTAAACTCTGCTCACATAAGTCCCAAGCCGGCGGAGGACGGGGTTTTTCCCAAACGGTCACCCATCCAAGTACTAACCCCGTCCGACCGGGCTTAACTACTGGTGAGAGGCAGCGCCCTAACAGCACACGCCACCCGTGCTCCCCTATGTACATAATTTAACACGAACCTTGGAGTTTGACGCGCGGCGGTTTATACCAGCATCACAACGATCACATTTAAATTCCTCACCTTCTCAAAATCGGGTACAAGTTTTCTATTTAATATTAGTAGAAACTTACTAGTATTCTGTTGCAAATGCTGCAATCTGATTGGCTACTCTACTCAACATCTATTCGTCGATAGATATATAGCGAGTAGCAAATTGAGTATCAGTACTCGCGCGGCCATGCAGTAAAACGATATGGAGGACACGAGGAGTGACATATTGTTTTGCCTTGGTTTTCGCACAGAAACAATGGTTATGCTTCGTTTTTTGAAATACTTTGGAAGAACTAAGGTACACAAATTAATTTCTACTAAAACAATTAAATTATTCGCTCTCTATTCACTCATAGAAATTTCGAGCTCATAATCTGATTGTTAAATATAAACATTAATCAACAAAAATATATTTGAAAACTATACAAGAAATACTATAACTTACAAACGAAAATACCCAGTATGACGATAGTATCCAAGCATGTCTTGCGGAGTTATTTTCGTTACGGCATTCATTACAGATACATTTATTAGAAGCGACTTTAAAAGGTTCAGCAATCTGAGTGTAGAAAGTAACTGGAATAAATCGCGTTGCTCTACCTCCACATTTTTCCAAAATCTTATCAATAATGCTTCTTCTCAAGTCATCTGATAGCGCTTTCCCAGCATTATATGTCCGTCCTCTAGCTAAACTTGATCATCGTTTATCAGACATTTGTTTATATTATCTATTAAATTTGTTATTCGTGGCGAGTAATCACTTTGAAACACTGTCAAAGCCCCATAGCAACGTCACGTTCTGCCATTGGAAACACTACGTTGCGGTCCTTAATTAACGCAAGCTGCAATCTCAACTGCAAAAGGCGGCAACTTTCTACGATAGCTCATTATGCACCTATGTCAAAATGTTTAATTTGCATATCAAACAAACTAAAATATCTCAAGAACAAAGCAAGGAAACGAAAAACTGCAAAAGACGTTTCTCTATAATTTGAAAGTACCTATAAACTCAGATAAGATATTACTGATATGGATTCTATATAAAGTATTGAATGCCAAAATATTGTTATATTGAGGTTTGTATTTCCAAAATGGTAATGAGGATGACGTCAATGTAGGCATTTGTGTGTGTTTTTCTTTTCTTATGATAAACCGCTTGAAGATTTTAATGAAAAAAAAAAGATAAAATACAGAATATACTATTCAAATATGCCATTAACATGTGAATTGGGTAATACTTCTCGTGTAACAGAACATTGTGTATGCAAATTATGCCTACATAGACGTCATTCTCATTACCAGTTTGGAAATACAAACCTCAATATAACAACAAATAAAAGTTGAAATCAAATAATATTTTGGCATTCAACTATACACATTAAAGCACAGCGTCAAGTATTACATTACCGCTTAATAGTTTTGCGCGAGACAAAATGTATATTAGTGTGGAAAGGAATAATATTCGTAAAACGTTAAGATAGGTAAGTCATTAGTACATTTTCTTACGGACGATTTAGTCCAAGTTTTGACGTGTGTGATATTCATCTTAATTTTAATCACGTGAACTTGAATTTGTCCACGACGTTTTTCAAGTTTGCGCCATGTTGACAATGTGCCTTTAAATAGAATCCATATTCAGTAACATCATATTTGGATTAATAAGCATTTTTATTAGATGCATGACAAAATTACTACATGCTGATTGGTTGAGAGGAGTACAACTATTTTATTAATTGTACTGCACTACAATTAATAACAGTACAATTAATAAAACTAGAGATGACCATGGGAACGATGTTGACAATAAAATTCAAAATGGCGGCCAATTCTGCAATGGAAATTTTTCACATTTCCAACGACTTGTGGTACACTATGAACTAAATATTCCATGTAAATATTTTGAAATGAGCACAGAGAACACCAGGGACGTAGCCAGGATTTTGAAAGGGGGGAGCCGAAATCAAAATACATTTTTAGGGGGGTCCGGGGGCATGCTCCCCCGGGAAATTTTGAAATCGAGAGTCGGTGAAATGCCATTTCCTGGCTTTTGGAGGAAGATTTTACAGACCCTAAAGGTTAAAAAACGTCATAAGATACTCAAAACATGCAAACGCCACATAGATACTCAAAAATGTCTGTTGTTTTATATCTAAAGGGGGGAGCCGCGGCTCCCACAGCTCCCGCCTGGCTACGCCACTGGAAAACACCCAGAATGAAAATGTTTCTTGTGGAGTAATGAAACAAGATATTTTTAAAGGCGTGAGTGAGTACGAAGCGTATGTGTCGTAATTTTGTCATGGATATAATAAATGAGTTATCATATGATTTTGCTCGTACAATTAAGGAATACACTACTCGTGATATTTGAAAATTAAATTTTCAAATATCAATTAAATTTTCAAATATCACTTGTAGTGTAAATCCCTAATTGTACTCGCTATCATATGATTACTATACTAAGTGTTCTTTCAAATAAGACAAACCTAATTTTCGTGTCATGGACACTTTAATAAATGGCTATACAGTACAGAAACAAGATTGTGTCCTATATAATATATGACGATATGTATTTCATACGTATCGTTCGACATTCGTTTAATATACGAAACGCCATGTTTACTCGAAGCCTCGAACATTCTGACCCTGAGTAACCAAGGGTCGGCAAAGTATAACTAGGCCTACCGCATCGTTATTGTTGTCCTCATTCCCACCACCATTTTGATATGCTCCTCACACGTTCACTGATAAAATTAGACACCTGAAAATAGAACGTCAAAATATGAAACGAAAATTAAGGGGGCAATACACCTGAATTTTGTCAAAAAAAATTTTTTTGTGATTCATTCACAATTTTGGGATTTTGGGATTCTTGAAAACTCATATTTTTTTGCACATTACAAACTTTGCATTGTTATAACTTAACCAATTTATCTGAAATTTTTAACATTTGTTATTTTATATATTTGCCGCAAAATGATGATAGCACTGTAGGCAGGGGGGGGGGGGGGGGTAGTTTTTGAAATATTGTCAGTGGAACTCAGAAACTGTATAATTATTTACTTTTTGTTGATATGGCAACAGAGACGAAGATTCTACAAATTCACATCATCATATTTTAGGTTTACCCCTACACTACTTTAAAAAGAGTTTTTGATGAAACTTGGTGATATGTTTTTGAGGAGTTAAAATTTTGAGAACATATACTGGTTGAGGCCATTTTGACAATCATTGCCTCAAATGAAAATTATAATGTAAACAATCCAAGTCAATTTAGCTTTAATATATTGCTTAACTCCTGTACTTTCAGAAAAGATATGGCTGTCCATACTTTGCTTCAATACTTCATGAGACAAAGCACACCAAACTACCAACACCGTAAATAAACATAATTCAGGTGTATTGCCCCATTAAGTCTGTCTTATTAGAAAGAACACTTAAAATGGCATAATAACATCCTTTGGGCAATTCCATGCTAATGGTGACATTCATGAAAAAAAATAAAGTTGTCAGGAACTTTAAAATAACAAGTTATTTTGATAGCATACATATTCAGGGCCAATAGGAAAGTCACTATGTGGATCGAATACTGCCATTGCATTGCATTGCTTCTGTGCTCTGTTCAATAATTTGTTATCTCAGTTGCCAATAATTTAATCCTCCAGAGAGAAATAATCACCTATTTTCTCCTAGATGTTCATTCAGTTAGTTTTACAAGGTGGTGTGAAATATCTGCCCAAGTCATAGACTCTTTAATAAAAAGAATTTTAATCACTTAAATTGTAATCACTACAGGCATTAATTTTTTGTCTGAGAGGCAATTAAACACGTTTATGGACTGGTTTATAACGAACACTTAAGATGCAACATGAGTCACGTAACATGAGTCACAGACATTATGTAACTGTTCTACCTATTGTCATTTAAAATTCAACTCATTTTTATGCAAATAGTTTGTCTATCATAAAGTCTCTAAATTCAAGGATAGATTCTGTTTTCTCCCACTTATAAATTCAGAAGAAAGTTCAGAAGAAGTTAAGTTAACCTTAGGTGATGTCACTTTGGCGTAACATGAGTCACACACCACTCTATTGTCCTAATTAGCTGCATTGTACAATCAAATATTCCACCATGATTCAATACCTTAGGACCTTAGGTGTCTACAGACAATAGTTGAAGTGTTAAAATAAATAAATCATTAAACTAGATCGGAAATGATCCATTGTTTTTGTTCAAAATGTGACACGAGTCAGCATGGAATTGCCCCTTTGCAGTTTTTCATTTCCTTGTTTTGTTGTCGAGATATTTCAGTTTGTTTGATATACAAATTAAACATTTTGACGTCACATGTGCGTAATGAGTTATCGGAGAATGTTATATATCGTTGCTATTTTCAAACATAAACAAGACTGGAAAATCAACATGTTTGGTGTTGTGGGAGAAACACGTCAACAAGATTCCTTCGGAATAATATCGTTTCATAATAGCAAAGATATATTAACCTTCTCCGATAACTTATTATGCATGTGTAATGTCAAGATGTTTAATTTGCATATCAAACAAACTAAAAGCTGTTGTTCTTAATCTGTCCCATCGTGTGTAAATAGTATATTAGTCCTTGTCGTTAATTTATGTCTACTCTGTATTTTTTTTGTCAGGTTGGTCTTCACATGGGACTCATGTCCTGTTGACCATACCTTCAACCATGACCAAATCTTGCACCGTTTTTTGTTGGTTTTTTTTTAAATTGTATTAATTCTTTCGCACACTTGAATGGTTGTAAAGTTAATAAATAAATAAATAAATAAAATATCTCAAGAACAAAGCAAGGAAACCAAAAACTGTAAAAGATGCTACTTTGCTATTTTAAGTGTTCTTTCAAATAGGACAAACTTAATTTGCGTTCCATAACCACTTTAAAATTGAAAATTAAAAAAACACGACCCTTTAAAAACAACGGCAGACGCGCACATTCTATGTTACAAGTAATAGCACTCGATTAAACTGGATGTTCTAGGTAATTTTGGTGAATGAAAATTTCTGGTGTAGAATATATACATATGTATGTATTCCACACCGAAATTTTCCTCCACCAAAATTACCCAGTATATCCAGTTTAATTAAGGTGGCTCCCTACGGTAATTTCAATAGGGGACTGGTGACTAGAAATAGTATCGCTACGCATGCGTAAATAGCGATCTTGTCGATTCGAAATTCTATAACCGCGTCGACACAGATGTTAGACTTGTAGACGTTTTCTTCGGTGAATTTTGCTAAAATTCTGTAAATAAGTAGTTTATGAAACGTTATAAAGTATATATAATTTTAATAAATTTTCATAAGACAGAACTTTTTTAAATCGATAATTTTTAGAGCGAAAAATCTGTCCATACAACCCTCTCGGACTTGGTGCATGGATATTCCCCACAACAGTATCTATCATCTCAGCAATTTTCAAAAAATTTCACCGAAGCAAACTGAAGACATGCCGCTTCAATTATGCAATATTTGAAAATATACCAAAGTTCCAACGTTATTATTACTATGGTAACAGCAAATAATTGAACTTTTTGATAGATATTTTATATCTGCGATACTTCTGCTATAATAAGGTCTACTTAGTATTTATCAAACAAATTTTTAAACTTGGGAATAACATTAGATAATGAGCGTATGAAATAGCACGTATTTATTGAAACTATAGGGAGCCACCTTAATCGAGTGAAATATCAAATATTATTTTTTTTCGGTCCGTATGCTACCAAATCCTGCTTTCTGATTGGTTAACGAGCGGTGCGTATGAGCCCGTACGGACCGCTCGACATAATTTTTTTTAATGTGTTTTATAGGCCGTAAAATTGATCGATTTTCATAACTATTTCGCTTGCCACAGAAAAAATATATTCAACAGAGAGCTACGAGGATGCAAATTAGTTTTATTATCCAAATGGCTTTGACAACTTCATGTGAAAACAGCGAATTTTAGAAGAACGCGAGAATGCTGTGAAAAAGCAAAATTTCAGCGAGCGACATTTAAAAAGTTTTAAAGTATTATTGCTCAACGACGTATGAAAACAGTTTAAAATAGTAGGCAAAATATACATAAACTTGTGAACACAGTATTTTGAATCACTAAATGAAACTATACAGAAGTACATATAAAAAAAACAACATACCACGTCCACGAGAGGACAGAAAAGCTGAAACCTTTTGATACTAAACTGTCATTCTTCTGTTGTCCAACTATACTCAACAAAACCGCTACAAGTCTTTACCCTTTAGTCAAATATTTTCCACATGCCAACCTCATCGTGTCATCTCTTTGAAAAAAGTTTCAAATGGTTTACTACAAGCATTTTCGTCTTCAAACTCGAACGACCCACTTTCAATTTCCATGCAGTCAGCCGAGTATTGAAAGCGATTTTCCAAGCGAACAGCCAAAAACGAGCAAGCGACGAAGAAGAACGACGAAGAATCTTTATCAACTAAACTTTAAAAACACTAGATCTTCAAGTTTTGACTGGTTTTTTTTTATCACAAAAGACGTTCCAAGCTTCCCTGTCAGACAGCATGTCAGCAGTTGTTTACTGTCGAACGATAAACTTTGGACTTTTGAATATCACGTGAATGTCATCTCGATTACGCAATTTACCTAATTATATCTAAATTATAAATCGTACGATTAATAAAAAAAATAAATATGTTATTTACCGTTTTGGTCGGTCCGTTTAGAGAAATATTTCCCTCGGTCTCAAAAACGACCCTCGGCCTACGGCCTCGGGCAGTTTTTGAGACCTCGGGAAATACTTCTCTATACGGACCTCCCAGCCGGTAAATAACATATATTTACTTGTAAATATAATAAATATACCCAATTCTACTCTCGGCATTACCACATTATATATACAGAACTCGTGGCCAAGCTCTTGGCAACAGCTTTCGAAGCTCAGTGGTCAGAGCACTGTACTAGCATCGCAGGGTCGCGGGTTCAATTCCTAGCCGGAAAGCCTTGATGTTGCATTTTTCGCAAGTGGTCCCGGTTTGGTCTTATAATGTATATATTCTACGCTCGAAATTTTCCTTCACCAAAATTACCTAGAACATAATTCTTTATGTTAGTTTAGTATACAGTTTATACCTGTTTTGCTTTCTCTCGTGGTTTGCAGTACGACAGGATCCGAAGAGTGGTGTTGTAACTTTTTGACGCCCCATTTTTTACCTCTGTGATTATTTCTAAAAACGCCAAATGAACAACATAATAGAATTATAAAGTTTTTTCGTTTGTTTTTGCTGTACAAGCTGTCGCAATTTAGGTCTGTTTACACGAAGCGGATTGAGTGTTTAGTCTCAAATCTCGCATGTTGTTTCTCCTTGTTGTGTTTATATGAAAAAGATTGAAAGTTTTCGATCTGATCGAAACGAATGGCTCAAGTCAATCCACGCAGTGGAGTGAAGTGGATTGACTTGAGATTCAAGCAAGGATCGACTTGAATGTCTCCAATCTGATTCACCTAAACACGGTTTGACTTGAAAATGACTTCACACGCATGAGTGAAGTTGGTGCGTGTCGTGTTAAATGGCAGATATTGAGGGAAGCACAGAAAATAGTGTTACAAAACCGAAAACAATGTTCCAAGCAGATCGGATTCTCCATGTATACATGTGCCTGGATTGACTTCACTGGCGTTTTTCGATCCAACTATCAATCCGCTTCATGTAAACAGGGCCTAAAACCCAGACAAAAACTCTGAGCTCCAAACGGGACTCGACCCCACAACCTTCCGAATGCCAGCCAGATGGCAGACCGAGGTTGTTTTTCGATATTTATACATGGGAACTAGTCAATCCGTACGTGTGTCACAAGTACTTGTTGGGCTACAAGTCGCATTGTGTCAGTTTCTTTTCAGTAAATAGAAGAATTATATCAGGGGCGGATACAGGATTTTTGCAAGGTGCTCAGTGTTTCTTTGAGAATATTTAACAAGGGCGCACGCGGGCGGGGTGTGGTGTGGCAAAACAGGAAAGGGCAGGGGAGCGCCGAAGCTGCGACAAACTTATAGGGGGGTCCGGGGGCATGCCCCCCCGGAAACTTTTGAATTTTGAAGTCTCTGAAATAGCATTTCCTGCATTTTGAGGGGGATTTGATGAAAGAGTTTTGAAGGATATAAATTGCCAAACAAAATACCCAAATATATGAATACACCATACCATACAAAGCATACATCATAGGAGGACATTCCGTCATTGTCGTGGACTCATGGGGATATGTTTTATAAGTTTTATGTTCCAAAATTACTATGTATATTCATTATTCAGATTTCAGATTGAGATTGTATATTAAATACTAACCACACTATACCAGTATATTGTATACAATACGTCAATATAATCTTGATTATTACTGTTTTAAAATTGGCGTTTTAAAATTTACAAGATATTAGTGTATCGTGACGTCCAATCTTATTGCAAAGACTTCACTCGGGGCGACTTAAGCCGGTTTTCCACTAGGCAACTTTTTTCGCGCGAAGCGAGTTTTTCTTTTGTCTCATGAGCTCTGAGCTGGAACTAATCAGAAATCTATTGAATTCGAACAAAAGAGAGTCGCTTCGCGCGAAAAAATTGCCTGGTGGAAAACCGGCTTTAAGAACAAAGCGTTTCGTTTTGTTCAAAAAAATTTTTCGCGAGATAAATTTCCAGCAAAATGTCTTTTTATTTATTGCCTGATTTCGATTTTATGACTTATTTTGTCCAATGTTGGTCGAAAAACCGCATTTTCAACTTTGGTCGTCAATAAAATCAGTTGAACCTGACTCAACTTCTACAACAGTCGCCGACTGTCGCCGATTGGATTACAACAAGCGTTTCCATTGTTGTAATTGTTGTATGACTTGATTGGCGACAGTCGCCGACTGAATTACAACAATTACTGTACAACTATATGGAAACCGGGCTTTAGTCAGCTTCGAAAACTCACCAGTACTTGAACTAGGGTCCTGATAATACCTCTTTATTTTTTCGCCGGCATTATGACATCTCTTGCCCCAGTTCTCGGCAACTCGTTGGATAATTTTCGGCGTCGCTTCATCCGAATGTGCCTCTTTTAATTTATCACCTTCAGCGTTCTCCTGCGGTGATCTGTTAAAGACAATTTCACATCAGTTTAACTTTTATGGCACACTTTACCGTCTAGAGTAATATTCACTTAATGTCTGCTCCTGATGGAAACAGTTAGTTTTGTTTTCCAGGGAAGGAAAACATCGAGACTCGAGAGAAAACAAAACTAACTGTTTCCCGAGGGAGCAGACATTACCGTATTTCCTTGAATAAACGCCTCCCTCGAATAAACGCTGCCCTCGAATAAACGCCGCAGGAGAAACAAAAAATCTTATTAAACGCCGCCCTTGAATAAACGCCGCACTTTTTCTCATCGATGCGGCGTTTATTTGAAGCATATATATATATTTAAAGACATATAAACTTTATTTTTTTGGAATAAGTGTTAAAATTGGTTATGAATTTGAATTAAACTTCAAAAACTCATTAATAATTCATGAGGAAAACACAAAAGAAAATCATGACCGTATCGTATCTTTATATGTGATAAAGATTTCTCCTGATTTACATAAACTTTAGCTTTGATTTTCTCGGCTTAGACAAGGTTATTTTTCAAAGTAACTCCGCCAATCAACTTACCAAGTGGTTCGTTTTTGAAGCCGTATAATAAACTCGCAGTTCGTGTTTTATCAGATATAAAAACACTCGGCTTCGCCTCGTGTCTTTATATCTGATAGAACACTCCTGCTCGTTTATTATACAGTACAATAAATTCACAGTTGATGTTACAACATTTACAATAAACGCCGCCCTTGAATAAACGCCGCCCTCGAACAGACGCCGCACCCGCAATGTGGAAAATTTAATATACGCCGCGGCGTTTATTCAAGGAAATACGGTAAGTGTTTTGTTATATAGCTTGAGTTTCGCTGAATAATTTCGTTTATCAAGGGAAAGTACACAAAAGACAAACGCTATTACGACTTACCAAAACATTTCGCCTGGCTCCGTAATTTCACTTCAACCAAACAAATATAAGTCTCAGAACAAAAGAACAGCAATACATTTCTCCAGTTAATCTTCACAACATGCATGCTTTGAAGACCTATAAATATTCTTTTTTTCGTACCAAACAAGCTTTTGTTTATAGGATGCCGTGAAGAGTTCGAAGTTCTAGCGGGGAACAATTGAAAACTTATTGACCGAGCAGGCAATGAGTTCTCAATTATTGCTCGCTCGGTAGACATTGAAATTTAGCTAAGGTCATGTAACCACAAACCAACCAATGCCAGTCATCGTTGCATCCAGTGAAACTCTAGCTATATAACAAAGACACTTAAATTTCGTCCTGGAGAAAGATACCTAACTCTTCGTTTAGGTGGATTAGATATCCCCCGATGAGCTACGGTAATGTGTGCGATATTTGATATATGGATATTTCTGACTGTCTCAGCTGGGAATTCCAATAGCTCAGTGGTAGGGGCACAGGGAGCCCATCTTGGCAGCGCGTGGGCACCCTGTGGCAGACTCAAAAGACGCGCGGGGACTGTGGCAGGGGATTTAAAAAAAACGAAAAACGGTTACCGGAAGCGGGAAAACCAAACGTTCAACGTGGAATGTGTTCCGCAAGTAGCCAGGACATCTAGTATCGTCGGGAGCCACCGTTGGAATACTGAAACCGACTGAAACTCAGAGTCAGATGAATATGCAATAAATCAATAATCCTGAGACTTCCCACTTTATCCAAAAAGCTTATCGTAGGATTTCGTAGCTATCCGAAGTGTCAACGATGATGTAGTGTCCTAGCTACTTGCGGAACACATCTCTCGAAAATACGATATGTAATTTAGCTGCAAAATCACGGCTAAAAGGTGAGATTTTGCCTCATTTTGATTATATTTTGATAAATGAATCATTATCACAACTACTTCGCTCAATTGTCTTACAATTTTAATACCTATAGGCGCTTAAAATGATGTTCAGAACAAGGAAGAATTCGTGTTTCATCCCTTTATTATTTTCCTAAACACCACGATCGAGTGTGCCACAGGGTGCCCACGCTCTGCCAAGATGGGCTCCTGTGGTTGGGGCAGTCAGAAAACGTTTCTCTACAGCAGTGACTCGACTTCATTTGAAATTATTCTTCTTCACATATATACGGTGCTGAAGGACACCTGGATGTTTATATATTACCAACAGTTTGTTAATAGCAATTTTCCGTGTTTCTTATCCTACCTTTCCATGTTCTTTTCCTTCTTAACTTTGTTTTGTTCATCTACGAAGATTCCAAGGAAAGGATGGAGGTTACGTGGTGTGAAGGCATCGTCTACCACGAACAAGACAGTTGTAAGGGGGTGATTACATGGACCGCGCTCCGCATCCTATGAATTGTATGGTTTTTCTAGCCTAGTTTCTAAGCCTTTCGTTTCCGCCATGAGCTTCGCCGCGTAGTCGATTTGGGTTCATGGGAAGACTGGGGAGAGGCTGGAGACGAGAAGGCCTAGCCACGATCGGAAATTGCGGCTGTCGACCGGGACCTAATCCAGGCTGACCTGTTTTAGCTGCGCATGCGTAGAACGAATATCTTACGTGTAAACGTCATCAATACACGCGAGACCAAGCGAGGCTGGGGCGAGATGAATAAGGAGCGAAGGAGCGTTGTGGTACATGTGGGTTCATACGATGAAATGAGGAAGATAAAGGAAAATAATGGATCCATTGAAGAGGATACTAGGGATATTGTAGGATATCAAGCATTTGCTGACTTGAAATTAAATATCGCGGGAAAATTAAACGAAGAACAAGATGCGATCTAGTATCGTAAACTTCCATGTTAAATGACTAAAATCTGTTGTTTGTTGACCGTTTACTACCCCCAAAAGGAGTCGGGTTGTGTTTTTTTGGCAGATGTGTGAACCCAATTGACCTTTAAAACGGATTTTAAAGTTCGAATCAGTCGTGGAAAGTATACTTGACGACTGACGTCTGACGAAGTGACGAGTTGACATAAAACAAACCCAATCAACTATGGAGGTGAATAAATATATCAACTATTAGATAACTTTGATTGTTTTTTTCTTTGTTTTGATTTTGCTTTTGGCTATATATGGGCAATTCACTTGTTATTGTTTTGCGTGTGCGTGTTTAGAATTTAGTAAATTTCATCAAGCTCGGCCGACACATGGCCTGTGAACTGCCCCATGAAAGTGGCCGATTTTCTATGCGATTCTCGATCGTGAACATTCGTAAAAAGGTCTTGCCCTGAATCGTTCTGGCCCTTCGAGTGTTCCTGGGATCTAGCGTAGGGACAGTATATAATATTATATAAAAAGCACAAGGATGTCTGCGAAGATTTTACCAAAGATCTTGACGATCGAAAGAAGGAAACTATGGAATATATTTCAATTGGAGCTCGAAACGAAAATTTAACTGTTTAACTTTCAACTTTTGGCGGTTGCCAGTGAACCTTCGTCGATCCGAGGTGAGTAGGCTTGTATTATTTTATGCAGATGGAATAGTAAGTGTCGGGAAACACTTTGGAGGTCATAACATCACAATTCTTCCTCAATAAACAACTGAGCTGTAAAGTGAAAGTGTTTACGAATTTTGCTAGGCCTTCCCCAGCGGGTCCGTTCGGATCACTTCCGAAACGTGTCAACCGAGGAAGGCCTAGAAACTAGGCTATGGTTTTCAATGTTTTAATGACATGACAAGCAGACTAGCCCGGTTAACCACGATGAAAATGTCCATGTAATCGTTTCGTCCCGGCAAACCGAGATGAAAAACTGTTGAACTCGCTTCAATACATGTTCGTTTACTTGACTGTGTGGATAAATAGTGCTGAAAGGAACTGAAATAGAACATCAAAACGTTGTTCGTGTGTTTCGTGATCATATAGCGAAGACTTAATAAATGCAACTATAACAATCTTTTTATTAACGATGGGCTTACAAAAGATTACACGTCATCAACATACATTAGTGTAAAACTGAAGTAAAAATAACGTAACTTTGCCCTTATTTACTTGATAATTGCGAATTTCGGCCTGAAATCATCCACGTCAATTCAAAACCCCCCCCCCCCCCCCTCAGGACCAGATACCCCCTTGTGAAGTCCTTTAAAATACTTCTTAAACCAAGTTCGAAATGCATTGAAACGGTTTCGAAACTAACAGTAAAACTCTTATAAGTAATATTGGGCATTTCACTCAATTACATAGCATGTTCTAAGGATTTTGGGTGAAGGAAAATTCGAGTGTAGAATATATACATTTTAAGAACAAACCGGGACCAGTTGCCAAAAATGCAACTACACAGGCCTTCTGGCAAGAACTGAAACCACGACCACAAGAATCGCAAGGTCGTGGGTTCAATTCTCGCCGGAAGGCCTGTGTAGTTGCATTTTTCGCAACTGGTCCCGGTTTGGTCTTAAAATGTATATATTCTACACTCGAATTTTCCTTCACCCAAAATCCTTAGAACATGCTATGTAATCGAGTGAAATGCCCAATATTACTTATAATATACCCAATTCTCTCCTGGCATTACCACCTTATTATATATACAGAACTCGGGATCAAACTCTCGGCAACGCCCTCCGTGGCTCAGTGGTCAGAGCATTGCACTAGAATCGCAAGGTGGTGGGTTCAATTCTTGCCGGAAGGCCTGTGTGGTTGCATTTTTCGCAACTGGTCCCGGTTTGGTCTTAAAATGTATATATTCTACAATAAAACTCTTAGATGCTTAAATGAGTTCGCATGCGTTCGATAGACGTTGAAATGTCTCCCAAAGCGCCATTGAAATGCTAATCGCGATCGGCAATGATTAATGGTTGTTTTTCTATTTTTGAAACAGTGCTTCGGAGAAAACCCCGTGCCGAAATAGTGCCTTTTTCAGAGTATGCCAGACCCAAAAACTGCGAGGTCTATTTCAACGCTTCGAAACACCCCGCTCCATGTAATCGAGCATCCCGGCTAACCGGTCTATGTAATCACCCCCTAAGTGTGAACACTGCAAACATGACACCCTAGAGTTTCCAAAGTAGCCCCCCCGAAAGTATAACAGCTACTCAAAAGTAATCTTTGGTAAAATCTTCGCAGACATCCTTAAATGCATTTATACCGTCAGCTAGTGCTGTTTACGGTAGATGTACTAGATCCCAGGAGCACTCGAAGGGCCAAAAGGCCCAAAACAGTTCTGGGCAGGACAACACAGCTGCCAAACATTTGCGCATACGTGAATTTGCTAGAGTAAACATTGCAAGAGAAGCGGGAACTAGTCGTGGCAACAACAACCAAACAGTGAAGACTAATTACGACTAGACTATTTATTTAATTTGTGTTTAAAAAAGGGGTCATGAACATTACAAAGGGGTCATTTTCAGAATACAGTCAACTCTCGTTATAGCGGACACCCTGGGGACCGTCTTTTGGTGTCCGTAATAACGAGAGTCCGCAATAGCGGGATGTGATGAAAATATCCCGATTTCAGGTTGTAAAATGTCACTACAATCTATTATTATATGACTGGGTTTGATTTCCGGTCCGTACGCAAAACGACGTGCGCTGATTGGTTCCCGAGAGGTCGGGATTTTACAACATTGACCTCGGGGTCAATACGCTTTTTTCTCGGCCCTGTAAGGTTTTGGCGAGAAGATTGCTGTTGATTTGAATACAAATAAAAGAGTACAGGGGATCTTTATTGAAATATTCTGAACAATAAAATGTGTTGGAACATTACTGCTGGTTTTCTTTAAAGCTGTTTATCTAAAAGTACGATAAATAAAAGCCGAACTGGTGTAAACAAGAAGGCCAAGAAGCGACGCGTACAAAAGTTAATAAGGTAAACAGCATGCTCCAAAGGCGAAAACAACGCTCGAAACTTAAAAATAAAATGAACCAATAGTCATATAATAAATTCCTTATTAACCTCGTTTGCTCGGTCTGTACGGGAAAGTATTTGCCCTCGGTTTTGTCGCACAAACCTCGCTCCTTCGTCGCTCGGTCTGTACGAAAACCTCAGGCAAATACTTTCCCGTACAGACCTCGCACTCGGCTAATAAGTCCTTATTACTGCTTTTTACTTGGGCTACCTGTGGTAGGCCGAGTCTAGGTTTCGGCTCGGGTTTTTTTCCCCCTTCTGTGTCACGCTCTTAGCCTACTCCGCAGGCCTCTCTAATCAGAAAGCGCAGGCTCAAGTCAAGTGCGCAATTAACTTATTCCGCCGTCTCGATCAAGACAAACATAATAAGACTTTGCGAAACTGATGCGTGCATGCCAAATGCTTTCTTTCTTTGCTTTCCTGATGTCTGATCAAGTCTTTCTCCTCTCGGATGTGTTTGTGTTTTCACAGACATAGTTATTGGTCAGTAATGTCGCTGGCAAGTATCTTGATATTATATACGCTTACGATCTCACACGCCGTATACATGAAGCTGTGCTGATATTTAATACCCGAAGAGACTTGACATATGAACGCTGTACATTTCTTTCTTAGCTTTCCTACTGTCTGATGATCAGAGTCTGATCAAGTCTTTCTCGTCTCGGATGTGTTTTGCGTGTTCACAGACATAGTTTGATATTGGTCAGTAATGTCGCTAGCTGTGTTGATATTTAATACCCGAAGAGACTCGACATATGAACGCTGTGTACATGTGTGGAAATACGTTACAGGCAATCGTGTTTTGTGTATTGCAAATTGCGTTTTCTATCGGAGATTGGATTGTGTTTTGACTTTTGTCTGTGACCTGAATGTGTTTAGACGGCGACTTTAGATCTTAGCACTGCATGTGACAACCTGCGCGTGATTTTGCAGTAGCCCGAGTGAACGCCTGACCAGGCGTCTTGTTTGCTTTAAAATGTCCAGTTTATTCAATTACTAGTTGACGTTTACTGTGATACATACAGTAAGTACACAGTACAAGTCAAAATGCAAGTCAAAAATTTTATTCCAATATTTTTTTTATTCCAAACCAAAAATACAACGGTAACATGAATCAGTAACATAAATATGTCACTCGATAAATTAAAAAGTCATTCACTTTCATGTGTCGAGAGAAAAATACGTCCAAGGTGCCCGTTGTAACGAGAGTAGAACAATAAAATGTTTGTTGGGGACCACGTGAAGTGTCCGTAATTCCGTAACAGCGAGAGTTCGTAATAGCGAGAGTTATTTCAATACATTTCATAGTAGTTTCGGCCGGGGATTTACCAACTGTCCGTAATAGCGGGGTGTCCGCAAGGCGAGAGTTGACTGCATGTTACTATTGACAAAGAAGCGATGCACAAATTACCTACCTTATCTTTTTGGTAGTATGCTTATAATTTAAACTTTTGAGTGGGACTCTCGGACTATTTTAAATATTTCAGCGTTTTCCCGCTCTTTTTTGAGGTACGAGCTCGGATGTTGCGCAGCCGCAAAACGTTTCGCAGCGGTGTTGGGCAGGACCTTTTTGCAAATTTTGCTAGGCCTTCTCGTTTCCAGCCTCTCTCCAGTCTTCCCAAGGACCCCAACCGACTACACGACCAAGCTCATGGTGGAACAAAAGGCCTAAAAATTAGGCTACGCGTAGGCTACACGTAGGCTACACAACACTGCTGCCAAATGTTTTGCGCATGCGCGACGTCCGAGCTCGCCCTCAAAAAAAGAGCGGGAAAACACTGAAATATTTGAACTGGTCCGAGAGTCCGATACAAAAGTTAAAATTATAAGCATACTACGAAAAAGATAAGGTAGGTAATTTGTCCATGGCTTCTTTTATCAATATTGTAACACATTCTGAAATTACCCCTTCGTAATGTTCTTTACTCTTTTTTTAAAACACAAATGAATAGTCGAGTCTTACTTACTCTTCACTGTCTGGCTGTTGTCGCCACGGTTAGTTCCCACTTCTCTTGTAATGTTTACTCTAGCGAATTCACGCACGTGCAAACGTTTGGCAGCGGTGTTAGGCTAAACTATATTTAATGCTACACATTGAATAAAAAATAAAAACAAAAAGATACATGCACTGACCTCCTTCTCGAATGATGATCTCAATTCCTTGAGTTGGAATATTTTTCACTTCCTTAGATTTGACATACTGGAAAGAATGTGACAATGAATTGCTTTAAATATACATATACAGGGGGTGGACAAAAAAAAGTGGCCATCATTAAAAGTACGATTAATGTTCATTGTATAACTTTTATTAGAGTACAGAAAAGTATGTAAAGTTATATATTAGGGTGAGGCGGTTAATCGATAAACCGAAAGAAAACGATGTTTTTTGAAAACCGATGTAACCGATGTTGCTTTTGGAGGAAAACCGGAAAAATCGAAAAATCGAAAAATCGAAAGAAAAATCGGTATTTCAATAAAATCGAACCATACTTACACGGGTTTATGTTGCGTTTACACACGGAATTGACGGGAAAACGACTGAAGAGATTTGCGTCTTCGAAATACCGTACGTTTATTGCCAGGTATGATCTCCGATATAAGAACGGAAATTACGGAAAGGCTTCGATTCAGATTCGCAACGAGCTTGAACGCATAAGCGGGTCAAACGAAGATGAATTTTGATTGGCTCAAATGAAGGCGGTCCTCTGCGAAGACAGGTCTAAAGTAAAATTGGTGTATGACTCATAACCAGTCGGAGCGTAGCATGAATAATTAACCAATTTTCGCTTTCAATGTTATATCGCATATATTTTCTGACTCGTGCTCTTTCAGCTTTGCGTTATTAAGTAACCGTTCGTTGAAACTTGGAATACTTTGTTACGCTGTCCGAAACTGTTGCTTACTGGTAACATTTGGAGCCAAAGTGCTGTTTGGCATTTCTTCAAGAAAGCCGAAAAACCGGACGATTCTCCTGAATGTAAAATTTATCTTATATACTGCATGTTTCTTTGTAATTCGTAGCTGGGATGTTATAATCAATACAATTGTTTTTGAAACTGAAATCTTACGCGAGTAGCGTCATGCATGTTTTTTTAACTATGGTTTCGAACGCGTTTTAAAAAAATCGGTTCACTTGTTTTTTTCGGGCGGTTTTCGGTCTTATATAAAATCCGCCTCACCCTATTATATTTTTAGAATGCATGCGTCAAGATCTGCTCAAATATGATATCAAATTCTAATTTTATCCATTGATTTAAAAATATATATTATTTTTTCTTGATTTTCAAACTTGTAACAAATGAAGTGAATCTTAGTTCGACTTATTCCAATTGGTCTTCAAAATTATTAATGGAGTTCGTACACTTATTTTGTTGCCATTTCACTTGATTTCACTACAGCTTCACAGCGTGGCATGCTTTCAAAGTTAATGTATTTTTTAAACCAATAACAAAATGAGAATTGGATATCATATTTGAGCAGATATTGATGCATGTCAAAAACTACTTTCAAACATCTCAACTACAAGTTGTCCAAGCCTTTTCCCAAAGCCAGGAAGCCACAAACGGCACATCATTCCCCTCAAACTCCTGTAAATCCACCATGACTGATCAACAATCACATGTGCATGATGTATTTTATAATACGGTTAAAGAACGGTAGACATGCAACGTTTTTGGCACTTGTGAGTCAGTGGTATTTTTACAGCAAAAATTTGCTGAAATATATCGTATTTTTATATAAAAAAGCCAGAGAAGTGGACTAGCATGTATTAGTATGAAATACATATGTGGTGTATCTTTATAAAAGATAGAATTTTTGAAATTGAGTATAGATTTACAGTACTTACTTTTGCCAGGTTACTTTTCAAGAAAATAACAGACAAGTATATACTATTTTATAGACACTTCAACAAATTCCCTTCCCTTGGGACGACCTGCAGAGGCACATGCCGGACCCTGGGAAAAGGTGAATCATCGAATGGCCATCAAATGCCTGGGGGGGGGGGGGGGTTGGATGGTCACACTTGGAATTGAGACATAATAATAATAATTATAATGTACATGTTTATGTGTGCAGAGGCCACAGAGCTTTAATGTTTTGTAAAATAGTTCTTGAACTACACTGAATTTCTCAACAAAACTTTGTCAACTTACTCATTTCATTACATACTTTAACATACATCAAACTGTCAAAGTTGTTTAGGCGTCGTTTTCTTGCCTTTTATTACTCGGGCTACCGCAGGTAGACGAGTCTAGGTTTTCCAATTCTTCTTATTCTTCTTTTTATTTTTTGCAATGCATTATTAGTCCTCCACACGCCTGCTGGCGATATTGACCAATAAGCTTTGTGAAACTGAGGCATGTGACTATATCTATGCATGTGACCAGTGCATGACAGCATGTGTGCCTTCTTTCTTTTCAACTGAGTGAGTGAGTGCCCTTTCTCATCTCGGATGTGTTTTGTTTGTCCACAGACATAGTTATTGGGCAGTAATGTCACTGGCAAGTATCTTGATATTATTATATATGCTTACAATCGCACACGGCGTTCATTATGTGAACTTGCAGGTGACACTTTCTAGGTAAACATGAAGCTGTGTATATAAAATAAGGTGAAGAGACTTGACATATTGAACCACATTGAACACTGTATATGTGTGGAAATAATACTTATTTCTTTGCTTCCCTGACGTCTGATCACTCATCTCGGATGTGTTCTGTGTGTTCACAGACATAGTTATTGGTCAGTAATGTCGCTGGCAAGTTGAAGAGACTCAACATATGAACGCTGTGTACATGTGTGGAAATACGTTAATAGATACAGGCAATTGTGTTTTGTTATTGCAAATTGTGTTTTCTATTGGAGAATTGGATTGTGTTTTGACTTTTGTCTGTGACCAATATGTTTAGTAATAGACTTTAGATCTTAGCACTGCATAGCACCGTGATTTTGCCAGTAGCCCGGGTGAACGCCTGATCAGGCATCTTGTTTATTAAACTGTATTGTTATATACCAAAGACTTTCGTTTGCCAAAGATGAAATCCTATTAGTCAAATCATGGTCATATGTTGTTCAACAAACTCAGTGTTTCTAATTTCTGCCAAGGGAAACGTTGCACTGTTTCCCTCTGACGTCAACAACGAAGAAGGAAACAGTGCAATGTTTCCTTCTGATGTCAGTTTTAATCATGCGTTATTCACGTGAATACACAATGATTATTGCATCAGTTCAAGAACTTTGGACTTTTCAGAACATATTGAAAACAAGAGCTGTTTCAAGCTTGTTTGCTATGAAATAGTCCATTTTCCAAAGGGAAGAATATCTATACATATCTTCAAAGAAGGTCTGAAGAAAACCTGGATAAATTTAAAGCTGTTCTTTGTACTTGTTGAGTCTTGTGTATTAATGTTTAGCTGAATTGAAATTACCAAGATAAAGTCAGTGTTTTGGTAAGTCTTTTTGCCTTTTGCAAGTTTCGAGTCAACTTGGTATTTTGTGTTTTAAAAGTCTTTGGTATATAACAAAACGCTTGTTGACTTTTGTCTCGAGAAACATTGAGTTTTATGGTCCCTCAGGCTTCAATGTCACCCTCGGGCTAAAGCCCTCGGGTGACATTGATGCCTTCGGGTCCATAAAACTCGATGTTTCCCTCCGCGCCAGTCAACAAGTGTATATTGTCACGCGAATGACCATCGTCATAGTCTGACTGTGAACATGGTGAAAGGCTGAAGGCCAATCCTTCGTGCGAAAAGCAGATTTTTACGAATATTTCGGCATTACAACAATCTTTCATCATTTCTAATTTATATTTCTACACTACCTAAGCAACAGACTGCATTTTTAGATCGCTATTTTTGACATATTTTATTGGCGCGTGTATGATGTATATTTTGGCAAAATGTTACCTTATTCAAATGCAGTATACTTATTCCTCGGCAAATTATTTCTTCGTCTTTATTCTTTCCAGAATGTCCTGGACTTTTGTTGGTCCATATACCAATGCAAGTCTTGCTCCATTCAGGAATTCCAGTCGGTTTTTTCCGACGATGTTTGTGACTGTCCAAGTCACTGTCTTCGTCCGCCATCTTGCTCTTTAATTTAAACCAACAGGTTTCCCCATAGGGAGCCCAAGCACAATGTGTGATTCTATTTTATAATTGATATATTTTATATGGCATAGAAATGCATACGTACTGTTTAATAGCATGCAACTGTTCATATCCTCTTTCATAAGATCAATATGTATCTATATGACTTCTTCACTGGCCATAAAATTAAGCAGTGTTTTAATAATATAAATAAATGTACATTTAAATCTACATTACCCCCTGCTGTGTTCACCTCGCTTAACCGTCAGATAAACATTGTTATATTACTATTTTTACCGTAAAATATACAGGGAAATCAAATTTACTGTTCAGACTAACTGCTTACTTAATATACCATGTAAGAGGGAAAATTCACATATATACTTACAACTAGACGACTTTAAACACGCTTGAAGTCGCCCAGGTTTTGAACCTGGGCAACTTCAAGCGTGATTTAAAGTCGTCTAGTTGTAAGTATATGTGGTATTATATTATTAAAACACTGCTTAATTTTATGGTCAATGAAGAAGTCAAATGATACATATTGATCTTATGAAAAAGGATACGAACAGTTACATGCTATTAAACAGTATGCATTTCTATGCCATATAAAATATATCAATTATAAAATAGAATCACACATTGTGCTTGGGCTACTGTGGTTTCCCAAGTGTGCGTGTAAGAAGTCACGCAACACCCCTAGCAAAATGCAGCACGCACATCAAGATTGCGCGCGCACAATGATTGAACGCACAACGCCAGCACGGAAAAACACTGCTACAAAGCGCTCGCTGCAGATTACAACGTGTAACACCCCTTTTGTTTATAAACCTGTGTCGCTTTGTACTGCGAGACAGGCTTCACCAAAGCAGGATGCGCAACGGTTTGTGGTGGAAAGCGACATAAATTCATAAAAGGATGGGGGGGGGGGGGTGTTACACGTTGCAATCTGCCTTGAAACCTGTCTCGCAACAGCGTTGCGACGCAAGGCCAGGTTTCACAAATCGTTGCATCGTATGTCCCCGAAAGCCGAGGGAGCCTTGAGTGAGGGGTATTTTAAAGACTTATTAACCGAATGCGAGGTCTGTACGGGAAAGTATTTGCCTGAGGCTTTCGTACAGACCGAGCGACGAAGGTACGAGGTTTGTGCGATAAAACCGAGGGCAAATACTTTCCAGTACAGACCGAGCAAACGAGGTTAATAAGGAATTTATTATATGGCTATTGGTTCATTTTACTTTTAAGCTTCGAGCGTTGTTTTCGTCTTCGGAGTATGCCGTTTACCTTTACATGTTGACTTTTTCGTGTCGCTTCTTGGCCTTCTTATTTACACCAGTTCGGCTTTTATTTGTTGTGTTTTTAGATAAACAGCTTTAAAGAAAACCAGCAGTGATGTTCCAACACATTTTATTGTTCAGGATATTTGAATAAAGATACCTATTTCTCTTTTATTTGTATTCAAATCAACTCAGAAATGTTCCCGCCAAAACTTCAAGGCCGGGAAAAAAGCGTATTGACCGGTCGGTCAATATCGTAAAATCCCGACCTCTCAGGAACCAATCAGCGTGCGCCGTTTTGCGTATGGACCGGAAATCAAACCCAGCTATAATAAAAGCACTTACTAAGAAAACTGTCAACATACTGTACAAAAAAATATTGGACCAACTGACGCCCGTCTTACCTTATTCAACGCACTTATCCTTCCTTTATTTGATTATGCAGATATTATATGGAGTGATAAGAACAACCTAACTTTGATGAACACTTTACAAACACAACAGAACAAATCAGCCAAGATAATAACCAACCAACTCGCTCGCTCTTCTGCCACTCAAGCCTTGGAAACCCTAAATGGAAACGCCTAAACGATCGACGTCACGAGCATCGCTGTATCTTTATTTTTAAATGTCTGAACGATTTTTTTGATTCAAGATTTGAACTAATACCAAATTGCAATTTCCACCAATACCATACCAGAAACAAGGCCAAATTCCACTTACCTAAAGCTAAGACGAACTTGGGAAAACATAAATTAATTTATCACGCTCTGAACGATTTTAATAATTTGTAACGTTTTGCCGATGTTCAGGCAGGTTGTTAACCTGAGTGTGTTGATTGCCGCCCAAGCCGGGATAGAAAGACACAACGGCAGATTGTAAAAGGTGTACTTTACTGGACGACAACTCAACAACAACCACAGAATAGTAATACAATTACCAGAAGTCCAACTCGCGTCGGAACCTTTGAAGTTTATGTCCTTGTGCATGTCGCCTCGCGCATCTTGATTCCTCGCCAGTTTGGACCTTCAAAAGGTTAAAACTGCCGGGGGAACTTGCCTAGGACATTGCGTAGGATCGCGTAGGATGGTAAAATATCGCGCAAGCGCGATAACATAAATGCGGACAAGTTTTCACTTGAGTTGGACTTCTGGTTGTATTACTATTCTGTGAATCACGACAGTGCTCACGTTATTTACACAATCACACGTCAACCTTACAATCATGACTACAGTACATACGACTACAAACTAAGTACAAGTCTCCATAACGCTGGACGCTACAAATTTAACTCCTGACTTTCATGACACTAAGTCACTGTCATTGTTCAAACTTAAACTTGTCAAATTATCCTCTTAACTGCTACTATATGTAATCATATCTATTTTTTACTATCTTATATTTACTTATTTCATTTACGTTACACAGGGCCCCATTGAAAAACACTTCGGTGACATGGGCTCTCTGTTAAAATTTTATTATTATTATTATTATTATATGCATAACGTTAGTCAATATTCCTTAGTTTAGTATTGTGCAACTTTTCTGCGCATAATTCTGCAATACTAATTCAAGATGTTACCAAGTGCATATCGTGATGAAAACACATAAAAACGTCACTAAGGAGGCTACATCAGTAATACATTCACAGTGGCCTTCTCAATCTCCAAATGCCGGGCGGAAGGGAACTAAGATTGGGATAAGAGATTTTTTACCGCCCGAAGCATTAGAGAGACGCAGGGCGTGAGCGTGCCGCAGCTGAGGGGAGGCTGGTGGGCCGACAAATCTTCGAGTTTGTTGAACAACCTGGCTGCTTCTCGTGGCAAACGGTAAACTGGCAAAACTAAACCTAATTGCCCATATTTAAATGATTTCTCGATCCCTAGGGCCTTCCCTAATTCTAAAGGATGCGTATAAGTCATTAAATTGCCTAGAGCCCCCTTCCGGCCCGGCATTTAAACTTCCAATCCCACTGTGAATAGCTACTAATTACTTTGACAAGAACATACTAACTTCATTTTTCGTATATATATAGATGAAATGATAGAAAAATGCTCCATGTTGAAGCTTTAACTTTATAATATTTAACTCACGAAAACACAAGGTGACCTTCACTTTTTAATTTTTCACTAATTCTTTTTAATCTTTTTAATTCTGCACTAATTAATTTCCTCCGAATTCTTCCTGAAATGAAAATTTCCTGAAATTACCCAGTCTTAATATTTTTCATATACTAATATTAAAAAGAAAACAAAACAAAACAAAACAAAACAAAACAAAACAAAACAAAACAAAACAAAACAAAACAAAACAAAACAAAACAAAACAAAACAAAACAAAACAAAACAAAACAAAACAAAACAAAACAAAACAAAACAAAACAAAACAAAACAAAACAAAACAAAACAAAACAAAACAAAACAAAACAAAACAAAACAAAACAAAACAAAACAAAACAAAACAAAACAAAACAAAAAGTTGGGGTCACCGGACTCGTTTTAGAAAATACAGCTGCAAGTAAATCATGTTTCACAAATTGAGGCTATTTTGCTTAACTGTCGATTTTGTTTTGAAAGATGCTGAAACATCCTTCATAAAAGCACATAGTTTAAACAAACCGGAAAGATGTTTGATATGTTAAATGCACCTATATATAAACTATTAGTGGCAACAAACAATTGAGTAAAATTTGACGGCAACAACAATTGACAAACATTTTCGCGATATAAGAATCTCCACATTCCTTCTTGTTGTATCTTTCTGTGGGGTTGCAACAACGAAAAACTTCCGATATTTCACAATTCAGGATAATCCTGAATTCTAGATGGGAAGAGACGTTGTTGATGGTGTGGTGGGTTGTGTGGTGGCAGTGGTTAGTGCACATGCCTTTCACCTCTGCGACCCGGGTTCGATTTCTGCTCTCAGCAGTTACCTGATTGACATTTCAAAATGGCCGCATGTGAGAAGACTAGAGTACTTCCAGTGTGACTCTTATCATTTATAGACCTGGAGCGAGGGGAATTCGATGAAATATTACCCCGAGGTATCGCCCTCGGGATATATCATCCCAAGGGGTAATATTTCATCGAATTCCCCGAGCGAAAGGTCTATAAATGATATATTATATCAAAACATATTAATCTTTCCAAAAAAAGCTTAAATAATGTTAATAAAGTTCGCTTAGCTTCGTCCGCTTTTCATTGTCTGTTTCCATTGTGTTGTCCCAAGGCTTCAGGATGCATTGTTTGTTGCTTTCTTTGTATTCTCTGAATCCTTATTTTCTTGTAACCTAACAATCTTCTTGTCAACATCTGAATGTTCGGGCGAAACGTTTTCTTGTCTCGCCAAACTCCGCCATTGTTGACAGCTTCGTGAATCGTGCGTGACATTCACGCGTGGTACACGAACTCGAATACCCGGCCACAGCGGGGTATTCGACTCGAATACCACGGCCACAGCGGGGTATTCGAGGTTATACCCCGCTGTGGCGGGCAATTCTACGATAAATTAACTGGTCACGTGGTACAAATCAAGCTTTCTGACTGGACAATTTACAGTTGAGATATAATATTACCTGTAGTAACACTGCACCAATGAGGGATGGCGCTTACTGGACCACTAAGGAGAACACTTTAGATATGGCTGATATGGTTATCCAGTATAAATAAAGTTATAAGTAATATTGGGCATTTCATTTCACTCGATTATATAGCGTGTACTAAGGATTTTGGGTGAAGGAAAATTCGAGTGTAGAATATATACATTTTAAGACCAAACCCAATCTCGTACCCAGAGCCTGCGATCCTTTTGGTCAGTACCAAGGAACGGAGGCTCTGGGAAACCCCGATGAAACTCGGCACCTGATTGGTTAGTTCAATCAATCTCGACCCAGCAATAAATAACAGTGAAAATTAAAATTCTGTGGACGTTGCTAACCTGTTTAATTGATTTATCAACGTTCTGTAACACATAATTATAAACGACAAACCCAATATACAATTGAACACATGAAATAATTCAAAACAGTGAAAATCCCGATAATTTACAAGTTAAAACTATTATTATTGTCGCTTTGTCGCCAAACAACATCTGCCGTCTGATTCGTCTCGTATTTATTCGCAGTTTCGTTTCAGAACTTTAAAAATAACATTAGAGAATGCAAGGTCGATATAATTTAGCCAAAATTCCTAACAGAAAGTACAATATTCCTTACCTGAGCAGCTGAGCCGAGCCGATCACGGCCGACGCGGACAAATAAAACCTACGGCTCAAATCGTTCGGTCAACGATTAGGAGAAAAGCAAAGAATGGCCATTCTTACACGAAATGCTTTGTCGAGAGCCTTGTAAAACATGTTGATTTTATTCATCGGTAAACAATATTTCCCTGGTCTTTGGACTAGCGAACGATCATCAACATGACAGTTACAAATTTATATGAGGAACTGGGAACCAGAGGACTGGGACCAAAGACCCCGATTTGGGGACTTTTTCATCGGAGTTTCCCAGAGTCCAGTCGATGCTCACGTTGTAACCAGTAAACTACTGTCATTGTAAAGCATTGTATGCAGTAAGTTACTGGAAATTGTTTAATAAAGAGGTTTTTAATGAAACCCTTCCCCCCCTGAACCCCCTAACCCTAACCCTCAAAAATGTGAATTTGCCGGGGGTAACCCTAACCCTAACTTGAAAGTTGTCGGGGGGGTTTCTTAAGCCGCCTCCTCCCGTCCGACCCCCCTAATAGTGTTTTTAATTTATGGTCAACAGTTCTTGACAAAGATTGTGGGATGCGCAGTGAGTTAAATCCGTTAATTCGCGCATCTTACAATTTCCAGTAACTTACTGCATACAATGCTTTACAATTACAGTAGTTTACTGGTTACAACGTGAGCAACGGGTGCAGAGTCTCCGTTCCTTGGTACTGACCAAAAGGATCGCAGGCTCTGGGTACGAGATTGGACCAAACCGGGACCAGTTCAACCTCGTACCCAGGGCCTTCTGAAAATGGCGGGGCGGAGAGGCCCTGAAAAAGGCTGGTCACGTGATACCAATAATTTTGGAATATTTTGATGAGTGACTCACACTGTTCCGGGGGGCGCGGTACAGTCACTGATAAACAAGTATAGTTGGCTTGTTATTCAGCGAACTATTTAAGCAACCAAGAATAACAAAAACCGTACAAATAACAAGACATTCTCTTAACAAATTTATAAAATCAGTTAATGACCATTTTTAGTAAGAAGCGTCTATACTAAAACATATTTGCTTTATACTGAATGCAAGCAAGAAGTGTTTATTTATTTCTGGACTATCCGAATCTAATTTAAAAAGTTTAGAAATCTACAAAGCCAAAGTCTTCAATGTTAATCTATAATGTTCGTCAATCGTAGTATTGTTGTTGATCGAATATTTGTATTAAAGTACATGAACTCAAAGTCAACGAGGACAGCAGATTCGAATATGACGTTTGAGTATAAATCGACAGATCAACAATGGGCAATTTGCATTATCGCAATGCATGCTGGTAGTTGAGGTACGGATTCACTTTCGGGCGAAATGGCCGGCGTCAGGCGAGCATTTCGCCTGAAAGATTAATTCACGGTTTTAGCGGTATTTTCTTTCCCGAACGAGAAATTTTTACTTCTCGTTAGGACAGGTAGGTTATGAACTATGTTCTGTGTAAATGGCAGCAAAACTGCTTTTGATACTGGCGAGAAAATTACTTCAGAGTTGTCGATGGAGTGAAGAACGTTCGAACAAAACCATGCGTGAAGAAAGAAGTTTTTACACATTTCTAGGTGAGTAAAGAAATCGATTGCTGTACAGTAAGCCATTTGGCCTCACATTCATGCATGTGTAGTAGATCTATTCAGATCGTATAGTTGATGCCCTTGTAAATGTCTCTTCTCGCCATTTTCGCTTGTTGAAATTGACAAGGCTTTGAAAGAGCTCCCGATCACTTGTTCGAAGACATTAACCTCGTGACGCTTTGTTTTGACGCGAAAAAAAACTTGTTTCACTAGCAACTGTTCAGGTTTTTTGCAAAAGCTCCGAGTGCAAAGTGCTTTAGCTTGGGTTTTGGCCTTTGTTTTTCTTCTTTTCCCCTTTGTGGTCGCTTGGTTCTTATCCTCTTACGTAAACGGTAGGCTCTAGAATAGTATTGGTCGTAAATTTACATTTACGACTGTCATATTTTTTAATATTTAAAAAATAGTGGTTTCCTGTTGCCGTGTCTCGAGCGACAAGCTTTTAAATTAGTTGAAACGACCAGGAAATACTCTAATTTTTGTGTTAAAATACAGTAGAATAGGCTAAAAGAATTCGTTCTAAATTCGTCAGTCTATATATAAACTTTAATAATTCTATTCGACTGTTGTCAGAGCCTGGCAGGCTATAGCTAGTTTTAAATTTATTCAATAATATAAATTGTAGTACTGAGTGGTTTTAACAGGCATTTATTTAAAACTTAAATATCTAATTAAATTGTAAATATTAAATTATATTAAATATCTGTAAATATTAAATTGTAAATATTTAATTGCATAAACTTAACCCATAATATAAATTCATAGATATAGTCAACAATTTTTTAAATATTAAGTAAGATGGAGGATGAACCTAGTACTTCAATGGGAGTGAAGGAACAATTTCCATTACCAGTAACAAGACATGAAAGTAAGAAACACAGAGGTGGTCTTGGTGGAACAAGTTGTTGTGTACCTTTATGTGATAGCAACTCCAAAAGAAATCCTGAACTGTCTTTCCACAAATTTCCCAAAGACCCCAAATTGAGAAAGGCATGGCTACATTGGATCAGTAGAGCTGACTTCAAACCAAATGAGTATCATAAGGTCTGTTCAAAACACTTTGAAGGTGGGAAAAAGACCTATCTTGTTAATATACCAACTATTGTGCCAAAACACATCAAACCTACCCCAACAAAAGCAAGGCCAACATCAAAGTGCAGGGAAAGACAATCTGATACAGTTATAACTATTGGGAAAAGAAGGGCAAATAGAAGTGTGAGAGATGAGATCAGTGAACTAGAAAATACTGTAACAAATCTAAAGAGAGAGAAACAACAACAGGAAGATGAAATTTTGGCTCTAAGGGAGAAAGTAGAACAGCAAGCATTTTCAGTCCAACGTTTTAAAAACAATAATGCAAATTTTGAATTGTACACTGGGTTTCCAAATTATGAAACATTTAGAGCTTTTTATGACTTTCTCTGTCCCACCTGTGAAAGACTAAGATACAAAGGATCTGATAACAGTGAAGTCAAAAGAAAAGAGAAAAGTGGACATCAGCGAGCACTATCTCCTGAAGAAGAACTATTTTTATGCCTTTCTAGGCTTAGGTGTGGTCTGCTGGAGAAAGATCTGGCTATTCGATATAACATATCTGTGTCGCAAGTTTCGAGAATTTGGGTAACTTGGCTAGACTTTCTTCGAAACAGGTTAAGGTCCATTCCTATTTGGCCTTCACGAGACTTTGTACAAAAAACCATGCCCCAAAGTTTTAAGCAGAGTTATCCCAACACAAGGGTAATTATTGATTGTACAGAGTTATTTTTGGAAATGCCCTCTGAGCCAAGAAGGCAAAGTGCCACATTTTCTACTTACAAGCACCATAATACTGCGAAAGGGCTTATTGGTATTTCTCCAAGAGGTGATGTGGTATTTGTTTCTGAGCTGTATGCTGGAAACACATCTGATCAACAGCTGACAAAGGACTGTGGAATCCTGAACTTGCTTGAGCCGGGTGATGAAGTAATGGCAGACAGAGGTTTCTCCATTGAGGATGACTTACCTGCTGGTGTTTCCTTGAACATTCCACCATTTTTAAAGGACCAAGAACAATTTTCTGAGGCTGATGAAGTTTCAACTAGGCGCATTGCAAAACATCGAATTCATGTTGAGCGTGCTATACAAAGGGTAAAGAGTTTCCGCCTTCTACAGCACACCCTTCCCCTCAGCATGGCTGCAGATGTCAACAAACTTTGGATTGTGTGTTCATACCTTACTTTGTTTCGCAAACCATTACTTACACAACATGAAGAGTAGTAATTTGTTGAATACCAAGGTTATTTAACTAATGTCTTTAATTAAAAGTTGTAAGATGTATATTTTATTTTGAATGTTACTCTGGTAATTTACAGTATTGACACTTCAACAGTATTGTATTTGAATGTTTCTGAATCTGTTAATAGTCAATTCAATGAAAACATGAAACTGTCTTTAACTGAGTTATGAAACTATTGTATTAAAATATTTTTACACTTAAATGTTAGTATGTTATCACTGGACATGGTACAGTACAGTAACATTACATGCACACACCAAAATAATGTATTGTTGTACAATATTATCATAACAAAAAACTGTTATAAAATGCTTCACATTTATTTACACAAGATCCATCAAGTAATCAAAATAGAAAGCTGTTAACTGTGGTAAGGTATTTTCCTTCCAATGATGCTCATTGAAATAGATCCTTTCAACATGAAGATCATTTTTCGTAAAAACAACAAAATCAAGCCAACTTAACTGACATATTGCCATAACACCTTGGCATTGAAAAAAGTATACATGTCTCTTTTTTAGAGAAGGTTTGCTATCAATAATTTCTAAGAAAAATGAGTTGTCATTGCAAGCTTCAGTGATAGTGAGATTTGCCTTGGATGCTGGGCATTTTACCTCTACAGCACCATAATTGTTTGTTTCATTTGGATCATATGCTAATGCATCTGGACTGGACCCTAGCCATGGCCATTTGGGATTGACAATTAAGCCACAGGCACAACAAATTTCCACAGGCAGATTATTTTTGTGCTTATAATCATAATATTGCAGCAAAGCAGTGTGTTCATTGTCAATTCCCCATTGACAACTTGCATTTTTTGTGATGCGGGTTGATTTGATCACTTTGTTGACAATGCTTTTAGGGTAGATGGTTTTTCTTCTATTCACTACATATCCAAAAATTGATGACGTTAACCTGCATTTTCTTTGATCATACCACTCTGTGCAATTACTCTGTGTGCGCGTGTTTTTCTCAATCTCTGTGCATGCTGCTTGATCTAGAAGTAATCTGTTTTTTACAAATTCAGTGCACTTTGGTTCCTCAGGAATCACAGAAAAATCAGTGTTTTCAGTTAATTTTGAAACTACATGAGATCTTATTGCTGTTGACTCCAGGTTATTTTTGGTTACCTCTACATGAAGCATTCTTTGCCTTGATGGTAATTTGCTCACATCAGAGTCAGATGGAATGCATTTGTTGTCCGCAAGAAGACCAATTAAAGGGCAGTTACTTCGAGCTGTTTCCAAACCACTTTTAAGTTTTTCTAAATCATGTTTCTTAACCTTGTCTTTTGTTGAACTGTACCCTTCTCTTTTCCCTTCCACAACTCGACGCTTACGGTCTTTTTTGTCCTTTTCATAACTGTCTTGTGGGAAAATGAGGTCTTCAAATAGAACAGCATCTTTCGTGTGGCTTTTTTTGGGAACATGCCACTGTTGAAGTTCCTGGGTACATGTTCTGTCATCAGGTATTTCAGTTAACTCCAATTCTATAAAGTCTAAAAGCTGAAACAAAATTGCTGCTACATGCTTACAGCGCCCTCCAGCCCCAGCAGGACAGTGACATTTTGCAAATTCAATATTTCCAGATATTTGGTCCAAGTGAACATAAACCAAGTACTCCTTTTTTCGCATTTCAGCACTTACTTGACAATGAACAAGGAAATGAACAGTCTTATCACCTTTCTTAACATCAGACTTGACCCAAATTTGTGTTGCATATCCAGCCTTGAATAATCGATATCCACTCTTTTTGTGCTTCAAGGCCTCTGCTGGCTTCTGATCTGGTGTTTTTTCAGATGCTAAAATTAAGTGCTCCTCCACCAGTGTGTATGAAAGACTTGGTATATTCTTTAAGCTTTTTGTCCACCTTTTTTCATGTCTTGTTACTGGTAATGGAAATTGTTCCTTCACTCCCATTGAAGTACTAGGTTCATCCTCCATCTTACTTAATATTTAAAAAATTGTTGACTATATCTATGAATTTATATTATGGGTTAAGTTTATGCAATTAAATATTTACAATTTAATATTTACAGATATTTAATATAATTTAATATTTACAATTTAATTAGATATTTAAGTTTTAAATAAATGCCTGTTAAAACCACTCAGTACTACAATTTATATTATTGAATAAATTTAAAACTAGCTATAGCCTGCCAGGCTCTGACAACAGTCGAATAGAATTATTAAAGTTTATATATAGACTGACGAATTTAGAACGAATTCTTTTAGCCTATTCTACTGTATTTTAACACAAAAATTAGAGTATTTCCTGGTCGTTTCAACTAATTTAAAAGCTTGTCGCTCGAGACACGGCAACAGGAAACCACTATTTTTTAAATATTAAAAAATATGACAGTCGTAAATGTAAATTTACGACCAATACTATTCTAGAGCCTACCGTTTACGTAAGAGGATAAGAACCAAGCGACCACAAAGGGGAAAAGAAGAAAAACAAAGGCCAAAACCCAAGCTAAAGCACTTTGCACTCGGAGCTTTTGCAAAAAACCTGAACAGTTGCTAGTGAAACAAGTTTTTTTTCGCGTCAAAACAAAGCGTCACGAGGTTAATGTCTTCGAACAAGTGATCGGGAGCTCTTTCAAAGCCTTGTCAATTTCAACAAGCGAAAATGGCGAGAAGAGACATTTACAAGGGCATCAACTATACGATCTGAATAGATCTACTACACATGCATGAATGTGAGGCCAAATGGCTTACTGTACAGCAATCGATTTCTTTACTCACCTAGAAATGTGTAAAAACTTCTTTCTTCACGCATGGTTTTGTTCGAACGTTCTTCACTCCATCGACAACTCTGAAGTAATTTTCTCGCCAGTATCAAAAGCAGTTTTGCTGCCATTTACACAGAACATAGTTCATAACCTACCTGTCCTAACGAGAAGTAAAAATTTCTCGTTCGGGAAAGAAAATACCGCTAAAACCGTGAATTAATCTTTCAGGCGAAATGCTCGCCTGACGCCGGCCATTTCGCCCGAAAGTGAATCCGTACCTCAACTACCAGCATGCATTGCGATAATGCAAATTGCCAATTAAATTAACACAAATCGCAAACGTGTGGACAAGAAACATAAATGTGCTATACTGGACGGTAAATAAACTTCCAACAATCAACAGCATTCGATATTTTAAGTGTATGTAGCAGTACCTGTATTAAACCGCAGTAGTTCTATTGAAAGCGGGTTCCTGTTTATTTTCTAGCGATTGACGGCAACAAATATGAATTATTCAGCAAATGTCGTAAATTTTGAAATATATCTCATTTATTTACCGCTCGAATTAATTTAACGTTACAGAACTTGCAACAACCTTCTACATTTATGAGAACCGAATCAACCGCTCCCCCCAGGACGGGCGAAGCTCAAATTATCCACGTGACCAAATACTCCAAGAATCTTGGAGTATTTTGGAATCACGTGACCAGCCTTTGCCAGGGTCTTCTCATCTCGCCATTTTGAAACCAGATAAGACCCTGGGTACGAGGTTGGGACCAGTTGCGAAAAATGCAACTACACAGGCCTCCCGGCAGGAATTCAACCCACGACCTTGCGATTCTAGTGCAATGCTCTGACCACTGAGCCACGGAGGGCGTTGCCGAGAGCTTGATCGCGAGTTCTGTATATATTCCACACTCGAATTTTCCTTCACCCAAAATCCTTAGTACACACTATGTAATCGAGTGAAATGCCCAATATTATTTATAATATACCCAATTCTCTCCTGGCATTACCACCTTATTATATATACAGAACTCGCGATCAAGCTCTCGGCAACGCTCAGTGGTCAGAGCATTGCACTAGAATCGCAAGGTCGTGGGTTCAATTCCTGCCGGAAGGCCTGTGTAGTTGCATTTTTCGCAACTGGTCCCGGTTTAGTCTTAAAATGTATATATTCTACATTCGAATTTTCCTTCACCCAAAATCCTTAGGCTTAGTACACGCTATGTAATCTAGTGAAATGCCCAATATCACTTATAATAAATAAAGTTGGTTTAGTTTACTTTGCTTTCCTTCTGTAGTAACACTGGACCATGAGGGATGAGATAGGACTGATAGAGGTATCCAGTTTAAATAAAGTTAAATAAAAGTAGCCTGCTGCGTATGCAGTGTTGAAACAACAATCGAAATATAGTAAGGTTAGATATACTGCCGAAACGGAGAACGTAGGAGTCTAACGTTTCGAGCGAAGGCCCTTCGCTCGAAACCTGTATATCTAACCTTACTATATTTAAATAGAGTTAGTTTAGTTTACTTTGGTTTTCTTCTGTAGTAACACTGGACCAATGAGGAATGGCCCTTACTGGACGTGTAGGGATAAGAGATTAGATATGACTGATAGAGTTATCCAGTATAAATACTACTCAAACCAGTAGAGCGAGTCATCACTTCTGAAGCGACAGTTTCAATTTCAAAGCAATCACATGCATGGTGTATTCTTATGTAACACGTGGTAGTTTGTTATGTATTTAACAATTAGATGTTTACTGCCATTTGCAAGCGACCGTTAACCTTGCGATTATTTTCATGTTTGTTTACGTTTGAAAGTTTCAAGTTTCACCAGAAAACGTTGAACATTTAAAAACAAACCAATCAATTTGCGGCGTGATTTCAAAGAAACCTGTCAAAATGATGCCGCAAGTTGATTGATTTGTTTTTAAAGGTTCGACGTTTTCTGGTGAAACTTGCAACTTTCAAACGTAAACAAACGTGAAAATAATCGCAAGCCTAAAAGTAGCTTGCAAATGGCAGTATCACATGGTACTTGAGAATACACCACGTGATTGCTTGGAAAATGTCTCCTCTATTGGTTTGTAGCCTGTGTAGAGCATGAATATACATTTGTAATATGGTTTAGGCTACTGGTTTGAGTAGTATAGCTAAGCCCTAATCAAACTAGTCTGCGAAGCAGACTGCTGCTCGACCGCTCCCCCCTGGAAGCGCCAGAACAACAGTCTGCGATCAATCGACACTAATGCCGTACCGTGACGTCATGTATAAATATTTCGGATATAAATTAACTGGAATCTGCAAGAAGTTCTGACCGCGCCACGCGCCGTTTCTGCTGCCGAGCGTCAGCGAGGCAGCACACTATTCTTGACGTTGCCTCGTGCCCAGTCCTTTTTCCGAGCTATGTATAGTCGACCAGATCTCGATTTGTTAAATTTTGCGTTTGTCTGTCTGTCGGCATTACGTCATCCATATATGAGCTGATGTGACTCAGTGCGCATGTTCCGCTACCGTTCCTCGACAGAAAATTCACGATAAGATTACTTTCTCGTTGAAGTATTCATCAAGGTCATGAAGGTTTCAGTGGCCAGTCTCGAGGAAAGCAGTGCTCTTTCATGAGTTTATCAGCACTGTTAACAGCACAAACTATCGAGTGGAACTCGACAACCATGATCTCATTTCTCGTGAGAGATTTCTGTCGCTGAACAAACTGTTGTTTGTTGCCGTTGGTTAGTAGACAAGCCAAAGAACTCGTCCAGTGAGACATGTCGATCAGAAGTTGTCAACACCACGGCGGCGATGGATTGTCTAAATTGGCAAATGGCAATGCCACGACACACTAAGTTGTGAACTGTCTTACAGTCTCGGTGAGGAGAGTTTATCTTGTCGAGGTAAGATATCGGTTTCTACAACTGACAACTGTTCCTTGCTAGGAAATTTCATGGTTGTTTTCTTCTATTTTTAGGTGTACAATGTATATTGGTGTGGGTTCATTGTGTTTGTGCTGATCAACATTCTGACTGCGTTTGTGTATGTTGACTGATACAATGGTACATAATTTGCTGTACTGTATAATTTTATTAAAGCTCTAGATTTGTCAAAACATAATTAAGCACTTGGAATTGCATTGACAGTTTTGCCACAGCATTAGAGCAAGAGGCACGATTATTTAATATTTGTATATTATTGTGTGTATATCCTGTCAAAACCCTTGCCATATTATGTCAAGCGATAAGTTATAGTAACTTGTAGTTTTCAATTTTATAATTAAAAAATATAGAAGAAATGTGTAAATACTCTGTCTATTGTAATTAATATTAAATTTTTGGACTTTCCAGTGTCCTGCTGGGAAGAGGTGAGAAAAACTTGGGTGGAGAGGGCAATCTTGGGTGGAGTGGGCAAACTTTTGTGGAGTGGGTAATCTTGGGTGGAGTGGGCAAACTCGGGTGGAGTGGGCAATCTTGGGTAGAGTGGGCAAGGGGGTGTCACATTTGCCACAGACTACATAGAGTTGTTGTGGAGTAGGCAGCACTTCACTTGTGATAGCAATTTCTAGTTTGAACGTTGTTCACTTGTTATAAACAGTGGTTTGAGGACACAAACAATTGTGATTTGTCATGCAATTTAAATTTTACGTTACCCCATTCACTTGTTTTTGCGACAACCAGTGCACTGTCTACGTTCGTGTAAAGTAAACAAAGTTCGTCTACCGTATGTTCCTAATCCTTGGGGCAAATGCGTGTATATTATTCCGAGGTTCTTGATGCTGAAACGATGAAAGTAAGCAGCAGTTGAAAGACTTAATACGAAAAAAGAAAATCTTTGACCATAGATGTCAGGAGAACTAGCCTATTTTAATTAGATGAAATCGTCTTACCGGGACCCGTTATTTTAATTGTTTTCACGCAGCATTTTTATCAACGTCTATTCAGTGCATGTGAAGTCGTAAACAACTGTCAAAAAACGTCGCGGCAACTGGAATTAGCAGTATCGAAGTCATTCAAAAGTTTCCATTCCAAGTGAGCGTACGTGTGTAAACGAATCGCACGTGTGTCGAAAGTGCCTCGGCAACGGTATGTTTATAATTATAAACTTAAAGGTTTTGTAGATGCTTCCACTTGTTCTTGTTTCAAAACATTTATCAGAAAATACCCGTTTAACGTCCTTCACTGCGTTTACAAAAGCTTCGTAAACGTCCATTTCGATACCATTTCGAAAGCTGTTTATGAAGTTGTCGGCCATTAGATTTAGATCAGCTTATACAAAGAAAGTTTAAATCGACCAATCACATGCCGCCCCACGGTTTACTGTGGGTAGTTGTACGGCATTAGTGTTGATTGATCGCAGACTTTCTCTGCCGCTTCCGGGGGGGAAGGAGGGAGCGGCCGAGATCAGTCTGCTATCGCAGACTATAATCAAACGAGAACGCTAGTCATCGCAAGTTAGCTTACGATGACTTGCGATGCCACCAGTCAAGCGTCGGCACAAGTCGTCGCAAGTGCTGCACTTCCGCTAGTTCCCACGCCTTTTCGCTAGTTCTCATGGTAGTTTCTATGGCGCGGAGCACGAAAGACATGCATCGACTTGTGTTTTGTGTTCAAACGTTTCGCAAGCTCTTGCAAGTTGAAGAAAACTTGCGATGAAATTTGAACAAGATCAAATTAGTCGCAAGCTAACGCAAGTCACCGCAAGTCATCGCAAGCTGGCGGCCAAACGAGACACAAGCAAGCACAAGCTAAAACTTGCGATGACTTGCGTTCTCGTTTGATTAGGGCTTACGGTTTAGAAGGCCAACAATTCCAAATCTACCGAGGAGACCCTGGTAAGAAGGATGACTAAAGCCCGTTCTCCACTAGGTGGATTTGTTCGCGCGAAGCGAATTCTCCGGCAATATGATTGGCAAGTAAGAAAATGGCGCGAAAACTAGCAGCACCAACCAATTACATTGCATAAACGGGTATTTCGATTCGATTCGCGCGAACAAATTCGCCTAGTGGAGAACGGGCTTAGCGAGACAATGACAACGAAAGAGATTTAACGATGTCCAAAAATCGACACCGATTAATTTATTTTTTTAATTGTCCGACCTACTTTATACATATATCGACTTGAATGTATTCAAATATTATGAGCTACTTTAAATATATATTATCAGTCTATTTTGTTCTCGATACTTTTACAAACATATACATATTAAATGTTCAAACTTCTTTATCTACATTAATACTTTATTATATAGAAATCTAATCTTACAGATTAAGTCTTTAGAATCTTAACGTGTTTCTCACTCATGGATATTAGTATACAAGTGAAGTAATTTTACTGACATAGCCCGTGGCACTTTGAAAATTAGACTGTGCAATTGTTTCGCCAAGGTTTCATTTGCCCAGGTCTGTGTGTAGTGCAGTGGCCTACCACTGACCTCTGGCACTCTGTGTGTGTGTGTGTGTGTGTGTGTGTGTGTGTCTCTGCCTCTGTCTGTCTGTCTGTCTGTCTGTCTGTCTGTCTGTCTGTCTGTCTGTCTGTCTGTCTGTCTGTCTGTCTGTTTGTCTGTCTGTCTGCCTGCCTGCCTGCCTGCCCGCCTGCCCGCCCGCCCGCCTGCCTGCCTGCCTGCCTGTGTCTCTCTGTCTATCTGTGTCTGTTTGTCAGTCAGCAGAATATGTCAAAATGCTACAGACAAATTTTCGACACAGGCAGGAAACCAGACAGACGCGGACAGACAGACAGACAGACAGACAGACAGACAGACAGACAGACAGACAGACAGACAGACAGACAGACAGACCGACCGACCGACCGACCGACCGACGGACGGGCGGACGGACGGACAGACAGACAGACACACAGACAGACAGACAGACAGACAGACAGACAGACAGACAGACAGACAGACAGACAGACAGACAGACAGACAGACAGACAGACAGACAGACAGACAGACAGACAGACAGACAGACAGACAGACAGACAGACAGACAGACAGACAGACAGACAGACAGACAGACAGACAGACAGACAGACAGACAGACAGACAGACAGACAGACAGACAGACAGACAAAAACACAAACACACACACACAGACCTACATTGGCCGACGACCATTGCAATCCATCAACTATTGGTTAAATTTGGATTCAAGTCATTAAATACTGTCTGTGAGCTTCTCTGTGCAGAAGAATCAAATAAATAAGACAATTTTCGCAATGCGATACCACTTCCCTGCCGCCTTGGCAAACAAATTTTTACATCAAGCAAATCGAAATATCTCGATAACGAAGTCACATGTGAAGGGGCTACGTCCCTCTATTTTTTAGCTATTTTTTAGCAATTCTTACAGAAACAAAATTGTCCTAAAATTGTACAAAACGACAGTTCTATATTATATAAAAACATAAAAAGAGATACTAGAAGCCTGAACAGAAGAAGTACGGATGGTCAAAATTAAAGCGAGGAATTGCAAATGTAACATCTAGATTTCTGTTGGCACGGCAGCAATCAAGTTTAAGCCAATTTATGTAAAACATTGGTCTTAAAAGTTCAGAAATCCTCCATAGTTGTTAGGTAGTTCGTATTTCATTGTCAAATTAATGTACATGTTTAAATTTAAAGTTTGCAGTTGAGGATTTCAACACAAGATATTTGAGTCAAAAAATAGCGTATCGTAGCCCCTCTCAGTGCCTGTGATTCATTTATAATTATTAATATGTTTTCAAAATAAATTAAACACAACATTGTTTACAGTTGACAGTACAACATTGTTCACAGTTGACAGCACAACATTGTTCACAGTTGACAACACAACATTGTTTAAAGATGACAACACAACATTGTTTACAGTTGAGAACACGACATTGTTTGTAGTTGACAGCAAAACATTGTTTACAGTTGACAAGACAACATTGTTTACAATTGACAACACAACATTGTTTACAGTTGACAAGACAACATTGTTTACAATTGACAACACAACATTGTTTACAGATAACAAGACAACATTGTTTACAGTTGACAACACGTTGTTTACAGTTGAGAACACGACATTGTTCACAGCTGACAGCACAACATTGTTTACAGTTGACAGCACAACATTGTGTACAGATGACAACTACAACATTGTTTACAGGTGCGTTGTGCCAACTGTGAACATTGTTTACGCTAGTTGTGCTGCAGATATGAATAACAGCCTTCCTAAAAAACAAACAAAATCTTCACCATTCATTTGACCTCGTTATCACGACACCGTACCTTAGACCCTACGACAAAAAATCCCCTGGGTTTTTGTTTCCGTTACGATCTCTTGGCTACTAGTGGGATACTCTGATGAATCTTGTGACGATGCCCAACTAACTTGATCTCCATTTTCAATAAATCATCCTCCGTTAGACTAGACAGTTGGCTTAAGCGGTTATAGCCAGCTTTGTTAAAATTTGATGTATATTTTCCCATTTTAATCGAGTCAAGCCAATGCTGAATTGGCGATTCGCTGTTGATGTCTTCGAGTTTGTTTCTAAAATAAAGAAAATTAAATTTTGTAAAATCTGATAGAAACATTCTCAAAAGTTCAAAGTGAAGGTCACGTCAAGTCACGTCGTCAAGTCACGTCACGTCGTCAAGTCACGTCACGTCGTCAAGTCAGATCACGTCATGTCGTCACGTCACGTCACGTCAGAGTGACGTCGCGAAGTCATGTAAAAACTAGCATAAAATAGCATGGAGTGGAGTGAAGTGCATGGAGTAGAGTAGAGTAGAGTAGAGTGGAGGAGTAGAGTGGAGTGGAGTGGAGTGGAGGAGAGGGGAGGGCAGGAGGGGAGAGGAGAGGAGGGGAGGAGAGAGAGTATACAGTAGAGTAGAGTAGAGTGGAGTGGAGTGGAGTGGAGTGGGGTGGGGTGGGGTGGGGTGGGGTGGGGTGGGGTGGGGTGGGGTGGGGTGGGGTGGGGTGTGGCGTAGGGTAGGGTAGGGTAGGGTAGGGTAGGGTAGGGTAGGGTAGTGTAGTGTAGTGTAGTGTAGTGTAGCGTAGCGTAGCGTAGCGTAGCGTAGCGTAGCGTAGCGTAGTGTAGCTAGCGTAGTAGTATGTAGTATGTAGCGTATGTAGTGTAGGTGTGTAGCGTAGGTGTAGCGTAGTGTAGTGTAGTGTAGTGTAGTGTAGTGTAGTGTAGTGTAGTGTAGTGTAGTGTAGTGTAGTGTAGTGTAGTGTAGTGTGGTGTAGTGCAGTGTAGTAGAGTAGCAATATTAACGTCGCTGACTTGTGTAAAATATTGTAATGAAATACATTACCTTTTTTGCACTATAGAGGGTGAGTCACTGACTGTCTCAGGAGAACGAATCCATTCGTCTAGTTTGTCGACGATATAAGAAAACAATGGTCTCAACGTTCGTTCTTTTTGCCAACAATCAAGCATTAAAGAATGTACACTTTTTGGACATTTCTGGAAGGAGAAAAATAAGTCGAAATTAGTATATATTAAGTTATCAAACAAACAAACAAACAAACAAACAAACAAACAAACAAACAAACAAACAAACAGACAGACAGACAGACAGACAGACAGACAGACAGACAGACAGACAGACAGACAGACAGACAGACAGACAGACAGACAGACAGACAGACAGACAGACAGACAGACAGACAGACAGACAGACCGATCGACCGACCGACCGACCGACCGATCGATCGATCGATCAATCAATCAATCAATCAATCAATCAATCAATCAATCAATCAATCTAATAAACTGATAGAGACTGACAACGGTTCGATTGCTTTGTTGTGTTGTGTGGTGTTGTCGCATAGGGTTGTGTTAGGGTTGTGTTTGTGGTGTGGTGTGGTGTCGTATGGTGTTGTGTTGTGTTGTGTTGTGTTGTGTTGTGTTGTGTTGTGTTGTGTTGTGTTGTGTTGTGTTGTGTTGTGTTGTGTTGTGTTGTGTTGTGTTGTGTTGTGTGTTGTGGTGTCGTGTGGTGTTGTGGTGCTGGGTTGTGTGGTGTGCAGGCTTTTAGCCAGGATTTCAAAACTGGCCGTCCAAAAAACAATTGTGATGACACATTTCTAGGGGGAAAAGGGGGAAACCTGTAAGTTGTTGTTTGAGGGGAATACTTTGCTTAGGCCATCCATGGCCGTCCGTACAAAAAGTGGCCGTTCAAAAACCTGATTTTTCAAAAGTGGCTGTCCGGACAGCTGGACGGCCACCTGGCTAAAACCTGGTTGTGTGGTGCTGTGTTGTGTTGTGTAGTGTGGTGTTTTATGGCGTCGTATGATGTTGTGTTGTGTTGTGTTGTTCTGTGTCGTGTGGTGTTTTGTGGTGTCGTATGGTGTTCTTGTGTTGTGTGGTGCTGTGTCGCTTGGTGTTGTGCTGTGTCGTGTCGTGTGGTGTTGTGTTGTGTCGTATGGTGTTGTGTTGTGTGGTACTGTGCTGCATGTGTTGTGTGGTGCTGTGTCGCCTTGTGTTGTTTTGTGGTGTTGTATTGTGTTGTGCTGTGTTGTGTGGTTCTGTGTCGTGTGGTGCTGTGTCGCGTTGTGTTGTGTCATATGGTGTTGTTGTGTTGTGTGGTGCTGTGTCGTGTGGTGTGGTGTTGTGCTGTGTGGTGCTGTGTTGTGTTGTGTCGTGTGGTGCTGTCGACTGGTGTCGTGTGGTTTCGTGTCGTATTATACTCCTAAGTAGATTATTTTTCTAATTAACAACTCACCAATGGTGCTGGAAGTCTATAGCCACTTTCTATTTCTTGTAATACCTACAAAGATTTTAAAATAATAATAATAAAAGGAATACTGATTATATTACAGATACACGTCAGACATCCTAAAACTTTTGAAAGTAAAATGCAACGTAAGAGTTGTCACTCATTATATTAAACTAGACGATAGTGCAATCGCCAAATTTCGAAGCAAAATTTCGTAAAAGTCAAGGTCACGTCATGTCACCCACGTCAGGTCACTCAGGTGAGGCCGGGTCAGGTTATGTTATGTCGTCCGGTCACGATATGTGACATCATGGTAGGTGGCTCACATCATGTCGTCAGGTCACATGTGACGTCATGTCGTCAAAACACCACACGTCACGTCACGTCACGTCTGTCGTCAGGTCATGAAATGTGACGTCATGCTATGTCGTCAGATCGCGACATAGCGTGACGTAACGTACAGCGTGACGACATGTGACGTCACGCTATGTCGCCAGGTCACGCGCACGTCATGTGACGTCACGTCTGGTCACGACATATGATGCCATGATGGACTACAAACGTCAGGACATGTTATGTCGTCAGATGACGACATGTGACGTCGCGCTATGTCGTCAGGTCAGGTCACGTTACGTCAGCTCATGACGTCACATTATTTCATGTAACGTTACGTTATGTCATATAATGTCACGTCAGCGACCTTAACAAAAACAGTGATAGCATAACCAATGAAAGAAAAAATATGCGCTGAAATTTCCCTGCATACCTACCTGAAAATTATCCCACTCCCAGTACGGTCTCTGACCAAATGACATAATCTCCCAAAGAACGACACCATAGCTCCAGACGTCGCTCGCAATAAACGACTTCTTATGTTTGATCACTTCCGGTGCCGTCCAACGGATGGGAATTTTCCCTCCCTGCAAAATCCATGAAAAATTGCAAAAAAAGAATGTCGAACAAGAGTACACTCAGAGGCTGCATAAGTGTGTTTATTATATACCAAAGACTTTCGTTTGCCAAAGATGAAATCCTATTGGTCAAATCATGGTCACGTGTTGTTCAACAAACTCATTGTTTCTTTCTGCCGAGGGAAACATTGCACTGTTTCCCTCTGACGTCAACAATGAAGAGGGAAACAGTGCAATGTTTCCCTCTGACGTCGCTTTAATCATGCGTTGTTCACATGAATACGCGATTATTGCATCAGATAAAGAACTTTGGACTTTTCGGAACATTTTGAAAACAAGAGCTTGTTTCGAGCTTGTCTGGTTCGAAACAGTCCGTTTTCCAAAGGAAAGAATATAATATCTATACATATCTTCAAAGGTCGGAAAAAAACCCTGGATAAATTTAAAGCTGTTCTTTGTACTTGTTGATTCAAGTGTATTTGTTTAGTTGAATTGAATTGAATTGAATTGAATTGAAACTACGAAGACAAAGTCAATTAAGCGTTTTGGTAAGTCTTTTTGCCTTTTGTAAGTTTCGAGTCATTTGGTATTTTGTATTTTAAAAGTCTTTGGTATATAACAAAACGCTTGTTGACTTTTGCCTCGAGAAACATCGAGTTTTACGGTCCCTCAGGCTTCAATGTCACCCTCGGGCTAAAGCCCTCGGGTGACATTGAAGCCTTCGGGTCCTTAAAACTCGATGTTTTCCTCGGCGCCAGTCAACAAGAGTATAATATGCACCTCCGTCAGCGGGTTATTAGAGATGTTTAAAAAGAAAACGGGTCATCCCGCTAACCAAGCGGGAGATGGTTAGGAAACAATAATCGAAATATTTAACAGTTATACCATGAGCTCGAGTTGTATATGAGCTCATAGCCAACGAGGCGCTTCGCCGAGTTGGCTATTAGTTCGTATACAACGAGAGCGAATGGTATAACTGTTTTATTATATAGCCAAGCACTGTACTAGAGGCAAAATTACAGCGAAATGTTTGAAACAACAAACTTCCGGCATAGGCAACTAATACTTCCGCCATGCGTAATGATACATTCACACAGAGTTTCCAGCGCTGAGCTGTTCGGTAAACAACTTCGAAATGTTGTATAAATGTTGCTCGAGAGGCAAAAAATGTGTTAAACAGATCAACAAAAAAGATTAAAAGGTACCTTTATGAAGTCAAAAGGTGGGTCAGTTGTTTATATTAGCATTTCTGTCGTGAAAAAGGTTTTGATTTCGTGCAAAAATGAAACTGAAACACCTTCGGCAGTGAAACTAAATTACTTAGTTGGTTGTTTTTGAAAAAGAACATGCTTTTTACTGCTCCAAATGCTTATCTAAATCAAAAGTCTTTTTACTGGTGATCTCCTACGAAATGTGTATTGTAAGCTTGATTTTAACCCCGAGTTTCTTTGTTTAGCAACAAATTAATATCAACCCGTTAATTTAGTCGGGTTTTTGAAGTAAAAAGACGTAATTTTTGGGTGAATTTTACAATTTAACATGCTAAGTTGTGTATTTGTTGATGTATTATTACACAATGTTGTTTTTTTATACATTGGTTTGAGGGTGTTGATGTTTTTCTGTATAAAAATCCGTCAATTTTAACTCTTTTCGGCAGTTTAAAAAAACATGCCGCCATCTTGTTTTTCCTCTACTAGTAGGATATGAGCTGATAGCCTGGTACACACGTAAAAATCTCACAGCTTGTCAACAGGATGTGTTCGCAACAGGCTTGTAGCAAGGCTGGGAGCAAGTTGTAACAACGCTGTTCATTCAAGAAGCTGCTACAACCTTGTTAGCACCAACCTGTTAACAACTTGTTAAGGGCAGAGCGGTAACAAGTTGTTGGAACAACTTGTCATCAGTCTGTTGGAGTCATCAGCCTTGTTACAAGTTGTCAACAACCTGTTACAGACATGTTAACAGACTGGGACAGCCAGTGCGAACACATGACGGTGACAACTTGTTGAACAGCCTTGTAACAACTTGCTTGCAGGTCTGTAACAGCTTGTGCGTTTTTACGTGTGTAGTAGGGAACCAATCAGATTACGCAAAAGCTCATATCCGATAGCATGCTATATAATAAAGTAAGGTTATATTCTGCCGAAACAGAGAACGTAGGAGTCTAACGTTTCGAGCGAAGGCCCTTCGTCAGAGAGAAACGTAAAAAGTGTAAACAGATAATGAGCTTATTTACGTTTCTCTCTGACGAAGGGCCTTCGCTCGAAATGTTAGACTCCTACGGCCTCTGTTTCGGCAGTATATCTAACCTTACTATATTTCGATTGTTGTTCCTACACTGCCTACGCAGCACGCTACTTTTATTACACTATATGGTTAGGGAACCCGGCAAACTTCAAATATATTGAACAAAGAACCCACTTGGAGGTTGAACGGGGTTTGACCGTGCACAAAGGTTTTTAAAGCTCATTTGATATGGACAAACGGCTGAACACAAACGTTTTCTATTGGAAGCAGGGCTCGAAATCTGTCATTATTTGTAATAAGTACTGGAATACCTCGAACCAGAAGCCAAAAGAAACACGTAGTGCCCAATCTCTTTTACACTGCTATGTTAGTTCGCAAAGGTAAAACAATAGTAAAACAATAGAATTTTCAACCGTGACCATGCACAAGGTACACAAACACCTAGTACAATGGATTTTAAGAAGTTTCCTAACCCTCTACCTCTATCAACTATTGTAAAATGCTTGATTGCATTCGTACAAAAATTTGCATAAAATAAGGACAAACAGACGTAACAAGAAACTATTTCTTAAAAGAAATAGCTGTTTCGTTCCGGTCAGTCGTTTATGAGGGGCTGTTTCAACAGCAATGACGAATTTTAGCTCAACTAATTATTTCCCCCATGTAGACTGGCGCGACAATTTTTACTACGCGCCTGCGTTTTGCATATAAACAAACTAGAAATATGCTGAAGCGAGAAGATTATAATAAAACTACAAAAAAATAATTTAAGCTTCGTCTAATAAAACGAACACACATTTCAGACGTTGTACCGTCTGATCATGACGGATTACTCTCTCCTCCGCAGTCCAGAGGGCAGGCTCTATTGATTATTTCAGGTTATTCGCAATCGCATAAATTCGACTGAATTTAAATGTGACGTGCTAGCGGTCTCGCGATTTTCGTGAGAACGCAATTATTTTGGCAACGTAAATCTTCTATTCAGTAGCAATACTCTTCTGACCGTCTATAGGAGGAAAATAAAACGTTACCAAAATAATTGCTTTCTCGGGAAAATTGCGAGACGCTAGCACGTCGCATTTAAATTTCATGCAGCTGATTTATTTATGACACCGCGGTATTTATTGAATTATCGCCAATAGCAAATTCATAAATTTCCAAGGCCAAAAGGATCAATATAAATTAGGTCAATAACGGACTATCATCATTTTCGTCGTCATAGGTCATAGTTTAATTCTCGAATCAGAATAATCCATTTAGATGGGCCACAAATGAATGATAACGAACTTCTAGCCTCAAACTATTGACATTGTTCATAAAATAGCTATATTTTAAAATTATTAGACACGCGTGAAACAGTGCAACTGACCTTTTGGAACGCGCAGTTGCCATACACAACGAATGCATTCTCGAGTTCAACGAGGGGAAAGTTCCTACTTTCTACAGCACAAGATTGATGATTCGCTTCGCACGGGATTGTTTACGTCTTCAAATTACTCTAGATCAGCAATATTTTCACTTCGTTTTGGCGTTTAACCACGCCTCCAACTAAATTTTTTATGCGGAATTTTGATTTCATTGGATAAGATCACAGTTATGTCAATAACACTGCACTACGATTGGACGATTTTCATCTGTGATGACAGTTTCTTTTGTGCTGTCAATGGAAAGCTAATACAGTAACAGTTTCGTTCCTGCGGGGAACGAAACAAAAACATAACCTCCTGGCTTGAGGTAATTAAAGTGTCTATGAATCGGAAATTAAGTTTGTCTTGTTTGAAAGAACACTTAAAATGATAGAGTAAAGAACACTTAAAATGATCTTTTGCAGTTTTTCGTTTCCTTGCTTCGTTGTTGAGATACTTCAGTTTGTTTGATAGGCAATTAAAATCAAACAATTTGACGTCACATGCGCGTAGTAGCTTATCGGAAAAGGTGATATATCGTAGCCTGCAGACTAGTTCCTGGTGACGTCACAGAATAGAGATCGAGCGAGCGGACCAGCGGAAAATGATTCATCTTTTCATGATTCATTCATGATCCAGCTGGAGCTCAAATTCTTCTCAAAAAATTAGAAAAGAATAGACGAGGGCACTGCGGTTTTAAACAAACGTCTTCTTAAGAGCAGCAAACGAGTAAGTTTCTTTATTTTATATTACGTTAAAAGGTTGTTATATACGAGAGTATTGCTTTATTACATAAGTAGTGTAATATAAATCAAAATATGCTAATTTTACGTTTCGACAGTAGACCAACTTTGCTATGTGATGTTATAAAAAATTGTGCAGACCGAGGTGAGTGTTATGAGTGTTATCTGTCTTATCTGCCTTGGTTTCCCTTGGCACGGTGGGCTGGCGCCTGGATAATTTGGGGTCAGTTTTGGGGCCAAACTAAATATTTTACTCCAGGCCTCTCACAATTTCGGTCTTCCACTCGGCCTGGGAACTAGGGTACGTAGCCTGCGAATACAGACTCTTCACATCGCGCCCTGGGAGAATGGACGTCTATTCTCTCGGCCAGGGCGCGAAGTGAAGAGTCTGTCTCGGCCTGGAAACCAGGCTGCGTAGCCTGCGAATACAGACTTTTCACATCACGCCCTGAGAGAATGGACGGCCATTCTCTCGGCCAGGGCGCGAAGTGAAAAGCCTGTATTCGCAGGCTATATACAGTATATCGTTGCTATTATATAAAACAGAATTCGAAAGTCGACATAATTATTTTCAAATTCTTTCAAACTCTCCCAAGTGTCTATATCAAGTTATGTAAACACAAGGCGTCCATTTTCCATCTCTTTTATGAAAAAATAAGACTAAGAAATGTGACGTCAAAATCGTGTTTACATAGCCTGCCATAAACACTGATCAATCACAGCGTGCGTAAGACACAACCTATTTTCAAATGATATTTACCCGTGTTTCGTAGTTCGAGGTTTGACATATTTCTCGAGTTAGACCAAAGTCAGACACTTTACACGAGAGATTTTCGTCGACCAGAATGTTTCGGGCCGCTAAATCCTAAATGAAAGTATAAAAATAGACTCGTTTAAGTCCTTGCTGACTGAATATCACTGACACTGATGCAGACTTTAGTATTTTACTTCGGCTAATGCCAAAAAAGGGAAGGACCCCCAGTCACTAAGAAGTTACGTCTATGTTCATGTATAGATGTCCATGTTGATGTTGATGTTGTTAATGTTGTTGATGTTGATGTTGGTGTTGTTGATGTTTATGTTGACGTTGTTGTTTATGTTGATGTTGCTATTATAGTTGATGACGTTGCTGTTGATGATGATCATGCCGCTGTTGTTGTTTATGTTTATATTTATGTTGTTGTTATTGTTGTTGTTGTTGTTATTGTTGTTGTTGTTGTTGTTGTTGCTGTTGTTGTTGTCGTTGGCACCGTTGATGTTGTTTTTGTTGATGTTTATGTTTTGTTTTGTTGATGTTGATGATTGTTGTTGTTGTTGCTGTTGTTGTTGTTGTTGTTGTTGTTGTTGTTGTTGTTGTTGTTGTTGTTGTTGTTGTTGTTGGCGCCGTTGATGTTGCTGATGTTGTTTTTGTTGATGTTAGTGTTTATGTTGTTGATGATTGTTGTTGTTGTTGCTGTTGTTGTTGTTGGTGTTGTTAATGTTGATGTTTATGTTGTTGATGATCGTTGTTGTTGTTGTTGTTGTTGTTGTTGTTGTTGTTGTTGTTGTTGTTGTTGTTGTTGTTGTTGTTGTTGTTGTTGATGATGGTGTTGTTAATGTTGATGTTTTGTTGATGTTGATGTTGTTGATGATTGTTGTTGTTGCTGTTGTTGTTGTTGTTGTTGTTGTTGTTGTTGTTGTTGGCGCCGTTGATGTTGCTGATGTTGTTTTTGTTGATGTTGATGTTTATGTTGTTGATGATTGTTGTTGTTGTTGCTGTTGTTGGTGTCGTTGATGTTGTTTTTGTTGTTGTTGTTGTTGTTGTTGTTGTTGTTGTTGTTGTTGTTGTTGTTGTTGTTGTTGTTGTTGTTGTTGATGATGATGATCGTTGCTGTTGTTGTTGTTGTTGTTGCTGTTGTTGTTGTTGTTGTTGTTGTTGTTAATGTTGATGTTTATGTTGATGATGATCGTTGCTGTTGTTGTTGTTGCTGTTGTTGTTTTTGTTGTTGTTGTTGTTGTTGTTGTTGTTGTTGTTGTTGTTGTTGTTGTTATTGTTGTTGTTGTTGTTGTTGTTGCTGTTGTTGTTGTCGTTGGCACCGTTGATGTTGTTTTTGTTGATGTTTATGTTTTGTTTTGTTGATGTTGTTGTTGTTGTTGTTGTTGTTGGCGCCGTTGATGTTGCTGATGTTGTTTTTGTTGTTAGTGTTTATGTTGTTGATGATTGTTGTTGTTGTTGTTGCTGTTGTTGTTGTTAATGTTGATGTTTATGTTGTTGATGATCGTTGTTGCTGTTGCTGTTGCTGTTGTTGTTGTTGTTGTTGTTGTTGTTGTTGTTGTTGTTGTTGTTGTTGTTGTTGTTGTTGTTGTTGTTGTTGTTGTTGTTGTTGTTGATGGTGTTGTTAATGTTGATGTTTATGTTTTGTTGATGTTGTTGATGATTGTTGTTGTTGCTGTTGTTGTTGTTGGCGCCGTTGATGTTGCTGATGTTGTTTTTGTTGATGTTGATGTTGATGTTGATGTTGATGTTGATGTTTATGTTGTTGATGATTGTTGTTGTTGTTGCTGTTGTTGGTGTCGTTGATGTTGTTTTTGTTTTTGTTGTTGTTGTTGTTGATGATGATGATCGTTGTTGTTGTTGTTGTTGTTGTTGTTGTTGTTGTTGTTGTTGTTGTTGTTGTTGTTGTTGTTGTTGTTGTTGTTGTTGTTGCTGTTGTTGTTGTTGTTGTTGTTGTTGTTGTTGTTGTTGTTGTTGTTGTTGTTGTTGTTGTTGTTGTTGTTGTTGTTGTTGTTGTTGTTGTTGTTAATGTTGATGTTTATGTTGTTGATGATCGTTGTTGTTGTTGCTGTTGATGGTGTTAATGTTGATGTTTATGTTGATCATGTTGTGATGTGTTTTGATGATTGAATATTGTTTATGTTAATGCTGATGATGTTGTTGATGTTGTTGATGATGTTGCTGTTGATGCCGCTGATGTTTATGTTGACAATGTTGATGTTATTGTTCTTGTTGCTGATGTTTATGATGATGATGTTTGTTGTTGTTTATGTTAATTTTGCTGGTGTTGTTGCTGATGCCGCTGTTGTTGTTGAAGTTTATGTTGACGATGTTGATGCCACTGTTGTTGTTTTTGGCGTCGTTGTTGATTGCTGTTGTTGTTGTTGTTGTTATTGTTGTTGTTGTTGTTGTTGTTGTGATGTTTATGTTGTTGATGTTTATGTTGTTGGTGTTGTTACTGTTGTTGTTGTTCTTTACGATGGTTTTTGATGATGTTTATGTTGATGTTAATGTTGGTGATGTAGTTGTTGTTGTCGTTGGTGTCGTTGATGTCCATGTAGATGTTTATGTTGTTTATGCTATTTATGTTGATGATAATGTTAATGTTAATGTTAATGTTAATGTTAATGTTAATGTTAATGTTAATGTTAATGTTAATGTTAATGTTAATGTTAATGTTAATGTTAATGTTAATGTTAATGTTAATGTTAATGTTAATGTTAATGTTAATGTTAATGTTAATGTTAATGCTAATGTTGTTGTGTATGCTGTTGGTTTTTATATTATTTGTTGATATTGATGTATGTATGTTGTTGTTGATTTTTATATTGTTGATGTTTAAGTTGTTGTTGTTGTTTACGTTGTCGATTTCTGTTGTTGATGTTGTAGATGTTGCTGCTTCTGCTGTTAATGTTTATGTTCATGCTCATGTTATTTTATGTTGAACCAGCGAAGTTCCAGAAAGCATTGTTGCAGCCCGTAAGATTAAGAAATTAACAGATTGTTATAGAGCTAAGTAGACTTACCCGATGAATGAAGTTCCTCCCAGAAAGATACTGCATGCCAGAGGCAATCCCACGCGCCATCCCAAGCAGTTGAAGAGTTGTTAACCTACCATTGTTACTCTTAAAAAATAACAAACAGAATGAGTCATACGTCTATGTATGGGCAAGCGCCGCTTTTTTTTAAGAGCTCCCGAATGATGTGTGCTGTTAGGGCCCTGCCTCTCACCACTACAGTCCAAAGTTAAGTCCTGTTGGACGGGGTTAGTACTTGGATGGGTGACCGTCTGGGAATGTTCCTATCTTTCTTGCAAATCAGCTCCCTCATCCATTCTTGATAGTATCTCTACATTCAAAACTTTCCTCAAACAAAGATACCAAACCTTGTTAACTACCTTTGATACAGACATGCTGTGCACATGGACACTTGCACAGGACTGTTCATGCCACAGGGCAAAACCTTGAGTAGCGTTTCGCGTGCTGCGATTTGTCGGACCGGTTTCTGGCTTAGATGCATTGTCAAGAAATGGGGGGAATCGTAAGAAGAATATGAAAACAAGCCTAGTGATCAATTGGCGATCCCTCTTTTTCTTGGTGT
>OZ036006.1:11925315-11962815 GCA_964035015.1 Corallium rubrum
GGTTACCATACAGTAGCCTTCTACCTCCTTTCTAGACTTTTCTTGTTAATTGTTGCCTAGGTGATGATTTATCGTTTTGTAACACGTGCAACTGTGAAGGAACGTGTCACTGAAGTGGTCAAGAACAAAATGATGTTAACTTATTTAGTAGTGCGGGTTCTAACTTCTTTAACTTTTTTAGTAGTCTGGGTTCAAACAAGGGTGCTAGTATGTCTAAGAGAGAGCTGGATGACATTTTGAAATTTGGAACTGAAGAGTTGTTTAAAGACAATGCAAAAGATGAGGAGGGTAAGTGACTGAACTGGTTGATGAGGTCGTGAGTTACAACTCTCAGGGGGGTGGGTTCCGTTTCGTAACAATTATTAATAAATGATGCAATAATATCACTCACCACTACCTTCATATGGATGTTCTAAGTTTCCAGGATCCAACGCCATACTGTGCTTTCTGGCCTTCCATCTGGAATGAAAACAAAACGAGGCGTGAGTAGCACAAAACGAGGCGTGAGTAGCACAAAACGAGGTGTGAGTAGCACAAAACGAGGCGTGAGTAGCACAAAACGAGGTGTGAGTAGCACAAAACGAGGCGTGAGTAGCACAAAACGAGGTGTGAGTAGCACAAAACGAGGCGTGAGTAGCACAAAACGAGGCGTGAGTAGCGCAAAACGAGGTGAGTAGCACAAAACGAGGTGTGAGTAGCACAAAACGAGGCGTGAGTAGCACAAAACGAGGCGTGAGTAGCACAAAACGAGGTGTGAGTAGCACAAAACGAGGCGTGAGTAGCACAAAACGAGGCGTGAGTAGCGCAAAACGAGGTGTGAGTAGCACAAAACGAGGTGTGAGTAGCACAAAACGAGGTGAGTAGCACAAAACGAGGTGTGAGTAGCACAAAACGAGGTGTAAGAAAATGAAGGCAGAAACAAAACAATGTGTAGGTGGCTAAAGCCACATGATTTGATCCAAGCTAGAACATCTTTGAAAACATTCTACTGTATATGGCATGATAAGGTAAGGTATTAGTCTAGTCTAGTCTAGTCTAGTCTAGTCTAGTCTAGTCTAGTCCAGTCCAGTCCAGTCCAGTCCAGTCCAGTCCAGTCCAGTCCAGTCCAGTCCAGTCCAGTCCAGTCTAGTCTAGTCTAGTCTAGTCTAGTCTAGTCTAGTCTAGTCTAGTCTAGCATAAAGTAAGATATGGTAAGGTGAGGTATGATATGTAATATATCATACACGAGAAGCCGTTTATTATCTGACTTGAAAACACCGAGAAGTGTGTAAAACTTGTCTTAGTTTATGGGCGTTTATTACCACATTTCACAACGTCTCGGTAACTGATTCCCATTATGTTTTCCTGATTTCCTCATGAATTATTAATGAGTTTGAGAAAGTATGGTAGTCACTCACCTGTTATAGCACCGGGTTACAATAACAGTAACTATTACAGCCAAAATTAAAACTGACACACCAATTATGACATCAACAACGTTAAACGTGTTTGATTCACTAACTGGAATTTTCTTTTTTGATTCTGCTAGAAAGAAAGAAAGAAACTTATTACTTACTTCATATGAAAGAAATATCATGATAAATTATTGGAATGTTTGCATGGTACTCCACTCCACTCCATTCTACTCTACTCCACTCTACTCCGCTCCGCACCACTCCTAATACACTCTACTCACACCCTACTCCTCCACTCTACTTCACTCCACTCATCTCCAGTCCACTCTATTCTACTCTACACCATTCTACTACCCTCCGCTCTACTCACACCCTACTCCTCTACTCCACTCCACTCTATTCTACTCTACACCATTCTACTCCCCTCCACTCTACTCACACCACACTTCTCTACTCCACTTTACTCCATTCTACTCTACTCCACTCCTAACACACTCTACACTATACTCCACTCTATTCTACTCTACACCATTCTACTCCCCTCCGCTCTACTCACACCCTACTCCTCTACTCCACTCCACTCCACTCTATTCTACTCTACACCATCCTACTCCCCTCCGCTCTACTCACACCATACTCCTCTACTCCACTCTACTCCATTCTACTCTACTCCACTCCTAACACTCTACACTACTCAGTGTATTCTACTCTACACCATTCTACTCCGCTCCGCTCCTAATACACTCTACTCACATCACACCCTACTCCTCCACTCTACTCTACTCTACTTCACTCCACTCTACGCTACTCCACTCCTAACACACCCTACACTACTCCACTCCACTACCTTCTACTCTATTTTACTCCGCTCCGCTCCACTCCCAATACACTCTACTCACATCACACCCTACTCCTCCACTCCACTCTACTTCACTCCACTCCACTCATCTCCACTCCACTCTATTCTACTCTACACCATTCTACTCCCCTACACTCTACTCACACCCTACTCCTCTACTCCACTCCACTCTATTCTATTCTACTCTACTCCATTCCACTCTACTCCACTCCACTCCTAACACATTCTACACTACTCCACTCTATTCTACTCTACACCATACTACTCCGCTCCTAACACACTCTACTCACATCACACCCTACTCCTCCACTCTACTCTACTTCACTCCTCTACTCTACTCCATTCCACTCTACTCCACTCCTAACACACTCTACACTACTCCACTCCACTACATTCTACTCTATTCTACTCCACTCCCAATACACTCTACTCACATCACACCCTACTCCAACACTCTACTCTACTTCACTCCAGCCATGTCCACTCCACTCCACTTTATTCTACTCTACACCATTCTACTCCACTCTGCTCTACTCACACCCTACTCCTCTACTCCACTCCACTCTATTCTACTCTACTCCTTTCCACTCCGCTCTACTCCACTCCTAAGACACTCTACCAGTGCTGGAAAATGTCCGGCGCTCGCCGCTGCCAGGAAATTGTTCGCAGGAAATTTTTTGTATCTTGCAGGAAATATTTGTCAGTTTTTTTAATCCAAGTCAAAGTTTAAAGATCACGGTCACACAATCACACAATTTTGACGGGCATCACTTTTTATCGAATATCAAGTTTCACATTCGATGACTCATCTTTCTATATTCTTGCCAAACCCAGCGGCGACTTGTAAACAATTCGAAAGTGTTTTGACCGTTAAGGTCATGTCTAAGTTTCGTATATCCTTGCGCAAATGACGCGACGATTTGTGTCAAATGTTGTGTCATTGTGCATTTGCAAGATTGCAAGCTGCTTTTATCTTATTCAACTGTTTCAGCATTTCGATTTTTGACGCTAGTACTTGTATTACGTAGTATTCAATTGAAAAAGTTCGCTATTTCAAAGTATGTATAGATACCACATTCAGTCTGGTAGTATCACAACTTATAAAATTGAAAAATTCTATCAGGCAGGAAATCGTTAATTTAGTTTAGCAGGAAATATTTATTTTTGGATTTTTCTGCCAGGAAGAAAAATACTTTGTCTAGGACTGCACTCTACTCTACTCCACTCCTAACACTCTACTCCACTCCACTCCACTCTACTCCACTCCCCTCTCCTCTCCTCTCCTCTCCTCTCCTCTCCTCTCCTCTCCTCTCCTCTCCTCTCCTCTCCTCTCCTCTCCTCTCCTCTCCTCTCCTCTACTCTACTCCAATCTCCACTCTAATGGAATAGAAACTTTTTTTATGTGTCAACATAATTCTAGCATTATACATGCAAGGTTCGAAATAACGTTCAGAAAATATACCTAATTTTGTAGGCTGTTTTTTGTACGTCAAAATTTTTGCCGGCTGTTTCCCTTTAGCAGCAAAGTTTTGTTCTCATCACGTTCATTCATCTTCGCAATGGTGCCATTAGTCTGACCCTTATTTACACAATCTGGCTAAGCAAATACTGATTTCTTTTACAATCATATACAGAGAAATCAAAACAAATTACCATAATTTTGAAAGCAATTCCTCGTTGATAACCCAAAGTTGAGTTATATTTTGAAATTAGAAATCGCCGGCAAGGTCCTAAAACTGCCGGCTATCACCGGCAGCCGGCTGCTATTTCGAACCCTGCATGACATGCTAATTGGGGACACACAAAAAAATAAAATTAACTATCACAAAAATAAATAAATAAAACTGTTTGTACTACCTAATACAAATAACAAATTACATATACTAACTATTACATAAATAGAAGCTTTGACAACTACAAGTCTCTAGAAAACTAAAATCTATATTCCTAACTACATTCTTAAATTCATTCAAACTATTTACATTTCGTACATCTTTATCTAACTTTGACCATAAAAATGGTCCTACATATCTAATTGAATGTTTTCCATATTTTACAGTATTAAAACGAGGTATTCCTCAAATTTTAGGCTCACCTGTGAAATTAATTCCAATAAAGTTCCATTCAACCGGTCCATCTTCGGAAAACTTGTGCCAGCGGTCTTTTGTAAAAATTTTAAAAAGATATCTATTTCCTTGCCTTCCGAAGCCACTGACTGTAACATTGGTTTGTAGAAGATTGTCGTGTGAGGGAGTGAACTTTAATTGGGTACATCCATGAGAACAGTTTTCTTGGCCGCAATAGACTGCGCAAGTGACGTTGTATGAAACATTGTCACGAGGCCAGTAGCTTGATGGCTGCCAGGAAAGAACAATCTGATTGGGTGATTGAGATGTGAATTTTAGGTCTTTGACTTGACCAGGTAGTTCTGTAAGAAAGATAAAATATAAAGAAGGTGATTGAAAAAAAAAACCCCAACAAAGTACGAACACACAAATGAAAGAATGGTGGAGACATGGAAGATCAGGATGGAGAGAAAGAAAGGAAGACAGTAAAGAAAGAAAGAAAGAAGGAGAGAGGGAAAGAAGAAAGTAAGGAAGAAAAAAAAAGAAAGAAATGAAGAAAGGAAATAAGGAAAGAGAGAAGCAAAGAAAGAAGGAAGGAAGGAAGGAGGGAAGGAGGGAAAGAGAAAATGAAATAAGGAAGGAAGAAAGAAAGAAAGGAGGGAACTGAAGGAAGGAAGAGGGAGGAAAGGAAGAAAGGAAATAAGGAAGGAAAGAAAGAAAGAAAGGAAGGAAGGAAGGAAGGAAGGAAGGAAGGAAGGAAGGAAGGAAGGAAGGAACGAACGAACGAAGGAAGGAAGGAAGAAGGGAAGGAAGAAAAGAAGGAGGGAATGAAGGAAAGAAGGAGGGAAGGGAGGAAGGGAGGAAGGGAGGAAAGGAGGAAAGGAAGGAAGGAGGGAAGGAGGGAAGGAGGGAAGGAAAGAAGGAAGGAAGGAAGGAAGGAAGGAAGGAAGGAAGGAAGGAAGGAAGGAAGGAAGGACGGACGGACGGACGGACGGACGGACGGAAAGAAACAAACAAACAAACAAACAAACAAACAAACAAACAAACAAACAAACAAACAAACAAACAAACAAACAAACAAACAAACAAACAAACAAACAAACAAACAAACAAACAAACAAAGAAAGAAAGAAAGAAAGAAAGAAAGAAAGAAAGAAAGAAAGAAAGAAAGAAAGAAAGAAAGAAAGAAAGAAAGAAAGAAAGAAAGAAAGAAAGAAAGAAAGAAAGAAAGAAAGAAAGAAAGAAAGAAAGAAAGAAAGAAAGAAAGAAAAAAAAAAGAAATGAAGAAAGAAATGAAGAAAGAAATGAAGAAACAAAAGACCTCCTGACATGGTGGGAGTTAAAGGGTTTAAATTTCCAAACGTCCATGCCAGCTAGCTCTCTCTCTCTCTTCCTTCCCCTTACCTTTCAAGATAACACTCCTGTTCCATGATTCTTGATTTTTGGACCCGTTTACTGAATGAACTATCCACGCAAAAACAGTAAATCTGTATCTGCTTCCCTGTTCTAACCCACTAACAATACATCCATGCTTCTTGCTGTCATCTGGCCACACATGCAACACAACTCCTGAACAATTCACATCACATTGTCTTTCTAGACATTTCTTACACTCAACCTTGTACTCAATGGTGGGAATGGCTTGTCGTCTCCACAACAACAAAGCTTGAGTTTTCGACTGTCGTATTGCTTTGATGTCTTGAATTGTGCGTGTTAATTCTGAAAACATGAATTATAGAATTGTGGTTAACATACAGTATGACAGTATTTTCAATACTGAAAAGCCAATGGTCTTTCTCTTCTCAATGGCAAATGGAACTAATTTGTACTTGTGGAACCCATCGGTCTGATTACTGTATTAATAATAGTAATGATAATGATGCATGATGGTGATGATGATGATGATGCATAATGATGATAACAATGATGATAATTATAATGATGTTAATGGTAATGATGATGATAATCATGATAATGATAATGATAATGATAATGATAATAATTATGATAATGATAATGATAATGATGATGATGATAATGGTAATGATGATGATGATAACGATGATGGTGATAATTATCATACTGATTTTAATGGTAATGATGATGATGAAAATGATGATGATGATAATTATGATAATGGTAATGATGATGTTGATAATGATAAATGATGATAATGGTAATAATGATGATGATGATGATGATAATGGTAATGATAAATGATGATGATAATGATAATGATAATTATGATGATGATGATGATGATGATGATGATGATAAGGATGATGATGTTAATTATCATGATCATAATGGTAATGATGAAAATGATGATGATAACAATGATAATGATAATTATGCTGATGATAATGATGATGATGATAATAATAACGATGATAAATGATGATGATAATGATGATAATAAACAATTATTGAATGAGGTTGAGTATGATATCGAGAATTATCAAGGACGAGGTTTGTGTTATCCACCGAAGCCTCATAATGATAAGGATGATAATAATTATGATGATGATGTTGATATTATGACAAGGATGATATTATGATCATAATGGTAATGAACAGATAATGTTGAAAATTATGATAGTAATGATGATAATGACGAAGATGATGATGATGATGATGATGATGATGTTAAGGATGATGATGATAATGATCATAATGGTAATGATGATAGCAACTTTATTTAAAGAAGATAACACCTTATAACAGTAAACTGATAAACTCAAGTCACCTCAGAAGTTCTTGTTCATTAATTATAACATTATACAAATTTGACTGTACTTACTGACACATCCTGAGGCAGTTGCTATCAATCCAGGACCACAGGCACAAGGCACAGTCTCATTAAACCACCAATTCCCACTACTGTCACAATATGCCACTGGTTGCCCACTGTTAAAACTACAACTTCCTTCAACCTTCACAGCTGATAAACCATTCTTTGGAGAATAAGTGCGAGGAAAATGCGCAACGTTGTCGACAGTCTTCTCTGGGCAGAAATTGTATGTAATATTTATAGAATAAATTATTAAGCAGTTCTGATCATCTAATGATTTAATGCCAATTCGAGCCTGCTCTGAATGAAGCTTTAAGAGTTTAACGGCTTTTAGCCTTTGATCAGAACTCCTTGATGGTGTCCCCATAGCAGTGGATACATCATTCCCATCATTATGAGTAATTACTGCAATTGAAAACATTGTTTTGTTGTGAAGTTGTTCCTGAGAGGTAGAGGAGCTGTGTATTCTAAATTCTACTTCTGCCTTGATTTCTTTAATACCCGTTGTGGCCAAGTTCTTATTAAGCAGTAGCCAATCCTCGCTTTGACAGACCACATAGCTATCTACATACCATGACCACTGAAATACAAAATAAAGTCTTATTGAGGTTAGGTGAACATTTTTTGGCTAACCTGACAGAGTCAGGCCTGCTTTTCCCTTCCGAGGAGGTAGGAAACTTGCAGGTGGAAGAAGGGAAAGAGGGCCTGATACAATTCTTTACCAGCCAGATTTTGGCTTTTTCGTCTGATTGGTCCATAAGACAAAAAATCCTGAAAAGCTCTATTCTGATTGGTTTGTGTACATTTATAATTATGAACTATGATTTACATAATTGACAAAGCATCTAACGAATCTAGTGATTCAACGATGTCACAGATGATGTTTAGAGAAGTTTAAAGTTAAAAAATCTAAAGAAAGAACAGCACAAATGTATCATGACATTAGAAAATCCTGTTTAATGAGGATGTGCTAGCTGTACTCTGTACTGGTAATATGGCAAGAGTTTAATATATGTACCAACTTCTCCCAAGCATCTAACAGAGAGAGTTAAGAGATGTACAGTACATGTACACATATAAGCAAGCTCATGAGGGAATTACTTTTGTCAAAACAGTGCTGGATTGTAGTTGTGAGTTTGCTTGAATATTAAGGAATTACAGCAAATTTCAAACTTGGAGTGGCTGGATTGTGTGATTGAAGCTGTGTCAATTGGAGATTCAGAAAATTCATTTGGGGGCTGGTGGAAAGCAGCCAATAATTGTATCAGGCTTTATTTCTCATCTTCTCACCTACCCACCCCACCTGGGCACTCACAGAAGATGAGAATAATGCCTGACACTCAGGTTATTTGCTTCCTGAATCAAGGACTAACAACATTTATTTATTCAATTTATCTATTTTGTTTCACCATTAGTAGATAAACATACAAATACAATTCTGGCAGGGATACCACAGACTACAGCTACTGTATGTACCAATCAATTAGTGTGGGCCTGTGAAAAATATTGTTCCTGTCCTGAAATCTATGTTTCTCAGGGTTTCAACAAGTTTTCCAATATCCTACATGTTTTTTTTATTATGCTACTATACATTATATACTTAATGTCTCATCACGAAGGAAACATTTTGTTTTGTTTTCACAAGAGTCTATTACGTTTCCTGAGACGAAGTTGAGGGAAACATTGGGGGAAAGCAAAACTAAATGTTTCCCAAGGGATCAGTGCTTTATTATATAGCTGGGTTTTCATTGGATTTTTGCTCGGTTTAAGCTGTTTAGCTGGACTTTCACTAAGTACATGTAGTTCTTGCCTGCAAGTGGGCAACAATTGTTGCAATAGTACCCACTCTGGAAACATTTGATTTGTCTAATCCCACATGACCAAATAAATGAACCATGCAATAGCAGTCTGAGTTACAACTAGCAAAAACCCAGCAATATAACAATAACAATTTATTAAATAAGAAAATTAACCATTTTATATTTTTTCAAAAATTCATTATTAACATATGTATTGTACCTTAGAAGTACCAGTAAAATCTTGACGTAAACCTTGAATTGGCAACAAATTTCCTGTAAATAAAACAGAACTGTTAACAGCAATCTAGTAAAGTTACATTAATGTCGTATAAGTGCAGGTTGTGTGAAATATCATTGGTTGGCATTGCCATGTGTAGATAGGGTAGTGTGTACTGTTAGCATCCTGCCTGTCAATTACCTCCCAAGGTACAGTACAGACAAAAAGTTTGTCACATTCAGCAAATGGAATGACTGTTATCGCATTTCAATTAGAATTTCACTATGATTTGTGAAGTGTATAAATGTGATAGCAATTGCACTGCAATTCTAATCATACATGTTCACCCAAAATAGCCACTGTTACACAATGCAAGGATTTGTGAAACCTGTGTTATAATGCTATATTGTGAGACAGGTTTTAAGACAGATGGCAACATGTACAGTAACACCCCCTGCTTTCATGAACCTGTGTTGCTTTCCATGACTTCCTTTGCATGACAGGTTTCACAAACCATGAGATTCTACTAATCTCCAATGCTAGTCCATGGCCTGGCCATGCATTTTCCATGCATGATTTGTGTACTTGTGACTAAAGAATCTATACCGCACACTATTTTCACTAACATACTTGCATGCACAATAAATACATAATCAAAGTGACTAAAGTGTTTGCCACAATCCTCCAAAAAAATAATGTAAATATTTGATTTTTGTATTTTATAATCTTCAGAATTCTACAAATTCTTTCCTTAAAATGTAGGAAATGGCATTTCAAAACCCGTAAATTTCAGAAATTTTCCAGGGCATGCTAGCCCCTTCCCTAAAAATGTCACTTCATTCCCATCCAATTGGTCAACCCTGGCTATGTCACTGACCATAGCACAAAGTTGAAGTGCACATGACAAATTACAATCGGTCTTGAAACCTGTCTTGCACAGGTTTCACAAAACATTGCATTGTGTAACATGTTCTAAGGATTTTAGGTGAAGGAAAATTCGAGCGTAGAAAATATACATTTTAAGACCAAACCGGGACCAGTTGCAAAACTACACAGGCCTTCCGGCAGGAATTGAACCAACAACCTTGCGATTCTAGTGCAATGCTCTGACCACTGAGCCACGGAGGGCATTGCCGAGAGCTTGATCACGAGTTCTGTATATATATATATATATATATATATATATATATATATATAATAAGGTGGTAATGCCAGGATTAGAATGAGGTATATTATAGGTAATATTGGGCATTTCGCTCAATTACATAGCATGTTCTAAGGATTTTAGGTGAAGGAAAATTCGAGTGTAGAATATATACATTTTAAGACCAAACCAGGACCAGTTGCGAAAAATGCAACTACACAGGCCTTCCGGCTGGAATTGTGTAACAGCAGCTTTTAACAAGATGTATATGATGACTAATTGACAACTCTCACTTCCACATTCAAATCTCACATTCAAGCAAGATGTTTGATGAGTACACCTAAAAACGAATGTCGAATTACAACTGTACATCACTTAGTGAGAGTTAACATTCACCCACTGAAATTACTCATGCCTTTAAGGGGGTGTTTACATGATGACAGCCTGAACTCAGGCTGGACTGACTTTAGGTCAGTTTTAGTGTATTTACTATAGATCATTCTCCTGGCCTGAGATTCAGTTCACACCAACCTATTCTCAAGGTTGCCCACCAGACGAAACTGAAGCACTTTCACCTCTCAAACTCAATAGTATGTTGTGTTAAATGAGATTGGTGTCAAACTAGTCCACATGAAATACAGTAGTGCTTCTCTGGTTGTCACAAGCTGGAAGGCAATTGAAATGAATATTGGCTATATACGTATACGCGTGTCTCCACAAGTCTATATAATTTCAAGGCTGGCCTCATGTAAACAAAAACCAAAATGCAAAATTCAGTCTGGCCTGAGTTTGGGCCAGCGTCACGGTGTTTCAAAATTTCTAAAGCATCATGAAAAGATGGAAACAATTATTTGCAAAAGAAGATGAAAGACCAGGAAAAATAACACCTAGTCTTGCTGGGTTTAAACAACAATAAAACTCTTATTCAAGAAACAGGTCAAAATCCAATAGTTTAGACTAAGTACATGTAAATGCAATCGCGTTTTGGGTAAATGCAATTGCATCTGGCTAAAATGCAATCACACTTTATGTTTAGGATGATGCAATTACAGATTAGCAAAATCATGCTGTGAAGAATGAGAAAGCAATTGCTTTGCCATGAACCTGTGACAACTTTTTGTCAGTAGTGTACAGTTTTGCAAATTGTCTTAACAAGGCAGCTGCCCAGCTGTCTTTTGGACAACCGTTGTAAATTTTAGACAACCATTTAAGAAAAGACAGATTCATGGCCTTTCAACTTGACTCGATCTTTTCATTTACTTGAGACCTTGGTAAAGTTCAATATATCACTTGACAAGATTTGTTAACCTATTAGCTGAGGGCCCTTTGATGAGTAAAATCATCTAGCATTAGACAGAGTACAGCAATAAAAGGGCACTGAGGGTTCTCCCATTGATGAGTAAAATCAACCTCGTCCCCAGGGCATTAATTTTGAGGAAGGAAGTGAGCAGCCTGACCAAACGCCCTGGCAAAGGCTGGAATCACATGAGAAAATATTCCAATATATTTGGAAAGTTTTCCTGCCAGATTGACCACCAGGCTTCCAGTCTAATAGACTGGAAGCCTGGTGGTCAATCTGGCAGGATTGTACATCAGCTTATATATTTGAATGAACTGAATTCATTAAATAAGCCACTGTACAAGTCAACACAATTTATTGTTTCTACGAGAAATCCAACATGCTAAAATAGCTCAGAATAACCTCACACTGAAATAAACAAATACACTTGCCTGGGTTGTTGTTTGTGGCGAATGTGCAATGAGATGTTGGTTAAGTTTTGTGATTGCTTCAAAATAACAACCCATCAGTATTATTATTACAGGTAATTGGTCTGGAGCAATCACAAAGCTCTTCAAACCAACATACCATCGCAAATTCGGCATTAGACAGAGTAAAACAATAAGAACCGGCCAGCTAAGGCAGGAATGTATTAACATGTATTTAAACAATATTTGGCTAAAGACAATTGCCCCAAAAGCAGTAAGCTTATCGAGGGAGTGTTTGCCATTACATTGATAAATAAAAAAAATAAAATAAAGAGCAAGCAGATGAAATGGTATCTAAGAGTGAAGATGGACAAGTGCAACTAATTAGTAATAAAATGATGCGAATCAATTATAAAGTTTTGAACACATAAAAAAAATTGAACATTATATAGTTATTAAAGGAAGTTCTAAGGGCACTCTATTTAGGGGCTTTAGGAGCCATTTGAGATTAACATGTATGTTTAAAACAAGAAATTTAAACTTTTTTGAACTGAAACTCAAAATGCTACATGTAGTTACATGTAACTGTTATTTTTGGTTGAGCTTTAGAGACAGAAAGTTTTACTGAAAAGTTTTATTGTAGAAATGAATAAGTTTTATTGAAAAGTTTTATTGTAAAAATGAATACATTACCAAGGGCAATTAAAGATGTTGTCATAGGCAACTTTAGAAGTTTGGGTTTCTATCGGTCAAAATGCTCAAACATCAATATTTCTAGTGTCAAATCAGGTGCAATTATCAAACTTTTTAATACAACTTACTGTCTCTTAAAGCTCTTGAACTGAACATTGTAGTATTATTGCTGTATAGTGGAATAATCATGTGACAAAAATAAGCCAATCAGATGTGAAAAGAAACTAATATTAATGGTATAACAAGTCAGTTGCTATTTTTGGCATCTGAATAACTAAACACCGGAGTTGCTAATGGGGGATTGATTGAACACAGGATAATAATTGAGAATCCATGCTGTAATTGTCTATCTTTGCCACATCAAAACAATAGTGAAATAAATAAATAAAATGCCATTATTAGCTTGTACAGTAATATATATTTTGCCACTTCTTAAACAGCACGAACCAGCAAGTGAAAAAAAGGCCAAAATGTCAAAAAGCAGAAATCGTGGTAAACTGAAACGTCAAGACGGCATCAGCCAGTGGGGGAATGAATTTTTAAACAAAAATACATATAGTAGTTTTCAAAATCAACTATATTAGTTATATAGTGGGTCGCACTCTAAAATGCACCCTGTGAAGTGCACATGTAATTTCTTCTCAACATTTTGAATAGCAAACAAAACATTTAGAGAAGTTCAAGTAGCTGTTTATTGCTGTTATTTGTAAGCTGCACACGATACAGTACAAACTCTTCTGAAAAACGCCGGGTTAATGCTGTACGTATACTACCATTATACACGGATAGAAAAGCAACATTTCGAAACCATGTATTTACAAATATATATCACACAAAGTGACAAAGCGACAAGTTGAAGACACGTCATTTTGACAGCTGAAACAAATTTATTCAAATCGTCAACAGGTGGTCGTTTTCGCTTTACAAATTACGAGCTGGCCAAGATATGATAGCCGCGCATCACACTCATATCGATTAAATGTTTTTGTTTGACGCTAATTCCCATTAGGAGGCAATGGCAGCCCTATGTGTGTCTTTTGAACACAATTAAAACGCGAAAAAGGGAATTAAAACGCGAATAAGGGAACAAAAAAAATAGCGTTTAGTAAAAATAGAAAGCTTGAAAATTAACATCAGATGAAAGGCAAACCGACGATTCAAGTAATTACGGGGGGACGCGCGCGTTGGCGTGCTCTTTGTCAACGCAAAATCATTAATCCCCAAACATAAGAAAACATTTTGTTTCGTTTTCTAATAAGCTTAAAGCCCGGTTTTAAAAGTGAGCAATACAGTGTGAACTTGTTGCTTGTTTGAAAAAGCTCACTTGAATCATCGTCGACACGGAATAAGCCATTAATCCACCTGTCAAAACTATCTCAGCTCAAACCATACACAGCATCAACAATTCCGTTCGAAATTGCAACATTTTGTCCAACTGTCTGACGCTTCTGATCTTTCGTCGCTAAGGCAAACTGGGGCAAAAAGGACAAAAACAAGAGGAATTCTTAATACAGAAATTAAGCCTCAAAGACTTATCAGGCTATAAGAGGCGAAAAAATGATAATCATTTTATATATATATATATATATATATACATACATATATAATATAATATCACGGCCCTCTTTCGTGTCAGCGCGCCGCCGTCCGCCGACAAGCTCTGCGTTTTAAAAACAAAGGAACAAAAACCACGCTTTTGCGCTTCGTTGAATAATTTTCAAACGCCGCACTTCCCGAACGGTGATGTAACTAATTCCCTGGTTTAAATGAAAACGGCAAACATCGTTTAGTTTAATTTTGAAATTACAAAGACGACTGATATGCCGCCCGAAATATATAATTATTTAAAAAGAGAGGGCGTTTTGAAAGAAGCTAGAGAACCGATACTCGATAAAATCTTAGTAAATATCAAGTAAAATTTATATACTCACCGACATCAGCGTACGAGGGATGAAAGAGCGAAAATAAAAAGGCGACCAGCCAAACATACATGACTCCATGAGCCTTCATTTTGTCGTTGCGGCCCAAAGCGACGACGAGAGGTAAATAAGATCTTCCCAGAATGCCTGCTGCTGGTATTAATTCGAAAACAAAACCCAACATGTGGATTCGTATGACGAAATAATGACCAGTCGAGTCCGTTTGTAACAATAGCAGCGGGTATTATTTAAGAATACCGTTCGGCTGTTTTCTCGACTCGCTACTCAATCTCTGATTTCTATCTCCGATTCGTTATCAAGTGTTTTTTCCCTCTTTCCAATATGTTCGGAAATGAAATAAGAGACTCGTTTCCGTTTTTTAACTGATTTGCAAAAGCACGTATTAAAACACAAGAGCGTTAGAAGCACTTGTGTATGATTGCCAGCTTTCAGGCGATCTTATCCGTAAGTGGCTTTGTTCGTTTTACTGTAAATTAATATATTATTCCATCAACTTGACGTTGATAATACCGGCCACAAATCGCCAAACTGACTTCGGGATTACCGATTTAGTTGAAAAACAATCACGGAAGTGAAACCCACAGATTCGTAAACGTCTCGAAATCGTTCGACGTCAACGGGTACGTCAAACTGTTTTATTCCGCCAAGCAAGGTATACCTTCGTCATGCTTCACCTCAAAACACTTCCGCTAGAAATTAAAACCAACGAGATTGTCCAATCTGATTTTCCTCTCTTCCCAAATGTTCATCGTGGCGAAAACAATGATGGGAACATGTGAATGGAATTCGGCGGCTCGCTTGCGTCGAGATAGAGTGAATAATGTACGAAATCTCATGGTTTAATCACAACAATTTATTAACGCTGTGCACCGCAGAGAACAACATACACGCTCCAACTAGTATTTCGCTCCGAAATCTGATATGGGTCTAATCGCGGCTTCTTTCATTACACGCTGCCAATTGATGAGAAGGGGCTCTCAGAATAACCACAAAACGCCTCTTGTAATAATAGGTTAGCCTCACCGCACAAAACGCACGCTGACAGCTTGTCAATAAAGGGGAGTACTAGGCGAGACCTCAACTAGCTTCGCCAAAAAAATATTAAGAAATTAGAAAGATAAGCTTTCAGTTTGCTGTCTGTACAGATGAATGAGATAATATGAAGTCACGAACTTATGTGAACTGGGCGTGCATCCGTAGAAACGCTAACGGTGCTGAAACAGTCAGTAAAAAATATCCGGTCGGTTGAACGTATTTCGAAATCATTATTTCGAAACTTGTCGGGTTTGTTTGACCGTGACAAACAGCATTTTCTGTCACTGATACGATATAATAATCCTATTCAGTTTCAGAGATAAGAGACAGCCCCTTCCAACAGAGAAACTCCTCCCTCAAAACGCGGACAGAAGGCCACAAAAGAAAACAATAGACGTTTGGTCGACGTTTGTCAAGCTCAATTACTCGAAAAATAGCTCTAACCGGCAAATCTGCTACCTTATAATGAACGATTATATAGATGTTCCCTGTCTGTCTGGGAATTAGAAATATCTCTTCTGAGTCACATTTTAGGGGTATGCTCCCCCGGAAAATTTAAGTTTATAATATATATATATATATATATATATATATATATATATATATATATATATATATATATATATATAATATTATATATAGTATTATATGGAGTATTATATGGAGAAGAGTATACTCCCGTTAAGCCCTAATCAAACGAGAACGCAAGTCATCGCAAGTTGGCAGTCACGAATTTCTGTGGCGGTCGTTCGAACACCCAAATTAACAAAATAAAGGTTTCATGAGTGTTTTAAACAAGTTTTAACTTTGTCACGGTACATAATATTTTCGGGAAATTATTCAGAGCGGCTGGCTGAGATAGCGTGACTGCCAAGGGCTTTAGAGGTCAGAAATTGCAGGGAAATTGCTTGGCGAAAAGCATTATTTATAAAGCCCAAGTGAAAACGACAGATGGGGAGATGAAACAGTACATGGGAATGACGGCAAACACGTTTAAAGAGCGATATGGTAACCACATTTGCAAGAAATCTTTCAACAGTTTCAAGGACGGTGTTTACTCTAACGAAACCGAGCTTTCGAAACACGTGTGGAAATTGAAATAGAGCAAGAAACCATTTTCTATCAAGTGGTCCATAACAAAGCGAGCTGCTGCGTTTACGGCTGGTGGAAAGCGTTGCAACCTTTGTCTCGGGGAGTAAATTGTGTCTAATGAAATCAGACAAAAGCAGACTAACGCTGAATAAAAGATCGGAACTATTCGCAAAATGCCGTCACGAATGCAAATTCAGCGCGGGAAGATTCAAACGCACGCGACGGATGTCACACGTCAACGAACCGTTAACGAATCAGCGTCCGTCATTAACAAGAAACTGAGTCAACTACATACAGTTGCCAAATAATATATATATATATATATATATATATATATATATATATATATATATATATATATATATATATGTATACATATATATATGTATATATATATATATGTATATATATATATATATATATATATATATATTAAATATATATATGTATTATATATATACATATATATTATCATAGTCAATCGAGATATGGTCTGGAAACTCGGCAAACTTCAAAGCGTCTATAATGAGCTGGGATTTTATGTTGAACCGTACCTTACACCGTGCACATCCTTTGTTTTAGGTTTATTAATATTTAAATAGCACGGTTGAGTGATTGAACTGAAACGTTGCTATTAGACAATTCGTTCATTATACTAAAATACAATGTGTTCAGTGACCGTGCACCGTGCACAAAAATGCATAAAGGCGAACAAAAAGATAGACCAAAGACTTTAGCTGAGTTTCCAGACCATACCTCGATTGACTATGATATTATATATATATTATATATATATATATATATATATTTATATCACGATTGAGTCGGTTTTCTTTGATGTACCGCGGGATATATACAGGTTATATCCCGTGAATAAATAAATAATTAGATAAAACTTGTGGATATAACTCGAAAAATCTTGATCGAAACTCTTCGAAATTGACGAAACCTTGTTCGAAAACCTCCTCAATCGTGATATAAGTCGGTTTTTCGGTCCCGAGGGTCAATATATGACTTATATCCCAAGTTCGAGGTATATAACCTATAAATATATATATAAATATATATATATATATATATATATATATATATATATATATATATATATATATATTAACAATTAGATTATGAGCTCGAAATTTCTATGAGTGAATAGTTGACGAAAGCGGAGCTCCGGTCAACAATCATCTGATTCTCATAGAAATCGAGAACAAATAATCTAATTGTTTTAGCAGAAACTAATTTGTGTACCTTAGTTCTTCTTGATATTTCAAAAAACGAAGCATAACCATTGTTTCTGTGTGAAAACCAAGGCAAAACAATCTTTCACTCCTCGTCCTCCATGTTGCTTTACTGCATGGCCGCGCGAGTACTGGTGCTCAATTTGCTACTCGCTATCTAAGAGTAGCCAATCTTATATATATATATACATATATATATATATATATATATATATATATATATATATATATATATATATATATATATATATATATATATATATATATATATATATATTAATTAATAGGTGTTACTCCGAGTGACGAACCATACCGGACAAGTAGAGGGATCGAACCCGCGACGTTCGGTTTACTATAGTCCGACACTCTACCGACTGAGGTACAGGTCAAGTTGGGAGCTGGTGGTCGAATGATGGTACTTGGGTGATGATGGTACTCGATATTGAAGAAACTAGTATCTGTTACGTTTCGAAATATCAAATGACCCAAGTACCATCATAACACCTATTAATATCATTATTCTCCATCCGAGTTCATTGTCCCACATTAATTGTTCTATATATATTTATAAAATAACATTTTGAAATTGGTTGAAAGCCGTGTTTCTATAACTTTATGGAAACACGGCAAAGGTCCACGCCATTCAATACGCCATCATTAGGATACGCCATTATACGCCATCCAGTACGCCATCATACGCCATTATGAAGAGTAAGGAGAATTTACAGTTTGATGCAGTGATTATTTTTACGTTCTATACCTATTTTCGGCAGGTTATTTTATAAATGAAATAGAAAACATTCTTTCCGTGTTCCCATACAGTTATAGAAACACTTGTGGAAGAGTTTCCAAGTTTCGTGTATATTCTATACTATAGATATATTTTTCTGATTAATATTTAATTCCTACGAAAAAATTCTACGACTATGTCAATTGTTTTTGTTTGCTTTTTGTTTTACAGTCAAAATGGAAATACCTTCCCGCTTCTTCTTCTGTAGTTCGTTGCGTATTACTGTTGTCTGTAGCTGCTGCCGAAACCTGAGAAATATTTTTGTTGAAAACTGTACAAAAAATAATATAATTAAGCTTTACGTGGCATTTAATCACAATACAATGGATGTCTTTCTTAAATCGATACCAACAGACGAATATACATCAAGAATCGGCGACTTTTATCGCTAGACTTTCCTAGCTCGCGCTGCAGTAGCGGCTACAGAAATACAGTAATACACAACCAACTAGTGTGAAATTTTCTATACAACTAAATGTAAAATATTGGGTAAATAAAAAGGTTGTTGTTGTTGTTGACAGGATTCGACTTTGGACTCTATGCAAAACGAGTTAACGAACAAAGTAACGAACGAAGCGAATAAACCAACTAAGGAATTGACGACGAACTAATTGAACAAACAAAGTTATAAACAAACTATGAAATTAACGAAGGAACTAACGAAGTAACGAACGAACGAACGCACTGAGGAACGAAGTAACAAACAAAGTAACGAACGAACTAAGGAATTAACGAACTGACGAAGGAACTTACGAACTTACGAACGAACGAACGAACGAACGAACGAACGAACGAACGAACGAACGAACGAACGAACGAACGAACGAACGAACGAACGAACGAACGAACGAACGAACGAACGAACGAACGAACGAACGAACGAACGAACGAACGAACGAACGAACGAACGAACGAACGAACGAACGAACGAACGAACGAACGAACGAACGAACGAACGAACGAACGAACGAACGAACGAACGAACGAACGAACGAACGAACGAACGAACGAACGAACGAACGAACGAACGAACGAACGAACGAACGAACGAACGAACGAACGAACGAACGAACGAACGAACGAACGAACGAACGAACGAACGAACGAACGAACGAACGAACGAACGAACGAACGAACGAACGAACGAACGAACGAACGAACGAACGAACGAACGAACGAACGAACGAACGAACGAACGAACGAACGAACGAACGAACGAACGAACGAACGAACGAACGAACGAACGAACGAACGAACGAACGAACGAACGAACGAACGAACGAACGAACGAACGAACGAACGAACGAACGAACGAACGAACGAACGAACGAACGAACGAACGAACGAACGAACGAAGTAACAAACAAACTAAGGAATTAACGAACGAAGGAAGTAACGAACGAACTTCAATGTGGGATCAAAGTTGGTTTGAAATTTAAAGACGATTAACGTTAATCAGCTTTCCAAGCATTATTACATGACACTGATTTTTTAGCCGCAATTTTCTAATTAGCTGAGAATGATCCCGTTAAGTACTGCAGAGGCTAAACTGCGGATTCGATAGCGGCGTACTGTGTCAGTTATTAGGGTGGAAAGAAAGGGGGTAATAAGTATGGCTCACGTTCACAAGCAATAAGATGGTTATTTCACATTTCACGAGTGATAAAACAGCCATTTTATACGTTTCACAAGAATAATAATATTTTTATTTTATTACAAAAACATAGAAATTAGAGACTTTGATGGTACATCTTTTACAAGTAGCTTGGATGATGATTCATTGCTCCCGTAAATAAAACAAATGAATTGTGTAAGCTTATAAATTATAAAATAGGTAAAGCAAAATCTCAGTTCCCCACAAATTGAGAACTTAATTCACATGTAACGAACATTTATTATCGACAATCTCGGCTGACGGCTGTGATGAAATCACGTTTCACGAAAATGCCCTTTACCAGCATCAGTATGACGGCGGTTAAAAAGCAACATGAATTTTATAATTTAAATAACTCACGGTTAACATCACTAATTGCAAAAATTAATGAGCCATCGATATCACTGCAAGTTTTTCAACTTTTTCGTATAATGCCTTTTAGAATCCAATAAAGTTCCATTCAGTAAAATTAAATAAAAGTAGCGTGCTGCGTAGGCAGTGCTGGAACAACAATCGAAGTATGGTAAGGTTAGACATACTGCCGAAACATAGAACGTACGTATAGCAGTCTGACGTTTCGAGCGAAGGCCCTTCGTCAGAGAAAAACGTTACCTCTGACGAAGGGGCATCGCTGGAAACGTTAGACTACAGCGTTCTCTCTTTCGGCAGTAAATCTAACCTTAAGTTCCATTAAGCCTGTTTTAGGCGGCGTGCTTTTCATGTGACGAACGCTAATAACTAGATTAGGTACATGATATTAAGCAACGGCGTCTAAATCAAATAGGTATATACGGCAATTTTATTTAAGTTCGACTGAATTGGTCGTACTTAGGGGCTGTAATATGATTTATGTGACATGAATCCGACGTATCTGTTCTACAGTGACTATACCTTTCTGATTCACTCACTAACCGCGCCCACCCCTGGAAGAAGTCATGGTTCACGAAATGTTAGAGGGTGCTCAATACCATATAGACAGAGCAAAATAGAAAGCATGAAGTATAGTTACCTTAAAGTCTTCGCTACCAGAGGTTTCACCCTAAACGGGATCATCAGTCGCCTGATCCCGTTTAGGGTGAAACCTCTGGTAGCGAAGACTTTAAGGTAACTATACTTCATGCTTTATATATATATATATATATATATATATATATATATATATATACGTATAATCACAAGCACAAGTAGACTTTAAAAAACTTTATTTTAACGTTTCGGGGCACTGCCCCTTTATCAAAATAGCCTATAGTATAAAAAAGTGACTTCTATTTATAACCAAAGATATCAGTTAATTAGTTAAAAAACAATCTCTGCGATTTAATCCCTATATAGGAATGAAAGTAACTAATTGGTAAATGTAATATTTTTGGGTTTTGGTCTACGAAACGCAAAGAGTGCTCGATAACATATAGTTAGAGCAAATATAGATTTTCGCTTACCTCAAAAGTCTGCTACAGGCTGTTTCATCTAAAAAAGAATCTTCAGGCAGATGACAATTTTCGAAAACAGGGGGTGCTTATATCCTTCTTGTCGGAACGTGGGAGTGTGGGGGCGAAACAATACATGCATTCATGGCTTTTGTTGCGCTGTTTTGCGTTTCGAAATTATCAGTCAATGTCGTCATCGAAACAAATTCCGCGCAAACAGCGCAACAAAGCCATGAATGCTTGTATTGCTTCGCCCCACACTCCCACGTTCCGACAAGAAGGATATAAGCACCCCCTGTTTTCGAAAATTGACATCTGCCTGAAGATTCTTTTTTAGATGAAACAGCCTGTAGCAGACTTTTGAGGTAAGCGAATATATATATATATATATATATATATATATATACATACACTATGGCTTCGGCCACCTTTCTGTCTTATGCTGATGTGAGCAGAATCTACAGAACTCCTATTAGCTCTAGGCTAAAATCTAGTCGGCGTTGACCGTTGTTGAATGTGTTGAATGATGTTGAATGATGTTGAACGAAATTTGAACCTATTCAAATTTTCGTTCAACACGCGTTCAACATTTCTATTGTCCTCAAAATGCCGTTCAAAGGTGTTGAACGCATTTGGCCACATTTCATAGGGGATATTGTCAGGGTGAGAGCCTGGGCCAATTATTTGTCATTCGTGAAAGTTGAACGATGTTGAATTCATTTGGCCACATTGTTCAACAATGTTGAATGATATTTAATGTACGGTTCTAAAATGCTCTAAGTGGCGTATGCGAGATACAGATCGGCTGCGAATGCTTTATCGTAGTTATCAAATGGACGCATCTAAATAGCCATGTTTTCAAACTATTTTTCAAGTTGGAGTGATTTTAGCTAAGTAAATTGAGGGAAAAGTTTATGTAAATCAGGACGAATCTGTACGCAGCTTACAGATATTGATTAAATATTCATTTCTTTTGAATTTTCTTTCTGAATTTTTCATGAATTAGGCTATGTGCACACGGTAACGTTTCCGAGTGTTTTCGATATTGTTTACTGTTCTCAAGGGAATCGAGAACAATCAGCTCATTACTTGAAACAATACAAAAACGCTTGGAAACGTTACCGTGTGCACATAGCCTTTGACAGACCTCTCAACTCTCACGCATTCGGCGTGAGACTCACGAATTCGGTTTCACTCTCACTCTCTCACGCAGCTATCTGTAAATAGAGAGCTTCAGCATATTAGGCGTTTTTGAGACACGGACTGTGACCGGAAGAACAGGAATACAATACAGAACTACTGAACCACGTATTCTTTGAAAAGACTTTTTTACCCAAAACAAAGGCTATGAATAATCACATATCTATAAGCTTTTAGCTCATAAGCTTAAATTTCATCTTTGTATAAAAATACAGATCTTTTATTTTATACTGTAATGTAATGAAATTATCCCCCTTAAAATACAAGCTTTCTACTTTAAAAGAATGTATATATCGTAGTCAACACAACGATGACAGGCCTCAACGTTCTAGAAGTTCTTGTCGTCTCAAAAACGTGAAAATGCTCTCAATGACGTCTTGTGCAGAACGACGACGGCGTTCTCTTTGCTCTTGGGATTATAAATTGCTCATTATCATTGTTTTGAATGAAAAATGTTATTGAATCAATCGCTGTCCGTGGCTCTAAAACGTCTGTATGCTTAAGCTCTCTACTCTCACGCACTGGGCAGTTTGTGTTAAAGTTTAGACAAAAATACCGTACAATCAACTACTGGGAAGTTTTATGTTAATTTTTTTAAAACAAATTACGATGCAGTCCAGTTCCAGAGAAGACAGACGTCAAAATCATTCACATCAACAACTTGTTTCTTGTCGGCCATTTCTTATGGAGCTGTTACTAGGTTGCCAGGGTCTTAACCGCTGTAATTATTATTATATGTGACTGTGGATTCAGAAATAATACCGAAATTTATGCGGCGATTATATTGTGAATATTAGTGTACTGTATGTACAGGACTGTCTAGACAATTAAACCTTTTGTAATTGCTTTAGATTTCATTTCAAAGTGCTCTCAAAATGCAGGAAAACGGAATTTCAGACATTTGAGATTCAAAAATTTTCCCGGACCACCCTAGGTGGGTGTTATCCCAATTCTCACTCCCTCCAAATTTAAAAGTTGAGAGGTCTGCTTTGATAAGATGTGTAAGATCAATAGACTAGGGTGAGGCGGTTAATCGATAAACCGAAAAAACCCGATGTTTTTTGAAAACCGATTTAACCGATGACGATGTTGCTTTTGGAGGAAAACCAAAAAACCGAAAAAATCGAAAAATATTTTCGATAAAATCGATATTTCAATAAAATCGAACCATACTTACACGGGTTTTTGTTGCGTTTACACACGGAATTGACGGGAAAACGACTGAAGAGATTTGCGTCTTCGAAATACCGTACGTTTATTGCCAGGTATGATCTCCAATATAAGAACGGAAATTACGGAAAGGCTTCGATTCAGATTCGCACAAGCTTGAACGCATAAGCGGATCAAAAAATGAATTTTGATTGGCTCAAATGAAGGCGGACCTCTGCGAAGACAGGTCTAAAGTAAAATTGGTGTATGACTCATAAACAGTTGGAGCGTAACATGAATAATTAACCAATTTTCGCTTTTAATGTTATATCGCATATATTTTCCGACTCGTGCTCTTTCAGCTTTGCGTTTTTAAGTAACCGTTCGTTGAAACTTGGAATACTTTGCTACGCTGTCCGAAACTAGCTGTTGGTTACTGGTAACATTTCTCTGCCAAAATGAGCCAAAATGCTGTTTGGCATTTCTTCAAGAAAGCCGAAAAACCGGACGATTCTCCTGAATGTAAAATTCATCTTATATACTGCACGTTTCTTTGTAATTCATAGTTAGGATGTTATAATCAATACAATTGTTTTTGAAACTGAAATCTTGCGCGAGTAGCGTCATGCATGTTTTTTTAACTAAGGCTTCGAACGCGTTTTAAACAAATCGGTTCATGCACTCGGTTTTTCCGGGTTTTTTCGGGCGATTTTCGGTTTTCGGTTTTTTATAAAAACCGCCTCACCCTATAATAGACAACTTTCATAATGGCGAGATTAATTTGAATATTCTTTTATGTGCATTTTAATAGCACAGTAGTGTTTGCAACCAGGTGATCTGACCGTGAGGGAAAGGCCTGGAACTAGCAACCCAATAGAAATCCATTTTGCTGTATTGAATAACTTATTTCTTTCATTTTCCTTTATCAAACTGGTTGAAACTTTGTATTTATGTTCAGTGTTGAAAATGATAAGTCTATGCTAAATGTGGGAACAAAATAAAGTATATTTCACGAGATATTAAATAGTTTAATTCGAAAAATGGATTTCTATTTGACAACTAGTCCCAGTCCTTTTCCGTGTTTTCAGATCACCTGGAATTCAAAAGAATCTTCGCTTCATAACGAGGTTAGAAAGGCTCATTAAAATGCTCACAAAAGAATATTCAAATTAGTTATGAAAGTGGTCTATCATGGTAGCTAATTTATTTTTCACTTGAACGTCTCCAAAATAAAAGCCCCTATCACACTGGGGTAGGATTTTACTACGTTCATTCCCGATATACCCGATTGTCAAATTCGCATAAGAACGGGACAAGGTCTTGAAAAAAGTGGAAAAAAACTTGGGACCTGTCGTCGTTTCCCGTCCTTCGCAAGATTGATCCCACTTACGCCACGATCTGTTCCCGATCATACCGATTCCCCCACGCTTGCATCCCGTTTGTGGGAAGTTTACAGCAGGATATACAAGGATATACCAGGATACAACCCTGATTTCAACCGATCATACCCCGATTATAGGCCGATCTAGACGTTCTTACCCCGATCAAGTCACGACCAATCAGACTGCGCCACGATCAAGCCGCACTCGTACCACAATACTCCCGTTTGTGATCACTTCCGGGCCACGGCCCATAAATAGGAGCCGATTGTCGCAATTGTCACTCAGTGTGTTTGTCTTCAACAGAGCAGTATGCGTCGAAAAGCGAGAGGAACGTCTTCAGCCAAGGCAAAGTCAAGTCCAGTCAAGTCCAAGGGCAGAGCAAGGACCAAGGAACGGCCTTCACCAAGGGATTGTGAACACTTAGAAAGTGGTGATGCTGTTGGTGAACACATTCCTGGTGATGCTGTTGGTGAACACATCCCTGGTGATGATGGTGAACACATTCCTGGTGATGCTGGTGGTGAACACATCCCTGGTGATGCTGGTGGTGAACACATTCCTGGTGATGCTGGTGGTGAACACATTCCTGGTGATGATAGTCCTCATCTTCAAGCCAGCTGTCAGCATATGCAGAAGAGGATCAGGATTTCTACTGATCTGACTGAAGAGGAGGAGAATTTTATGGTGGAGTGGCTAAAAGAGCATCCCATACTGTATAACAAGAAACTGAAGGACTTCAGGGATAAGAACAAGAAGAGTGCATTGTGGTTCGAGCAGGCTGAGAAAATGGGGAAAAGTGTTAAAATCATTCAGACCTGGTACGATTCCATCCGTACAAGATATAGTCGTATTCTAAAAGACAGGAAAGCCTCTGGCACTGGTCTGCCTGATTTGACTGAGCGACAGCACTGGATATATGACAATTTCATATTCCTGCAACCTTACATCGCTCCATGCCCACGCCGAAACATTGCCAGCATCAATGCAAAGGTCGTAGCCTCTGCAGCCTGTGCTCTACAACCTCCTACACAACATGTTGTACCCAGTGGTGAAGAAGGAGAATCAGAAGATGAAGCTCCATCCAGGACATCATCTGTTAGTGATCTTCCAACATCTATTCCTGTTGCTACGCCATCACCTACTGCTACTGCTCCAGTGCTGCTGGATGTCCGTCCAAGAAGAGATGGTGCTAGGAAGGCGAAAGCACAGGAAGAACGCGCCCTCTCCAAGATTGCTGAGAGTAGAGACATGAACCGCCAGGTGCAGTCACAGATCCTGCAGCTGCTGCAAACGCAAGAATCAGCCACTGAAAGAAGTACCTATGCTGACTGGTGCAAGCAAGTAATGGTGGACCTGCAACCTTCCCTGTGGCGCCAGTTTCAACAGGAGCAGACAAACCTCATTCTCAGATACAGCCGCCTCAACGATTAACCACAGCGGTCATATACGCCACTACCTCAACAGCCAACTCAGCAGTCTTCAATGCCACCACCTCAGCATTCATTTACACAGCCATCAACTTCACAACAGCAGTACCAGTGGCAACCACCTCCTCAACAATGGCCTTCACAAGTAACGCCAGCGCCAAGTGTCTTGCATTCTCAATCAACAGATTGGGTCGCCAGACAGTTCCAGGGTGGAGAAGTTGCAACATATACCACATTGCTTCCTCAAACACAGTCTCCAGCCACAACTTCTACAACTGGTTCTCTTCAGGAATTCATCAGCAACATATCACTGAGTGACAGCGACATCCAGACCTTGGGATCAGCCATCATGCACCAACCTCCTGACGATGACAACTAACCAGCATATGCAAACCAATTCCTCAAAAGAAATTGTTTCAAACCGAAATAAAAATACAAAAAAACCCCAAACAAAATACAAATAAAAATAAAAATAAAGTCAAGTCAGGTCAAGTCAAAACTCCAAGTCCAATAAATTCGAACCAAAATCCTAAGTTCAAGAACAGTCAATGAAAAAACAAATAGAAATCCAATAAAGTTATGTCCACTGAAAAGTTGATATGCACTAAAGAAAAAAAGTCCTATTCAAACAAAACAAGAACTCCAAAAAACGAACATTTCCTTTCTTGGACTTGTATTTTTGTTATGCAGGCTATTTCATTTTTTGTTGGGTTAGGTTTGAAAATTATCTTGTTAAGACATGGGTTTTTATTTGTTAGTTGTGTGTAACATATATACAAAATTTATATCATTTTATTTTGCCATGGCACAGAACCAGCTGGTGAATTGAAGTAATGTTTCAGATATTCTTGTTGTTGCTTGCCTGCAGTGTTGGCACGTGTTGCCCCTTTGATCTTCTTTAATGCATGCATCAAACCAACATCCCTCCATGCACCTGGGATAATTTGATGGTTCTCATCTTCTGTATCCAGAACAGCATTCTGTAAGTTAGGATATCGCATTCGCATCAAATTATGTAGACAGACACATGCTTCAATAATGAGTCTAACATTCTCTGGTGCTTGCAGCATGATTCTTAACAAAATCTGCCAACGTTGTGAATTCCAAATGCATTTTCCACAATTCGACGCCCTCTTGAAATTCGGTAATTGAAGATTCGCTGCTGTTTACTCATAAATCTTGTCGAATAAGGCTTCATAAGATATGTATAGTAGGGCAAAGATATCATCTCCCAGTGTAAAATAAGGTGTGAGCTTGTCATCATTGGGAAGCTTGTCTGGTGGTGGGAAGCCAATGGTACCATTTAAGATGCACTCTTTTAGTTCTGAATTATTGAAGATTTGCGAATCTGACATATGCCCAAAACCACCAGTGTCAATCCATATAAACTTGTAGTCCGCATCAACCAGGCCCATCAGAACAACAGAAAAGAAGCCTTTGTAGTTGTAGTAGAGGCTGCCACTGTCATCAGGTTTTCTGATTGCAATATGCTTCCCATCTAAGGCACCAACTGCATGAGGGACGTTCCATCTTCTTTCAAAATGTTCAGCTATGGCCTTCCATTCTTCAGTAGTATTGGGACATGAGATGACTTCATCTTTGTATTCTTCTACTATGGCCTCGCAGACCTCTCTTACTATCACAGATATCGTATTCTGTGGCACTCTGAAATTATACTTCATACTGGAGCAATTGTCACCGGTGGCCAAGTGTCGCAAAGTGATTGATATCTTTATTTCTGGTTCTATGGCTTTTCTAAAATTTGTGCCTCTTTTAGTGCACCTTGGTCCAATTCTTGAGATCAGTTCATCAAACATCTCAGGTGGTATCCGAAGAAAATTGGTGAAGGATGCTGGGTCTTCATGTCTTAGTTCGGGCATCAGGCAGTTGAACTGGCCAAATTGGCGTCTTCTACCTACATCTAGCCAAGGGCGCACCCAACATCTCCTTGGTCTTGGCTTCCTCCTTTGCCTTCTCTTTTCGATTATTTCTATCATCTTTTCATCAGCCTCATCTTCTCTACACTGCAAATTTAAGAGCTGTTGGAAGAGAATCAAACTTCTTTTGTTGATGTTGAAGTGAGACATGGTGAATGGTCAGTGACGAGTTGTGGTGAGTTGATGTATAATGCTATGAAACTTGGCTTTTTCTACCATTTGTATGTGAATTGTGTGACGTCATGTCTAGGACGTAGTGGACGTAGTGAACGCGTAGTGAAAACGTATAAAAATCTTCTTGAACGTGGCCAATACTCCATAAATGGGGTCACGTCGGGCTGTGAGCGGGTTAACTCTTGGGGCAAACTTGCCACAATCCTACTGGGAGAGTAGTGAACACGGGAGGGTCGCACCCCAAACGTTTCCAGATCGGGGAAAGAGAGGAATTAACTCTCCACGTTCACATGCGTGATTGCCCGATCTATCAGATTCTACCACGATTGTACCCTGACATTCCCCCGACCTATCCGATTTTCGTACGTTTCCACAACGTTTTTCTCCCGTTTTTTTAAAATCGGAAGACTTTCCCGACTATTAAGCTCAACCCTTAACGGTCGGGAATCACCCCAACGATTCACTCGATCTTCCAGATCAAACTAAGACCAATGCCGACCTAAATACGACCCCACCAAGTTATACCCAACTTCACCAGGCTTTGAACCCCGATTCCACACATTTTTCGATCGGGAAGAGCGTGGCGAGGTCGGCTGCTCAGTGTGATAGGGGCTTAACGCAGCATAACGCATCACGAATGGCTCTAAATGGGGGGGGGGGGGGGAGGAGTATAAATAGAGAAAGGGCTTAATGGGGGCTTTTACAGTAAGTGCTATACTATATTTTCAACTGACCCTAATCTCTAACGCTGAAACAGATGTTAGTTCGTACGCTAAGATGCTCTCTCCTGGCATTACCACCTTATTATATATACAGAACTCGCGATCAAGCTCTTGGCAAAGCCCTCGGTGGCTCAGTGGTCAGAGCACTGCACTAGAATCGCAAGGGCGTGGGTTCAATTCCCGGAAGGCCTGTGTAGTTGCATTTTTCGCAACTGATCCCGGTTTGGTCTTAAAATGTATATATTCTACACTCGAATTTTCATTCACCCAAAATCCTTAGAACGAGTGAAATGCCCAATATCACTTATAAAGGAAGTTATTAAGTTGTTTTTAAGAGACACTTAAAAATTTGACAAGCGAACTCATTGTGACGTCCACTTCACTCATCTCCGACGTCAAGCACCGGAAAGGCATGCCATAACATATTTTGGAACAATATATATCGTTCACGAAAGTCAACAATGATATTCCGCGATTTAGATTTACTAACACGGTGGGCACAGTAACAGCCAAAATTGGAACGTTCGTTGACGTTGTGCATTTTTCAGTTTTCAACCAAATGTTACAAATCTTTGTACAAGGTTAGCTTTCGCCTTCCCAACAAATCGTATGTTTTTCGTTTTCTAGTTTTTAACGGGTTTTGGTGGGAAAATGAAAACAGAAAACAGAAAAAACAGAAAAAAATTACCTAAATATCTTAATTAAATTTACCGCCATTTTGTTACGAAAAATAGGACAAAACGCAAAATTGGACAAAATGGCGAAAAATATGCATTTTAAGAAAACATATCTTTGACCTGAATTAATACATTCAAATTATTTTTTCAGTTTTGAAGTTGTCTCACCAGTGGTCTTAAAGATGTAATTTCAAAATTTTCTATTTTGCAAAAATTCAATTTTAGTGCCTGTTCTGTTCTGTTCTGTTCTGTTCTGTTCTGTTCTGTTCTGTTCTGTTCTGTTCTGTTCTGTTCTGTTCTGTTCTGTTACGTCATTTTCCCGACAAAAACCATTCAAAATAAAAAACAAACAATTTGTTGGGAAGGCGAAATCTATTCTTGTACAAACATTTGTAATATTTGGCTGAATGTTGCCTTATATCACCCAATGTCGCCTTATATTGCCATGAATGTTGCCTTATATCACCCAATGTCGCTTTGTATTGCCATGAATGTTGCCTTATATCACACAATACCGCCTTATATTGCCATGAATGTTGCCTTATCATCACACAATGTCGCCTTATATTGCCATGAATGTTGCCTTATATCACACAATGTCGCCTTATATTGCCATGAATGTTGCCTTATATATCATCACACAATGTCGCCTTATATTGCCATGAATGTTGCCTTATATCACCCAATACCGCCTTATATTGCCATGAATGTTGCCTTATCATCACACAATGTCGCCTTATATTGCCATGAATGTTGCCTAATTATATCACCCAATGTCGCTTTATATTGCCAGCCTTATATCACCCAATACGCCTTATATTGCCATGAATGTTGTCTTATATCACACAATATCCCTTATATTGCCATGAATGTTGCCTTATATCACACAATGTCGCCTTATATTGCCATGAATGTTGCCTAATTATATCACCCAATGTCGCTTTATATTGCCATGAATGTTGCTTTATATCATCCAATGTCGCCCAATACTTTGGCCATGAGAATTTTAAAAAGAATCCTAATGTTGCCTTAAGGTGGCTCCATACAGTTTCTTGAAAAATGGAAAATACAAGTTTGAGAGTCCAAAACACGTGATTAAACAATTCGGAAAAAGAATAAAACTAAATGTTATGCATAGTTAAACACTCGGACAATCAAAAAGTGTTTCCAAATAAATTGCACCAGTTGTTGCTATGGCAACAGTGACATTTAAAAATGGCTGCCAATTACCCATCAAACTAATTTAATTCGAAAAAAACTTTGGTGACCCCCAAATTTTTTTTCATTAACACTTTCCTGGAAGTATGAGTAATCATTCTGCCGATTTTAAAAAAATTCTGTAGAACGAAATTTTTTAAAAATTAACAAACATGATTTTTCCGGGAAAAAAAAAGATTCCTTCTACAGAATTTTTTTTAAATCGGCCTACTGATTACTCATACTTCAAGAAAAGTTTTAATGAAAAAAAAATTGGGGGTCACCAAAGTTTTTCTCGAATTAAATTAGTTTGAAGGGTAATTGGCAGCCATTTTAAAATGTCATTGTTGCCATAGCAACAACTGTTGCTATTTATTTGGTAACAGTTTTTGATTGTCCGACTGTTTAACTATGCATAACATTTAGTTTTATTCTTTTTCCGAATTGTTTAATCACGTGTTTTGGACTCTCAAACTTGTATTTTCCATTTTTTCAAGAAACTGTGTGGAGCCACCTTAAGTCGCCCTATGCCGCACTTCATATATACGCAAAAGTATACTGACCGATATATGCCTTTGGTGCTTAAATAATATATAAAAAAACAACAAATTAAAATGTTCTTGAATTTCAGCCTTTAATAAATAATTGAAGCTCAGTACAAAATTTTGTCTAAGAAGTTGAAGAAAAACAAACAAAGTAAACTTGTTAATTATGATGACTATTTAATCAAACGTTCTGGCTTCGGCTGCAAGAGTCATCTCTTGAATCTTCACAATGATTTCAAGCTTTGTATTTTGTCGTTTACACCCAAACAAACAAAATTAGGATATTCGCGGCCCGGTTGCAAATCTAGGCTGCTACCTTCAAACCCAACCTTTGTATACAGCCGCCAAGTCTTGGTTGGCCAAACGATTGCGGAGAAGGCTCCTGGAACCGTATTATTTGGGAAGTCTTTGTTGATGTCGTAACATTCGTCCTGGTACAACTAAAAACGTATTCAGAAATACAATATTATCACAGCTGAACAACATTGATGAGCCATTGAACAAAGTTGCGTATCATTGATCCGACAATATTGTTAAGTGCGCATTAGAGAAAAACAGTCAGCTTTTTGAAAACAAGAGTTTATTTAAAATGCCAAATTAACTTGCTTTGTTAATGTATTTATGTCAAGAATAGATTTTATTCTTCCCAGTGCCCCACAATCTTTACCGTGCAAGTGAACGTACCATGCATATAAATAAATAAATAAACATTCAGATCGCAGAAATTTGTTCGTATATTACGCTTGTCCACCCGTGTCAACACGTGGGCCTTCGGTCCTACGCCCAGGCTCGGGGGAAATGTCAAATTAACTTGTTGTCAGTGGCGTCGGAGGGACACTAAAAGTGGGGGGGCCCAAAATTTTTAGGGGGGTCCGGGGGCATGCTACCCCGGGAAATTTTGAAATCTAGAGTCTCTGAAATGCCATTTTCAGCACTTTAGGACAAGGATTTACAGAATTCTAAAGGTCCAAAAACGTCATAAAATACTCAAAAGACAACACTTTTCCGGACATTGAATATCTGCATTCAAATTTCTTTATTATATCTTTATTCAAAGTCGTGGGTTAGCTAGGGTTAGTGATTTTGTTAATCATAACTTTATTACTGGCCTTGTTTGTTACTGGCCTTGTTAAAAAGTGGGGGGGCCCAAACATATTCTGGCCCCCCACCAAAAAAAGTGGGAGGGAGGGCAGGCCCCCCCGGCCCCCCGCTTCCGACACCCCTGCTTGTTGTGCACTTACAGTACATACAATAGTGAAACCAAATGTTTCAAAAGTGTTAATGACGAGCTAAATGTGCTAACAATTGACTCTAATAACCAATATTCTGATTTCTACTTATAGTTCGTACCGTTTTACCTTGTTGCTACCCCGTTGCTATGGACAGGGTTGCATGATTGTGAGTTGTATGTTAACAACCAATCAAATTTGAATTATATAACGCTTAATTATTATATTACTTATCGTGCTGACTATACGAGAATATTTATATAAGTTAAATATATATATAATAACGAAAGTCACTCTAACAATTAGCCACATAAAGCAATGACAACGACAAATAAAAACGTATTTATATCAAGAGGAATTAATCTATGATACCGTACCTTCTGATGTCCACAATAATTAACATGCTCGTACACAACAATGCCATCTTGGGCTTCTAAGACCATTCGTGCACTATGAATTGTTGCGTTTATTTTCGTGGGTCCACCCTTGTTAATAACAATGGAGGAACCTTGATTTGGCGCAAAATTTCTCTTGTCATAAAACACCCATTTCTCTCCGCGGAAAACTTGTACCGTGTCGTAGGCAAAATCAAGCTCAATATTTGCATCTTCGGAACTATTAATACGATACTCCATTCCAGTTGTAGAACTCGAGATAGTTACGTAGTGTTCTGCCATGATCTAAAGCGAAAATACTCTCACAGTTAGCATAACTCCATGCACTATAGCTTTCTCGTCGTAATAACATGTCATCTCCGCAGAAACGTGGACAAATCAAGTTCATTTTTATTGAAAAAAGGTCATGTTTGACTTCTATTTCGGTTCTCTTTATTAAGAGGTTCTTATATGCACAGCATGCAGTTACTGCTAATAATAAATCTTTTTTTCAAAATGTGTTAGTATCTAATGATTTGTAAAAACGCCAACTCAAACCACTAAACTATACTGAACGTGCACAACTTCTTAAGACAAGTTAGTTTGGTCAAAAATTGTAGTTTTAAAAATTAAGAAAGCACGGAGCAACTCTGCTGTTTGGTCGACAGAAGGTTCGAGAATGGGAACACCTTTTAATCATACAAGCTTCATGTTGTTCAGCGAGTAAAAAGGGTTTTAAAGTCTTAAGAAAAATATCGGCAAGCTAATATTTAAACTCGACAAATTTAAACTTAATTCTTTACGTGCTTTTTATTAGCTTTGTTGCGCATTTGCACACTAATCTTTTAGTAACCATGATAGCACAAAATTTATACGAAGAACTCCTTCCCTCAGAGACAACGATGGCCCGCACAACATTTCGACGCTCCCAGCTCTTGTTGTTGATTCCGCTTCCTTCTGCCTCCGCGTGCGCAATAGCCGTGCTATTGCATTTTTGTTTACTAATGATTCTTTGCCTTCTTTACATTTTGCGTTTCGCCGGTAAACGTTGAAGCCAGCTGGTTTCCCACACGTGCCCTATAAGTTATTTATTTTGATGCAAAAGACAAACCTTGGCGACAAAATATGCAAAGGTAGGATTAAAAGGGTGGATGGGAAAAATGACAGAGAAGGTTAAAAACCAGACAAATCGTTTACATTGACTTTTACAGAGAAACTGATATTCTCCAATTCCCTCCCCCCAAAAAAAGAAATTGGTGGCTTGCGTTTTATAGCCAAATCAATTTACAAAAGTAAAACTATATGTTTGCATTTTAGATTTAGTGAAATATATATGTTTTGCAATCAATACGCATCTCTTCTAATGCTATTAATCTATTTTAGACAACAAAAGTTATAGTGTTTTATAGCTCAACGAATAATACTGTAAACATTTACTTTATTGATGCTTCTTGTTCTTATTATTTGCTTCTGCTCTCCGCTTTCCTGAATAAAAAAAAACAGAAAGAAAAACAATTAAACAGTCTTGTTTTGATGCACAGTCGACTCACTAATATAAACTAAAATATCGCGAAATGAGAATATATACGCTGCCCAAAGAAGCATAATTCAGTAAAAAAACAACAGGTATATATATAGTATTTCAAAGCACGAAAAATGTTTAAAAAGCGTTAACATGGTGGTGCTAAAAGATTATGAAATCTTTCATCTTGCAGTTTCTAACATATATTAGAGTACTTAATTACACGATCTACAAGTACGCTTATAAAGAAGCACCTAAACATGCACTAGTGCACTATTATAGAATAGATAACGTTGTTGTTAAAGCAAAGATATAGATCAAGACACCAATAAACTTACCGGCTCTGTTTTACGATAATTTCCAAAGGTAGTTTTCGTTCCACGATCACCTTACAAGTGAAGACTTAGCAAAAAACGTTTGGCTTTTATAGACGTTAAACCATACCTGGATTGCGTGTCAGTATAATGTCTTGCAAAAAGAATTCTTTTGTTAATAACGTCCTAAGTCTCATCCGGTTTGGATAACCCCATTTTGATAATTAACCCCATTTTGATAATTACATCTACTTCAAATTTAGAGCTGTATTATTTTAAAAAAAAACCCACTGACTTAGAATTGATTCCCATTGGAATCAACAGTGGATAACGCACGTGATGTTCCAACAACACAAGTCTCCTTGCAATATATTTTGCCCACAATTACAACAAAAGTGCATACATAACCCCAAATTTTTTATCATCTAAATACGTTCTACCTTTAGCAAATAGTTGAACAATGAAATATTTTTTAGATTGGAGCAACCTTTATTGCTTTAATAATAGAGATGTTTGTTTTCAAAATGGTAATGAGATGACGCCAAAGTAGTCATCATTATCTATATATACAATATTTATTTGCAGGAGTGACATGACCCAAATTCTTCCATTAATCGTGTGTTTGAACAACATGTTCCATATCGCACGAGTTTTCTCACAAAATTCTCAGGTGTAGTTTATCTTGTCAAAAAGAGAAAGAAAGCCAAATGCCTACACAAACGTCATCTCATTAACATCCTGGAAATGCGAATCGCCAAAAAACATTGAAGAATAACTCCAATCAAAAAACTATTTAACTGAACAACTGTTTGCTCTATGTAGAACGTATATTCAGATTATAAAATTGCCAATGGGTTTATATGCACTTTAATGGAAACGCTTGTTGTAACAGTTGGCAGTAGAAGTTGAATCAGGTTCAACTTCTACAACAATTACAACAGTCGCCGATGTGACAACAGTTAATGGAACATCAATTGCCGACAGTCGGCGACTTTTTGCTAGATGTTTGCACCGTAAAACAAAATTATTTACAAAAACCGGCCAAATAAATCCTTTAAAAAAGCAAATCCTTTCCGCTCAAATCCTTTCAAAAAGACCTCGATTTTGTTAAAGAAGTCTACTAAATGGCTAGTTCGAAGACTTGAATGCCGTACGCCAACTCAGTTGTTTGCAACTGTCGTCAAACGTTCACGAAACATAAGACTTGGGCGGTGACCGGTGAAGTTACTAAACGTGTAAATAATCCTTGCTATGTTGTTATATAAACTGTGAAAATGATCACAAACAAAGTTTCAGTCATTCAATTTGTTTTTGAATATCAAAACTTTGTCAAAACCGAGAAGTCCTCAGTCCGAGCGAATCGGCGATTTGAATTACAACATATATACAACTATGTGGAAACACGCGACTGTTGTAAAAAATCGCAAACAATCGCCGATCAATATATCGTCGACTGAACAGGCTTTAATAACGTCCTAAGCCTTATCCGATTTGGATCTCGCCGTATGACATTTGTGCCACGATCCAAATTCATGCCTTGAGCTTGAGGGCATAGCGTTGTTATATTTAACCTCGGTTAAAAATAACCCCATATGCATTTTGATAATTACATCTACATCTACTTCCAATTTAGACCTGTATTATTTAAAAAACAACTCAGAATTGATTCCCACTGGAATCAATAGCACATGACGCACATGATTGCCAACAATACAACACTCCTTGCAATATATTTTGCCTATATCATATCTTACAACAATTACAACTTAATGGAAACGCTTGTTGTAATTCAATCAGCGACA
>OZ036006.1:11967815-12182815 GCA_964035015.1 Corallium rubrum
GAATCCTAACCCTAAATTATCGTACTTTGCCGAAATTTTAATCAAGAGCAAGGCGGTGAAGGCGCGCTCGCACGGTATACTATAAACAGTTTGCACGACACATCGCCGTACTTTGCAATAGCAACTTATACGTGGTCACAGATCATTCTTTTGATTTGAGTATGACTCCATATCAGTGCTCCATACTAGAGTCGTATTGACTTATCTTGATGAAGTCAATGAAGTCGACATTCGCCGACGTAATATACCGAAAGAAATACGATACCACACGAGTTTCTTCCGATGTTACTCTTTCCAATCATACCCGAAGCTGATCTTGACCAATCACAGTCCGGACTGGATTCCTTTCTCTAGCCGCAAGTTGGGCAAACATCAAAGCTTTTATATACGGTAGTGTTTTCCGTGATTCACTTCTGATTTTTACAGTGTTTTTGATACTATTAGATACTTATTGTAAGAAATTCAAGGCGCTCGATTTTCCGAGTTCGTTGCCTGTTTTCAGGGGCGTTTTACGAGCGCGATCGCGCTCCTTTCCCGGAGAGCCCTGTGTATTAAATGTTTTGCAACAAAAAACGAAGTTACAACTAGGCGAGCATGCATGCTGTGAGAGGGAAAGTCGCAAGCAGTTGGTTTGTTTTGCATGAGTATTTACATCTGATTACAAATTCTGATTAGCAAAATGAAATATTGTTAGCATACATCACATCATAAGAATTAAGGCCGTTTGTATACGTGCTTGTTATTGGCTTTATTATAGCCATGACAAAATTACTCCATCTTGATTGGTTGAGAGGAGTGTAATTAATTCATTAATTATATACCCATTTGTAATTAGGTCAAGATGCTGCAATGACATTGGTTCAGAAGAGGTGCGATTTGAGTGTCTGGTTTTTGTAATATTTTTTATGATAAGACAGACAGACAGACAGACAGACAGACAGACAGACAGACAGACAGACAGACAGACAGACAGACAGACAGACAGACAGACAGACAGACAGACAGACAGACAGACAGACAGACAGACAGACAGACAGACAGACACTTTAAAGTGCCTATCTCACTTTTGGGAAACGCTATTTCCTTGCTTTTGAGGCAAGTATTTAAGAGTACATGTAATCCAAAAGCCATAAATTACATAATTTTGTTGAAATCAAACCAGAACATAGCATGATACACGTCAGAATGTCTTTAGATTTATTATATACATTTAGATTTATTTATAAACAAGTCGTAAATGTAAAAACAAGTTGGAGGCATTTTGTATAGACCCTTTAGTATTGTAATTTATAGCATACGCATGCCTGCTAAATATATAGCACATTATATATAACACATGGCTCAGTGGTCAGAGCATTGCACTAGAATCGCAAGGTCGTGGGTTCAATTCCTGCTGGAAGGCCTGTGTAGTTGCATTTTTCGCAACTGGTCCCGGTTTGGTCTTAAAATGTATATATTCTACACTCGAATTTTCCTTCATCCAAAATCCTTAGAACATGCTATGTAATCAAGTGAAATGCCCAATATCACTTATAATATACCCAATTCTCTCCTGGCATTACCAACTTATTATATATATATATATACAGAACTCTCAATCAAGCTCTCGGCAATGCCCTCCATGGCTAAGTGGTCAGAGCATTGTAGAATTGCAAGGTTGTGGGTTCAATTCCTGCCGGAAGACCTGTGTAGTTGCATTTTTTGCAACTGGTCCCGGTTTGGTCTTAAAAAAGTCTACTCTCTTGTTCTTAAAACAACAGAACCACCACCTCCACCCACCCACCCCCCCACCACCCACCCCCCTACAAGTTTCTCAACAGATTTAAACTTTTCACGAGAACAGTTTTGGAAGACCATTGGGGGCAACCACCCACCACCTCTCACACCCCACACCCCTGGCTACGCTACTGATGAACGGAGATAAGTTGGTAACAAATATTAAATCATAGGGCTTTCATCATTGCTCTGCAAACGTTTTTTTACTTATTATGTTTGCAAACAATTTATTCGATCCTATCGGCATCTGCAAACAATTTTTTTCAATATTTTTCACACAATCCCCCCCCCCCCCCTCCAGAAAAATAATGGTTTCGTCCCTAAGCCAGCCAAGGACAGCATATTAAAAGTGTTACCAGTCAATGCCCTTTATGTCGCTTCAGTTTTTTTGGATAAAAAACAATATTTTTACTTACTTGAGAAAGGAAAAAGCAATATATCCATTCGGTAACGTTCTCCCAACATCTAGATAGAGTATTAGTTTTCAATTTGGCTAAATATTTCCGTTTTTCTTCGGGATTTTTAAAATGATTTTTGCAGCAAGAACTGGACTAAAATGAGTGAACTTCGAATTTTGTAAATTGTGCGCCTGCCAAATAGTTCGGATAGCGGTACGCAACGACCAGTACTTCATCTTTTGGAATGAAATGGTCCCACCCAATTTTAGGTTATGTTTTCACCTGTCTGTGTCAGGCTGTCTGTCTGTCTGTCTGTCTGTCTGTCTGTCTGTCTGTCTGTCTGTCTGTCTGTCTGTCTGTCTGTCTGTCTGTCTGTCTGTCTGTCTGTTCTGTCTGTCTGTCTGTTCTGTCTGTTTGTGTCCATCTGTCTGTCTCAGTCGGTCTGTCTGTCTGTTTGTCTGCATCCATCTGTCTGTGTCAGTCTGCGTCGGTCTGTCTGTTTGTCTGTGTTTGTCTGCCTCTGTCCATCTATCTCGGTCTGTCCGTTTGTCTGCCTCTGTCCGTCTGTCTGTGTCAGTCAGTCAGTCAGTCAGTCAGTCAGTCAGTCAGTCAGTCAGTCAGTCAGTCAGGCAGGCAGTCAGGCAGTCAGTCAGTCAGTCAGCCAGCCAGCCAGCCAGCCAGCCAGCCAGCCAGCCAGCCAGCCAGCCAGCCAGCCAGCCAGCCAGCCAGCCAGCCAGCCAGCCAGCCAGCCAGCCAGCCAGCCAGCCAGCCAGCCAGCCAGCCAGCCAGCCAGCCAGCCAGCCAGCCAGCCAGCCAGCCAGCCAGCCAGCCAGCCAGCCAGCCAGCCAGCCAGCCAGCCAGCCAGCCAGCCAGCCAGCCAGCCAGCCAGCCAGCCAGCCAGCCAGTCGGTCGGTCGGTCGGTCGGTCTGTCCGTCTCGGCCCGTCTATCCGTCCGTCGGTCCGTCCGTCCGCCAGTCAGTCAACAATCGAAATATAGTAAGGTTAGATATACTGCCGAAACAGAGAACGTAGGGCCCTTCGTCAGAGAGAAACGTAAAGAGTGTAAACAAACAACGAACTTATATACGAAAGGTAATCATGTGACCAAAAATAAGCCAATCAGATAAAAATGACAATAACAAACTGATGAGATGTGAAAAATTAGCCAATCAAATCAAAATAACAAAAACAAATCGATAATGAGATGCGAAAGGCATTTGCTATTCATACCGTCGATGAGCAAGGAGGGGGTGTAAAGAGAATGAGCGAGAGTAAAAATAGATAAATATATATATAAAGAACGACTAATAAAAGTAATATGACTACAGAAACGAGTCTTAGATAAAATAAGGTCAAATAAACGGAGAGCTGGTTTACTAATCGACGGGAAGCAAATGACTTACCATTTCATGACGGAGACTGTGAGATAACTTCTTGAGGTTAGTCAGGTCAGGTCAGTCAGGTCAGTCAGGTCAGTCAGGTCAGGTCAGGTCAGGTCAGGTCAGGTCAGTCAGTCAGTCAGTCTGTGCCGTCATTTTTCAACATGGCGGCTCGTATGAAAAAAATCGATTCTTTTTCGTAACGTATTTTCCAAATAGAAGACATTGCTGAATGATAGTTTTATTGAGACAAGTATATACTGTAACAATATAAAAACGTGAGAAAAAATATATTTTTATTATCTATAAATAAATATACAGAACAAAATAAATACAAAATAAACACAATATCAAAATATCTCTTTGAAAACAATAATATAAGACTCTGAATTGCGGCTATATCAAGTATATAAAATATAAACTGTTTTTCACTGAGCCTTGAGCCAACAGATATAACTGTAATAAGAACATACTGGACAAGTTATTACATAATTTATTTAAAGTGTTTCTCCGATGAAAATATTGTCGGTACTGTTTCTGCATAATCCTAAAGATATTATGATGCTTGATAATCGCGCAAAGTTTCATTTCGAAATTCCCAAAAACAAAGTTGTATTTTACGTGCGAAGTTTGTATTTTGAAGCGCCGCCATTAAATTGGCTGTGTTTGAGAAGAATGAGTCGAGAAAGCTTATGGATAGATGATAGATAGATAGTTTATTAAAGTTAAATCACATTACAGCTAAAAAACTGAATTGCGTGATTGTACAGAAATAAAATACAAAAAACAAATGTGAAATATAAAATCATTACAATAAAATATATTATATATAAATAGTCAATCATACTATACTATTGAAAGTACGAACAGAAGAGGGAATAAACGTATTACGGAACCTATCAGTCTTACATTTCGAAAAGTTAAAAAGTCTAGGTCTTCTAAGATTATGACGTCATAGACCAAAAAAAAGATCATTATTGTTGTCAACAAAAGGGACATTGTTGTTATTGAGTCTATGACGCCATAAGCTTCCTCGACTTATTCTTCTCAAGCTCGGCCACTTTAATGGCGGCGCTACAAAACACAAACTTCACACGTAAAATATCACCTTTTCTTCAACGCATTTTGAAATGAAACTCTTTAGGATTATACAAAAACATTGCCAACAATATTTTCCATCAGAGAACCACTTTCAATAATACGTTTCTCTGACAATATAAAAAACTAAAAATGTTAAAACAAAAACCAAGCTTTCGGACAACGTGTCCATCGTCAGGGTAAAAATGGTTAATGTGAGCGAACCTTCTGCTAAAATATTATTTACAACATCGATTATGCAAATACAGTTAAAATCCTAAAACAATGGACAACTCATTAAACTTATTAATATTAGTATGTTAAAAATGCTAAAACAATAAAACAGAATTCTAAATATATGCTAAATATGATAAAAAAACATTTTTAGTATTTTATATTATTGTCAGAGAAGCAACCAACCTCAGACAACATAGCACTTCTTAATTACAACTTATTACATATTATGATTACTGGGCTGCTTGGAAATCTTTTAAAATATTTGAAGTACATATAAAGCAAAAATTCGTCTTATTTTAAAGAACATTTATCTAATTCATTAATAATTTACGAAGAAAATTCAAAAGAAATGAATGTTTAATCAGCTGTTGTAAATCGGATACAGATTCGTTCTGATTTGGCACAAACTTTCCGAGTAGATTTTCTCAGCTTAAAGTGCCCATGAAGCGAGAATTATTATTGTCTTAAATGAAAGAACTCTCAGAACGACAAAGTAACATCTTTTGCAGATCTTCGTTTCCGTGCCTCGTTGTTGAGATATTTCAATTTTTTGATATGCAAATTAAACACTTTGACGTCACACGTGTATATTGAGTTATCAGAGAAGGTTCGGTATCTTTGCTATTATCAAACGAAATCAATTAAAAATCTGTATGTCTAATGCTGTATGCGAAATAGACGCACAGGATCGGCTTCGAAGTGATTTCGTTTGATAATAGCAAAGATATAGAACTTTATCCGATAACTCATTATACACGTGTGATGTCAAAGTGTTTAATTTGCATATCAAAGAAACTGAAATATCTCAACAACGAAGCACGGAAACGAAGATCTGCAAAAGATGTTACGTTGTAGTTTTAAGAGTTCTTTCATTTAAGACAATAACAATTTTCGCTTCATATGCCTTTAAATAGCTTATATCTTAACGATTGTTGATAAACCTGAGCAGTTAGATATGTGAATTTATGTCGGTCGCTCATGTATTACTTAAAATGACAAACCCGTTTTTCAGGTTTTCGTTTCTTTGCTTCATTTTTGAGTTATTTCAGTTTGTTTGATATGCAAATTAAACATATTGACGTCACATGCGCATAATGACTTATTGGAGAAGATTACATATCGTTGCTATTATCAAGCCAAATCAATTCGAACGAAGCGTGTGGGTGTGTTTCGCCCACAACAACAAACATGTAGAATTTTAGAAGTGATAATGTTTGATAATAGCAAAGATAAATAACCTTTTCCGATAACTCATTATGCACATGTGACCTCAAGATGTTTAATTTGCATATCAAACAAACTGACATATCTCAAGAACGAAGCAAGGAAACGAAAAACTGCAAAAGATGTTACTCTATCATTTTAAGTGTTCTTTCAAATAAGAGACTTAATTTTCGCTTCATAGGCACTTAAGATTGTAAATATATAAGTAGCCCAAACACGAGGTGCTACACAGCTAAACCAAAGTCTAAATTCATCTCTTTACAATTAAAAACAAAACAGAAGCATTGCTTATTACCCTATTTCTCAAATGAGAACAATCATTTCGAAATCTTTAGGAATCGCTGAAAGATTTAAAGACTGTACATATATTATAGGGGGTACTCTGGAAATTTTTGGGTAGGGGTGTGCCGCCGTGATCTCAAAATTCTGACCCTATCCCAGACCTAAAAAGGCGATTTTCTATACCCTATCCCACGCCTTAGCTAAAATAAACCAATGCCCTATACCAGCACTGGTGCATGTGGAATCGGCAGACCAAAATAGGCACCATATTGCATAACAAAATAGACAATTTGTATACCCTATCCCAGGGCGGCACATACCCGTATCCCAGCTAACACAAAACATATATTACGCTATAACAGAGAAAAACCTCTATGGTCTAATCTATATATAATCTTGGCATTATAGTTCGTTCTATCTAGTCTGCGTAGCCGGCGTTCTGTTTGGGGTGGGAGGCGAAATAAAGGAATGCCTACCAAACCTCATTAGCATGGTTGACGTCACGTTTACTTTAAGGTGGCTCCATACAGTTTCTTGAAAAATGGAAAATACAAGTTTGAGAGTCCAAAACATGTACATAAATAATTCGGAAAAAGAATAAAACTAAACGTTATCCATAATTGAACAGTCTGACAATCAAAAACTGTTACCAAAGAAATGCCAACAGTTGTTGCTATGGCAACAATGACGTTTCAAAATGGCTGCCAATTACCTTTCAAACTAATTTAATTCGGAAAAACTTTGTGACCCCCAATTTTTTTTTCACTAAAACATTTCTTGAAGTATGAGTAATCAATTGGCCGATTTAAAAAAAAATCTGTGGAACGAATAATTTTTTTTCCGGAAAAATCATGTTTGTTAATTTTTAAAAAAATTCGTTCTGCATAATTTTTTTTAAATCGGCGTATTGATTACTCATACTTCAAGGAAAGTTTTAATGAAAAAACAATTGGGGGTCACCAAAGTTTTTTCCGAATTAAATTAGTTTCAAAGGTAATTGGCAGCCATTTTGAAACGTCATTGTTGCCATAGCAACAACTGTTGCTATTTATTTGGTAGCACTTTTTGAATGTCAGACTGTTTAATTATGCATAACATTTAGTTTTATTCTTTTTCCAAATTGTTTAATCACATGTTTTGGACTCTCAAACTTGTATTTTCCATTTACCAAACCTCATTAGCATGGTTGACGTCACGTTTACTTTAAATAGAGATGCTACATTAAAGTGTCGATGACACGAAAATTAAATTTGTCTCAATTGAAAGAACACTTAAAATGACAAAGTAACATCTTTTGCAGTTTTTCGTTTCCTTGCTTTGTTTTCGAGATATTTCAGGTTGTTTGATATATTTGTTTCAGCGAACGTTAATATATATCTTTGCTATTTAAGAAATGGTTCATGGTTTAGCGTGCTCCATCGAGTTATGGATGCACGCGAGAAATTGGGAGAGCACGAAAAAATCGTAAGAGTTGGTCGAGGTGTAGCCGAGACCAACTCTAGATTTTTGAGTGCTCGCCAAATTTCCCAAGTGCATCCATAACGGATGGAGCACACTAAACCATGAGCCATTTCTTTTATAACATAGCATTAAATCCTTTCACAAGCCGGCGAATTGTTTTGGTTGTTGTGTTTTTCTACTTTCGTAGCCAAGTCTTTTTTGTTCACTAAAATCCAACCAAAAGGACAGTTTAAACTCGGTTACCCAGACCCAGTTTACGTCTTCTTGGTCGTTGTTCTTTATTACTCAATAAAATAAAAAGTCAATTTAAAACTCAGTTTTTGTTTTGAAGTTTTTTCCCGCGCTTTTTTTCCGTGCTCCATCGAGTTATGGAGCACGCACGACAGCCAATCAAAAACGTTGCTATATCAAAGCTATGTTATAATATCAAACGAGATCACTAGTCTTGAAAATCTACATGTTTCGTATTGTGAAAGAAACACAGGCACATGCTTCCTTCGAATTAATTTGTTTGATAATAGGAAAGACAAATAACCTTCACCGATAACTCATTATGTGGCGTCAAGACATTTAATTTACATATCAAACAAACTGAAATATCTCAACAACGAAGCAAGGAAACCAAAAACTGCAAAAGGTGTTACGTTGACATTTTAAGCGTTCTTTCAAATACGACAATAATAATTTTCTCGTCATAGACAAACTCGTGCTTTATTTTCAAGATTTTTTCACAGTCAAGACATCAGGACCATTTAAATTAACGACTTCACTGTTGAAGCTTATAAACACTTCGAGACTAGGCATTACGCAAAGCTCCTCTTACCAAGAAATTGAATTAGCCAGCTTTGATGCATAAATTGTTATGTTTGGTCCAACGAACCAATAAGAATTCAGCCGATACTTTTTGGCGGGAAAACTCGCAAATTTCAATAGGACAACAGAAGACGTTCCTTTTCACTGAGCTATATATAACTGGACTGCGGGTCCCGTCCTAAAAGTGAGCGAACAAATATGGCGGAAATACGAGTCCTTTCTCTCACAGTAGCGACCGCCGACCGTATTCTGCCCAATATGTTTACCTGACTGTTGGGCTCATCCGCGCGCGCAGGCCAATCAATTCAGTTAGAAATTCATTTACGAAAAAGGTCAGCGGTTACTACTATGGGAGAAAGGACCACGCGGGAAAGGACCGATAAACCGCCATCTTGGATTGGTGCCCATTGCCAGATATAGTGGTTCCTTTCGCCAGTCGCCCACAACAGAACGCCGGCTATGCAGAGTAGCTTCCATCTGGAAGACTTTTCCAACTATACAGTTGGAAATTGTAGCCACAACTTTTATCGAATATGAACAACTAAAATTTGAAGAACTTGAAGTATACTTTTCAATAACTTAAATATACAAGAAACACTAATACCTTTTTTATAGCTCTTTTAAGAACATTGGCATACAACACTTTTTTTAAAGTACTGATGACACAAAATTTATGACTACCTTACTTGAAAGAACACTTAAAATGACAGAGTAACATCTTTTACAGTTTTTCGTTTCCTTGCTTCGTTGTTCAGATATTTCAGTTTGTTTGATATGTAAATTAAACATCTTGACGTACGTCACATGTGCTATTATCAAATAAATTAATTCGAAGGAAGCGTGTGGGTGTGTTTTTCCCACAACACCAAACATGTAGAATTTTCAAGTGAATATATTTGATAATAGCAAAGATACATTAACTTACTGCGATAATCATTATGCACAAGTGACGTCAAAATGTTTAATTTGCACATATCAAACAAACTAAAATATCTCAACAACGAAGCAAGGAGACAAAAAACTGCAAAATTTTTTTATCAATTCATTAAACATTCGAAGATAAACTTGATGAGAAAACGTATAATTTATATGGTTGATACTCTCACGCCAAATCAATTTACCAGAAGACTTCAGCTGAAATTGCTGACCTCGGATCAAATCGATCTGATGATTTACTACTCAAATTTCAAACTTCGCAATCTCGCAAGTTCGCAACTTATGAATTTGCCGGGCAACTTCGGAAATAACGAACAAACTTCGGAAATAGCGAACAAACTTCGGAATGCCTTCTTTAAAAGTTATCATGTGAAATCCTCTGTAAATGTTCTTTCAAACAAGACAGACTTAATTTTCGCTTCATATGCGCTTTAACAAGCCCATTGCCACTGACGGTCACAGTCTGACGCGAAGCTACAGTAGAACACTGTACCTGGTATAGACCAGCTCATCTTGTCACACCTATGTTACCAAACATATAAGCAAACTTATACCACCGTAGGAAGTAGCCGCTCTTTCTCACTGCGTAAACTAAGACTCTTCATAATCTTGTTACGGTGTCCAACCAGAGGCACACCAATGCCGACCAGATCATCGTCGTTCAAATGCTGTATCTGATAAAGTTCGGTGTAACCGAAGTCGACGAAATTGTCGACATAGCGTTCCATTTTTATGCTTTCGAGGTACTCCCGAATCGAATTCGCAATGCAAGATTTACGATCAGCCATCCTGGTTCTAAAACAATAAAATAGGATAATATAAATTATAAATAAGAGGTTGAACCTGTACTGTATACTGTAGTGTACTCCCCACTGTACTGTTCTTCACTCTACTCCACTCCACTCCACCCTCCCCTCTACTCTACTCTGCTGTACTGTACTGTACTGTGTACTGTACTGTACTGTACTGTACTGTACTGTACTGTACTGTACTGTACTGTACTGTACTGTACTGTACTGTACTCTGTACTGTACTCTGTACTGTACTGTACTGTACTGTACTGTACTGTACTGTACTGTACTGTACTGTACTGTACTCCACTGTACTGTACTGCACTGTACTGTACTGTACTGTACTGTACTGTACTGTACTGTACTGTTCTCCATTGTACTATACTGTACTTACTTTTCAGTGACATACTCATACTCCTTGAGTAAATAAGGATTACGTATCCACCTTTCCAACATCTCAACGATGTCGGCAAAAGCTGGACGCTGATTTCGGTCAGCTTTCCAGCACTCCCTCATCAACTGATGAACAATCTTTGGGCAGTTCTAGACAAAAAAAACCCAACAAAATCAGATATGTAAGAATGCTGGTTGTCTTGCAAGACGTTCACGGGTGTTACTAGGCAACGCAAACAAACAAACAAACAAACAAACAGACAGACATACTGTATAAACAATTAGTTCAGATAATTACTACAGGAGATACTAGACATGTCAGACAGACAGACAGACAGACAGACAGACAGACAGGTTGTGTCCATTAACAAACAAACAAACAAACAAACAAACAAACAAACAAACAAACAAACAAACAAACAAACAAACAAACAAACAAACAAACAAACAAACACATTTACTTGGTCCATAACCTGTAAGCAGCAATAATGTCAACACATTATTTGACATTGCACAAACACACCCACAGACAGACAGACAGACAGACAGACAGACAGACAGACAGACAGACAGACAGACAGACAGACAGACAGACAGACAGACAGACAGACAGACAGACAGACAGACAGACAGACAGACAGACAGACAGACAGACAGACAGACAGACAGACAGACAGACAGACAGACAGACAGACAGAAAGTCATGCACGCAGACAAACGGATGGACAGACGGACACACACACACACACACACACATATTTAACCGTAGACCTATTTCCCTACCACGTAGTTATCCCAAGTGCCATAAGGTCTCTCAGCAAACGACATAATCTCCCAGAGCACGATGCCATAACTCCAAACGTCGCTGGCTGTCGTAAAACGCCGGTGTTTGTAGGCTTCCGGGGCCGTCCACCGTATGGGAATCTTACCTCCCTTAAAAATGAAAGAAAACGTACGTCTTCGTTTGTCATCGGTCGTTTCAAAGTAAGAATTAGTGTCGGGAAGCACGGGTGCCTTTCACTGGGGTTAGTACTTGGATGGGTGACCGCCTGAGAAAGACCCGTTGTCGATCTTGGGACTCACGTGAGTAGAGTTGGAGTTGATCTCTCCTGTGCTTCGAGGGTTTTTCGCCGGGTTCTCACATCTTGGCTGTGACCCGTGATCTGATCTGAACTGTGTCGTATGGCGGCTGCCTGGAGCGCCTTTGATATGCCTTCGACACGGCCACGTTGATCTGCGTCCGTCGCAATTCCCCCACTGGCTGCAAATAAGGATGATTATTTCCCAATCCTTTCCCAACCTCAAATACGATATTAATTATGTAATCGAAAAGCTATTTGATATAGTATAACTGAGACCTAAAAAAAACCTGTCACTTTTAGACAAAATTTCAAAACGTTTTCAACAAACCTGTGTGACATACTCTCCTTGACACGAATCTTCTAGCTCTCGTGTCAAACCGAAATCTGCAACTTTGCACACCCAATTCTCGTTCACGAGAACGTTACGGGCAGCCAAATCCTAGGAAGAAACAAATACACCAAAACATACATAAGGTTAATACAACGACGTTTCTCATCGGTTGTCGTGCGCGTTGTAGTTCTCGGGAGCAAGGAAAAAACGCGGAGAAAACGCGCTGGGGAAAAGTGCAGGAAAAAGGGTGGGAAAAAAGACGGGGGGAAAAGGGTGAAAAAAGGGGGAGGAAAAAGGCGCGAAAAAAGGCAAGAAAAGGGGGGGGAGGGAACAGCGGGGAAAGAAGCGTGGAAAAACTGGCGGGAAAAAGCGCGTATGAAAAAGCACGGGAAATGTGCATGAGAAAACGCGGAAAGCACGTTTCTATCTTAACTCGCAAAAACTTAATGCCCAACAACTCACTCTGTGAACGAAACGCATGCGAGCCAAATATTTCATCCCAGAAGCGATTCCTTTGGCCATCTTGAGCAGATCAAGCTCACCCAAGCGAGTTTTGTTTTCCTAAAAAAAACAAAGAAAGAAATGAAGGAAAAAACTTTATATACCAAAATAACAACGCAAACGGAACTAAGCGCTAACTATCGAAACGGAAAATCATATAGAAATACTCAAAACATTGAAATAAAAATAGTGTGCTGCGTAGGCAGTGTTGAAATACAAATCGAAATCTAGTAAATGATTTTATTATATGGCTGGGTTTGATTTCCGGTCCGTACGCAAAACGACGCACGCTGATTGGTTCCTGAGAGGTCGGGATTTTACGATATTGACCGACCGGTCAATACGCCTTTTTCTCGGTCCTGCAAGTTTTGGCGGGAACATTTCTGAGTTGATTTGAATACAAATAAAAGAGAAATAGGTATCTTTATTCAAATATTCTGAACAATAAAATGTGTTGGAACATCACTGCTGGTTTTCCTTAAAGCTGTTTATCTAAAAACACGACAAATAAACGCCGAACTGGTGTAAACATAAGAAGGCCAAGAGCGACACGAAAAATTGAACAGGTAAGGTAAACAGCATACTCCGAAGACGAAAACAACGCTCGAAGGTTAAAAATAAAATGAACCAATAGCCATATAATAAATTCCTTATTAACCTCGTTTGCTCGGTCTGTACTGGAAAGTATTTGCCCTCGGTTTTATCGCACAAACCTCGCTCCTTCGTCGCTCGGTCTGTACGAAAACCTCGGGCAAATACTTTCCCGTACAGACCTCGCACTCGGTTAATAAGTCTTTAGTAGTTTCACGTTTCTCTCTGACGAAGGCCCTTTGCTCGAAACGTTAGAAGTAGAAACTGCATTCAATAATTTCGGCAATTGACAATTATTACTGAGTTATCAGAGAAGGTTCGGTATCTTTGCTATTATCAAACGAAATCAATTAAAAATCTGTATGTCTAATGCTGTATGCGAAATAGACGCACAGGATCGGCTTCGAAGTGATTTCGTTTGACAATAGCAAAGATATAGAACTTTCTCCGATAACCCATTATACACGTGTGATGTCAAAGTGTTTAATTTGCATATCAAAGAAACTGAAATATCTCAACAACGAAGCACGGAAACGAAGATCTGCAAAAGATGTTATGTTGTAGTTTTAAGAGTTCTTTCATTTAAGACAATAATAATTTTCACTTCATAGGCACTTTAAATAGCTTATATCTTAACGATTGTTGATAAGCCTGAGCAGTTAGATATGTGAATTTATGTCGGTCGCTCATGTATTACTTAAAATGACAAACCTGTTTTTCAGTTTTTCGTTTCTTTGCTTCATTTTTTAGTTATTTAAGTTTATAATAATTGTCAGTTGTTTGCTGTACAAGCTGTGTTAGGTAGTAATACTCAGAAAAACTCTGAGCTCTAAGCGGGACTCGAACCCACAACCTTCTGAATGCTAGCCAGACGCTCTAACCAACTGACAATTATTACTAACATCAAGCTGCAATTTCTGAAACTGACTAACAAGGTTTAACTGGAAACTTACTGTTACAACGCGATTTGTGGACCTACAAGTACTTGCAACCGAGCGGTTAAGACTCGTTCCCGAAGGAGTGGGCACAGTCTAAGGTATAATTACCTTAAATAACTACTATCTGAGTTCTAGTGGCCCAATGATTAGAGCGTCTGGCTAGCATTCAGAAGGTTGTGGGTTCGAGTCCCGCTTAGAACTCAGAGTTTTTCTGAGTATTACCAACTAACACAGCTTGTACAGCAAACAACTGACAATTATTAGTTTAAATATAATAAAATACTTACGGCCAAAAACGTGCTGAGAGCGCCATTATGCATGAATTCAGTTATTATCATTACTGGATGACCTGGAAATACCAAAAATAACAAAGTTAGTATGACATTAGTAAAGCCTTATTAACCGAGTGTGAGGTCTGTATAGGAAAGTACTTGTCTGAGGTTTTGGTACAGACATGCATAGCGACGAAAGAGCGAGGTTTGAGCGGAAATACCGAAGGCAAATACTTTCCAGTACAAACAGAGCAAACGAAGTTTTGCAAACGAAGTTTTGCAAACGAAGAACCCCGATGCTTTTCGGTGCTTTTAAATAAGTAGCCTGAGAAAACAGCCGCCTCTTCTCGCTCGGCCCCTCGCGGAAGAGACGTCTGAGCAACGAGCCAAGGAATTCCATTCTGATGACGTAAATCTACCGAGGTTCGGGTACTAGCGCTGATTGGTTACTTTGTAATCATACGATAATTAATTCAAAACTTGGCTCGACCAAGATCAAATCTGAAATAACAAAGTTAAAGCTTAGTTTTTGCCAACAAAGAAAGATAGAGAGTTAGTTTTTCTAAAGCGAGTTTGAGTTGCAATAAACAGCGACATTTTCCTATCGAAATTGAACGATTTTGCCAGACATCGAGCGCCACTTCCTGTCGAGACTTCAAACTGTTGAATGAAATTTGAAACTTTCGTTGCTACGTTACGACAGTTTGAAGTCTCGACAGGAAGTGGCGCTCGATGTCTGGCAAAATCGTTCAATTTCGATAGGAAAATGTCGCTGTTTATTGCAACTCAAACTCGCTTTAGAAAAACTAACTCTATCTTTCTTTGTTGGCAGAAACTAAGCTTTAACTTTGTTATTTCAGATAGGAATGATGTCGGAGTTGATCTTGGTCGAGCCGAGTTTTGAATTAATTATCGTATGGGTACATTTGCGTCCTCAGTATGGAATTTCTTGGCTCGTTGCTGAGACGTCTCTTCCCAGAAGAGGCGGCTGTTTTCTCAGGCTATTAAATAAGTAGCTGTTATAAAACGAGACGCTAATGTTCTAGGACGTATTATTATTCAAAATTTTCCAACCAAAATGTCGAATTCTCTTTTATTTTCATTTAAATCAACTCAGACATTTTCCCGCCAAAACTTGCGTGATGCTGTTCCGAAGTGAGGTCTGTTTATAAAAGACCGACGAGGTCTGATATTCTCCGTAATGACCTAAAACCATAAGATAAGCACGTCTTAAAAATTATACTTATCAGAAATTATACTTACTTATCGTAACAACGCCTTCTAGAGCAACGATATTCATGTCTTTAAACTGACCCATGACGGCAGCTTCGGTTAGAAAGTCTTCACGGTTTTTTGCCGAAGAACCAGGCTACAAAACGAGAAACGATTAAAAACAGGCCAAATCTACGCAAATATATAGTTTACAGTGGAATTATTGTCAACTGTAACCCTCAGGAAATAATAATAATAATAATAATAATAATAATAATAATAATAATAACAATAATTATTATTATTATTATTATTATTATTATTATTATTATTATTATTAGACTAAACTAACTTTTTTATACCTGATCGACCCACGCGGAACCTGAATCGAAAGCTGAATGTGGTGTATATACTTCACATTGGTGAACATATTTACAATCAAGACAGTTGTCAGCTACATCTGATCATTGTCAAACTACAAATTCAGTCAGTCAATCACTTTCAAAATCTACCAACAACGTGCAAGAACATCTTGATCAAAAGGCAAAGCTATTCAACTTTTTGTCCAAACTCCAAAAGCGAAAGGAGCAAAGAACTTACAACATGCCTCACGGCCTCACTCAGTCACACGGCTAACAACTCACCGGAAGTTTGAATAGCGGTAGTAAAATGTGCAAAAACGCAAAATCGTGACACCACCCTCTCTGCATTCTCTAACTTTATTTATACTGAATAACTCTTTATAAAATAACATGCATAATACGCGAGCCCTGATTGGTCAATTGCAGTGTTTGGATCAGAGTATCCAAACACGGAAAATTCCCGCCAAAACGATTTTTTGGAAATGTCGGACAGTATATCATATTCACTTGTGATTATTTTATAAAAGAAATACCAAATGTTTTTTTCCGTGTTTGGAGACTCTTATCCAAACACTTGGGAAATTTCTCGACTTTCGAAAAGCTACACAATTTCCCGTGTGTTTGGATCAGAGTATCCAAACGCGGAAACCATTTGGTATTTCTTTAATCAGTCATATCTAAACTGTACTCCTTAGAGCGGTAGTAAGGACCATTCCTCACTGTTCCAGTGTTACTACAGGAGAAAACTGGAGTAAACTAAACTAACTTTATTTTTATTGAATAACCCTTTCAGTCACATCATGGGTGGCATGGGTGGCGTGTGCTGTTAGGGCACTGCCTCTCACCGCTGTAGTTAAGCTCAGTTGGACGGGGTTAGTATTTGGATGGGTGACCGTCTGGGAATAGTCCCGTTCTCGAACTTGAATTTCATGCGAGTAGAGTTTAATTGGGGTTCTGCGGTTTTCCTCCCTCCGTAAAATCAACACTTAGGTCTTAGCTTATGTCGTGCACTTTTAACATGAGCCTCTGGCTCAGATGATTGACCACATCCTGTGCTTACGACGTTAAATAAATCATCACTCATTACTCATCTAAACTGTTTTCTCTAGAGGGTATTCTTGTAATTCGTTAAATGCTGTACTTACCTTAAGAACCTTGATAGCAACAGGCCTTGCAGGTTCATTGGGACGACAAAATAAACCTTTGTGGACCTTGGCAAATTCACCTGAAAACCCAGAACAAAAACTGATATAAATTTCCAACGCAACCATGCAGTTAAAGAATCCGACACAGTTTAACACTACTCGGGCTACGGAAAGTTTTTTTAATGTAGCTTAAGGTCTTAAGGTCTAATGTTTCCAAGGTCATTTCTGTAAAGCGCTCTCAATTCGTCAAAATTTATGCCACAAAAATAACATAGATATCGTTAGAAAGCTATTAATTTGTAGAATACAATGGTGTCTTTGGTTTCGCGATAAACACAAACCGTTAATAGTTATGAATTTTTTAAGGGCTTCACTCGGGGTGACTCGAGTAAAAAGCGTTTTATTTTGTTCAAAATCATTTTTGTAGTTTGATTCCGACATAAATTCCAGCAAAACGTTGTAAGCGTTTTTTGATATGTCGAGTTTCGCCGATTTTATTGACGACCAAAGTTAAAAATGCTGTTTTTCGATCAACATTCGGACAAAATAAGTCATAAATTCGAAATAAATAAAAAAGCGCTGACACTGTTTTGTTGGACATTTATCTCGGAATCGAACTGCAAAAAAATATTTTTGAACAAAATAAAACGCTTTGTTCTTAAGTCGCCCTGAGTGAAGCCCCCTGGTTTTAATTTAAAAATTCACAACTATTAACGGTTTGTGTTTATCGCGAAACCAAAGATACCACTGTATTCTACAAATTCATATAGCTTTCTAACGATATCTATTTTATTTTTGTGGCATAAATTCTGACGAATTGAGAGCGCTTTACAGAAATGACCCTGAAAACCTTAACGAAGACCTTAAAGTGCTTATATCACTTGTGGGGTTTTAACGTATTTAAATAGATCAAAAGATAATAAGTTGTTTTGCCGTTTTTGATTTACTTTAATAGTTTCTGAGATATAGGCCTTTAAACATGCCAATTTGAGTCTTTCGCCAAAAATTTCCGTCGTTCATTTTTAAGCACGATGGCCTGGGACTCGGAACCTAAGACGACCGCCTTCTTAGTTGGAATCAATGTGCGTACTGGAAAACGGGTGTGAGCTCGACATTTCGATTTTTCAGTCAAATATTTGTGTTTTTGTGAATCAATAAACCAAAACGTAGTTGTTTTGAATTGACTCGTTCCGCAGTCCCAGGCCTCCAATGTGTTGAAATGAACGACGGGAATTTTTGAAAATTGACATTTTCCGAAGCCAATATGTCAGGAACTTGCCAGGAACTATTCAAATGATATAAGCAGTTTAAAGGGTATTGGCAATACATGTTTAAATATTTTCTGTTTGCCCGATTTAAATAAATTTTATATCGAAATGATCGCTTGAATCTGCCCAATCCAGCACTATGGGTTTTGTCTACCGAAAGTATTAAGATCCGTTGTTATTCGAATATTTACTCTATACGTTCAACAGAGAACTTTGAAATATTGCCGTGAACAACGAACTTCGGAAGTTCGCAACTTTGATTGGCTACTACGTAATGAATTTGCGAAGTTCGTCGCCAACTTCGGAAATAGAGAGCTTAAGCATACAGGCGTTTTAGAGCCACGGACGGCGATTGAATTCAATAGCATTTTGCATTCAAAACAATGATAATGAGCAATTTAAAATCTCAAGAGCAAAGAGAACGCCGTCGTCGTTCTACACAAGACGTCATTGAGAGCATTTTTACGTTCTTGAGACGACGGGAACTTCTAGAACGTTGAGGCCTGTCATCGTTGTTTAACTACAATATACATTCTTTTAAAGTAGAAAACTTGTATTTTAAGGGGGATAATTTCATTACATTACAATATAAAATAAAGGATCTGTATTCTTACATAAAGATGAAATTTAAGCTTATGAGCTAAAAGTTTAGCTTTGTGATTAGTCATAGCCTTTGTTTTGGGTAAAAAAGTCTTTTCAAAGAATACGCGGTTCAGTAGTTCTGTATTGTATTCCTGTTCTTCCGGTCACCGTCCGTGTCTCAAAAACGCCTAATATGCTTAAGCTCTCTATTAACGAACGAACGTCGGAACACATTCGGCTAAAGTTATGTGAAATCCTCTGTAACAAATACAGGTAAGGGGTAGTGATTGACTTGCCTTCTCCAATACCACCTTCCAGTTTCACTTGGCGTCGATCGATTTCTTTCGCAAATACCCTCACAGCTTTCTCAGGATTGCCGTATTTCGCAGGATCTATATACGCCAATTCACTGCTACTCAATGGCATTTCTTTAACACAAAAAAAGAACATTTTAATCAACCAATAACATTGAACAAGTTCTAGAAGGAAGGTGTAACATACAATATAATTGCTATCTAAGATACAAAAATTACGGAACCCATGGCATCTCTTCTCCAAAACATATTAGAAACCCGAAGGATTTGCAAATGCCATTTCAAGCGTTTTCTGCAAGGAAATTGGCCGGCGAAAATCAGCTTGTAATAGACAAAAGAAAATCCCAAAGTCTTTTACAATGAAACGATGGATGACAAACCATTTTGTTTTAGCTGTCTGTTTGGCCCCACCATGAAATGGTCCCACCCAATTTTAGGTTATGTTTTCACCTGTCTGTCTGTGTCTGTCTGTCTGTCTGTCTGTCTGTCTGTCTGTCTGTCTGTCTGTCTGTCTGTCTGTCTGTCTGTCTGTCTGTCTGTCTGTCTGTCTGTCTGCCTGTCTGCCTGTTCGACCGTCTGTGTGACCGTCTGCCCATTCGTCTATCGGCCGGCTGTCTGCTTGACCGACCGTCCCTCCATAGAGATCACAAATAAAACTAGAGGGGGCATTGGGGCCAAAATCGGGTAACCAATTGGAAGCTGCCATCTTGATCATTTGGGGGGCAAAATTTCAAACCCAGGTGTAAGAAACTACTTGGAAGCCTTCAACTGGTTACCGCGTTTGACTGGAGTTTTCCCCCAATGCCCTCTACTTTTATTTATGATCTCTATGCTCTCTTCCGCAGAGGTTCGTTCGGAGATCGGAGATTGTCAGCTGGACATAAAGGAGTGCGAGCTCGATCTCCGAAAGAACCTTTGCGGAGAGCGTTCGTCCATCCGTCTCTCCATCCATCCGTCTGTCTGTCTCGGTCCGTTTCGCGTTTTTCATTCTTGCGGCATCTTTCTACTTTTTGCGAGACTTATTTTTCGCGATTTTTTCTCAAGCGCGAAAATAGGTTACAATAATAAAGGTCATACGACCGTGTGACGACGAATACCATTGTAATAATGTTCAAATAAAGCACATTTACTATACCTTCTTCAAATGTTCCTTTCTTCATTCGCTTGCTAAAATAAATAACGCCAAAATAGGAAATTAAGAAAAGAAAAAGCTATTCCCTACCAAGGATAGCTCATAAAACATAAAAAAGCATTTGTGCGAAAATTAGAGGACATTGGCAACAAAAACTAAGTTTGTCTAATTTGTCTAATTTGAAAGAATTCGTGAAATTGTAATGGTGGATCTTTTACAACTTTTTCGTATTTTTCTTCGTTTTCAAGATGTTTTAATTTGTTTAATATGTAAATGAGATGACCTCTGACGTCAGGAGCAGTGTACAGTATTGTCACACGTAGCAAGATCAGTTATATCTCTAAATTTGTTCGACGAAATCACTTGAAACTGTGCACGTCATAACGCCTTTTGACACTGAACATTTCATAACTGATGTTGCTTTGTGTTAAAATATTGTATGTATCCTGCTCCTGACGTCAGAGCTCGGCTCATTTACATATTAAACAAATTGAAATATCTTGCAAACGAAGAAAGACACGAAAATGTTGTAAAAGATCCTCTATTAAAATTTCACGAGTTCTTTCAAATTAAACAAATTTAATTTTTATTGCCAATACCATTTTTAAGTGAAAATTAAATTTGTCTTATTTGAAAGACAACTTAAAGTGCATTTGACGCCGGTGGAGATTTAACGTATTTGTAATCTATGGATTCTCCTGTGAAAAATTGTAATATATCTTGTCAGCCGAAACTTCATCTTCATAGACATTTTTGCTATTAAAGTTGACGGTGTCATAGCAGGCATCTGTATAGAGGTTTTCATGTAGACAGACGCCCGCTATGACGTCACTTCCGTCAACTTTAACAGCAAACAAGACGCCTGGTCAGGCGTTCACTCGGGCCACTGCAAAATCACAGTGCTATGCAGTGCTAAGATCTAAAGTCTATTAAACACATTGGTCACAGACAGAAGTCAAAACACAATCCAACTCTCCGATAGAAAACACAATTTGCAATAACAAAACACGATTGCCTGTATCTATTAACGTATTTCCACATATGTACACAGCGTTCATGTCGAGTCTCTTCAGGTATTAAATATCAACACAACTATTAACGGCGTGTGCGATTGTAAGTGTATATAATATCAAGATACTTGCCAGCGACATTACTGCCCAGTAACTATGTCTGTGAACACACAAAACACATCGGAGACGAGTGATCAGACATCAGGAAAGCAAAGAAAGAAAGTTTTATTTCCACACATGTACATCGTTCATTATGTCAAGTCTCTTCGCCTTATTACGCAGCTTCATGTTTACCTAGAAGGTGTCACCTGCAAGTTCACTTAATGAACGGCGTGTGCGATTGTAAGCGTATATAATAATATCAAGATACTTGCCAGCAACATTACTGCCCAATAACTATGTCTGTGAACACACAAAACACATCCGAGACGAAAGAAGGCATATAGTCACATGCCTCAGTTTCGCAAAGCTTATTAGTCAATATCGCCAGCGCCCGCGCGGAGGACTAATAACGCGTCGCAAAAAAATAAAAATAATAAAACAACAACAACAGCAACAACAACAACAACAACAACAACAACAACAACAACAACAACAACAACAACAACAACAACAACAAGAATCGGGAAACCTAGGCTCCAAGATATATTACAATTTTTCTCAGGAGAATCAATTACATGTAGTTTAATGTGCTTATATCACTTGTGGGGTTTTAACGTATTTAAATAGAGCAAAAAAAGTTAGTTAATAAGTTATAGTGAGATATAAGCCTTTAAACATGTCAATTTCGGCTTTTCGCCAAAAATTTCCGTCGTTCATTTTTAAGCATGGGGGACTCGGGAACCTGAGCCGACTGTTTTCTTAGTTGGAACTCTCGTGCGTACTGGAAAACGGGTGTTAGCTCGACATTTCGATTTTTCAGTCAAGTACATGTGTTTTTGTGAATCAATAAGCCGAAACGTAGTTGTTTTGGATTGACTCGTTCCTGAGCCCATGCAGGTCCCCATGGTGTTAAAATGAACGACGGAAATTTTTGAAAATTGGCATGTTCAGAAGCCAATATGTCAGGAACTATTTGAGTAAATCAAAAACGGCAAAATAACATATTAACTGATTTGATATTCAATTGATATTCTGTGGCTCTTTCTTTTATCTCTACTAGTCCCCAAGTCAATGCTTCGGCCTAAGGTACTGATGTCAACACGGCATTTTCTCGCGTCTGTAATATACTCGTCAATTCTGTCATGGACAAACCTTGTCAGCAACACTAATTACTGATCAACTACTGATGAATTCACCAATACCGCGGAAATCACCTCAACCCAACTATTAAACACTCGAAATCTTCAAGAAACACACCAACGCCAAGATGTTGTCGAAAAGGAAGAACACGCTATATACTCGCTATGGCCGTCGCAAAGCTTTACCGGAAGTCAAATGTGCAAAAATGCAATTTTGTGACCCGAAAACTAAAAAAAAACCAGAAAAGCCGAAACCTAGACTCGGCCGACCATAGGTCGCCCGAGTAATTAGGATGGGACCAAACCATTACTATACATTCCCACCCTCACATTTATACTCTCTTGGCATAAGACATTTACCTTCTGTACAATACGACGAGAATTATGGTGAGTACAAGAAGTACTCCAGCTATAGCTGCGCCAATATAAGGCCCCAATTCAGCCGCACGTGACTTGCTTTCTGGTTCCCTGACGTTGGTATTAACATTTCCTCCTGGAGGCAAGGAAGTGATATTTGTCCCGACAGGTTTATCAGTAGCTGGAGTAGTAATAACAGTAGTCACAACAGGAGGAGAAACATACACTGGACCTTTTAAAATGAAACAACTTAAGTTAGATTAAAAAAGTACAGCTAGCGGGTACACCTCTAGAGAAATAACAGTTTATTATCTTGACTCAGTCTGTTGGTCTGTGTCATTGGTCTGTGTTAGTCAGTCAGCCAGCCCGTCCGTCCGTCCGCCCGCACGCCCGCACGCCCGCCCGCCCGCCCGCCCGCCCGCCCGCCCGCCCGCCAGCCAGCCAGCCTGTCACTAAAATATCTCAAAAAAATATTGAACCGATTTTGATGTAACTTTGTAGAAAGCTTCACGACATACCAAGGAGCAACTCATCAAATTTTCGTTGAGAATTGATATTTTTTCATTCATTTCTACACGAAAAATCTTGCAACCTGATTTTCGTGAAATAGTCATCCAAAATTTAATGCATCGGTCCATGATCTTGGAACTTTTTGAAAAGGTCTTAAAAATTTGTATTATAACAATTTTATCGGGCATTATCTGAGTCTACAGTTTTGGCAGCTCTAAATTAAATCACTAGCCTCCGCTGAACGACACATCAGGAGTTGCAAAAGTCGTAGTCTGTCCTGTCGTGGATCGGCGCGAGACCAAAACAGACAATTTGTATACACTATCCCAGATCTCGGGGCTCGAAAACCATACTCTTTTGAGCGGCATATACCCCGGGCTTGGGCTAAATGAACCTGAGTCGGACCAAAACTATAGAAGCCGATAATCGGCAACTTTCAGGCTGACCGATTATCGGCCGATTACATCGACATATATCGGCCGTCCGATACTAATACTATTCTCGATTTTATACTTGTGAATTTCATTTTCTTTTTTAAGAAAAACGCTTAGTTATAATCAAATTTAATTAATTTGATAAGGTGCATCATGTTTAACACGTCATATTTCTTGTTTGGTGATTGTGAAACATTTTTTGTTTCCGACTTTCGTCAATCGTATTCCATTTTTGCTTTCATCTTGCTGATGGCTGATAGTTAATGATCCATTATATTTGTCAAAAAATATACAGTGTTATGTTTTGCTATTGTTTTTCCGCAAATCAAGTGTCAGGAATTCCTGTTGACAAATATCGGTAACCACCGATAAATCGGCCGATCAGATCATAAATCGTATCGGAATTTATCGGATCGGTTAAATTTGATTTTTCTTGATCGGCTCATCCCTAGCCAAAACATATTTATGTTGACGAACATCAACTCTATTGTTATTATTACCTGCAAGTTTGACGCTACATTCGGTTGACTTCCAAAGTCCCGCTTGTTTACTCACATTATTCACTGATGTTACAATGAAGACATACTCTGTCTCGTTGAGAAGTCGGCTAATTGTTATGTTTGTGCCAATTAAATTGACTCCTTCTGTGCCAATGGATAGGTCCTTGCAAGGGACACAGTTATCAGGTTGAGAAACACACCGACATTTAACCAAGTAGCGCAAGTCATCATAACCTTCGGAATTTGAAGGCCTTTTCCACCGTAACCTTATCTGATTATTCTGAAGTCTTGTGTAGGTGAGATTTTTCGGGCTTTGTGGGATTGCTAAGAAAGAAATTTAAAGTGAGTGAGTGAGTGAGTGAGTGAGTGAGTGAGTGAGTGAGCGAGCGAGCGAGCGAGCGAGCGAGCGAGTGAGTGAGTGAGTGAGTGAGTGAGTGAGTGAGTGAGTGAGTGAGTGAGTGAGTGAGTGAGTGAGTGAGTGAGTGAGTGAGGAAAGGAAGGACGGAAAGGAAGGAAAGAAGAAAGAATGGGGCGAAGAAAGAAGTGAACTTACTTCTACATTCTTCAGTTTCGCTGTTCCAGTAGCGCTGATCTGGACAAAAGCATGACACTGACCCACTCCCATTAGTGATTGTGCCCATCGGACACTTCTTGCAAGCATCACCGCCCCCTTGCGTAAAATAATCCTTCTTACATGCTACAATTTAAAAAATAATTCCCACAATTAATAATATACGCTCCATCACAAGACGTTACGCTACATTGTAAGACATTATATGGAATGCCATGACTGCCTTATGTCGATGATATCATTTATATGCGGTGCTTATATCATTATATGCGGTGCTTATATCATTATATGCGGTGCTTATATCATTATATGCGGTGCTTATATCATTATATGCGGTGCTTATATCATTATATGCGGTGCTTATATCATTATATGTGGTGCTTATATCATTATATGTGGTGCTTATATCATTATATGTGGTGCTTATATCATTATATGTGGTGCTTTGTTCGTTGTGTGGTGCTTTGTTCGTTATGTGGTGCTTGGTTCGTTATGTGGTGCTTACTTCGTTATGTGGTGCTTACTTTATGTGGTGCTTTGTTCGTTATGTGGTGCTTACTTCGTTATGTGGTGCTTTGTTCGTTGTGTGGTGCTTTGTTCGTTGTGTGGTGCTTTGTTCGTTATGTGGTGCTTACTTTGTTATGTGGTGCTTTGTTCGTTATGTGGTGCTTACTTTGTTATGTGGTGCTTTGTCCGTTATGTGGTGCTTACTTCGTTATGTGGTGCTTTGTTCGTTGTGTGGTGCTTTGTACGTTGTGTGGTGCTTTGTTCGTTATGTGGTGCTTACTTTGTTATGTGGTGCTTTGTACGTTGTGTGGTGCTTTGTTCGTTATGTGGTGCTTACTTTGTTATGTGGTGCTTACTTTGTTATGTGGTGCTTTGTTCGTTATGTGGTGCTTACTTCGTTATGTGGTGCTTTGTTCGTTATGTGGTGCTTACTTCGTTATGTGGTGCTTTGTTCGTTATGTGGTGCTTACTTTGTTATGTGGTGCTTTGTTCGTTATGTGGTGCTTACTTTGTTATGTGGTGCTTTGTCCGTTATGTGGTGCTTACTTCGTTATGTGGTGCTTTGTTCGTTGTGTGGTGCTTTGTACGTTGTGTGGTGCTTTGTTCGTTATGTGGTGCTTACTTTGTTATGTGGTGCTTTGTACGTTGTGTGGTGCTTTGTTCGTTATGTGGTGCTTACTTTGTTATGTGGTGCTTACTTTGTTATGTGGTGCTTTGTTCGTTATGTGGTGCTTACTTCGTTATGTGGTGCTTTGTTCGTTATGTGGTGCTTACTTCGTTATGTGGTGCTTTGTTCGTTATGTGGTGCTTTGTTTGTTGTGTGGTGCTTACCTTGTTATGTGGTGCTTTGTTCATTATGTGGTTGCTTTGTTCGTTACTTGACGTGTTCTGTGCCATATACATGAAGTACTGCACATAACACGCGCCAAATCAGTAATCAAAATGGCGTCAGATTCTGATATGTCGAACATCTTAAATAAATTGAATATGGGATACCTTGTAGAAAATTTTATACGAGAAAAAATAACACCAGATATTGTGGGGATATTGTCGTCACATGACTTACAATGTTTGGGTGTAAGATGCAGAAATGAGATGGTGGTCTTGAGAAATGAATGTGTAAAATACGGATGCCAATCTCCAACCAAGATATACCAAGAGGCAGGGGCACCGAAATACGACTTACCCAAAAATGTAATTGAGGAACTTTTGCTGGATGGATTTTCTATTAAAGAGATATCTTTGCTATTATCTGTCTCCGAGAGAACTGTGTACCGTCGTATGGCTTCATACGGTTTGAGAAAGCACACATTTTCAGCAATCAGTGATCATGCACTTGACGAACTAGTAGGACAATTGACTAAGGATTTTCCTAGCTGTGGCGAGAGTATGATAGGCCAAATGTTACGTGGTAAAGGTGTTACAGTTCAAAGATTTCGCCTTCGCGACAGCCTGCATAGGGTTGACGAAGCTGGAATTCTTGATAGGTCGAGGGGTCGTTTGCATCGGCGTGTCTACAATGTTAAAGGAGCAAATCATTTATGGCATGTCGATACAAATCACAAGCTGATTCGTTGGCACATGGTGGTTTTTGGAGCCATTGATGGGTTTAGCCGATTACCTGTTGTACTCTCTTGCTCTAACAATAATAAAGCTATGACATTGCTTCAATTCTTCACCAGAGCTGTAGACAAGTTTGGTCTTCCAAGCAGAGTCCGTTCGGATAAGGGGTTGGAAAACGTGCTTATTGCTGATTACATGATCGAAAAAAGGGGAGCTGGCAGAGGTAGTATGATAACTGGAAAGAGCACCCACAATCAGCGAATAGAGCGTTTGTGGCGAGATGTGTTTACTGGTGTACTGTCATATTATTATGAACTGTTTCATTTTCTCGAAGATGAGGGCGTTGTCGACCCACTTAACCCGATCTGTATCGTTGCTTTACACCATGTATTTCTACCAAGAATAAATGAAAAGTTGGAGTTATGGATGAGAGCATGGTCGAATCATCGAATGCGCAGCACAAGAACAAGCCCACTACGCTTGTGGCTGTCCAGTCAAATGCAAAATCCTGTTGGCCTTTCTGAATCAACCACAGAAGAAGAGGTAGCTACCTATGGCACAGAAGGAATTTTGTTTGAAACAGAAGGAAATGATGAAAGGCCCATTTTGAATCCACCACAAGTAGAGTTGAGTGAAAATTGTCAATCTGAGCTAGCAAGAGACATTCCAGATTTATGTCCATCACCTAACCATGGCATTGATTTATATTTAAGAGCTATTGATATCATTCAGCGTTATCCAAATAACAGTTAAATATAATAAGGCACAGTTCCGAAAAATATGTCCATTGTTGTGTAGATATTGTACAGATTATTTTCTAGCACATTAGTGATTATCCTAAAACGGTGTGTCATTGCAGTGACTTTTAGGAATGAATGCTTGATCGTTGTAAAGTTTAAATCTTGCAAAATCTTTATACTGCATATAGTGAGTTATGATAGAGTAGCATATTCTGAGGTGAGTGGTCTAACTTATTGTGTAGAGTAATACAAGTAGTCAATTATGCAGTAATAATGACCTGGTATTTATTATATAAAATGGAGTGTTTTATTGATGTTTCCGCCACTAATAAAAACGATAATCTCACATGTGATTATTTATGATACTCTCACATGTGTCGATTATCACGGGACGCATTAGAGTTTACTGCTCTGTTTTTGTGGGGCAATAGAACTATTTTTTATATAATAAACAGAACAATACATGAATGCTTGGAAATATGAAATTTATTTCTCGTGTTGACCAACAAATCTCACTTGTTCTCTTTGCTCACTTGTGAGGTATCCCAGTCAACACTCGAAATAATTGTCATATTTTCGCACATCCATGTATTAGTCTCTATTTACGTTACATTTATACTACCACTAATCCACAATGCAAAATACCATGTTTTCTTTAATAAAACAATAAACAATATACAACTCCTTAAACTATACAGGGTATAGAATTGAGTTTTTTTTAACAAAAACCAAACAACTAATAGCCTCTGTTAATTCAACCTGTCTGATTCAATAATACTGTAGACAGTAGTCAGATGTAAAGAAGTATTATGAAGTTAAAACCCTACAAACTTCCAAAATATGTGTTCATAAAAGCGTAGTCAAATAGATTAAACAATTCCTCACAACCAGGAAGTGGTATATTTATTGTTGGTCGTGGGAGGTTAATACGATTGGTACACGTACTGGCAGTTGGGATAAATGTAGTGGTAACTTCAAAAAAATTCAGTGTTGGAGGCAAAGAAAAACCAAGAACAGGCTCCTGATCAGTACCAGTACCAAACTCTAATATATTTGCAAGTGACAATCTGCCTCTTCTACCACCTAAATTTAAAAAAAATTATTATATAGAAAAACTGATGATCATGTTGATGATCATGTTGATGACTGTTGTTTAGTTATTTTCTTTGTTGTTTTTTGAGGGGGTACCTTAAAACACACATATAGATTGTCAGATTAATCTTACTTGCAACTTCTCGCATGTACTTTAAAAATACTGCATACACTGACTTCTCCAGGGTAAGACTGTTTGATCCTTCTTCACTGAAAGTCGGTTTGAAGATATTGATTAGTCTCTTCACTGTCAATGTTTCTTCCTTGTGATGGAACAGGTTTTTCATGGTAGGCAGCTGCTTTACAATCTATATGCAATAACAAGTACTAAAGTTGTAAACAGCAGGAGTTACAGTACTTCCACCCACTAGCAAGGAGATGACTACAAGGGGGTTAGGGGTATGATGCCCTCTTAATTGTTTGAATACACTAGTTTTGTCTGGCAAAAAATTTAAATGGTTAATGTTAGGCAAAAATATCTCCAGCTGGGCTTGTTTTAGAAGTGGACTTTACAAGAAGAAAGCATCATTTAACAATTGTGAACCACAGTTTTGTCCATAATCACTGACTGCAACCACAGTAAAAGACTGTGTAAATGTGTGATGCTTTGTAAAATAGGCACTTCAATTACTCCTAAAAATGTCAAAGATAACCTGAATTATTCCTAATTTGGATAATCCATTTCGGAGCTTTCCAATACATGGCTGTAGATCTTGGGCACCAAATAATTCATTGAGCACCTCTTCATTGAGAAATGTTGGGATTTTCCCATTCTGAAGAATGCTAAGACCTACAAAAATTATACTGTATTAGTACTGTAAGTATACCATATGGCTATACATTTCTGCAATACAATGTATACTAATGTACATGCCAATACACAGTTACTGCAATTTGTAAATTCAAAATATATATACAGTAGAACCATAAGATTGGCATCATATACTTCTTTAAACACATATGTTCTGAGTTTGTCACTGGCTTTAAGCAAATGTGGCCAGCAATACATGACCCAGAGTGCTTACCATACACATTAAATACTAACCCATGATGGTACCAACAATTTCATAATCTTCTGCTAGGTGATCTCTCAAACCATGGTCGAAGTACTTATTCTTAATGGCATTCAGTACCAGGCGAAAGAATTCCTTCCTCGGCCCACCATAGTCCTCTGCACACTAAATGTTTGAAAGACAGTTAGGATATGCTTATAAAATAGGCTGCATCTTATACACAATGTGATTGGTTAGTTTCTTTGCGCATATATCTTATGACATTCTCTGTACGCATAAACAGTATTTATAATTAGCTGTTTTGTATATAGATAGAGGGCTTGCCTGCCTATAAATTGTATTCTTAAACATCAAGAATACGCTGTGAAGATATATATATATATATATATATATATATATATATATATATATATATATATATTGTATTCTTAAACATCAAGAATACGCTGTGAAGATATATATATACATATATATATATCTTCTCAACTTTCATGAAAATCAGTGCAATAGTTTTTGAGATATCCTGGTGACAGAAAAACAAACAAACAAACCAATCAACAGACAAACAGACAAACAAACAAACAAACAAACCAATCAACAGACAGACAAACAAACAAACAAACAAACCAATCAACAGACAAACAAACAAACAAACAAACCAATCCACAGACAGACAAACAAACAAACAAACAAACAAACAAACAAACAAACAAACAAACAAACAAACAAACAAACAAACAAACAAACAAACAAACAGGCAGGCAGGCAGACAGACAAGCAGGCAGGCAGGCAGGCAGGCAGGCAGGCAGGCAGGCAGGCAGGCAGGCAGGCAGGCAGGCAGGCAGGCAGGCAGGCAGGCAGGCAGGCAGGCAGGCAGGCAGGCAGGCAGGCAGGCAGACAGACAGACAGACAGACAGACAGACAGACAGACAGACAGACAGACAGACAGACAGACAGACAGACAGACAGACAGACAGACAGACAGACAGACAGACAGACAGACAGACAGACAGAAAAAAAGAAAGGGATAAAAATATAACCTCCTGGTGGAGGTAATAATAATCTATATAATATATTATACTGTTACCTCGCCATAGAAGTTCACCTGCAGAGTTAACCTTAGGTTAGAAATGTCCTTGACTTCATCAAACGAAGTTGTCAAAATATTTCCTCTGTCAACTAAAATGTAACTTGTCGCTCCTTCGCAGCTTTCCTCTGGATTAGTAATTTCAAGGTCTCTGCCAAGCACAAATTTACTTTGGTAGTACCTCAGAATTTCAACAGGATCAACTATTTGTTTTGATCTACAATATTCTACGATCTCGGAAAACAGACTTTCAACTGATTCTTCTGTGACATCTTGCACGTCAAGGTTTTGAATATCCGATAGTTCAACCAGTTGCTCGGAATTTGCAGTTAAACTTGCCTCTGGATTACCACTGCTTGAACTCTCTTCTGGTCGAGGAACTGGCAACTCTTCTTCACTTTCTGAACTGCTCTGAATAATTGCCGCTTCGGAACACGAATAAACGTGTGTGCGCAAATCTCGCACCAACACATCTTGGCCGCAAACGTTGCACTTTTCTTTGATTTCGCAAGGGGTTTCCTCGGTCAAAGGTTTCGTGCACAGATCCTTTTGAATTGGTCTCAAATATATACGTGATTGTCCACCAATATTTGCTTTAAGGCTTTTTATGGACCATGCGCAATCAAGAGTGTTTAGATCTCTGCAGTTTGCTACACAGTTCATCAGCTCAAAGCCGCCACTTTCTTTCAGTTTTGGAAATCCAATTGTTTGGCCGGTCTCACTATTTACTTCGGATGAAGTAATGGTTTCCAAAACAGCTTTTTCGTCATTGTCGGTTTCGAACTTTATTCTTTTTATGCCAAGCCCAGCTTTCTGCAAAATTTGCTTTTCTGTAGACGAGGGAACTTTGACTGCGAGTCTATCTGCCAAGCACACAAACGTAGCGGTCCAGGTCCGCTTCTTTTCTTTCTTCTTTGCAGGCTGAGACTGGGGTCTTCTCGAACCTCTCGAGTTAAAAAGAAGCGCTCGCTCCCTGTAAGCACCAGTTCGCGACACTTGTAGTCCAGAAGAACTTCCTTCACGGCCTTCATCTTGTAATTGTACGACCGAGTCTGAACCACAGTGCTGGCGACAAAGCTGACGAAATCTTGCTCTGTCACCGATCGTTGCCACCCCAAGACGAATCAATTCATCATCGTTTAGCGTTACTGCAATTTTTTCGTCGATTTTCTCGTCCTTGAAGCGTTCAATAGCGGCTAGTAAACCTATTTCGCCCAATATTCTCTCTATAACAGGCACGTGGCTGGTAGACATATTGGAATAAATGAATATTAAACAAGTGCAAATGAAAGTTTCAGCGGTCAGTGATAAACATTTCGCAAGTACTTCGTGGACTACTCCACATGACAAATGGCCTAAACTCTCCCAGTCGACTAGCCTGATTATCAGACGGTGTGGTGTTCGCTCACTCCACCTCCTGGAGTGAGCGAACACCATACCGTCTGATAATCAGGCTACCAGTCAACTTGCGCAAGTCTACAGTAGGTCATTGCAAACGTTCAGTTGGGGAAAATAGAGTGAGTGTGTGAGACTTTTGAGGTTATTAATGAACCTAATCGCAGTATCGCACTAATTAGGTTTGTACGCTTTTATGAATGAGACTATGGCAGGCGTTCATTTCACTTCCCGCGCTTCAAACAGAAACGCCGGCTAACCACTGCCCTTAAGCGACCACCTACGCTAGACATTTGTTAAGTACATTAGTACATTTGTTATGTGGGTGTCGAAGTTTGAACTGAACAACGTTAGCGATAAAAATATATAACACTGCATAACGAACAAAGGACCACATAACGAACAAAACACCACGTAACGAACAAAGCACCACATAACGAACAAAGTACCACATAACAAGGTAAGCACCACATAACAAGGTAAGCACCACACAACGAACAAAGCACCACATAACGAAGTAAGCACCACATAATGAACAAAGCACCACATAACAAAGTAAGCACCACATAACGAACAAAGCACCACGTAACAAAGTAAGCACCACATAACAAGGTAAGCAACCACATAACGAACAAAGCACCACATAACAAAGTAAGCACCACATAACGAAGTAAGCACCACACAACGAACAAAGCACCACATAACAAAGTAAGCACCACATAACGAACAAAGCACCACATAACAAAGTAAGCACCACATAACAAGGTAAGCACCACACAATGAACAAAGCACCACATAACGAAGTAAGCACCACATAACGAACCAAGCACCACATAACGAACAAAGCACCACACAACGAACAAAGCACCACATATAATGATATAAGCACCACATAACGAAGTAAGCACCACATAACGAACCAAGCACCACATAACGAACAAAGCACCACACAACGAACAAAGCACCACATATAATGATATAAGCACCACACAACGAACAAAGCACCACATAACGAACAAAGCACCACATAACAAAGTAAGCACCACATAACGAACAAAGCACCACACAACGAACAAAGCACCACATATAATGATATAAGCACCACATATAATGATATAAGCACCACATATAATGATATAAGCACCACATATAATGATATAAGCACCACATATAATGATATAAGCACCACATATAATGATATAAGCACCACATATAATGATATAAGCACCGCATATAATGATATAAGCACCGCATATAATGATATAAGCACCACATATAATGATATAAGCACCGCATATAAGTAATATCATCGACATAAGGCAGTCATGGCATTCCATAACATTACGCTACGTTATAAGACGTTACGCTACGTCATAAGACGTTACATTACGTTTACAGTAACATTATAAAACATATATACTTTTACGTTATAAGGTCACTACATTCCCGTCTAGAAATGCGGCTTAGATCCCGTTCACACGAGTCCGGAGCGTGTTGAAAACGGCGCTAAAAAGTCACAAAACGCCGTTGCGTTCACACGGCACTGGATGGAAATTGTGTTAAAACGGCGCTATAACTCACTGGAGCGTTTTGAAAACGATTTCTAAACGAAGCGAGACGAAAACGGAACCCTTGACGGTGTCGTGTGAACATAAGACCTGGCACTTTTTCGCTCCGCTGTAGTACCCTGTTCATAAATTTTCAGCTCCTAACCAAAAGGCTGGTGTATTTTTCAGCGATGGAAAATGAGTTTTTAAGTTTAGATAACCTTCCTCAAAATATATAGCGAGAATTTTGTGTTTTGCAACGTTCATAAATACTGCGTGACTTTTACAGGTTTTCCTAGGTAAGCTTTGGCATACTACAATAGCTACTATAATTGACCGCTGCTGACTGACAGCCTACTAACTACCCTCAACTGCTGCGAAGATACAGACATCACAGCAGACAACAGCGTACATGTCTCACACATGTAACTGCTGCCACTGCCAGTGCTAGATAATTGTTGGTTAGCCAATGTTTTGCTGCAAATCGCTTTTCTTCTCGACACCTTGCTTGATCAGTTGTAACTTTCTCAGATTACCGAATGTGTTGTTGCACGTGTTTTCACTTTAAACCTTCCTCACTAACGTAAACCTTCCTCCGGATGGTTGCTTCGTATTGTTGATATAATGTTCAAGTGCAGACCGCTGCGTGTGCTAGTCTGCTAGAGTGACTGATTGAACAATTATTCTGTCTATTGCAATAAAATACTTTTTGGACGCACAATATTAATTTACTTAGAAAATTATTGGGGGGGGGGGGGGGGGGGGGGGGCGGGCTCTAACCAAGCCCCCCCCCCCCCCCCCAGTTTCGCGGTCCCTGTTAAACAGTACACAGCAATGAAATGCTGGATGTACACCAGAAGGTTCCGGAGTCGTGTTAACACCTTCAGAGCGCCGTTGAACGTGAACGTAACCACATTTTACCGTTTATTCTCCATACCGGACTCGTGTGAACGCAGTCGGTTTATCTAAGGACTTTTCAGGAAAATTACCGTAAAACTGGGACTGCGGTTTATATATGCACAGTGCGACTAAGGGGGGGGTCAACCCGTCTACGAATAAACACCTGTTAGCGTGTAAACACGGCTTGACTCGACCCAGGCTAGTGTAAAGTGTCGCAGGTCGACCTCACATCCAAAATTAAGGATTATCCTTAAATGTCAACTCGCCTAGAATTAAGGATAATCCTTAATTTTAAATGAAAACTCATCCCCCATACCCCAACCCCTAACCACAACCCCCCGGTAGCCCTAAACCTAACAAAAAAAACCCGGACCCTAAACCTAGTCACAACCCTCCGGAAAAATGACCGATGTCTCAAACCCCGACCACAACACCCCTCTAGGATTTTTAGCTTTATGTGTTCAAGTTTAACATCCCGCTTGTGGGACAGATAAATTAAGGCCATGTCTTAATTGTAGCCCTATTTTAAAATTAAGGCCACGTCTCAATTCGAGCCCTATTTTACAATTAAGATATACACTTAATTTTGGTAAGAGATCGTGTTGAGTGTCGGCAATATGATCATTTGTGTCCAATCTCGTACCCAGGCGCTTACGCACGTGTCTTTGTTTGTTGTCAAATCAGAGAATTACATTGAGAGCTGATTACTCAACTGGGTCAATCGACTTGTTGGCTCATCTAAATTGGCCTACACTTTCTGACCGACGCTCCAGACATCTCAAAATTGTTATGTATAAAACTTTAAATAACGCTATGCTTCCTCACTATCTCATTAAGAAATTATCATAAACTTCTCGCTGTCTCGCTGATCATGACTTTCTCGTCTATTTCTTAGTCCAAAACATAAGACATTCTTTTTACAGAGACTTTATTTACAGACTACCGAGTCTACTTACTATATACAAAACAGGTTGAAACAGGTTTTCAGTCTGATCACGTGACCTACATGTGTTTCCGTAGAATGTTCAAAACGCTTATAAATAAAGACTATAACACTCCCCAGGGTTGAGCCGTTATCAAGTGCTCAACAATACTCCCTAGGATAACCGTAAACTTAATAGAATAATCGTAAATATAAACTTTTACTCGAACTATAATCTGTTCAAGGTTCAAACAGTTCGGATAAATGTTTGTTCAAATCATTAACGAATAACGTTTATCTCGAAAGTCTCATCTGTTCTAATCTTCGTAATTCGCAGACAACAGCAGCGTTGCGTCGCGGTCGACCGGTTGACAGTTCAGCAGTTGACGGTACAGCATCCTCTGGTTTTGATGAAGTTGGTGCATCATTGATCTCTGTCGTTGACGATTTCACTTCGACCGGTATAAGATGTTCAATTGATCTTCGCAACAATTGCACCTTGTCGTTGCCTTTACCACCCAAAACTTTAACGATAACTGCACGAACTACTCCATCGTCTCCTTGTAAAAGCTGCTCTATCTTCGCTAATTTCCAAAAATTACGACATGTTTGATCGTTCTTCAAGATAACAATATCACCCACAGAAATATCTATATTCTTGTTGCTGTTCGATTTACTTGACTGCTCTCGTAGACTTTGTAGATATTCTTTCCTCCATTGCTTTGTAAACTGTTGCAGTAACTTCCGTTGGTGACGCGCTCTTTTCGTTAGTGAATAATATGTGCTGACTACTTCGTAATGCTCACTCGAAGGCATAGCGGTGATACGACGTCCATAAATCAAATGGGATGGACATAACGGATAGGAGATGGATTCTTCGTCATCAAAGATGTAAGTAATCGGTCGAGCGTTGATCAGTCCCTCCACTTCTATTAAAATGGTACTCAGTTCGTCGTAGGTCAGACTTGTTCTGCCGATTGTTTTCTTCAAAGGCCTCTTAATACTTCGAACTAGGCGTTCCCAGAAGCCACCCCACCAGGGTGCTTTCTCAGTGATAAATCTCCACGTTATACGATTGTTCGTTAAGTATTGCCAAACTTCGGGTGCTCGATTCAATTTGCATATCTCCTTGCATGCTCCTTTGAACGTCTTGGCATTATCGGATAGTAGTAACGACGGGAGACCTCGCCGACTTGCAAATCTACGAAAAGCTCTTAAGAATGATGGTACATCCAACGACTGCGTCAGCTCCAGATGCACAGCTCTGGTTGATGCGCATGTAAACAATAGAATGTAGGTTTTTGAAGAACTACTTGACGACAAATTTTCGTTTTCTCCTCGAATGAACATGGGCCCAGCAAAGTCAAGTCCTACGTTCGTAAATGGAGGCTCTTCTGAAACTCAACTCGATGGCAGGTCGGGTGAAGGTTGGGCTTGGAACGGCACTCCTTCGGCCTTTTTGCAAACAACACATCCCTTGATAATCCGTTTAACCGTTTCCCTTCCACGTAAAATCCAAAACCGTTCCCCAATCGTGGTCAACGTGTCTCTTATTCCGTTGTGTTTGACTCTATTGTGAACGTCTAGTACGAGCAGGTCGATAAATGAATGTTTCGGCGGTAGTAAGGTGGGATTCTTGCTTTCTGGCGGTAGATTAGCGTTGTTGAGCCTCCCCTTGCATCTGATTACTTGATCACCATCGAAGTACAGGCCAAATTGACGAACACGGGCGGGCGGTAATCCATTGCTCTTGCTTTTCAGAAACTCGATTTCTTTGGAAAATGATACCGATTGTATGGATCTGATCCACAGTGATTCCGCAACATCAAGTTCTTGGGCCGTCAATTCACTCGTTGTCGATTTCGTATTTTGATTAGCTGCCGCGTTATTCGTCGATCGTTTAACTTTAAGCTTGTTAACAAACTTCAGCACGTACGCCGTCACACGCAACAGCCGAGCGAAGCTGCTAAAACTGTCACAGTTAATGATGACGTTTAGATTCACATCGACCGATTCCACATTCGTACTCGCGAGTGAACGGGTAATAGTTGGCGGATTCTTGATGGTTTCCTTCAATGCTGATTCATCCGATGAACTCGCTGCTGGATCTTTCGGCCATTCACACTGAGGTTTGTAAAGATATTCTGGTCCACTCCACCATGCAGAATTGCTAACGAGATTGCTTGCTTGAATCCCACGAGAAGGAAAGTCTGCAGGGTTTTGAGAACCAGGACAAAACCTCCAAGAAGTCTTCGGCGTAAGTTGTCGTATTTCTTGTACTCTGCGTTGTACGTATTGATTCCAGGGTTTATCATTTGTGATCCAGCATAAAACTGCTCTGGAGTCGGTCCAATTGAAGATTTCGATGTCTTGATTCGTTGAAAGACAATTTCGCAAGGTATTGATCAGTCTAGCTAAAATAGTAGCTCCGAGCAATTCCAGACGCGGGATGGTTTGTTTTTTCAAAGGTGCCACCTTGGTTTTAGACGCTACAAGTTTTACTTCAACGTGCCCGTCATCATACACGGCTCTCCAATAAACAACTGCTGCGAATGCTGTCTGAGAAGCGTCACTGAATCCATGCAATTCTATCTTTGTCGGTGCTGGTGTAGATGTATTGTAGCATCGTGGAATTCGTACGTTGTCTAGATTGTCTAGCTCACTTAAAATCGTATTCCATTTCGATTGAAGATTGCCATCAAGCTCATCGTCCCAATCCAGCTTTTCTGTGCACAAGTCTTGAAATAACGCCTTCATCTTAATGGTGAATGGAGTTAAAAACCCAATCGGATCGAATACTTTTGCTGTTACTTTCAGCACCGTCCGTTTCGTTGTAGGCAATGATTGAGCATAGGTCGCTAATGCTGATAAGCTGAACACGAATTCATCCGAATCAGTGTCCCACAAGATTCCGAGTACCTTGACTAACTTGTCTTCGGTTGCATTCGGTTGCTGCCCAATCGATGCTTTGGCGTAAGATAGATCTTCTTCCATCACAGGTGGTTGTGTAGTTGTTGAACTCGATTCAACTTTCTTCTCAACGTTAGTTATCATTTCCACAAGAGTGCTTGAGTTGGAGTTCCATTTACGTAAATTAAAACCTCCCTCCAGCATAATCTTCTTCGCAACTTTGTAGATGTTGAACGCCTTGTCATCATTCTGAGCTCCAGATACCAAGTCGTCGACGTACAGTGAATTCTTAAGAATATCCACTATTTCTGGATTTTGATCGTTGTAGAAATGCAAATGATGATCAATCGTTGATCCCAGAATGGCAGGAGATGGTCTCAATCCAAAACCCAATCTGCAAAATCGGTATTCCACTATCTCGGACTTCAGGTCGTGGACGTTTTTAAACCACAGAAAACGCAACATATCTCGGTCGACTTCATCAATTCCCACCATTAAAAAGGCTTTCTCGATATCGGCAACTAGTCCGACTGGATTCACTCTGAATTTGACGAGGATATTGAAAAGATGTGGGATGTAGTTAGGACCAGTCAAAAGGCAATCGTTGAGAGATCGTGTTCGTGAAGCAGTGGTAGCTGAGCCGTTGTACACCACACGCAACTTTGTAATCGCTTTGTCTTTCCTTACCACGCCGTGATGTGGAAGATAATGCACGTTGTTTTCATTCTCTTTACTATCTTTGCTGCTATGAGGTACTTGCTCGATTACTCCCGATGTCAACTGTTCTTGAATTCCCTTGTCATATTCTCGCAGAAGCTCAGGTTGCTTGGTTAACTTGTGGTGTAGTGATCGTAATCGACTGTGACAAAATTCATAGTCGGCTCCTATCTCATGACATTCCTCTTTCCAAGGGAGGTGAACTTCGTACCGTTCTCCTGTAAACCGGATATCACGAATGAAGTTGACATCTTCGTCGTGTTCTCGCTGGTTGTTGTTTATTCCTATAGACTCTGTTTCCCCAAAACGCCTCAGCGAGTCAACAATCTTGTCGGCGCTCTTTGGAGCAGTGGAATGTCCTGAAGTCTCCAAAGATTCTCCTGTTAGGATAAGATTTGACACAGTTGGGTTTTCGGATTCATCAGACGTTTGTACTCGACCAGATAGCAACCAACCAAGTTTACTGCTGACTGCTGTTGGACCGCTTTCACCTTTCACAACATCACCCATCACAATGTCCCAATTATAGTCTGAACCAATAAGGATGTCGATCGTATTACTGTCATCTACGTCATCACCAAAATCCGCTAGTTCCAGACCTTCTAAATGAGTGTAGTTAGTGTTCACTTTCGAGTTTAGCGGAGAACATATGACTGGGAAATTAATCGCTGTGATTTCCACCTCTTCACTGCCGTTTTTGTTCTCGATATTGAATTTGTAGACTTCACAGTTTTGGCGCTTACATTTATTGTCCCCGAATGTGTTCAAATACAGCGTTTCCTTTTTTATTGGTTCTAGCTTTAATTTTGCTTGAGTTGAATTCGTGATATAAGAGCGCTGACTTCCTGTGTCAAATAATACGCGCACAGGAGTTGATCTTGGCCCATTGGTAGCATTAGCTCGAGCTGTTTGAAGTAAGACAGTTCCTTTGCAGATTCCTATCGCTGCCGTTGTAGTCTCTTCGGTCTTAGGCTGCTCTTTCACCGTCTCGGTTGGTTGACTGCTTTCTACTTTCTGATTTCGTAGACAAATCGATTGGTGGTGTTTGCCCTGACAATGGCGGCACTTTCTTGTATTGACACAGTCTTTGGCATTATGCCCTTTGCGTATACAGTTGAAACAACGCCCCGATTCACCAAGAATTTTCTTCCGAGCTTCAGAACTAACAATCTTTTCACACGATGCTGAATAATGGTAACCACTACAATAGACACATTGCATTTGGGAATTGTCAGGAAGTTTACCACTCTTAACAAACATAGCACTAGCGGTGGGCGTGTTGTTAGTCTTTGTGTTGTTACCTTGATGTTTAGAGCCTTGTTGATTACTTCCACTTGACTTTGTGCCCTCGCTTATTTCTCTTGCTTCGATTTCGAATTTTATCGTAGAGAGTAAATCATCGATCTTCCAAGCTTCCTTGGTGGCCTTGCGTGCTATCTGTAGACGAATATCGCTTGGCAGCTTCGACATAATAATCGGTATTAATAGGCTCCCATATTGCTCCGACGAAACTCCCAAGGAAGCCAAACCGCGAACATGTACGCTAATTTTATCATAAACGTACCTTAAAGAAGATAGTCTCTCTCCGGTACAAGCTTGGATCTTGAGTATTTCGTCCATATGAGCAGTAATAACTTGTTGCGGCCTTCCAAAACGGTCTTGGAGGATTTCCACGGCGGCATCATAATTCGCATTGGTGAGAGTAAGTCCTTGAATAGCGCGCAATGCGGTTCCCTCGAGTAAAGAATTCAGGTAATTGAACTTGTCGACCTTCGTAATATTATCGTTGTTGTGTATCGCTGATTCGTATGAGTCCCAGAACGTATTCCACTTTGTTACGTCGCCTTTAAATTTCGGTAAGGTCAGCTTCGGTAATTTCGGTTTTACAGTCGTTGAACTTGTTGTTGTCATCGCAATCGGTTGAGACATGTCTGTGTTTACTTCGTTTTGACTCGTTCCATTTGACTGATCACCATTCGTACTGTGCGTCGAATTACTATTCCCGTCTTGTTGAGTCGGTATTAAATGGCTCGGTAGTTGACCATCACCTTTGTTGATCCCCCTTCGACATTCCTGGCTTTAAAGCTTTTTCGAGTTTTCTTTTGGCGTTTAATATTCGGGAGACCACTTCCGCTGATTCTTCGATTTCTTGCTCTATATCTTCGACGTCGCATAATCCCAAAATCTCTTCGTCAATTTCGCTTAGTATCTTCAATTTCGCTTCGAGTAGAGATCGGATAATCTCGCTTCGATCGATATCAACATCGCTGGGTAAATGAAGCAGTTCGTCTGCTTCTTTCGCTAACTTAGTACAGACACCACGATGTCCGCCTCGCTTCGCTCTCAAACGGTCTAATTTCTCTTTCGGTTCGGTCATGATCTTGTTTGGGTTCAACTTGACGTGTTTTCAAGCTGCCCCACGTTGGGCGCCATATCATAAACTTCTCGCTGTCTCGCTGATCATGACTTTCTCGTCTATTTCTTAGTCCAAAACATAAGACATTCTTTTTACAGAGACTTTATTTACAGACTACCGAGTCTACTTACTATATACAAAACAGGTTGAAACAGGTTTTCAGTCTGATCACGTGACCTACATGTGTTTCCGTAGAATGTTCAAAACGCTTATAAATAAAGACTATAACAGAAATTTACACAAACTAACCTTGTGCATCAATGTAATTTGCGAGGTTCTAATCATAAGATTTATCCTCCAAAACCGAAAACTGAGGCTCTCAGAAAATGGTTTTTCATACGGGGGGCTGTTCATTGGAACAGTCTAACTGTACGAGAAGCAAATGCTCCATCTTTAGCAGCATTTAACAAGACTTTAATATAGTAATTTTTGTATTTATCTTATTTCTCTACTTAGTTTATATATAGCGATCTATGTCTATTGTATTTTGTAATTTTTAATGTTTGTAATTAATAGATCTGTAGGGCATGATTAACTTCGTAAATATTTTTTATATATGGCTCCATGGAAGAGCAATTTTTGTGAATGGACTCCGTATTGAAATAAAGTTTCAACAACAACAACAACAATCCTATGTAAACATGGAAAGTCCGAGCGCTCGCAAAGAAAACAATTCTCAATTTTCATCTTGTCCAGTGGTCTATGCTAGTGACAGGATCGAATACTTGACAGTCTGTCTCAGAAGGACTACAAAACTGAGATGGACTACAAAAATGTCGACTTCAATTCAGATGTCGTTGCGTTGTTTTCTCGCTTATGCGAACGAATGAAACAATCGAAATGCGAACAACTGAAACAATCTCGCTTATGCGAACAACTGAAACAATCGAAATTTGCTTGCGACGTTTTTCAACATCACTAAGCGGGTTGTTTGCCATGTTGTTTAGTGAATAATAATCGACCACATGTCTTGACACCAGAGCTCTGCTCGGACAGAAAATATTCCCAACCCTGATTGAGAAAACTTGACTGGGTTGGAGAAAAAACCCAGCCAACCCGGGCTCGCCCCCTGAGTGCAGAAAAATACGAGTATATACTTACGGATACAAGAGCCATTAGTCTTCTCAAATTCTTCACCAGCCTTGCACGGGCACAGTCCTTTGTGAAGGTGTATCTTTTCCCAAGTTCCATTGTGATAGCACTTAGCCTTGATTTTCCCTTCGTGGTGACTCACTGGTTTCAAACAACGACCAATGACGCGTTTGGATTTGCCACTGGGTGCCGACGTTCGATTTAGTAGAATAGGACCTGACTCAATTCTGGGACAGTAATAGTAGTACACTGAAATATTATAGACAATCGCAGTCACACCTTTCGCTTGAACAGCGAGGCTGAGAATCTTGCCAGAATCCACGTCGAAATGTATCATGGTGATTTTTCTCACTTTTGTCGTTTTTATTCCGATTTGATTGGTGCTATAGGAAGTATCCGATGCGTCTTCGATAGAGTCATCGTTGACTGCTTGATATGTACGCAGAAACAAGCCGCAGTCGGATTCGTTGCAATGGACATCGGGCAAAGCGTACTCGACTTCGACAAAAACGCAGTTGGCTTCTTTAGTCGGTATGGTCTTCAGGTAAAACCAGTTATCAGCACGGCCACTGTCACGTGATGCGGCAGATGTATCACTGGCAGACTTCGACCACTACAAAACAGCGATATATCATGAAATGTTAATAGGCAACTTGCACTAAGAAATTACGTGATCTCAACCCTCTTAAATTAGCAGGCAGAGGCGTAGGAAGCGCGGGGGGGGGGCAGCTGGGGGGCTTGAGCCCCCCCCCCCCCCCCAAAAAAAAAAAATTTTAAATGAGGGGGGGGGGGGGGGTGAGCCACACACACCCACACACAAAAAAAAAGAAGTCAGGACAAGCATTGCTAAATTTAATGATTGTATTAGTACGACTATACAGAGGCTAGGAGAGCAGCTACTTACGGTAATCTACCTACGGGGTTCATCTACACAAGATTTCACAAACGGGTGTAGCGTCAGGGCTTTCAAAATAAGGCGGCGGCCGGCGGAGCTCCGCCGGTTGCCATGAGGTATACCGCCGGCTACTTTTCTTTCAAATATCAAAATATCTGCTCTGCACCTTTCTCTCTACTTTAATTAAGCATCAAAATAAAGTCAAAATAATATTCTTTACTCAACCTTGTCTATTTTGATTGCTTTTTTGAAAACAGTCGATGTTTGTATTCGTTCAAAAATATTTTCTTCGTCCGGCATCTTGAATTGTTTCGGGGGAAAACGAGTACTTCGAGTAATCCTATCGGAATGTATCCGTTACGGTTCTCGGCACAGGACTGGTTTTTTTATGCATAATAATTTGATTACTCAATCTGTGTGCCTTCGATCATAGCATGTGGTCAATGTGGCAGTGTTCAGTGACAGTGACACTGAACTAGCTAAATATCACTTTTCTATATAAGACTGAAAATTTGTAAAATTTGATAAAATCCGGTATAGTAAAATGTCTGAGCAGTTGTTTTTTATTACAATATATTAGAATGGCTTTAGTTGTAGTGTAAAGATAAAAACTCCCCGTTCACTTTGCAGCCGCCTACTTGAAATAATTCTGAAAGCCCTGAGCGTGATTGCGTGAATAGCCTAAATGAATAGTTAATTCTACGGAAGCTAAGTTGACGAAGAATTAGAAGCTATTGTGTAGGTGTTTAAACACAATTATTGAAAGATTATTAAAGCGACTTCAATGCATGCAATCCCTAAAAAGTGTTCAGTTTTGTGAAGTGTCGTCTGTCGAGGCTTTAAGGTATGTTGGTTTAATAATTTCTTCGTTTTTATGTTAAACTTTGAACTATGCTTGGTGTAGAATTAGATGAAAAAGTTTCCTCAAATTGCTGCAAATTGTGTTTGCGAACTCGTCAAGCGAAAACCCTGGCATGGGCTGGTCACGTACCTCACAGAATCTGGATATACTAAAGGAGGGGAAGGTCGTTTACACGTTCGTGTTTTGTTTTTATCATGTCTGGATTCCGCTATCAAAGAGTATTTATACAAATGTTAATTTAAAGCCAAAGCAAGTCACCTGCCTAGTGGCTCTTTTTAATCGAAGAGACACAGTCGCTGTATTGCCTACACGATATGGGAAATCGCTGATTTACCAACTGCTGCTTTCCCTGTTCGCTGAGAGAAATTTATTCCTGCAGAGGCGATCGTGCCGAAGCTCGTCAATCATTCCTTCTGCTGTTGTGCTCGTCGTTTCGCCGCTGAACTCGCTCATTGATGATCAGCGCAGGAAAATAAATGAGTGTAAAGATTGGATATTTAATCACTTACCCCAATTCCTAGTGAACCAGACTCACTTCTTGTTCTGCTTTTTCGACCCCATAGGTCGCCCTTTTCAAACAGGAATTCTAAAAATTAAAAAAAAAAAAATGTATCGACAAGATTAGATGGAAAAGCAGACACTTTGCTGATACCAGGCCAATGAAAATTAAAGTAGCATGTTGCATAGGGAGTGTTGAAACAACAATCGAAATATAGTAAGTAATATTATTATATATTCAAACTTTATTCTCGTTCGTGATTGGCCAAAACGCCCCCGCTAATTCTCCGTATCTGGAAGCTGACACGTTATTTCAGCTGCTGACGTGTGATCAGCGTGCTGTCGAACCCAAGCCCCCAGCGCGGTCGGCAGCTTGCTAAAAATCCCGCCAAAACTAAATATTTTTGAAGAGTAAACAAAATGGCTTTTAACCGGTTTACATCGTTAAACGAAGAAGAAATTTCGACGTTGCTCTCAGAGAAAGATAGTAAAAGCACGAAGAGTAGTTTTTGAATATATAATAAAACAATTATTGGATTCGGTTTTCGCATGATATCGAGAATTATCAAGGACGAGGTTTGTGTTATCCACCGAAGCCGAAGGCTGAGGTGGATAACACAAACCTCGTCCTTGATAATTCTCGGTATCATGCTCAACCTCATTCAATAATTGTTTATTTCATAAACGAGTGCATGGGAGTGTTTACCAGGGGTTACAAACACGAGACTAGGACAATGAAAATTATGAGGCCGTTAACCGAGCAATTTTCAATGTTCTCGAGTGTTTGTAAAACATGAGAGAATAATGAAAATCACGAGGCTGCAAGCCGAGTGATTTTTATTGTTTTCGAATGTTTTACAAACACGAGAGAACATTGAAAATTACGAGGTAATAGGCCGAGTGATTTTTGTTGTTCTAGAGTGTTGGCAGCCCCTGGTAAAACACGATACACGAGTTTATGAAATAGCTTCTCAATCGTCAATTATAGACGGACTATTGGAGGGACTTGGTGATATCGGTGCATAGTGGATTAGACAATGGTTTCACGTTGAATTTATACTTAAAGGGCATGGCAATAAAAAATAAGTTTGTCTCATTTGAAAGAAATGGGCAAATGGTATAAGAAGCCTTTTTACAAGTTTTCCGTATTTGTTTTGGTTTTGGAAATATTTCAACCAAAGGCAGCGTGCTGTCCGCCATCTTGTTGTAATATTGGGTCTAATTAACTAGAAAATTGTGACGTCACAAGCAGGGTAAACCTGATGAAACTACTCCGTTGGGTGACCAGATTTCCACGGAAGGCTTTTCAAAATGGAAATAGAATGGAAATAGCGCAACAAAAAATGGAAATAGCGCAACAAAAAATCGAGTTTCTAGCTCATGTCATAGGTTGGCAAGATAAAAACTTCACTTTACCCTAGTTATGTCGTCACATGCATAATTTTGTATATCGAAAATAATTCCAAGATGGCGGACAGCACGCTGTCTTTAGTCAAAATATTTCCAAAAACAAAACAGATACGGAAAAATTGTAAAAGGTCTTCTTATACCATTGGACGAGTTCTTTCAAATGAGATAAACTTAATTTTTATTGCCAATACCCTTTAAGAAATATGGTAATAAACTGTTCTTTGTTTGTTCGTTTATTATCTGATTTCTTAATTATAAATTCAGTTTGCACAACCTTTACTGGGTTTCAAAACTCATACACATAACCGAATGTTCTCTGATTGGCTAATTAACTCGTGAATTAATAATGAGTTTGAGAAGGACATTTACAGCTCGAACCAAAGGCAAACCATTAGTTGTAGATCCCGTATATTAGACGCAAATATTGTAGATAACTTATCCAATTCACACATTTAATTGTTCAGATTTATCAACAATTTTTAGGATAGAAACTGTTTAAAGGGCTTATGCAGTAAAAAAATAAGTTCGGGAGACTCTCTCATATTTCAAAGAACTTTTGAAGTTATAAAGAATGACGCCGTTGCAGCTCTTCCATATCTCACTTCGTTCTTTAGATATTGAGATTTGCGTGATATGCAAATAATATACAATTACTGGATGAGGTTGAGCATGATATCAAGAATTATCAAGGCCGAGGTTTGTGTTATCTGCCGAAGCCGAAGGCTGAGGCGGATAACACAAACAGAGGCCTTGATAATTCTTGATATCATGCGATAACCGAATTCAATAATTGTTTTATTATACAGTTATAAATGTAGAAGCCTTCAAAAAGTTTTTTTACAAAGTTAGGCAAAAATAGTAAATATTTATACCGTCTTCAGTTCGAGGTTCGCTAAATTTTTTCGCTTTCAAATACAATTTTCTCTTTCAAACACTGCTTTAAACTCTAACAGCTCTATGTGTAGCACGCTTGTTTTTTCTTGGTGGTTTTAGCGTCAACAAAACGTGCAAAATCCGCTGGATCATTCCGCTTCTGATCTTCACTCCTAAGGACGGCCGCCATGTTTGTTTTGTTCAAACCGCTGGCCAGCGCGTCATAGCTACAGATAATTTTTGATATTTTGTAGGTGGCAAGACATCAAGAATTATCTGTAGGTTTTTAGCCAATCACAGTTGAGATCGTATCAGTATTGTATAATAACAGATATCTAAACACTCCTGCTCGTTTATTAAACAGTAATTCAAAATCACTTACACCTCCCCATAAAATGTTTAGTGTCACAAGGCGTTTTTATATGCAGTTTCAAGTTATTTCGTTTTGGCTGGCTCAGGCAGGAATGCTTTAACCACTTGTTAACCCTAGCCTAGTTTCTAGGCCTTTCGTTTCCGCCATGAGCTTGGCCGCGTAGTCGGTTTGGGTTCTTGGGAAGACTGGGGAGAGGCCTAGCAACATTCGCAAAAAGGTCCTGCCCAGAATCGTTCTGGCCCTTCGAGTGTTCCTGGGATCTAGCGTAGCGACAGTAAAAACCATAAAGGATGTCTGCGAAGATTTTACCAAAGATCTTGGCGAGCGAAAGAAGGAAATTATGGAATATATTCCAATTGGAGCTCGAAATGAAAATTTAACTGTTTAACTTTCAACTTTTGGCGGTTGCAGAAGGAAAGCTAGTGATAAGAAGCTAGGACAGTGAACCTTCGTCGATCAGAGGCGAGTAGGCTTGTATTATTTTATGCAGATGGAATAGTAAGTGTCAGGAAACACTTAGGACGTCATAACATCACAATTCTTCCTCAATAAACAACTGAGCTGTAAAGTGAAAGTGTTTACGAATGTTGCTAGGCCTTCCCCAGCGGGTCCGTTCGGATCACTTCCGAAACGTGTTAACCGAGGAAGGCCTAGAAACTAGGCTATGTTAACCCATTGCTGCCTAGGATGTCAGAAGGTTCTCTGTTTGACCAACAGCATTAACATCATCTAGCATTAGCCAGAGTAACAACATTACTTAATTACTTCTGTATAATGTATATATTCTTACAGATGCATTTCACAAGAAACAACAACAAAAAACAGTCAAAATACACAGCTTCATATCGATATTGTAAGGAGTGGGCTTTGCTAAAGATCTCTTTGTCGGTGCAAAGTTAGAATACTTGAGTCTCAACATTAGCGCAGGAAGATAAGCTCATATGAAGTACAGGAAATCAAAAATGTCTATATCAGGCCCCCAACCATCTTAAAAAGGTAGTTATTTCAGCTCAATTTCCATTAAGAAATCCTGAATTCTAAATACAATAGCGAAGCGCACAGTTGCTATTTATAAACCTAAAATGCGGACAAACCAACCAAATCAACTCTCAATGGATTCAAAATGAACGTTTTTCTATTGTTGGCAACTCAGAATTTATGAAAAATGTGGACAAACCTGATGAAATTGAAAACACTGACGTCATCTGGGCGGATTGAGTGCTATTGGTCTGCTTGCTACAGTATCCAAATCATAACCTTAATCCTAGCCGTGATCCTAACACTCAGTTTAGAATAATGCTCCATTTAAACTGCCTATACTTCACCTGTTGAGATTTTACATATATTCATACATATTAATATTTGGGTATGCAATATATCTTGTCCTTATTCCGCGTATTCTTTGAAAAGACTTTTTTTACCCAAAACAAAGGCTATGAATAATCACATATCTAAACTGTTAGCTCATAAGCTTAAATTTCATCTTTATATAAAAATACAATGTAATGAAATTATCCCCCTTAAAATACAAGTTTCAGTCTACTTTAAAAGTATCATGTCTCATTGTAGTAAAACAACGATGACTAGGGTTTACTACACTACGCATTCATTTCACACCTAATTCTCTTTGTTATAGCATAAATGTAAGAAATAACAAGAAAGACGGAATAAATAATTACAAATATATAAATAATATAATAATATAAATAATATAAATAAGTTTTGTGGAAACACCACGTAAAATATTTCTTTGCTCGGTGTTTTTACGTGGTGTTTCCACAACATTATTTATATTACATTATCGCCACGAAAACTTTCAAAGGTTACTAATAATAACTATTACAGATATATGCGGGGCGAGAGGTCAGGAGGTGAGATGTCAGAACTGAGAGAAAGTGGAAAGGAGCTGATGTTTGCATTAAGCGAGGGTTTAATGCAAACATCAGCTCCTTCCCACTTTCTCTCTTCTGACATCTCACCTCTTGACCTCTCACCTCGCATATATCTGTAATAGTTATTATTAGTAACCTATTTACATATTTGTAATTACTTATTCCCTCATTCATTCTCTGAAGACGTTGCGAGAAGCAACGAAACGTTAGATTCATTAAATTACTTTTAAACTTATGGCTTTTCTTCGTGTATTAAGCCAGGCATTGATATTTATATTAAGATTAAGATACCCGCCTGGATCATCAGTTGCTACTATTAACAAGAAAGACGTACTTTTATTTTAAAAGTTCTCTTTCTTTCTAAAAGCTCAGCCCTGTTTCAACGTCACTTTTGGTAAGTAGTTACCAAAATTGACAGCGGAAAAAACCATGAAAAGTAAATTTTAAAAAGACAAGATATATTGCATGCCCAAATATTAATATGAATATATATGTAAAATCTCAACAGGTGAAGTATAGGCTGTTTAAATGGAGCATTATTATAAACTGAGTGTTAGGATCACGGCTAGGATTAAGGTTATGATTTGGATACTGTAGGAAGCATAGACCAATAGCATTCGATCCGCACAGATGACGTCAGTGTTGTCAATTTCATCATGTTTGTCCACATTTTTCATAAATTCTGAGTTGCCAACAATAGAAAAACGTTCATTTTGAATCCATTGAGAGTTGGTTTGGTTGGTTTGTCCGCATTTTAGGTTTATAAATAGCAACTGTGCGCTTCGCTATTGTATTTAGAATTCAGGATTTGTTAATGGAAATTGAGCTGAAATGACTACCTTTTTAAGATGGTTGGGGGCCTGATAGAGATTTTTGATTTCCTGTACTTCATACGAGTTTAGCTTCCTGTGCTAATGTCGAGACTCAAGTATTCTAACTTTGCACCGACAAAGAGATATTTTGCAAAGCCCACTTCTTACAATAGCGATATGAAGCTGTGTATTTCGACTATTTTTTGTTGTTGTTTCTTGTGAAATGCATCTGTAAGAATATATACATTATACAGAAGTAATTAAGTAATGTTGTTACTCTGGCTAATGCTAGATGATGTTAATGCTACTGGTCAGACAGAGAACCTTCTGACATCCTAGGCAGCAATGGATTAACAAGTGGTTAAACCATTCCTGCCTGAGCCAGCCAAAACGAAATAACTTGAAGTTTCAGTATTTTTATACATTACACAATCACTTACACCTCTCAGTATAATTGCTCAACATAAAATGTTTAGTGTCACAAGGCATTTTTATAATTATATGCAGTTGCATATAATTATAAAAACGCCTTGTGACACTAAACATTTTATGTTGAGCAATCATAGTGAGAGGTGTAAGTGATTTTGTAATGTATAAAAATACTGTACCCTGCTCCTGACGTCAGAGATCAACAAACTGAAATATTTTAAGGACCCTATTGTGTGATTGCAGCCGCCGGGCTGCGGACGCCGGTGGTTTTGGCATCGCTGACATTGATTTGAAAAGATTCAAAGAAACTTTGACTTTAGGAAACTAAACCTTTCAAATAATATTAATTGCCTTGTACACCACTGAACAAAATAAATCAAATACGGTATGCCTCAATTTATCATTGTAGGGTAGGGACGTAGCCAGAGAGGGAGCGGTGGGAGCGGTCGCTCGCCCCCTTTGCATGATGAAATTTTGTTCTGAACACTCGTACTCAGATGCACAGGTGATTTACCAAGCGGTTAGACTGGATCTCAGTCGCTCTTCTGACGCTAGTGACTAATAATATGAAATGGTACCTTCCTTAGCTCCTAATCCAGTCTCCGTGTGTATCGCGCGCATGTACCTTAACTCAACGGTTGTTTTGTTTTTAGTCACGACTTTTTAAACTTTCAGAATTGTGTAAAATCGTCTCCCAAAATGCAGGAAATGCCATTTTAGAGACTCTAGATTTCAAAATTTTCCGGGAGAGCATTCCCCCGGACCCCCCAAGAACTTTCGCTTCTCCCCTTTCAAAATCTTGGCTACGTCCCTGTTGTAGGGACATTTCTTACATGAATGGAACAACTAGCGTTATAAAGTCTTGGTAATAGAGACAACACGTAATCGAGTTCCTTTAGTCCCTCAACACCAACAAAACAGCAGCTGCCAAATACAGAACAAACAGTTCCTGCTTGTGCATTCTAGGAAAGGCACATTCACAAAACGTGATAAGAATTAATTATATAGAGGAAGACATAATTAATAGGGCAGACCCTCTTCTCTCACTTAAAGTCTTTGTTAAATCTATTTCCGTTTATATAAGAGGATCGAGGGGCAGCCCACGCTAACAGGATCTCACTATACTGACCACCCAAAATCTCCTTTTATAAATTATATGTAAGGATCTCATATATTCACCACCCAAAATCTATTTTTATAAATTATATGTAAAATAGCCTAGCGTTGGGAAAAAATAGGGGATTTAAATTTTTTGAATGTTAATTGCATAGTGACAAATTGTAAAAGAAGTGAGAATTTGAGGTAAGACCAGTTGACTCAGACGTCGACCTTCATCAAAGCAAATGCCAACATCCTGTAGACTCACGTTAAATAAACAAAACAACTACGGTAAACAAACGGAATATTTCAGAATACTTCAGTCAAAGAATGAGAATATATATATATGAGTACGTTTTTTTTTTTGTTTTTTTTTTACTCAGACATTTTTCTGAGTATAAAGCTTGAGAACAAATTTTACTCACATTACACCAAGCTACAATTTCAACTAACATTACTACCAGACTACCGACGTGTTTGTGACTTCGAGTATGAAGTTCGCATGTCATTAAAACGAACCAGATCGCGATTTATCCTTCTCTCTACCGTCTGAGTCCCAGTAGCTCAGTCGGCAGAGCGTCTGTCTAGAAATCAGAAGGTCGGGGGTTCGAATCCCATCAGGGATACTCAGACATTTTTCTGAGTATAAAGCTTGAGAACAAATTTTACTCACATTACACCAAGCTACAATTTCAACTAACATATATATATATACATATATTATATATATATATATATATATATATATATATATATATATATATATATATATACTGTATATATATATACGAGTCAGCAACTAGTATTATAAAAAAGTGTATAGGCGCCTATAGGCAACCGATAGAAAACGTTCCAATTGCCTATAGATCTGCACTTGTCGCCTATAGATCTGCACTTGATGCCTATAGATCTGCACTTGATGCCTATAGATCTGCACTTGTCGCCTATAGATCTGCACTTGATGCCTATAGATGTATAGGTTTGTCACCTACAGCCTTATTACTTGTATGTCGTCTATAGGTCACCTCTAGGAAATGTTCAAATTGCCTTAATACAATACTCTGGTTGCTATGCGTGTTCCCATTGGTTGTTGTCCATGATCTATTAGAGGACAGACACATGGACACGTCTGATCACGTCAGCTAACTTGCTTTTTTCTTTCTTCATGCCCCAAAATCCAACAAGAGTTTTGATAAAAAACCTTTTAAATTTTTGTATTAGATAGAATCCTATAGAATTTATTTCGAGTGTTGACTAGGGAGAAATAAATGTCATATTTCCAAGCATCCATGTATGTTCTGTTTATTATATAAAAAAATAATCCTATTGCCCCATAAAAATAGAGCAATAAACCGTAATGCGTTTCACGATAATCGACACATGTGAGATTATCATAAATAATTACATGTGAGATTACCGTTTTTATAAGTGGCGGAAACATCAGTAAATCACTCTATTTTATATATATATATATATATATATATATATATATATATATATATATACAGTATGTATGTATATATATATATATATATATATATATATATATATATATATATATATATATATATATATATATATATATATATATATATATATATATATATATATATATATGTATGTATATATATATATATATATATATATATATATATATATATATATATATATATATATATATATATATATATATATATATATATATATATATATATATATATATATATATATATATATATATATATATATATATATATATATATATATTATATAGATGCGAATGTTTTATTAGAAAATATGCAGTGTCGTATTTTCCATATCCTCACTTAGTGATGACATCATTAAGAATTTTATCTGTTTTTGCATTGAATCTATATAATAAAAAGAAAATTACATGCTGGCTTGAAGATAAGAATTTTATCTTCTCGTGGTAAAAACGATATTTTACTCTTTCGCTACGTTCATTCGTAAATCTTGTTTTCACCACTCAAAGATAAAATCCATATCTTCGCACCACCGTGTAATATTATATATATATATATATATATATATATATATACTGTACATACACACATATACTGTATACATGCATAAATATACATACACACAGATATATAGAACTTTTGAAGTTAAAATAGAAATTGATAGATAACAGATAAGAATATATGAAGTATTCAAGCAGTAAACCTATTAGCAATCTTAATTATGGCATGTCAACATAAGCATTCATGACCTCTTCAAGTAAAATTTGAATTAAAGTTTCTTGCATTTTTTTCCTTAGAACTAGTTTTTGATAGTTTTTTAAGTGGAATGTTGTTCCACATTTTTGCTCAGTATTCTAGAAAAAGATTTGCTATACTGGTTCAATCTAGAGTGTTGAGTCAGAACAGAATGTTGGCATTTGCTCTGATGGACACCAACTGAGTCAGCAAATCAAAAGCGAATCCACATGAAAAAATTCAGTAGGAGTTCCTATTTGATTCGACCAATTGCGAAGACTGAATGAAAGTTGAAGAGCTAGCATTAACACAATATCTATCTTTGTCAAATGGATCAAATAATCCAACTTCTTCAACAGGCTCATATTTCTCAACACAGGTGAATCAAACAAATCTTGAAACAAACAAAAATGAAGAGCAAATAAACAGTGTACCATTATCAGGTCCAACCAAAAACCCATCCAGAACACATTGATGGTAAATACTTCAAACAATGTCGAAGAAGAGGACGACAAAAATTAAAATTAGGCACGTGGTTGCTCATTGCAGGACATCAATTACAAATCATCCCTGCCAGAAGAAGTGTTTGTAAACAGCAGGTGGTCGTAAAAAGGGGTTGTAGAACTCAGGTTACTATTATATCCTATAAGAATTCCTGTACATGTAGTATCCTATATGATATATTTTATAAGGGAAGAAAGAAATAATAAATGTGATGTTACCACAAATTCTTGCTTTTATATTACCATAACTGGCCACCCAATAAAATTTGAGGCCAATGCACACATATTTTTTTATAAAATATAAATGTGTCACCCAACTGAAAATCCAAGGAAAGTTAATTTTTCTTATATCCCAAGTTGGGAATTTCTGCAATGGAATTAAAAGTTGTGTTGTGTGTTGGGGGGGCATGGTAGGACTTGGTGTTTCAAGGAAAATATAAAAACTGTGAACCTTCCCAGTAGACAGCGTTTTACTTATGCACATTTCAGAAAACAACAAAATATAAAAAACCCCTCTCCAATTTCAAATTTTTTTTATACAATATGGCATACTATAAATATATATATTATGTGTTTTCCTATAATTCATTAATAGTGGGCTAGAATGAAATAAGCCTGTAATGCCCAAGTCTGAGGTTGCTGTTGGAGAAAATAAGTCAAATTGGGCAACAATTAACTGGGGTCTGCATCCCACCTCACCCCCCCCCCCCCCACCCAACACACCCCAATAATTTTAAATATCAAATAGTTGGTCAAATGAGGAATTGCTGCTGCTGATTACCACTGTAATTGTTAAACATGTTTTCCGCTTTATTAATATTCAGAACACTTTCAGAGTTTCGTTGACTTTTAATTGTTTCCATAAAAATAAAATGTTTCTGTCTTGTCTTGTTTTGCCCAGCTGCTAAATAGCCATTTATACTGTACATTACCACATTTGATCAGTTACGCACCCATGTTTGGGAAAGCACCCACCCCCTTTTTTGGACTAAAAGTTTGTTTAAGTGTATTATTAAAATGTGACTTACACTTTGTGATTGTACTGGTGTTTTCACAAAGAACTTGTTTGCTTCTCAACAATAAAATTTCCATATTTTTTGTGTTTTAAGCAAAAGTTGGTCATTGTCATATGACACCCCCCAAATCGTGATTCCTTCACCACTTCCATGCTAACACCCCCCCCCCCCCCCCTCCCTAGCCTGTATGCAGTTGTCTAGTGCATATAAGTCACTAGGTTTGATTTTGTTGACTGCTTCTAGATTTAAGATTCAGTTGTTTTTGCTGTACAAGCTGCCATAAGTACAGTAGTTAGTTAACCCTTTCCCTACCAGGCCTGAGTTCAAAACCAGTCACTTCGTTATTTTATTTCGTCTCCCCATTAAGGCCCATTTACAGTTTTACACTACACTTGATTTTTGGTATGGCTCGGTTAAATTGTTACCCGTACCAATTTTATCCATGCTCAGACCTTGTAAATACACCATTTTTGAGTGTAGTGTAAATGGGACTTTAAAAACCCCTGAGATTCAAACATAACTCGAACCCACAACCTTCAGATGACAGACCATGGTTGTTGGCCCAAATTCCATCTGGAGCTGAGTTTTCTAAGTTCAACTCGTACACCAACTTCAAGCTAAAAACACTATATAGTATACTAACATAGGGAAATATGCTTCTACCTTTTAGTATGAACAATGACATGCCTTTTGGAATCACTAAGCATCACAGACGTATGTGCAGTACACAAAAACGAAAAACAGGTTTCCCTCAGAATCTCAGATGAAGCTCCTTAACTCGAAATTTTGAGTATTACAGCAGAAAACTTTTATAATTTTTTTTATTGGTATTTTTAGGGCAGGTTGCCTAGGAAATGCACTACTTTTTTAAATAAAAAAATTAATCCAAACAAACAGCTTAGCCTTAGCATCTGTCAAAATAAGATAGGAAAAAGGACAGCTTTAGGGAAAGACCACTTTATAAGTACAAGGTTAATACCAGGGGATTAGTAGTGTGTTGAAATACAGTGCATAAATTAACTTGAATTTGTCAAGTGCTGCTATAGTAACATTCTAGTACTTAACATGAAATCCACAAAAAAATGTATGTAATCAACAAGGAATAACCCAAATTCACAATTTAACTCTTTCGCTGCTAGATTTCTCTCTTTGCATGATGAGTAAAATCATCTGGCATTAGTCAGAGTAAAATAAAGGAAGTTGTCAATAGCAGTTAAAAAGTTAATTGAGATTGGCTAAAACAAGTGACAATTTCTATAACTCTTTACTGCTAAATTTCTCCCTTTGAGTGTAAAATCATTTTGTGTTAGCCAGAGTAAAATAATCTGGCATTAATAGGCAGAGTAAAATAAGAAATGTTCACGGTAAATCTATAAGTCTATTTCACTGCTAGATTTGACAGTAAAGCTAGGAATCTTTCACTGCTAGACTTCCCAATTTGACAAGTAAAATCATCTAGCATTTAAGCCCTAGTATGAAAATAATCTGGTAATTAACTTTACCAGAATAAAATAATAAAGTAAGAGTTAATTGAGATTGGCTAAGATGGGCTATAACTCTTTCACTACTAAATTCCTCCCTTTGATTGACAAGTAAAATCATCTTCCATAAGCCAAAGTAATATAATCTGGTGTTCACCAGAATAAAACAAAAAAGAGATTGGCCAAAATCATGCAGATGGGTTATGTCTTTCACTGCTAGATTTCTCCCTTTGACAAGTAAAATAATCTGGTGTTAGCCAGAGTAAAATAATAAAGTACTGTACAGGTAAAAGAGTGAATTAAAGCCAATTTATTTACCACTTGAAATTAAAAAGGCTAAGAGTGTTGGGTAGTACTAGTGATGGATGCTTAAAACTTGAACATTCCAGCATTGAAGATACCTTTCAGTACAACACTGCAAAATGTTTTAATGATATTCCTGAGAACATTAAATGTATGGATCTTAAGAATTTAAGATTTCTCTAAAAACCTTTTTATTAGCATGTAGTAGGGACAAACTGATCAGTGATTATTTAATCACCTTAGATATTGTATCTATTTAGCAATAGTGTAGAAACATTTGTGGGAGCACCTGATGTGGACATTACCAATGAGGGTATAGCATGGTGTTATTGTGGGTTTTTCTGTATTATTGTCTTGTAAATGGATATGCCATATTAAATCATTATTATTATTATTATTATTATTATAAAAGTTGACAATAACAGTAAATTGGCTAAAACTCTTTCACTGGTAGATTTCTGCCTTTGACAAGTAAAACCATAGTAAAATAATCTAGTAAAATCTCTAATATTGATGGTACAGTGTAGCAGTAAAAGAGTTAACTGAGATTGGCTAAGACAGCCTATAACTGATCTTTCTCTACTAGATTTCTCTCTGTGACAAATAAAATCACCTGTTGTTAGCTTAAGAATAAAATAAACTGGGGTTAGCTAGTAGAGTAAGAAAATAAAAGTTGATAATAGTAGTAAAAGAGTTAATTGAAATTGGCTAAGACAGTCTATACCGTATTTTCTGGGCGATAACCCACACAGTGTATAACCCACACAGCAACAAAAATGTCACTTTGGGAAAAATAAATCAGTATATTACCCGCACCATCGGATAACCCACAGCTGTTAATAAAAGGTTTGGGATCACAAAATTTTATAAAAAGTACAGTACCAGTAGTGGAAAGATGAAAGTAGAAGCCTGATGGCATCATCTTAAGAATTCAACAGATTACCTCCACCACCCTATTACCCGCACTAATGTTTCCTAGCAAAATTAAGAGATAACCCACGGGTTATCGCCCAGAAAATACAATAACTCTTTCACTGCTAGATTTCTTCCTTTGACAAGTAAAATCATCTTGGTGTTAGCCAGAGTAAAGTAATGTTATGTTAGCCATAGTAAATAATGTTGGGTTAGCCAGAGTAAAATAATCTGGCATTAATCAGAGTAAAATCATAGACGTCAACGATAGCAGTGAAATTAAGAGTTAAAAGGAATCTCTTGAAATAAGGTGAGGAAGAAATAGGCTGTGGGAAAGACCTCTTTGTCTGCATATAATACTTTAAGAATATTTTATTGAAAAGTTGATGTACAACTAAAATATACATATAAGAAACATGAGCCTGTTTTGACCAGAGGCCCTTCCTCAGAAACAAGGAAAAAGGGTATTTTTATTCCTTCATTTCAATATTTTCTATTTGGATTTCTGCAATTTTGCGCTTGCCTACGTAATTAAAAGAGGTTTTTAAAGAACTTTTATTTACTATAATTTTTGGTAGTATAGTTCACACGTTCGAAAAAGTAGCAAATATGCCGCAATTATCTCCAGATTAATTACGTATACTTCTGTATTCTACCAGCCGTATTTCACTAAAAGTAATCAAAAAAATAACCCAAATACACTGGTTAGCGGCCGTCAAAATATTCATAAGAACTGGTCGGCCCTTGGGAAAGACGCCTTTGTCAGCAGAAAGGGAAATCGGAGTTTGAATGTAGGCCTAATCTAATGATCTTTCGCGCACTGGAAAAGATAGTAGAGAAACCAAATGATAACATCCCTTCAAATTGTCCGGCTTTAATTTCTTCGAAAGAAATCATTTTAAACTGGGCAATTAACATTGAAGTCGATTCCCTGACGCCAGCTGTGTAAACATTACTGAATTCACAATAGGCACTCAACGGGATTCAGATATAAAGAATATACCTTTCCTTCTGATATGTGAATCCCCTCTTTTAAGCGAATATCCTCATTTTTGGTCTATTATCATATTCCCACTATAATAGAAACTGATCAGAAATCGATAAAGTTCCTCAAACCGGCATTCCTATTTTCCGGAGTCACAAGTTGGGGGAAAATAGCCGGTTTTTCATCTTTCCTCGAATTTGACAACCGAAAAACAATTACTGTATATCCTAACCGAGATAAACTTTAATCTTGCACTCTAGACTGATGCACAAAGAATTTTACCCTAAATTGAAAACTTGGGCTGTTTCTGACTGGTTACGCAAAGCAATTATAATTTGTGAATATTATATATATGTATACATCAAATTGCCCGCAAGACATAAACTTATAACACGCTTATGTTTATACATTTCAAATCGCCCCATTTACACCCAAACTATACACAATGTCGATTAGCGACTAGACGATAAATTCTAGTTTTAGAAACCGAAGTGTTTTGTGCCAATAGGATTTGTGATCGCGAGAAAAAAATGCACTATAGCTACTTGTAGCGATAAACGGTATTTGGAGATGAAAGTGAAAGCATATACTGTAGCTGTCAACTTTACGATAACAAAATGTTTAACTTTCGTTCATCGGCGACACTCATATGTTTTGGTTAGGAACTCGAGGGCTTCCCCGACGATGAAGCGAACAGTCACGATTTACAGTGGCTGGACAGCGTTATTTCAAAGCGATATGTTGACAACATTTCTTCAAATACAAACGCCGAATGAGCTATCGACTACAGTGTTTCCGTTTCGCGCAGTATCGGCTTTCGAACTTCGCTTGAGGTATTTAAAGTCTGTCGGGCAATCAAAACACTTCCAAGACAGCAAATAAAGCGATATTGAAGACAAGGGAGATCGTCTCGAAACTGTTTCGACATCAGTTTGGCCAGCACACGACAAGAAATTAGTCTTCGAAGGCACGTGTGATATAGCCATATACAGTCATACTTAAGTATTTCACTAGGACCTTCGCTATTATACACCAGAAAGGAGCCATAAAAAGCCGAATTTAGTCTACAGGACACTTTGAAAACGGTCCGGTGTCTCGATCGGAGCAGACAACATATTAAAAGGGAAGGTCAACAGAGTACGTACAAACCACACGATGCCACTGTTGTCAGATGTTAAAATCAAACTTCAAGAATTCGTTCGATTTCTAAATCGAGAACCCTTCAAGTGTTCAATTACTTTAAACGAAATATTGACTCTTACCTTTTTCGGCTCCACAATGATATCTCAGACATGAATAAACAACGAAAATCGCTAGAATATGAAGAACAGCAAATGAGCAAGCCATGTTGTATATGAAAACCTTCCGTCTTAAAAGTGTTCACATTCCTGAGGGTTTAGTACTCAACGCACGATGACGTAGCCCCCCGCGGGATACGTGCGAGACCTTTGGGAAACGTTGGTCGGACGCCCACTGCGCCACTTTTCAGCGCAATTAAAAATTTTGACATGTTTTGAGACAATTTCCTGTCGCTGCGCGCTGGTTTTGTAAAAACGTATTGTACGCAAACAATTTCGTAGTGACACTATTTTAAATACTTGGCCAAAGAGCAGATGGCTGCACAAGGTCAAGCGATAGAATGCGAGGCGAATGAATGGGGGGAGGGAATTATCTAGAACTCCGAATTCGAACGGCACATCACGGCCTCTTCCTGTGCCCCCACGAAAACGCAAACAACCGCTAACAAACGTGTGCCTTTCGCTCTTTTTCGGCACCGCTTAGCCTTAACTTAATATTATCAACAGAGCTCTTGATGCTTTCGCGACAAAGGAACGAGAGATTTAAGGGATTAGATACATATCCTGCTTATTGTGTATATTCATGGGTTTTCTCTCGCCTGTTTGGCATAAAACGGAAATTGAATTCTTTCGTTGGATAACGCTCGCCAAACACACATCAAATCACCGATGTTTGCCCCTTCTCGTCTATAGCGACCAGACGGTTGGTCCACACAAAACCTTTGTGAATATTTATTAGTCGAACTCCCATCGATCCCATGAAAGGAATTTGCGTGGGAAAGTGAAATTTGCAAACTCGACGTTTTTTGACGGTTTTTGTGACGAAAATATGATCGGAATTTTGTTGAGTGTTAAAAATAACTTGTGGCGAGTTGAACACAGGGGGTGATCTCTAGAGTTCTAGAAGCGGGGAAAGGCATTCTTTTATTACTGACGGTGCCGGCCAAGCCAAGCCAGCAACTGCCACAGTACACAGACATTCAAAGATTTAAACCTAAACAATTTTACGTTGGCACGGTCCACTAGTGTCATGACAGCAAAACAGAATTAACTCACTAAATAATAAACAAAATTATCTGATTGTCTATAAACAAAATTAGTTTTAACTTGTGGTAGAATAAATAGACTTCCAGCAAAACAAAATTAGCTAACGCCAAAACAAAATTAGCTAACCTAAACAAGATACACCGCAATTTGGTAAAATAAAAATTAGGCTACTATGAAACAAAAGTAGAAACGTCAAAACAAAATTAGCTTGCGGTAAAACAACTCAATGGTTGAAACAACAATCGAAATATAGTAAGGTTAGATATACCGCTGAAACAGAGAACGTAATAGTCTAACGTTTCGAGGTTCAGTCGCTTCGTCAAAGAAGTCAATGTTCCTTCAGCTGGTCAGTGTCGTTATTTCGATTCTTCGTACTGCACTCTTTGCGCCATTTTAATTTTGAAAAAAACTGTTTTGGTTTTACTCTCCGCGCCAAATTCATAGAAAGATCGATTTAAATAGACCTTGTATTAAAAACACTACTATGCAACGCCAAAAGGGTTGACACTTGGGCTCAAATCCCCGAGCCGACACTAGTTCTAAAAACTTGACTCAGAAACACGACTCTTTGCCATAAAGTAGCCATTGAACTGGCAACTAGTTAAACGGGGGATATGGATCACGTTTCACAAGCGATAAAATGACTATTTCACATTTCACGAATGATAAAACGTAATATTTCGACTTTATTACAAAATATGTCTTCACTGCCATTTGTAACAAAACAAAATCAAAATATGTGACCTCGCATCTATAGCTCGAGTTTAAGGAAGCCATTACATGATGGACCGGGCTGGCCCCAGTCATGAAACTTTTAGAGTTTTCGGTCCTGATACTGTTATAAATTCATACCTTAGTTCCCCCACTTTATATATAAAACACAAGTTTTTTTATAATTTCGATTACAGTACATGGCAAGCGGGCTAGCCCGGTTTTAATTTACGAGATCCTGGTTGTCGCACCCCTTAAAAGGTCAGAAATAGCCGATGCGCGCGCAACATCCTGTAACTGTTAGATTTTTGTGAACGTGAACGTGAACGTGACTACATCAGTAGCGGCGCCACGGGGAGGACTGGGGGGACACGTCCCCCCCCCCCCCGTTCTCTCCAAGGTCGATTTTCCAATTCGTCCAAATTCGAGGAGAAACGTTGGGGGGGGGGGGGGGGTAGGTTTTTGACTGAGATCTGAAATGTGGCTCATGGGAACTACTGGCATAAGGGCAGGCAACCTACCTAAATAAACTTTTGAATATAAGAATGAAGACAAGTAATAAAACACCTCAAAATTATTGTGATTTTATTTCTTTTTTAATATCGATGATTCGAAATAGAATGGCACTGTTAGATATCTCTCTTCATTTTTTGACAGTATCTAGTAATTGATATGAAATCGAAATATCTCATACAAAGACCTGAAATGTGTAGTTTTTAGTGGTTTTTTATGACGTTTTATAATTTTCAAAATTCTGTAAAATTTTCTCCAAAATGCAGGGAATGGTATTTCAGAGACTCTAGATTTCAAAATTTTCCGGGTGAGCATGCCCCCGGACGCCCCTAGTGCTCGCGCCTTCTCGGACCCGCTGAGCCGTGAAACTGACTTGTCGAAAATGAATGTCCATTTGGCAGTTTGTGAGTAAGGGCCTGTTTATATGATCCCGATATACCGGGACGGGATGGCAGCCGGGATGATTTTGATGTATTGAAATAAGTCACGGTCTTTGATTATGTGCATTTTTCAAGGCCTAGATTACTAAATAACTTCAACAAAAGCCATTTTCAATTGCCACAATCATTCACTTTTAACTTTAGGATCAGATCAACAAAATCTGAGTTTCTTTAGGCATCGCGTGGTTTTTCTGTTTTACGTGTTGACTTATTTCAATACATCAAAATCATCCCGGCTGCCATCCCGTCCCGGTACACCGGGATCATATAAACAGACTCTAACGGTTCTAAAGTTTGTCGTGAACTCTGATCTTCCTTTACCTATACACCACTGTCATAATAGCGACTAATTTGAATATACTTTTGTGTTTTCTAGTCTCGTTTGTGTGTCGGCAAAGAATCTTTGCCTCATAACGAGGCCAAAAAGCCTTATTTAGATGCACATAAAAGAATATTTAAAGCGTTGGCCATTATGAAAGTGGTCTATACTGACATTTCTCGCAGCGGTTTACTCTTGAAAGTCATGCACGGCATGCGCAAATGCGCAATTGAAGTTTAGAAACAGCGTTCGACAGATCGTAGTAGCATGGCCAGTAAACCGTAAAAACATTTTCCGATTGTACAATTTCAATATTTTTGTTATTTTTCCATAGAAATGAACAGAGCGTGATTTTTTTAATCAAGTTTCTATTTATACTAGTTCTACATTTAAGCGATAAAAACAAGCGTCTACAAATCGGGAGCCGTAAAATCAACAATAGGTTCGGCAGTCAGTACCGAAATTTATTATATGGCTAGGTTTGATTTCCGGTCCGTACGCAAAACGACGCACGCTGATTGGTTCCTGAGAGGTTGGAATTTTACGATATTGACCGACCGGTCAATACGCTTTTTTCTCGGCCCTGTAAGTTTTCGCAGGAACATTTCTGAGTTGATTTGAATACAAATAAAAGAGAAATACGTATCTTTATTCAAATATCCTGGACAATAAAATTCGTTGGAACATCACTGCTGGTTTTCTTTAAAGCTGTTTATCTAAAAATACGATAAATAAAAGCCGAACTGGTGTAAATAAGAAGGCCAAGAAGAGACACGAAAAAGTCAACAGGTAAGATAAACAGCATGCTCCGAAGACGAAAACAACGCTAGAAGCTTAAAAATAAAATGAACCAATAGCCATATAATAAATTCCTTATTAACCTCGTTTGCTCGGTCTGTACTGGAAATATTAGTTTCGTCGCTCGGTCGGTACGAAAACCTCAGGCAAATACTTTCCCGTACAGACCTCGCACTCGGTTAATAAGTCTTTAATACTGGCAATGGTCTCTGATTGGTTTAGATCACCTAACCCGCAAACTTCAATCAGTACGGAGTATAGAAACGATTTCAAACGAATTCGTAAATGACATTGTGATTGATTACTTATAGCCAATCAGAAAACCCATTCATATTAGTGCTGTGGCAATTACGTCATAGTTGCTAGTCAGTCTGGAGGTATTCCGAAATCTCAGGTGCACTAATGCCTGGGTCCCGGCTTAAATCAGAGAAAATAGAAAATAAATTTTCTAAAAATTGATAGGATTATATATCAAAACATCCAACAATTTTATGAAAGGACATAAGTAAAGAAAGTCTTGCGTATTAAATTTGTTTCCATGTGACACCTTATAAATCAACACAATCTTCAGTCATTGCAATTGTCGCATGACAGAACGGCGTTATTTTAAAAATTAAAACATAGTTTTAGGAAGTGCTACACATGTACTTTTTAGAAGTGAGGTCGGAGATTGTCTCAAATATTCGGAGGTGTATTTTCTCTATTTATGAACAAACACTCGTTGCTGTTGATCAATTACAGTTAAATATGCCTTTTTAATATCTTTTGACAATCTCCGACCTAACCACTAAAAAGTACATGTGTATCTCGTCCTAAAAATACCTTTTAACTGGTAAAATAACCCCATTCTGTTAGCCCTGCCCACAAGTTGCTCGGCAACTTTTCGGCAACTTCTTCGTATATGAGCAACATTTTTTGGAACTGGCAACTTTTTTAGCTGCAAGCAACTATTTCAAAATTTGACATTTATTCAACAATTATCTGTGTAGGTAAACTAAAAATTTACATTTCCCTTGTTCTCACTTAGTTTATGCTTAATAATAAACAATTTCAGCTTTAAAATTGGTTCTTTTGGAGTTAGTTTATTATAGTAAACTTTGTTATCCTTTAGTTTATGTACGGTAAATTCCTGGCAGGGGAATTAACACCGGAGTTATTGTCTTATTATTATTTACATGCGCTGCGCGCATCGGGTCTTGTAACTGATATGGCCGACAGTTCGGGCGACGAAGCGGAGACTAATTCAAGCGAAGAAAACGAAAACGTTGGTCCACTTGAGGAAGCAGCTCAAGCAAGGCTTGCTGAACAGCTTCCACAATACCTAGCTTTATCAGATAGCACACAGGTGCAGACCGAGGATGACAAAGTCAAGTAGTGAAGGAATGCAAACACTCTTCCAAGATGGGCAGCTGCATGTTGTAAGAAAGATCTTACTTGTCCAGCCCAGTTCTGCTGCTGCTGAGAGGGTCTTCAGTTTCATGAGTAGTTCTTTTTCAAAAGAGCAGGGAGTTGCTTTGGAAGAAACGTTAGAGGCATAAATCATGCTGAAGTACAATGGGAGCCAGAAAAAGAAAGAGTGAATGTTTTGATTGTTTAATATTGAACAGTTTATATAAACATGCAAATACTTAATAAGATTAATTTAAAGTTTTTTTTGTGTTTGGTTTAGCAGTAAAGTGTTTGTAATAAATCTAGATTATTATCTCTTTTGGATATGATATACCGGTATGTAGTTATATATCATTAAACTTGTTTTAAAAACACTTGTGTTTACGCAATGTCTTATGACTTTTATCAAGACAATTGTTCCCACATTTTCAAAGACATTGTTGTAGACACCAACACGCACAAGGCCGATTTATCGTCATACATCCTAATTGACAAAGCAAACGAACTAGCAACCTTCTTAAACACGGAGCGAGCGCATAAAAGGGAGCCCCCCCCCCCCGGCTACGCACTGACAGTTTGAAATGTCAACAGTCAAGTCAACAACGAGTCAGTGAGCTGGTGAAGTTTTGAGAATTATCTTTTATTTATAACCTTTTTACCTTTCAATTACCCATGTAAATTGTAAAGAGAAGCATAAGAGTCTTAGATAAAAACAATTCTGAAGTGATTAAATTTGTTTGGTCAATGAATTTGTAAAATATATAAGCTTATATTATGACCTTGCTTTCAAACGATGTTTGAAGGTCACGTATAGCTGCTTTGTCTTTTGCCGTTTTTTAAAATAGAGTTCCACATAAAAGACAATACTTTGATATTTAACTAAAACAGACCATTTAAACGAAGACAATAAATAGTTTATTATATTAACTTTGCAAGTCAATATATCACAAATTGAGAACTTTTTAGTAGTCATTTGTCTGGCTTTCCAGACAACATGTACTGTCGGTCGTGCAAAAACAAAGTTGTCGTCGTTGAAAAGTGAGATGATGTTCAGACATCTACATGGAGATATTCATTATCAACATTCTTGGTGTATATAAAAGGGTCTTATAATTACAAGGACGGAAGATATGAATGAATAAGCAAAGAATACAGACATCATCTGCATTCAACAAGAAAAATGGTGAGACGCTTGGTCTTTTTCGTACGGTTTTTCCTCACGTTAGTTTTGTTTCGACGTATTGGAAGCGTAATTTTTCCGTCTTTCTACTCAAAATGATGTGTTACACCTGAAAAAGACAAATTCGACGTTTGGGAAGTGGCAAGTTTAATTTAAAAACAGTAAACAAGTCTCACAAAAGCGCCACTCTTCAGTCTTAGCCAAAGTTCCTCGGTAAGGCCGGAAGTAACTTTAGCTGTGTGGACCAATCAGATGCGTTTGGGCAGGATTGGCTCCGTGTTTAAAACCTGGCAACTTTTTTGAAAAAATGGGCAATTTTTAAGCAAAATTTACTAATTTTTTAAGCAACGTTTAGCAAAATTTCGAGCAACGTGTGGACAGGCCTACATTCTGTCATGCTGCAATGACTTTCAAGATAATGTGTCATATTACAATCAAATCACGTGATATATCTCCGTTGAAACAAATTTTATACGTGTGACTTTCTTTTACATGTGTACTTTCATAAAATTGATTGGAGGTTTCCATATAAGATCCTATTGATTTTTTAAAGAATTTATTTACTATTTTCGCCAATTGAAGTGGGGAGCCAGGCATTAATGCACCTGAGAAGGCGCCGATCTTGAATTTTAACAAGATAAAAGATATATCTCGGAATTCGAAATTTTTCGTCGGAATTTGTCTGTAGTGTTACATAGTTGCATGTGTAGTTTAAAATGATTAAGAGCCATTTTTAGCCGGCTCAGGCAGCAATGACGTTAATCACTGGCTAGGTGGCACAGTAGAGTGCTTCCAGATTCTGGGGGTACTCAGGTTTCCCCCAAAGTTACACTGCATCGATGACCCTTACTGCAGCTCTAGGGAGAACACTTTGCATATGACTGATAGGGTTACCTATGCAATATATAGATAAAGTATTAAAGTTAGTTTAGTTTAGTTTAGTTTACTCTGGTTTCCTCCTGTGTAACACTGAACCAATGAGGAATGGTCCTTATACTAGATCGTCTAAGCTGGCCAAATGAGGACGGCATGCACATACTAGTTACTGGACCTCTATAAGAAGAACAGTTTATATGACTGATAATATTAAGGTTATCCAGTATAAATAAAGTTAGCTGGAGTAGTTTTAGTTTTCACTGGGTCAACGAGGGTTGGCTCTTACTCATACTAGATTTCTAGGAAGAACAGTTTACTATAGTTCAGAATGGGGTAACGATGTAAAACTTTCAAACCAGAACAGATCTAGAGACTGAGTGACAAAGTGCACGGTCACCTATTCAGGCATTACGCAGTCAGGTTTCCGGAATTTTGAGAATGAAATAGTGACGCAACGCATGGCTAGGTGTTAACTCAGTGATGACATGTATTTTCAGCCCTAAAAAGCAAGCCTTAAGCTTCTACACCCTGACGTCAACAGGTGTGAAAGAATTCCTGTTTGGTGAGCTGTGGAAGAGCTGAGCACAGCAACACTGGCCACTGTATTTGAGGCCTGCACCAGATCCCAAAATCCCGCTATCCCGCCATGCTTAATCCTAATTTCCCGTTCCCGCCATTTTTTTTCTGATATTGTTTAAATGACAAGATTAATTCCTATTTGTTCTCATTCAAGATTAATTCTGCTGATTCGGCCACAAATCCCGTATCCCGCTAAATCATGCGCTTCTTTCCCGCATCACGCCATGACTTTTTTATTTATCCCCACTTGAAATTTTGGCCTTTCCCGCCATCCCGCAAAACCGGTACAGGCGCCTCATATTCATGCAAAAGCATAGTAATTATAGACTTTCTTCAAAAATGACTGCCGAATTAAAATTATTTTATATACATATACATATACATATAAATTAGCTCTTATGAAACTCGTTATGTGGAAAATTCAAAAGAATTTTTACTTTAAAACGAGGTCATAACTCATAAGGGATAATTTATATATGCACATAAAAGAATTTTAATTTGGCGGCCATTTCCAAATAAGGTCTATAGCTCTGCTATTGAAATTCAATATCACCAACGTTAACGATATTCGAAAATCAAGCAAAATATATCCATTATGTTAGCTAAGCAGCACTAGCATAGACCTTTTTTGACAAAATCAGGACTTAATTGAAAAATAGACTTGATTGAACCGTGCAGCGAGTTTTAAAGGGAAAACTCATTATAAATACTAAACTAGTACTTATTATAAAAACATGGTTGCTCCTTTCTGATAAATGATCGCTCGTTAGTGAGAAATTCTCGCTCGTTTTTGAGAAATGGTCGTTCCTCTTTGAGAAATGATCGCTTCTTTTTGAGAAATGATCGCTCCCTTTTGAAAAATGATCGCTCGTTTCTGAAAATTTCTTGTTTGTTTTTGAGAAATAATCGCTCGTTTCTAAGAAATTCTTGGTCGTTTTTGAGAAATGATCGCACGTTTCTGAGAAATTCTTGCTCCTTTCTGAGAAATACTTGCTCATTTTTAAGAAATGATTGCTCGTTTCTGAGAAACTCTTGTTTCTTTTAGAGAAATAATCGCTTGTTTCTGAGAAATTCTTTGCCGTTTTTTCAGTAATTCTTGCTCTTTTCTGAAAATGATCACTCTCTAAGGAATTATCACTCCTTTCTGATTATTATCGCTCGTTTCTGAGAAATTCGTGTTTGTTTTTGTGAAGTAATCGCTTGTTTCTGAGAAACTCTAGCTTGATCGTTTTTCAGAAATGATCCGCTTCTTTTACAACAGTGGTGGTTTTCCACTAGGCGAAAAATGTCGCGCGAAGCGACATTTTCTTTTGTCTCGCAAGCTCTCGAGTGGAACTAATTAGCCAAGACAAAAGAAAAATGTCGAGTCGGTCGACAAATGTCGTCTAGAGGAAAACCGCGATTACATATGGAAAATCTCATCCTGGGCTGAATTTCAGCCCTGGGATGGAATTTTTAGCCCGGTCAACTCGGCTGAAATTGCCCATGTAATCGCTTAGGATTTTCAGCCTGGAAACGGTGTCGATCGTTCACTACGCAGCCGCAAAGCAAAAATATTTCGAATTCCTACGTGTTATTGATTCAAATTTTGGTGTTATAAATAATGAAATCGCTTCGGTTGTCATTCAAAACGATCCTTGAAACGTGCTAGGGCACACCAAACGGTCGCCAAGGAGATAAAAAGACAGGAACAATGTGAGGTATTCGAAGAATTCGCTTTTCATTGTTCTAAGCTAAAAATTGCACACCAAACTAAGCAAAACAGTCCACAGATGGGACAGCCTCGCTTATATAATTATTTATATCTACACCAAAAAACAGGAAGCAATGCCGTTCGCTCGAACAGAACTGTATCGAATTTCCGACAAGATAATTGCTTTGAAAAGGAAAACGATAAGTTTCTACTTAACTTAAAGCTGTCAAACACCTCTTCTCTAGCGGAAATTCAAAAATAGCCGTGTTTACCTTCATTATATTTTGGGTGCGCGGGTCGCCGACAAAATTGGTATGCGTGGTTTAGTTTCTGCTCCGCTCCTTAATTTACAAAGTTTACCATAGTTTGTTTGTAAACCGCAAACACGTCGCAAAGAACGTTTTAATTAAGCTTAAAGGAACTAAACACTTCTGTTTGATTAATAACACTATTACAAAAGCCGGAATTTCGAATACTTGACAACCAGACCATGTTATGACACTTGAGATTCCCAATGCGTTTACTTCGTCTTCGGGCTTTTTTCTGCCAATTTGCAAAATGTTGTATAACTTCTCTCACTAGAATCGAATCTTGAAAAACCCCGACAGGATTTTTTAACGCTTTGTATATCAGGACTCCCAGGAAAGAATCGAATTTAAAAAATAACCAAAGCACTCTGTGTTACAGTCAAACTGGTACACGGCGATTCCTTGGCAAGTTGCTAAAAATTCGCATTTTAAATATCGAATTTCACATAATATGAAGTTTTATACTTATTAGAGTTAGTTGTACTGACTTTCCATAGAACTTCATATTATGTGAAGTGCGTTATTTAAAATACGAATTTTAATTTGAGCAACTTTAATACCAAGAGATCGCCGTTTTCCGTTTACAAGTCACCATTTGCAAGTATTGCAATGTTGCTGTAAATTAATATTGCAAGTTAAGGTCGCACGGGACGCGCGGGAAAAAAGAACACCCGATTTGACTGAAAAACCTTGTGAAAGATGATCACGACAACGGTCTAGAGGAATTGTCGAAAAATCCTGGACTAGTTAAAATCGATATTTTTTGGTATATTTTCGGTTATCGCACGACACTCTATGGCATTAGACTGGAGACATCCCTGGGTACACGTAACCTTAACCAGACGCAAACATGACAAACTTTTGACGTTTGACGTTATCTTTGTAATCCAGTTCAGACATTTTTCGGCCAATTGATTGCGATAAGATTGTTTGTGTTAGTCAGTTCGGACAGGTCCTCTATAGTTTTAACCAAAACCTACTTTAACTTGCGTAAACATCCACATTGTTTTTCGACCTCTCACAGACAGACTGTCTATCGAATGTTGACTATTAGGCTAAGCTATCGCTATATTGCATAATTGTATTTGGGGAACAATTGTATTGTGACAGCACAATTAAACCAGTTCAAATGAGTTTAATTTTTTACGTTTACCTTTATTTGACGGTGTCTGTTTTAGGAACCCATTTGGCCCGGTTAACCGAGTTGGCCCGCTTCGTATATTTATCTCTTGTTTCAAAATTTCGATTGCATGGCAATCGAGCTGCTGCCGAGATCGCGGTTGCACTTATGCATGAGTCAATATTAACCCCCACCCACCCCACCCTGGGGAAAGGTGGGGACAGCAGGGGGAATTGATGGAATGTGTTCGCGAGGCTCTGGGGCATTTGCAGGAGTTTGATTGTTGGGGATCCCCGGGGGTAGGGGCTTCGTATAGTATCTGCAGTCTTTATGGTCAGCAGCCATACACACGAAAGCTTAAAAGAAGCCACCGCGGGAAAAGTTGGCACCACCCAAATACCAACATGTCCTCCTACCTAGAATTACCAATAATCAGTAAGTGTGAAACGGCCTTGAATTACCAATAATTGGTAATTGTAGGTAATTCTCTGTCCCACATGCGGGATGTTAAACTAAATTGCATATAACTAAGAAACCAGTAGGGGCGTTGTGGTCGGGGTCTGAGAGGCGGGACTTTTTTCCCGGAGGGTTGTGGTTAGGTTTAGGGCCACCGGGGGGTTGTGGGTTAGGGTTAGGGTTGCCGGGGGATTGTGGTTAGGTTTAGGGTAAGGTTTAGAGGTTAGGGTTGGGGTGTGGGGGTTGGGAATTAGTTTTTAAAATTAACGGTTATTGGTAATTCAAGGCCGTTTCACACTTACTGATTATTGGTAATTCTAGGTAGGAGCATATGCTGCAAATACACCCCAAAGCCGTCACCCTGATTATAAAAGCAGATATCATGTCCTTTACATAAACGTACCGAGTACAGACAACTGTACAACACACTGTCTACACAAACTTTGAGATATTGTACCTAGAGTATATCTGAACAATATTTAAATACTATATATAAATACATAAATTAGAAAAATAATAATGATAATTAATAAAGAAAATAGAATTTCAAACTGCCAAATGGCCAAAGCAATCTAAAAGGATGAAAATATCTGATGTTTCCTCGCATTAACGCTTTGAAGCCTGACGACGAGTCTTTAAAGTTTATTCTGGCTAACGCCGGACGATTTCATTCAGCACAGGAAGAGGCCCAGGCCTCAAAGTGTTAAACGGCGCTTGGGGTTGGGAATGCACACGAAGTCGCGAGCGAGTGGCTGTACGGTTGCACTCGAGTTGAAAATCCCCCCCGCCCGCATGTAATCGGCTTTTTGCGGAGTTGGCCCGACAGAGCTGCGTTTGTTTACTTGATTGTATGAATAAATATAGCTGAAATTAAATGAACTCAGATAGAGCATCAAAACAATGTTTGTCGGCTTTTCGAGACATAACGAAGACTTACTACACCTTTTTCAGGTCAAATTCAGAAACTTCCAAACGAATTTCAGACACTTCCAAATGATATTCAGATTGTCCAAATGAATTTCAGACATTTCCAAATGATATTCAAATTGTCCAAATGATATTCAGATTTTCCAAATGATATTCAGACATTTTCAAATGAATTTCAGACATTTCCAAATGATATTCAGACATTTCCAAAATGAAGCGAGAGGCTAAAGTTCGCTTGAACAGTAAATAGTTCGGATCAGCTGAGGGAACACATACACCTTTTGCCCTGCATTACTCAATAAAAAACATTCAATTGCACTCACTGAAATAACAATATCACTTTATTATTAGCGCGAAACGACATTCAATAACGCTTCTGTAACATCAATAGCATTGGTTACATAAAGTGCTATTTTTATTTCAATGAGTGCAATTGAATGTTTTTCATTGAGTAATGCAGGGCAAAAAAGGTATATGTGTTCCCTCAGCTGATCCGAACTATTTACTGTGCAAGCCTCTCGCTTCATTTTGGAAATGTCTGAATATCATTTGGAAATGTCTGAATATCATTTGGAAAATCTGAATATCATTTGGAAATTTCTGAATATCATTTGGAAAATCTGAATATCATTTGGAAATTTCTGAAATTCACTTGGAAAGTTCTGAAATTGATCTGAATTATCTGAAGTTCGTTTGGAAGTTTCTGAATTTGACCTGAAAAAGGAGTAGTAATTAGTCTTCGTGAAGACGCTTTCGCTCATGAGTTTTGCCAAGACAATAACAATCTTTTTATTAACGATCGTTACAAAAATAACAGTGTAATAAAACTGCAGTAAAACTAACTAACGTAAACTAACTTCGCCCAAATGAAGCAACATTTGCTTGAAAATTGTGAATTTCGGGTAACCGGGCCAACACGCCCCAACCAGAAACTTTTGCTGTCGTGATTCGGGAAATAAGGAGCCAGACTGAAGATCAACCTTAACCGGGCTAGCCCACTTTATATATAAAACGCATGTTGTTTTAACATTTCGATTACATGGCAAGCGGGCTAGCCCGGTTTGCTGGGATGAAAATGTCCATATAATCGTTTTCATCTCGGCAAACCGGGCTGAAAAACTGTTGAACTCGCTTCGATACGCGTTCGTTTGCTTGACAGTGTGAATAAATAGTGCTGAAAGGAACTGAAATGGAACATCAAAACGTTGTTCGTGTGTTTCGTCATCATAGCGAAGATGTAATAAATTAATTGGTTTTCGTGAAGACGCTTTCGTGGCTAAGACTAGCCTATATCGATCTTTTTATTAACGATGGACTTACAAAATAAATACTAGACTACTTAGTGTAAAACTGAAGTAAAACTAACGTAACTTTGCCCTTATTTACGGCGAATTTCGGCCTGAAAACATCCCTGTAATCGCCCATAAATAACGAAGACGTTTGTCGGGATTGGATCAAGCTAACCCAACTTGTCGAGATACGAGAAGGGTAGCAATTAAAGTACATATAACGCCAATTTTTTATCATCTAAATAAGCTCTACCTTTGGCAAGTAGTTGAACAACGGAATTTTTGTTTTCAAAACGGTGTTGAGACGACGCCAAAGTAGATATCATTATCTATACAGTATTTATTTGCAGGAGTGACATGACCCAATTCTTCCATTAATGGTGTGTTTGAACAACATGTTCCATGTTGTATGAGTTTTTTCACAAAAATTCTCAGGCAGTTCATTTTGCCAAAAAGAGAAAGAAAGCCAAATGCCTACATAGATGTCATCTCATTACCATGCTGAAATGCGAATCGCCAAAAAACATTGAAGGATAGCTCCAATCAAAAAAAGATTTCACTGAACAACTGTTTGCTCTATGTAGAACGTATTAAGATGACAAAAATTTGGTTTTAAATGCACTTTGAATATCGAGCGGGATTCGGGAATTTAAGGTGCTGTTTCCTTGCGATTTTTCTTGTAACTTGCAAGAAATGTACCCATGCGGAAAAAAAACTCGCAAGTTGCAGGAAGAGCAACTGTGAACTTTGTTGCAAGTTGAAGCAAAAAGTAGAACCCATCCAACTTTTCTTGCAACTTGCAACACGGCAAAAATAACAAAATCGCAAGTTGCAACAGCGCGATTGTTTTGCAACCTTCAACATTCAGGCTACTTCAGTTGCAAGAAAAATCGCATCGTGTAATAGTAACATCGTGTAAAAATCGCACCGAAAGTAAAGCCTCCCCGAAAGTAATGGCTCCCCGCAGAATTAACGGCTCTCCGAAAGTAACGGCTACCCGAAAGTAACGGCTCCCCGAATATAACGCCCCCCCCCGAAAGTAACAGCTACGAAAGTAACGCGTCCCCGAATATAACGCCCCCCCCCCCCGAAAGTAACAGCTACGAAAGTAACGCGTCCCCGAATATAACGGCTCTTCGAAAGTAATGACTCCCAAAAAGTAACGACTCTCCGAAAGTAACGGCTACCCAAAAGTAACGGCTCTCCAAAAGTAACGGCTCTCCGAAGGTAACGGCCACCCAAAAGTAACGGCTCCCCGAAAGTAACGACTCTCCGAAAGTAACGACTTTCCAAAAGCAACGGCTCTCCGAAAGTAACGGCTCTCCGAAAATAACGGCTCTCCGAAAGTAACGGCTACCCGAAAGTAACGGCTACCCGAAAGTAACGGCTACCCGAAAGTAACGGCTACCCGAAAGTAACGGCTCCCCAAATATAACGCCCCCCCCCGAAAGTAACAGCTACGAAAGTAACGCGTCCCCGAATATAACGGCTCTCCAAAAGTAACGGCTCTCCGAAAGTAACGACTCTCCAAAAGTAACGGCTCTCCGAAAGTAACGACTCTCCAAAAGTAACGGCTCTCCAAAAGTAACGACTCTCCAAAAGTAACGACTCTCCAAAAGTAACGACTCCCCAAAAGTAACGGCTCTCCGAAAGTAACGACTCTCCAAAAGTAACGACTCTCCGAAAGTAACGACTCTCGAAAAGTAACGGCTCTCCGAAAGTAACGACTCTCCAAAAGTAACGGCTCTCCGAAAGTAACGGCTCTCCAAAAGTAATGGCTCCCCGAAAATAACGGCTCTCCGAAAGTAACGGCCACCCAAATGTAACGGCTCTCCGAAAGTAACGACTCCCGAAAGTAACGACTCTCCGAAAGTAACGGCTCTCCGAAGTAACGACTCTCCGAAAGTAACGACTCTCCGAAAGTAACGACTCTCCGAAAGTAACGACTCTCCGAAAGTAACGGCTCCCCGAAAGTAACGGCCACCCAAAAGTAACGGCTACTCAGAGGTAACGGCTATCCAAAAGTAACGGCCACCCGAAAGTAACGGCTACTCAGAGGTAACGGCTATCCAAAAGTAACGGCTCCCCGAAAGTAACGGCTCCCCGAAAGTAACGGCTCCTCGAAAGTAACGGCTCCTCGAAAGTAACGGCTCCTCGAAAGTAACGGCTCCCCTAAAGTAACAGGCGCTGCTACTTTGTGAACCACACAGTACACCAGAGCAAGCCAGATTCCGAGCAAAGCTTATTAGTATTAAACCCAAACTCCGGTGTAAAAAAAAATACTCATCATTACTCAATTGTTCCAAATTAAAACCCTCACAAAAATATTTAATAGATCGTCCGCTACTCCACATTTCCAAAAACAGGATACATGAAAAAGAGCTCACAAGTTATAGTTCATGTAGAGTGGAGACAAGTTATGGAATTGTTATTCCAATGAATTTATTGAGGAACGCGGAAACATTGAATAGTTTCAATGTTTTCCTTACTGAAACTAGCCTGTAGTAATTACTTTTTCCCCAATTATTTTTTTTAATTAAATTTATTTCTATATGTATATTATATTGTAAATCATTTTCATTGCTAGTATTTCTCTTATATAATCATTTTGTATTATTAGTTAATACAAACCCCTTGTAAACCAACATTGTTTTGTTGAAGGCACTAGAGGTGTGCGAATCCGATCCGAATCCGATCCGATCCGATCCGATCGGAACGGATTCGGATCGGATTCGGACTAAACTTTTATCGTATCGGATTTTGTTTCTTTTTATCTGAGATCGGATCGAATCGGATTTTGCACTTTTTTACCCGCATCAGATTCACTTTTGTCATTGTTTTTGTCACAAGATTAACAAATTCACTAGTTGTATGCACGTTGCACAACATATGAAGGTTATTATTACATAAGATTATTATTGTATAGTAGTTTTCTTAAATTTATTTGTTCATTGGTTTTCTTTTCGGAACGTTTGCGCAACTATTGCAACATATATCTGGTGTTTTAATTTTTCCGGACCGGATCGGATCGGATCGGATTTGAGCAGCTGTTTTCGGTTCGGATCGGATCGGACTACGATTTTTTAGCTACTTACCCACCCACCTGCCTACTTACCCACCCACCTACCTACTTACCCACTCACCTACCTACTTACCCACTCACCTACCTACTTACCCACTCACCTACCTACTTACTTACCTACTTACCCATCTACCTACTTACCCACCTACCTACTTACCTACCCACTTACCCACCTACCCATACAAGGGCTAGCCCTTCCAGGAGGGCTTACACCTTCCATACAACACACCTTGAGTCCGCTTTGCCGATACATTAGGGACTTTAAGAAAACACAACGACTACGACTACGGCAACGTGTTTCAACAATAGAATTTTATGTCATATACAAAGAACTTTTGCAAATGACGGTCCCCAGAGTAATTTTCATGCCGTCGTGACTCTGTTGACAACGTAGAAAAAGCATTTTTACGTTGTAAAGACAACGTGGAACCTGAATCACTACAGAAGCCTGGGAAAGCTTAACCTTACTCTCGCGACTAGCATAGATTGAACAAGTGTATCGCTTCAAGAATTTAAGAACAAGGCAAGTCCGTGCGATAATGTATCTTGAAATTTGAATGTATAAATACACCACCATTTAATATCAGTGTTAAACTTTCTACCGTAGCCGTAGTCCGTTGCCGTGAATCTTAAAGTCCCTGTTACTCGGGCTACCGCAGGTAGACGGGTCTAGGTTTCGGCTCTGTTATTATTATTTTTTTGCGTCGCGAGCGTTAGTCTCCCGGCCGCGCGATGGCGATTTCATGGCCGCGTTGTCTCTTGAACGAAGCTTTTCTTGCCATTTTATCGATGTTTTTGAATATTTCCACGACATTTCTTGGCACACTATACAGCAGTCGTCTCAAACAAAGATGTCAGAGTAGTGGGACTGTCATCGAATCAAGGTGTATTAAAAATAATCGGAAACTTTAAACTGAAGGAGTGAAGGACGTCAGAGAACAGTCATGTTTAATTAATTGCGAAACCGAGGTTTGGACGAGTTGTCTCCAGATGATCAGTGGTTGTCTCTTTTGAACGAAGTATTTATTGCAATTTTATCGATGTTTTTGAATATTCACAAGACATTTCACTGTTTCTCAGTTGTTTACTTGTTTGAATAGCTTTGCAAGTGACCGAGTTATAGTTGATCTACAAGTAGCTCACAAGTTCTGCTTGTTTCATGCACACTTCATTTTAAAAACAATGAGATTTTGTCTTGCTAGAAGTGAACTAATATTAAAATTACGCAGTTAGCACAACAAGCAAGTCAGCCCGCTTGGCGAGCTAGCCGTTCTCATTTAAACACGACTGAAAATCATTCTCACAAAAACGGACTAGCCTGGTTTGCATATAGTTGTAATTGTTGTAACAATTATAACATCCAGTCGGCGACCGATCAAGTCTTACAACTTTTAATGGAAACGCTTGTTGTAATTCAATCGGCGACAGACGGCGACTGTTGTAGAAGTTGAATCAGTTCAACGGCTTCTACAACAATTACAACAGTCACCGATGCGACAACATCAATCGCCGACAGTCGGCGACTTTTTGCTAGATGTTTGCAACGTAAAACACACAATTATTTACAAAACTCGGGCAAATCCTTTCAAAAAAACCTCGATTTTATTAAGCAAGTCTACTAAATGACTAGTTCGAAGACTTGAATGCCGTACGCCAACTGGAATGTTTGCAACTGTCGTCAAACGTTCACGAAACATGAGAGTTACTGAACGTGTAAATAATGCTTGCTATATTGTTATATAAACTGTGAAAATGATCACAAAGTTTTAGTCATTCAATTTGTTTTTGAATATCAAACTTAGCTCATCTGAACTTTGTCAAAACCGAGAAGTCCTCAGTCTGAAAACCAATATACAAACAATATACAAACACTCCCTTAGATCACTTTCAGAGATTTGTATTAATTACATCCGCCCAGCTTGCATATCACCGCACAAACACACGACCACATGTGATGCAGAGTTATTACTAAACTATTCCGACTATTTCACATATTTTGTCGGTTTGGTGGCAATTAGGAAGAGCTTTTGATAAGCATGAGATAAGAACGTTCTAGAATAACTGATTAGCAAAACATTCATGGGAAGGGAGATTTATTTAAGAAAAAAATTATTAATCCAAAAACAAATAAAGGGCTTTACTTTTTTTGTTATACTGTTGCGTCAAAATTAATATCCAATTTTATTACAAGCAACAGCTTGCTGGAATTTCAATCATTACCCGGTTTCAAATGACCTCATGATTTTGCAGTTCAAAGAGATACGGTTCGGAGTCATTTAAGGAGGACCGGTGAGATCCGAGATCTCACTGTGCTACGATTCGGCGAAAATTGTATATCGATTCTACAGTGGCTAAAGGCTTTGTAATAATGAAACTACACAGGAAGGTTCCCGACTCGTGTAGACACTTTTGAAACCGTTGTAAACTTCAAACGGGTTCGTGTGAACGTAAAGATATTTTGTCGTTACTCTTTCGTACCAGTATCGCGTTTGACCAAATATAAGTACAAGAATTTCATTCAAGGAAGAAATGAAGGAAGGAAGGAAGGAAGGAAGGAAGGAAGGAAGGAAGGAAGGAAGGAAGGAAGGAAGGAAGGAAGGAAAGAAGGGAGGGAGGGAGGGAGGGAGGGAGGGAGGGAGGGAGGGAGGGAGGAAGGAAGGAAGGAAGGAAGGAAGGAAGGAAGGAAGGAAGGAAGGAAGGAAGGAAGGAAGGAAGGAAGGAAGGAAGGAAGGAAGGAAGGAAGAAAGGAAGAAAGGGAGGGAGGGAGGGAGGGAGGGAGGGAAGGAGGGAAGGAAGGAAGGAGGGAAGGAAGGAGGGAAGGAAGGAATTGAAGGAAGAAAGGAAGGAAGGAAGGAAGGAAGGAAGGAAGGAAGGAAGGAAGGAAGGAAGGAAGGAAGGAAGGAAGGAAGGAAGGAAGGACGGAGGAATGGAGGGACGGACGGACAGACAGAAGGAAGGAAGGACGGAAAGAAGGAAGGAAGGAAGGAAGGAAGGAAGGAAGGAAGGAAGGAAGGAAGGAAGGAAGGAAGGAAGGAAGGAAGGAAGGAAGGAAGGAAGGAAGGAAGGAAGGAGCTAGAGTTTTCCCACCGCTGCTCTATACCCTAAACAAAACACCCAATGATCTAAACCACCCACCAAACTCAATCGTCCTTGGCAATCGTAGCAACGAAACACGTCAGGGCACTAGTTTCTAACCCCGAGAAAGTTTTAAAAATCCTAATCACCAGGAATGGCAGTGTTGCAGTTTCCGTGATATACATGAATAGGTGCAGAACAGTTGTGATACAAGTGAAAAATCTTCTGGTACCCACCATTATCCCTCCACCATAGGCATAGCTGACGATTCCAAGTACAAGGTAAGACGTAAAACAACTCAGGATGTTCGAAACCCAACAACGTGTAAAACCCCTGATCGCCAAGATGGCCCTTGAAGTGGTACTTCTCGCTAAGCGCAACAACCAGCATATTATTTACTATATACTGCTGATACAGGGGGGAGTCTCTCATCCGATCCAAATCCAGAAGCAGTACGCCACTGTTGAATCCTGGGTAACCGTCAGGAACCGGCTCTCCGACTTTTGTCCGCGGGTTGTTTCTCCGGTGCTTCCAGGTAATGTGTTTATAGACGGGCTGTTGCTCGTGGGCTAGTCCCATTATGTTTGTCGGTGAGAAGTGTTGGAATTTGTCGAAAAGCTGTTTGATGTCGGTGCGGAATTTCAAGTCGATGTCCAACATGACGACTTTGGAAATGTTTGGGAAAAAAGTGTGGGTAATGATTGATAGAAAGAACAGGGCTCCATTGTAGTAAGACCTTGAGCCACTTGTAAAGATATGCTACGAAAAGAGTAAGAACTCGATTAAGGTAGCTCCGAGAGGTTTTTAATTATAACTGCACGTGAGCTGATGGCTAATTCAGAAAGAAATCTATTGATAACCAGACAAAATACTAAAGAGCGGTGCCCTGTTTACCGTCGCTTGTATTCTTATTCCCAGAGCCCACTATCTGTACGGTGGCCCACAAGGGTCACCTCTTCTTCGTACAAACACGAATCTTCAGTTCTCCGGGGAAATCGAACCAGGGCCGGATTAACCTTCCCAGGGCCGGGGGCGAAAATATTTTAGGGCCGGGAGCGAAAATATTTTAGGTCCGGTCACAAAATGAGAGCCATCCCCGGAGTACGGTGAACTGAAAGCGTAAGTTGATCGGAGCATCGGAGGTTCGTACTTAGGCTTCCTCAGGCGCCACTCCCCTCCCGCTTTCAAACAGAAGTGGCCTGGTGGCTGAGCTCGAGAGAGCGTGTGGTTTTCTCAGGCTAGTACGGACTTTCAAAGAGAAACTACATATTTTTTTTATTCACTCATTTTTTTTGGGCCGGTGAGAATCTGGGGCTTTATTGAGTAAAATCAACAGAAATCATTTCGACTTGCAGGCATAAAAATAAATTTAATATCAACAATCTAAACAATCAAAACAAGGAAATGAATTTGAGGGATCCACCGCCCACACGCCCACCTTTCGACCAAACCCATTCGAGGAATGCATTCATCGTTTCACCACTCACGCCCACGAATCGAAACAACCTCAACATTTTGAGGTAAGCCCACTTAAACTATACTATATTCGCTCTACCTTTATGGTATTAAGCACTTTCCGTGAACATTCCGTGACCGACATTCCGTGAACAAAATCACACGTGCTCGTTTGTATGTATATATATATATATATATATATATATATATATATATATATATATATATATATATAATTTGTTTTCTCAGACCTTTTTACGCCTTTTCTTGGACGGGTAAGTTTCGTCGAAGATTTAAAAAAATTGTTTTATTTATTTTAAATATTCATATATTTAATTTATTTATATAATTTAAACTTAGCTCCATTATCTTATTTTCAAGTCAAATTCCACATACCTGCAGTATTTTCATCAAAGGTTGTAGTGCTTCAGCAACTTTAGCAATATCCTGATACACAACACTAATTTTAGTTTTGCATAACTTCTGCGACAAGACCTCAATTGATTTGACCACATGGTCTCGACTTCTTTCATCTGTGACTATATGAAGTTGCAGTGCCAAGCTTGTATGTTTACAAATAGAAGACAAACAAACCTCAAACTTCTTTAGAATTGCTGGATATTGATCCAAATTAGTAAGAGTCATTAGCAGATTCCACATTTCACTTTTCCAACTGTTTTTGGGAGCTGAAAGAGTAGAACTTGTTCCAGTGTCTTCAATTTGGATGCCATTGCCTATATACATGTAGTGAAACAGTTTTAAAATTTTACGCAACAAAAATACAATATCAGCGAAATGTAATGTATATATCATACATGAGAAGCCGTCTTTAATTATCTGATTTGAAAACGAGATTTGTGTTGAAAAAATGAGGCAAATATAGCTTCCCAAACAAAGAGGGGCCTCGCCAGGGAGGACTTCTCGCAAAGGTCGATTTTTTTATTTGCTCAAAACCAAAATGAAAGTATTGGGGGTTTAGAAACTTGTGAAAGGGATTTCCTAAGATGGAAAAGTGTGTGATCCCAAATAATTCATAAAATTTTAAGTCTTGTACTATATTTGGCAGCTGAGACCGCCGTTGCTGTGATTTCCATATCATCAGTCACGAAATGTGCGTACGGAGGATTGGTCAATCTTTCCCCACCATTTTGTCAAAGCAAATTTGAAGACCGCGAGTAAAATCGTCTGACTACTGTGGCCATAGTGACCAAGAGTAAAATGTGGGGAGTCTTATAGTTATAAGGACCCGAAAGGCTGAAACTCTGAAAAAGTAATATGTGGAAGAGTTAAGCCCTAATCAAGCGAGAACGCAAGTCATCGCAAGTTGGCAGTCAGAATTTCTGTGGCGGTCGTTTGAACACCCAAATTAACAAAATAAAGGTTTCATGGGTGTTTTAAACAGTTTTAACTTAGTCACGGTACATGATATTTTCGGGAAACTATTCAGAGCGGCTGGCTGAGATAAGCTTAGAACACGAATTACAGTATATTACAGTAATTCTACCTAATCTTAGTGGCTATAGATCTAATGCCAGGAAGTAACTTTCTTCAAGGTCTTTTTTGAAATTGGCCTGATAGAGATTTCACAAATTCCGCACAGTTTCACGATATTGCAACCCCACCTGCAGGTATGCTGTTCTTTGCTGTTTTAATATGGGTACAAGAATATTTGAAATTGAGTTTGCAGCATTTCAATAAGTTCAACTGTGGCACGACGTGTGAAACCATCAAGTTCGGTAGGCTGAACACTGAATTTGAGCTTTTGATAAGTTCTGCCGTGTAAGCATGTCATTAACTAAAAGGTATGAATACTAAGAGCCGAAAATGCACCAATTGGTTTGTTCTTATTTTCGATTTGAGAGAGTAGCCACCACTAGTGGCCAATTAATAGTAGCCACCACTAGTGGCCATTAATAGTAGCCACCACTAGTGGCCAATTAATAGTAGCCACCACTAGTGGCCAATTAATAGTAGCCACCACTAGTGGCCAATTAATAGTAGCCACCACTAGTGGCCAATTAATAGTAGCCACCACTAGTGGCCAATTAATAGTAGCCACCACTAGTGGTCAATTAATAGTAGCCACCACTAGTGGCCAATTAATAAAAGCCACCACTAGTGGCCATTAATAGTAGCCACCACTAGTGGCCAATTAATAGTAGCCACCACTAGTGGCCAATTAATAGCAGCCACCGCTAGTGGCCAATTAATAGTAGCCTACACTAGTGACCAATTAATAGTAGCCACCACTAGTGGCCAATTAATAGTAGCCACCACTAGTGGCCAATTAATAGTAGCCACCACTAGTGGTCAATTAATAGTAGCCACCACTAGTGGCCAATTAATAGTAGCCACCACTAGTGGTCAATTACTAGTAGCCACCACTAGTGGCCAATTAATAGTTAAGCCACCACTAGTAGCCACCACTAGTGGTCAATTAATAGTAGCCACCACTAGTGGTCAATTAATAGTAGCCACCACTAGTGGGCAATTAATAGTAGCCACCAATAGTGGCCAATTAATAGTAGCCACCACTAGTGGCCAATTAATAGTAGCGACCACTAGTGGCCAATTAATAGTAGCCACCACTAGTGGTCAATTAATAGTAGCCACCACTAGTGGCCAATTAATAGTAGCCACCGCTAGTGGCCAATTAATAGTAGCCTACACTAGTGGTCAATTAATAGTAGCCACCACTAGTGGCCAATTAATATTAGCCACCACTAGTAGCCACCACTAGTGGTCAATTAATAGTAGCCACCACTAGCGGCCAATTAATAGTAGCCACCACTAGTGGCCAATTAATAGTAGCCACCACTAGTAGCCACCACTAGTGGGTAATTAATAGTAGCCACCACTAGTGGCCAATTAATAGTAGCCACCACTAGTGGCCAATTAATAGTAGCCACCACTAGTGGGCAATTAATAGTAGCCACAACTAGTGGCCAATTAATAGTAGCCACCACTAGTGGGCAATTAATAGTAGCCACCACTAGTGGTCAATTAATAGTAGCCACCACTAGCGGCCAATTAATAGTAGTCACCACTAGTGGCCAATTAATAGTAGCCACCACTAGTAGCCACCACTAGTGGGTAATTAATAGTAGCCACCACTAGTGGCCAATTAATAGTAGCCACCACTAGTGGCCAATTAATAGTAGCCACCACTAGTGGCCAATTAATAGTAGCCACCACTAGTGGTCAATTAATAGTAGCCACCACTAGTGGCCAATTAATAGTAGCCACCACTAGTGGCCAATTAATAGTAGCCACCACTAGTGGCCAATTAATAGTAGCCACCACTTGTGGCCAATTAATAGTAGTCACCACTAGTGGTCAATTAATAGTAGCCACCACTAGTGGCCAATTAATAGTAGCCACCACTAGTGGCAAATTAATAGTAGCCACCACTAGTGGCCAATTAATAGTAGCCACCACTAGTGGTCAATTAATAGTAGCCACCACTAGTGGCCAATTAATAGTAGCCACCACTAGTAGCCACCACTAGTGGTCAATTAATAGTAGCCACCACTAGTGGTCAATTAATAGTAGCCACCACTAGTGGGCAATTAATAGTAGCCACCACTAGTAGCCACCACTAGTGGGCAATTAATAGTAGCCACCACTAGTGGGCAATTAATAGTGGTCACCACTAGTGGGCAATTAATAGTAGCCACCACTAGTGGTCAATTAATAGTAGCCACCACTAGTGGCCAATTAATAGTTAAGCCACCACTAGTAGCCACCACTAGTGGTCAATTAATAGTAGCCACCACTAGTGGTCAATTAATAGTAGCCACCACTAGTGGGCAATTAATAGTAGCCACCACTAGTGGGCAATTAATAGTAGCTACCACTAGTAGCCACCACTAGTGGGCAACTAATAGTAGCCACCACTAGTGGGCAATTAATAGTAGCCACCACTAGTGGGCAATTAATAGTAGCCACCACTAGTAACCACCACTAGTGGTCAATTAACAGTAGCCACCACTAGTGGGCAATTAATAGTAGCCACCACTAGTAGCCACCACTAGTGGTCAATTAATAGTAGCCACCACTAGTGGTCAATTAATAGTAGCCACCTCTAGTGGGCAATTAATAGTAGCCACCACTAGTGGGCAATTAATAGTAGCCACCACTAGTGGCCACCACTAGTGGGCAATTAATAGTAGCCACCACTAGTGGTCAATTAATAGTAGCCACCTCTAGTGGGCAATTAATAGTAGCCACCACTAGTGGGCAATTAATAGTAGCCACCACTAGTAGCCACCATTAGTGGGCAATTAATAGTAGCCACCACTAGTGGGCAATTAATAGTAGCCACCACTAGTGGTCAATTAATAGTAGCCACCACTATTGGCCAATTAATAGTAGCCACCACTAGTAGCCACCACTAGTGGTCAATTAATAGTAGCCACCACTAGTGGGCAATTAATAGTAGCCACCACTAGTGGGCAATTAATAGTAGCCACCACTAGTGGGCAATTAATAGTAGCCACCACTAGTAACCACCACTAGTGGGCAATTAATAGTAGCCACCACTAGTGGTCAATTAATAGTAGTCACCACTAGTGGCCAATTAATAGTAGCCACCACTTGTGGCCAATTAATAGTAGCCACCACTAGTGGTCTATTAATAGTAGCCACCACTAATGGGCAATTAATAGTAGCCACCACTAGTGGTCAATTAATAGTAGCCACCACTAGTAGCCACCACTAGTGGCCAATTAATAGTAGCCACCACTAGTAGCCACCAGTAGCGGTCAATTAATAGTAGCCACCACTAGTGGCCAATTAATAGTAGCCACCACTAGTAGGCAGCGCAGCCACCAAAACACCTCCCCCCCCCCCCCCCCCTAGTATCATCCACTGCATATCGTTTCTGACTTAGTGCAACATTTCTCTCTTTGAAACCACTCTATGACATCATCAAAAAGTGATGTCATTACCTAGTCCCCTCAGTCCCCCCTCACACCCTCCCCCCACTTTTGCAGGGCCAGCAACACCCTGCAGACAAATCAGTATTTAAAGATAAATTTCAGGTAAAAGTTTTCTTAATTTATGGGAGTTGAGTACCACATTTACCAACAAATTATGTCTTGGTAACTAATATCCATTGTTAATGCTTTGAAAGTTTGTATGGTGATAATAGTATTGAAAATAAGTTTTGTGGAAACACAGTGATGTTTGGACAGTAATGTTTGGGCAATTAGTCACACAAACTATATTACTTATATTACCAGGGTTAAGTCACGTTGGCCTGAAAAACAGAGAAAAATCTTCTCGACGTTTCGAGCAAAGGCCCTTCATCAGGAGAAATTAGTAAACAACTCACATGTGGTCACGCGTATTTATAGCAGAGCTACAATGGGAATCACGTGAACACATGTAAGCCAATAAAAACAAAGTAAACAAATAAATTAATATGTAATTTTAGCCTGTGTGCAGGTGCTGACCCAATTTGTGGGTCAGCTACCTGCAAATAGGCAAAGAAACAGGTTATGAATTACTATTTAAATCATCAGAAAAAGGTTAAGGAAAAGGTGTGGAATATGGGGTGGAGTGAGCTAAATGAAAGAGAATCGCTCATTGAGGCCGTGAGGGATCACGGCCTCAATGAGCGATTCTCTTTCATTTAGCTCACTCCACCCCATATTCCACACCTTTTCCTTAACCTTTTTCTGATGATTTAAATAGTAATTTATAACCTGTTTCTTTGCCTATTTGCAGGTAGCTGACCCACAAATTGGGTCAGCACCTGCACACAGGCTAAAATTACATATTAATTTATTTGTTTACTTTGTTTTTATTGGCTTACATGTGTTCACGTGATTCCCATTGTAGCTCTGCTATAAATACGCGTGACCACATGTGAGTTGTTTACTAATTTCTCCTGATGAAGGGCCTTCGCTCGAAACGTCGAGAAGATTTTTCTCTGTTTTTCAGGCCAACGTGACTTAACCCTGGTAATATTTGGATTTCAACCGTGGCCGACGCTGTCCTAGAAGCTTTTAACTATATTACTTATAGTAACTAGTTGTCAATCGCATGAGGATTTGTTTGGTATAATATGTATAACTCCTATTGGATATACGTGGCTTAATTTGCCCAATATAAAAAAAATATAAAGGGGGCAGATCAAGCATGTGTGGAGCCCTGGTGCATTAGTAGTTGACTCACATCTGTTGCCCCCAAAGTCAGAGAGGGAGTAAAAAAATCAGAGGAAATTAACAATTTGATTTCATTGCACAAAATGCAGGGCTGGCCTGCACCCGACTACATATGTGATATGTCCTATATATGCCACATATAAAAAAATGTCCTATATAAAAAAACAATGAGCGGACTGGTCCCAAAAAACATGGGGTTTTAAAAACACAAATTAAAAAAAGCCCCCAAAACTTGTGGGCCCCACCAAAGTGCTAGGCCCCTGGCACTAGCCAAAGTGCCCCCCCCCCCCCCCCCCTTGATTCACCCAATAGACCATTTGCATGTTGATATACGATTGGCATTGGTGACTACAACTATCAGAATGCTTTGCCAGTATTCTAGGGTTTTGGTTAGAAGGAATGACTCAATAGGACCCATCCTGTCCTTTTGCAGCTTTTCCAAAATATGTTATCAAATTTGATTTTTCCCCAAATTTGTCATCAAGTTTCAGTGAGTCTCAAGATTTTAGCAATCTTTTCGATACCCAGTCTTTACAAGGCTCTGCTCGCAGGGTGTTCGATACCCTAGACAACATAAACCCTAACCCTAATCAGAAATCTGGTACCTAGCTTTTGGAAAAAAACCCATATTGCCATATTTTGGAAAAGCTGCAAAAGGACTGAACAGGTCCCTTTGAGTCATCCTTTTAGCTGAAACTGTACAATACTGACAAAGCATTCTGGTAGTTTCACTCACCCAATGCCATCTCACACCATTGTGCAAATGGCCTACAGTATACCAAATTCTTGACTCAGGCAGCATTTTGCCCTCATATGGCAGGCTTACATGAGTCCAATAAGTTATTATTATTATTATGATTGTTTAATATGTACCAATGTCATGGTGGCCATGTTGCTTAAGGTAGGTACAAAAGAATATTATATTAGATGCTATTGTACCTTAACCAACCAACATGGCCACTGTCTTTGTCCTCTAAAATCTCAGGGGATTGATTGCTTAATAGGTCCAATAGGTCCTATAGCCTACTATAATTTAAAATTGTCATTCTAATGCACGAGTCAATTCCAAACATGGTAATCCCCAAAGATTCCAGGGCATTTGTCTTGCACGGTATTCCCAGGAGTTGGGAATTAATTTTCCTGCTAAGCAGTGCACTTGGGCCGGACATATTTATACTAGTGCTCTCAAACCCCAGGGATTCAATTGTCCTTTCGGTAATTGCATCTCTTACAGGATCAAAGCAAAAATAATAAAAAAATAAGTACTGTAATTATTTAATACCTGACAATGTGTATAAATATACAGCACTGGAACCCCACCATACCACATTTTTTTGGTCTGATGGTGGTCGTACCAACGAGGTTCCACTGTATATCCAACGAGGATTTGACTCAATTGGCAAAATATTTGTTGCCATTTTGTTTACATTTTGTTAATGTACAGCAATTACAAATATTATATACATGTTTATTGTTGAAATTAAATAGTTAATTACTGGTGTATGCTCCCAGGTAGGGTTGGAGAATTTGCCCATCAGTTTTGCCCTGTGGTGGGAATTAGCACTATATATAGTTTAAAAAAAATCAAATTCCTGGGGTCCTTTCCCAGGGAGGGATGGTCATGTTTGGAATTGACTCATGCAGAAGGCTAGCTAGGCCCTGTTTACAAGAAGCGGATTGAGTGTTCAAGTCAAATCTCGCATGTTGTTTCTCCTTGTTGTGTTTACATGAAGAAGATTGAAAGTTTTCAATTTGATCGAAATGGATTGAGATTCAAGCAAGGATCCGAGGATAATGACTTGAATGTCTCCAATCTGATTCATCTAAACGCCCTGTTACATGGTACAATTTTCAATGCAACTTGTCTTGCAATGCCTTGCACATGAGACAAGTTGCATGAACCATTGCACTTTGTAACATGCTGTGCAATGGTCAAAATTGTTGTGAGACAAGTTGCAGCAATCATTGCACCAGGTGTTGCAACTGTAATGCACCTATCAATTGAAAGCCCGACTCCCCCCACCCCGGAAGATGGTGGAGGAAATGTGGGGAATTTTATAGCATTTGAAAGCATTTTATGCAAAATCAAATTTTAGGAAATCAAATCCACGCCCAGTCCCGGGGTGGGGGGAGTCGGGCTTTCAACTGGTAGGTGCATAATGTTGCATGACTCATTGTGAGACAAGTTGCATGAAAAATTGCACTGTGTAACAGGGCCTTAAACACAGTTTGACTTGAAAATGACTTGATACGCATGAGTGAAGTTGGTGCGTGTCGTGCTAAATAGCAGACATTTAGGGAAGCACGGAAAATAGTGTTCCAAAACTGAAAACAATGTTCCAAGCAAGGTCGGATTCTCCATGTAAACATGTTGGATTGGACTGCTAATCCGCTTCATGTAACAAGGCACAAAAAATAAAACGATTTCCAAACTAGATCTATCTATTTCGCTACGCAATATTTACCAATTAACGTCTTTCTCGTTTGTCCACTGCTAATCAGAGTACTTCGGGGCAGTATTAAGTACATAAACATTATAGTTGTCAAGATGCCAACAAACTTGAAAGCAGCCCGATATAAACGACGCATTTTAAATCGATTCGACGACAGCACAATGACTTGAACTACAGTATTAAACTGTTAACTTCTTAACCAACAGCTGCAGTAGTTTCACAAGTCATTCTACACACTCTTCTCCTCTGCGTTTTATGAGTCATTCTGTTGTTGTTGTGTATTCTGAATGAGTTGTATATACGTCACCTGTATTGGAATGCTTTAGCCTGCGATCAGGAGAAGATGCTTAGGTTGCAAGCCCGAGTTCCGAGAAATTTCAAGGCCTATGAATAACAAAGTAACGAACGTTTTTTTGCAGTTTTTCGTTTTCTTGCTTCGTTGTTGAGATATTTCAGTTTTATGATAAGTTGTTCACTTGTACGTATACATGTAGTGCATTGTTTGATATGCAAATTAAACATGTTGACCATGTTGACGTCACATGTGCATAATGAGTTACTGAAGAACATGTGCCCGCCCAACTTTGTCATGAAGTGCCCTTTTGCAACAGAAAAGTGTCCTTTTTATGACAAAACATGTGTTTCAAGTGTCCTTTCGAAGTCCCACCCTGAACAACGTCCCCTTTTGAAGCTGTGCTCCCAAGATCAACTAACCTGCGTGGAGAAGTTCACTCCCCCCCCCCCCCCGGTGGGGGGGAGTGAACGTCTGCACGCAGGCTAAGATCAAACTTGCTTCCTCTTGTTTAAGAAACAGAAAACATTTTCCGTGTTTCTATTTAACAATTAGACAACGATCCCGAATTTTGGTGATTACATGCATGGAGATTTTCAGCTGAGTTTTAATTTCAGCTCGGCTATATCAACAAATGCATGTTAAAACGAATTTCCGATTGCATAGAGAGACTATCATCCGGGCTGATATTCAGCCCGGAATCCTGGATACAGATTTCTAGCCCGCGGTTCGCGTTACCCGCCCATGTAATCACTCAAAAATTTTAGGGCAGCTGGACTGAACTAAACCATACTAAACGAGTGAACGATGCCGATCGTACGTCCATTGCGCAGTCGTAAAACAAAAATTCTTCGAATTCCTACGTGTTATTGAGTAAAATTTTGGTTTTATAAGTCCTCTGCGGAGGAGAGAGGTTTTAGCCGGGGAAATGAACCAACGACCGCAGGGCATCGCGGTAAGTTTGTTACGCAATTCACGCCCGGACAATGAAGAAAGGCGTTCGCGTTCAGAAATATTTTGAAAGTTATCGCTGGTTTAATGCTTCTAAATGCGTTGTCTTCGGTAAGTACATTAACTATTATTTTGCCTGTCTGTTCGAGTATGTATATCAAGTGTCTACATAATATATATCATACACGAGAAACCCGTTTTATTATCTGATTTGAAAACACCGAGAAGTCTGTTCACTCTGTTGAAAATAACGAGGCGATAGACGAGCCTCTCAAATAAAGGAATTTGTTTGTAAAGAGAAATTTGAGGTTAAAGTTGTCGTGTTGCTGGTAAATGTTGCAATAAACTGCCATAAATTGTCTCGGTAACTGATTCCTATGTGAATTATTAATGGTTTGAGAAATATATTCTGCCGTGGCGGAACGTCAACAGTTCAACTGCGGAAGCTTTGTTCTATATTTCCTCCGGAGCGAGGGGCTATAGGAACGCAAAACGATATATATCTCGACAGTGAAATAAAGGTAGTGTGCTGCGTAGGCAGTGTTGAAATACAAATCGAAATATAATAAGGTTTGAGTGCTGCGAAATTATTGGACGTAGATTTCTAACGTTTCGAGCGAAGGGCCTTCGTCAGAGAGAAAGGTGACGAAGGGCCTTCGCTCGAAACGTTAGAAATCTACGTTCAATAACTCCGGCAGTACTAAAACCTTACTATGTTTCGATTTGTATATAAATTTCTGACGGTTGATGAACATTACTTTGATAGATTTGCTGGAGTAAAGTTAACCTAGCATCTGGAAACTTCTTCACATCGAGAAGCAGTCAAGGTAAAATAATTTATGGAAAATCTTTTCATAAAAGCATTTTGATTTCCAAAGAAAGTATTGTCAGGCAGGGTTGCATATCGACAAATACGACAGGCAAAAAGGGCGTTTGAGTTCGTAGGCAAACTGTTTTCGCTAATGACTATTTCTAAAGATTGTCACTCCTATTCTTTTACGGTAAGTGCTGTACAATTTACTACCATTTTGCTTACCAGTTTAAATATATATCAAATGATTAACTCGTTAACTGTTCATCAATGGCCGTCAAGGCGGTGACGTTAAGAAAGCTAGAAATACCTGCTTGTGTGAACAAAACCTCTTCATTCTGATACAGTTGGAAAAGTGGCTGTTGAAATTTCGTTTCATTACGTTGGCCTTCGCTGTCTTGTTCGTTGGAAAAGATTTGACTGCGTTGGCATCTAGAAGCTAGCAATTTTACCGTCTTATTTTCTACAAAATGCATTGAGCATTATTTACTAACTAGAAATACATGAATGCAACAACCCCTCGCCCGCTTCTACATGCTTTTTTGAAACACCCCCCACCCACCCACCCTCTGATTAAAATAAGCACTCCTGATTATAAAGCCAATATAAAAACAAACAAATATAAAAACAAATGATATTAAATCCTTGGAATATTAAATTATAGAATTTATGGATAGGTCGATAGGATGACAAAACATTTCTAGCAAGTCTTTAAATGGCTTCTCTATGCATGTACATTTTGCAAAGGCAGAATTAAAAGTTGACAGCTCAAAAACTACATTTATAATAGAGTCTGAGATAAAAACAATTCAGTAGAATTGGGTTCCGGAAAGAAGTATTAAACAGACAACGTTTCAGTTGAAAATTTGGAATCACAGCCAAGAAAACCGACAAAGTCCACGTCCACCATGGATAATATAAGCATGATATAAGCCTAAGTGTTTTAAGTTAACTTTAGTTAAGCTGACTGATGGTTAATTTGGATGAGCAAAGGGAAAGCATGAAAACGTAAGCTGTATATTGTTTTAGGACATAAGGACAAAATACAAATCCCCTACCATTATAAACTTGAATGATTTTGAAACCACTGAGTGACCACAAACACTGCAATTCAGATTGAGGTTTTGTTTACCATACGGCGTTTGGTTTCTTCAGGTCCTCTGGTTTCGCTTCGAGATATATTAAACCGGCTGTTTGTATCCTCCACGCATGTCGAGATTAGCACCCTTACCGGGCTCCGGGCCTTCTGCCCTATTCCCGGGCTGAAAATATTTATTGAACTAACGTTTCATCACTACATGCAACATCTTCAGAGTGATTAAATTATTACAATTACAAAGACTTTATATACATAGGTCACAAGGTTACTAAGACAACGAGTATAAAATTACAAAATATCAGATAGAATTTGAAATTACAAAATAACTGTTAAGAATTTGAAAGTTTGTGATACTATTGCAACATATATAGCTGATCGCAATAGCATCGGAATTTCAACATCAACCAGGTAGATATTGCTGTTAAAATCATTCGAGATTTCTTCTCAATACAGGAACGTGTATTTAAACCGTCCTTTTCATTGTGCATCTTATAGAAGTATTCAGGATGACAAAAACCTTTTGAACTTGTTCTGTTTTGCAATCAATTATAAATTTACACATTACAAAGAATCCTTTTTATTGCACAGTCTCGAATTTCAGATTGTCAGTTGTTAATTTTCATACCAAACAATCGAAACTACTGATAGTTAAGTCCACAACATTTTATCAAATTTCTAATAATTTATGAAAAGAAAAATTTAAAAGAAATTAATATTTTTTTGTCATTTTCTATTAAAATCAGAAGTTGTAAATCGGATAAAAAGTTGTTGTAATTTACAAAAACTTTCCTATCGATATTCTCAGCTTAAACAGCTTATCTTTTAACGATTGTTGATCTCAACAATTCAATGTGTGATTTCAGTAAGTCTCATGCACTTGAGTAAGCAAAAACTTGTTTTCCAAGCATGAAATGATTTTAATAATCTAAATAACGATATAATTAGTCTATTCACATGACTAATATGCAATACTGCATGCAATTTAGTGGATGTACATGTACCTACTAGAGCATTTGGAGGAATAGCAACTATTATTCACATACATGAGGAAAATCGGATTCTATAAATTGCATCGTGTGAACATAGTTTAAAGTGCCCCTAACCCCGAAATGTTTTAGGTTTAGACTGAAAACACCCCTAAAATTATCAATGTCGTTGAATCACTTGAATGTCTTTGAAAGTTCGATAACATTGATATTTGTTCTTAAGTTTTTGTGGTCATGCAGTTTTGTAATATGAAAATAAGGTGTGTGATGATGTAAGATAAGTAAAGCAGAATTGTGAAACATATAATATCGCGTATATCATCAAAATTACACATCGAACACAGTTTTAAAAATTTTGCATCTATAAACAGTCCATGAGACTGAAGAGGATAGTTATCAGTATAGTGATATGGTCGCTAGAGCAACAAATTAGTTTCCAGACCATGCATATAATCTAAAAAATGGGCATAGCCAGAAATACGCGACATGCTATTGCGCAATACCCGCAAGGCAAGTCAATTCAGTCAAATGCGTGTATAAAATTGTAAGCGATCGGGCAAAAATGTTAAAATAATCGGAGAAAATTTACAGATTCACGAAATGCGAAACTATCCCTGAGTTAAACGAATGTTTATCGACATAACAAGCTAAAAATTGTTCGCTATTTGCTCAAAATGAGGTGTCCCCCAGACGATTTGTATATCGTCGTTGATTCACGTCGCTTTAGTCTTGAATGTTGGCCATTTACACCCAAGTCCGTGTGAGAAAATGCGTTTATACGGCAAACCATACACGAATGTCGACATGCGAAACTTGTTCCAGTAGGCCGAAGTTCTGAACAGGTCAGATAAGATAAAATATAAAAATCGTACCTTATTTCGACATTTCCTTTTGCTTGCTCAAGTTTGTGAAGTATTGTAATAACAACAAACATCGATGTCCGTTTCTGAAGACATCACGTTTTAAAATTGCCATAACTCCGCGATTTTCTGCAGTATCACAACTCTTTTGATATTGAATTGATGCTTGTTGTCTGCTTGTTTGATTTACCATGGTTTGAAAATCGACGCACGCATTATTTTAGACATATTTGCCGCTGAGTCATAGGTTTTGAACTACTTTTGGACAATGCGAAGGAGGCCGAAGCCAGACGAGGAGCAGCGGGATATCGGGAATTTGCCGGATCGTATATCAGGAAATATTCCAAATACTCATGCGCTATCACGTAAAACGCTGACAGAGACACATGTCTTGCAGACTCAAATGTCGCGTATTTCTGGCTATGGTTTATTTGTTTTCTCCCAAGTACTGACCGTTATGGAGTTGGTAATAGTGGAAGGAGGTTCCACAAAGTTAACTAATTTGAAACTAAAGAAGGTTGCTCTGGCAGAAAACAAAGGTTAATTGAGCGCGGAATTTAGAGGTCTGAAAACTAATTCGTTAATATTACGACTAGATAACTTCAACAATCTTTTTTCAGTTTGGTGGTCTGTATATACGTGCAACGAAATTAAAATCATTGGAACTCGCCGTACGTTGTATTTGGCTCTCGTCAGAACTCATCTCGGCTACGCTACTCAGGTTTGGCCACCACAATCAATTGAGTTGTTAAAACGTGTAGAGAGAGTCCAGAGGGGCGCATCTAAAATCATTCTTAACCTACCCTTTCGATGCGAAACGTCCTACACAGATAGATTCAAGCTAACAGGACTTCTTCCAGTGTCGTACTGGCACGAATACCTTGATCTGTTGTTTTTCTTCAAGCTCTTTAATGGCCTTGTTTATAGTAGACCGGAAATGTTACCAGCAGTAAAACTACCTGTACGGCAAACCAGATCTGTCAGCAACATCAATGTCATAAGTTTTATTCCTTACCAATGTAGAACAGTAACTTATGAATGATCCTTTATGGTCAGAGTAACCAGAACTTGGAATGCATTACCAGACTTTTTAAGGCTAAAAACTCTAACCTTTAATTACTCGGGCTATCTAAGGTAGCGGAGTCTAGGTTTACCCTCCGTTTTTTTTTTCAATGTCGAGACACGTGATCGAGATATTGTCCTGATTAGCACCCCCCGGACACGGGTCGGGGTCACGTGTACAATCACGAGGCCATAAAAAACTTGTCAATTTCACTCGAGAGAGACTTGTGATTCTCAGTGATGTTGTGAGACCTTTTTTGTTTATTTTCTTTATTAAATACTTTATAAATCACAACGCAATGTTTCAAGTTTGTGCGTGAGTGTATACCGAGGACGAATTTGGTATATAGTGGTGCCGTGACCAGGATTATAACCAGAGTCAGAGATTTAAAACCATGGATGAAAACGAGTCGAGACAAACAGCAGACGAAGGGCCGAGAAATGAAGGCGTTCAACGATTGGAAAACGACATTAAAAAGGAGATTTCAAAACTGACATTTTACTTGGACCAGACAGAAGAGTTACTAGCATCAAATGACTACGAAGAGATGAATATTGTGGAGCAAAGGACAACCAAAATCAACGAGAGATTGTCGGAGTTAATATCGCGTACTCAACAAATGAAAATCGAGCTTGATATTTCACCAAGAAGTGTTAGACAATGGAAGAAGGAAATAAAGTTGAGTTACGCACCGTTGATCGAAGAGAAAGAAAAGATAACAAAGGCCTTGCAAGAGCGACAACAGGAGATCAAACGAGAAGAAGAACAACAAATTATCGAAGCGGAAACGCGACAACAACATAGAGCAGAACAACAACAAGAGGAGATTCGTGCCAGACAAGAAGAACGAGAGGAGAGATTAAGACAAGAGAAGTTAGCACAAGAGCGACAAATTTGGCAGGAGAGATTACGAGCTGAGATCAAGGCAACCGAGCAGAAACTTGAATTGGAAGCACAAGCGAAGTCGACTCAAGCGAAATTGCCAAAATTGAAAATTTCGCCATTTAATGGTACGCCAACAGATTGGATAAGATTCGAGAACATGTTTGCAACTCAAGTACATAGCAAACCAATAAGTGACGAGGAGAAATACGGGTACCTACTAGAGATGGTCAACACGAAGGTAAGAGAAAAGATTAGCAATCTAAAACCAAGTACACACGGGTACAACACTGCATGGGACAGACTAAAGAAAGACTATGGACATACTACCTTGGTTGTGAGTGCTCATATGGAGGCTATTATTAGCTTACAAGTTGTGAAGGGATCAAACTACGAGCAAGTGAAGGAATTCTACGAGAAAGTAAGTCGAAATTATGATGCATTGGAAACATTAGAAGAAGCAGACATGTTAAAAGGATTTGTGATGTCAACACTCAACAAGTTACCACACATTAGATCAGATCTTGTACGAACTGACGACAGTTGGGAGAAATGGAGTATGAAAGAGTTCCTCGAGAGTCTTCAGCAGTGGTTAAGAAGAAACAAGGTAGAAGATTCATCTAAGAATGACAGTACCAAGAAGGAGAGACAGTGGTATACTCAGAAGGGAAATGGAAAACCAAAAGAGAAGAAATGCATATTCTGTGAGGGAAATCATTGGCCTGATTCCTGTAAAATCCAAGATACAAGGGAGAAACGCAAAGCTTTTTTCGTTGCAAATAAGCTTTGCTTCAACTGTGGTGTTGCTGGTCATCGAGGGAATGACTGTAGAAGTAGAAATTGCCTGAAATGTAAAGGGAGACACCATACTAGTCTCTGTGAGAAGGTGCTAGATGGGAATGCTGTTCTTACTGGGTATACCCCTTCTGATGCCGAAGAATCATTGCCAGCCATCATTCCTGTGAGAATAAAAGGAGAAACACTCTGGGCCTACCTCGACACTGGCTCAGGGAGAAATTTTATATCAAGCAAAGCTATCAAAAACATGAAGCTGTCTCCAATTCGTCATGAGGTCAGACAAATCGTTACAGTAAATGGGATGAAGAAGCAGTCATTGCCAATATACTCTGTTGGAATAGAATCGGTGGATGGAAAGCAAGTGGAGACATGCGAAGTTACAGGATCAACGATGCCCAACTTTACAACCGTGAGGAGACCAGACATGAACAAGTTGATTAAGAAATACGAACATGCCAAGAACAAACAGTTCTACATGAAGAAGGATAATGAGTATCCAATCGACCTGATAATCGGAGACAACCTGTATTGCAAGATGAAGACTGAGGAAGTATTCAAGGGAAAGGAAGGAGAACCTATTGTCGAAGGGACCACATTTGGTTGGGTCATACATGGAAGAGACTACCCATCTAACAAATGCCTGTTTACCAAGGAAGATTCAGATTACGAGAGGCTGTACACTCTTGATGTTCTTGGAATTGAAGACCGAAAGGAAAATGATCAGCAAGAAGTCTACTCAGAGTTCAATGAGAACATTGTGAGAAGTGAGGACGGTAGATACGAGGTAAACATCCCATGGATAGCCGGAAGTCACCTGAGTGAAACAAATCTCGTTCAAAGCAAGAAGAGATTGGTCAATGTTGAAAGGAAGTTGAACCAAGACAAAGAGCTGTGCACAGAGTACCAAGCAATTATTGGTGAACAGTTGGAGTCCAATATCATCGAGAGAGTGCCACCAACACAGACTGGACAACGAGTCTTTTACATGCCCCACAAACCTGTGGTCAGGAGAGATGCAGCAACTACAAAGGTTCGAATGGTGTTTGATGCTAGTGCGAAGCCTCACCCCCTAGCAAGCAGCATTAACGAGTGTATGCATACTGGACCTCCTCTTCAGCCGCACCTGTGGGACATCATGATCAGAGCCAGGATGTCAACAAACCTCTTGCTCGCAGATATTAAGAAAGCATTCCATCAAATCGGTATAAAAGAAGAAGATCGAGATGCTTTTCGGTTTCTGTTCAATTTCAATGGCATACAAGAACATTTTCGATTTGCAAGAGTTCCCTTTGGTGCTGAAGCGAGCCCCTTTATCCTTGGTGCGACACTACAGTACCACTACAATCAACAACCACCAGAGTTTGAGGAAACCGTTCAAGCCCTGAGAGAGAACACCTATGTCGACAACCTAATGAAAACCAGCAGTGACATCGAGGGATTGGACAAGTTCAAAGTGGAAGCAACAAAGATCATGGAAGATGCCAAATTCCCTATTCACAAATGGGAATCAAACGTCGAAGCACTAGATGGGTGTGACATGCCAAATCCAGGAAAGATACTGGGACACCGCTGGGACAAGAAACAAGACACATTAGAACTTGAAGTTCCTGTGTTTCCTCCAAACAGACCAGTGACCAAGAAGACAGTGCTGAGCCAATTGGGGAGCATTTACGATCCGTTGGGTCTTCTATCACCAACCTTGGCAGAGGGGAAACATCTTTACCGAGAAGTGTGTGAGGAAAGAAAAGGATGGGATGAAGAAGTCTCGCCTGCCTTGAAGTCAAAATGGTTCAGATGGACAGGACAACTGAGAAACGTACGAGTTCCGAGAAGTATTACAAAGGAGTGTAGAAGAACGAGGGGAATCCATATCCACCAATTTGCTGATGCAAGCAACCTAGCCTGTTCCACAGTAACCATTGCAGCAGTAGAGTCCGAAACAGGAACAGTCAAGGGAATCTTAACGTCCAAGTCGAGAATATCCAAGCGCAACACCTCTATCGCTCGTTTGGAGTTAATCAGCGGCCATATGGCAGCCAACATGGTGAAAAATGTCTGTCAAGCACTGAAGCAGTGGCCAATATCCTCGGTGACAATATGGATGGACAGTATGGTTGCGTTGTACTGGATTACAAAACCAGAACGTCCGTGGAAAGTATTTGTTGCCAACCGGGTGAGGAAAATCGCTGAAACTACCAAGGATATCGAAGTCAACTGGAAATACTGCCCGACAGAGAAGAATCTTGCGGATCTCGGAAGTAGGGGAGCTTCAATCGATAGAATGGAAAACAAGGGATGGTTTACTGGTCCAGACTGGATTTTGAAGAAAGAAGATTGGCCTGAACAACCAGAATTGAAGCAGACGCCTAAAGCAATTGAAGAACAAAAGCCAGTAAAAGAAGCTTCCTATGCCGCCAGAGCTATTACAGATGAATGGAACGACCTGTTAGAACGAAAGCCATATTGGAACACTCTAAGAATTACAGCCTGGGCTTTACGATTTATGCACAACAGCCTCGCCAAACTACGAAAGATCAAGAAAAGATCTGGGCCCCTAACAAGCGAAAAAATAATCGCAGCGAGAAACCACTGGGTGAAAAAGTGCCAAGGAGGAATTCCAGAAAACCTAGAAACCCCCAGCTTCAAGTTGGTGAAAGACGAAGATACAGGAATCCTGAAATGCCATGGAAGAATCCAAAATTACACGCCTACGTACTTAGAAGATAATCTTCTAGCCGAAAAACTAATCCGACATGTCCACGAACAAAACAACCATTTAGGAGTAGCGCATACGATGGCAAGCCTGAGAGATGACTGGTGGATACCACACCTTAGAGCCCGTGTTAAGAAGCAAATACGAAACTGCAACATTTGCAAAGTGTATTCAGCCAAGCCGTATGGAGCAACCACGACAGCTTCGTTACCAAAGTTCCGTACAGAAGTTAGCCGACCATTTCAACATACCGGGATAGATTTCGCCGGGCCACTCAAGTACGCAGTGAAAGGAAAAGAAGGAAAGGCTTATGTTCTCGTTTTTACATGTGCAACATCGCGAGCAGTGCATTTAGAACTAACGAAATCGCAAACCGCAGAAGAGTTCCAAAGGAAGCTCAACGCATTCATCACAAGAAGGACAAGACCACAACGAATAGTGTCGGACAACGCCGCAACCTTTAGAGCCACCGCCATTTGGATAAAGAAGATTCGAAAGAGTGAGAAGATACAAGATTTCTTGGCAGGGCAAGAAATAACATGGCAGTTTAATTTAGCCAAATCTCCGTGGTGGGGTGGCATGTATGAGCGACTGATCAAAGAAATCAAGAAGACGTTGTACAAGACCATAGGTAAGACTTACCTTACCTTTGAACAATTAGAGACGGTGGTGATGGACATCGAGAGACACCTAAACAACAGACCATTAACGTATGTTGAGAGCGAGCCTGGGTGAAGACCGAGTACTGACACCAAACATCGTCATGTGGGGTCAGAATTCTCACACCTTTGATGAAGATTTCGAAGAATTTGAGGAAGAAGAAGTGGGAAAGTTCGAAAGAAGACTAAACGTTGCTCGACAACATGTTTGGACGCGGTGGAAGAAAGAATATATCCACAGTTTAATGGAATCCCACCGAATACAGAGAGAAAGATCCGAGGTACCGGACTTGGGGGAGATCGTACTTATTCTAGGAGAAGAGAAGAATAGAGGACAATGGATGAAAGGGAAGGTGATAAAGCACGTCAAGGGAAAGGATGGGATCGTTCGAGGAGTTATTATCTTACACAAGGGAAACAATATCGAGCGTCCACTCCAACTTATTTGCCCGTTAGAGATCAAAGCAGCAGCACATGAAGTAAACGGTAACGAAGTCGTTTTGAATGGAAACATTCCAAGAGTTCGAATTAATTTACTTTAGTGTATAAAAATGGAAAACTTTACATTTTTATAGGGGAGTGTGTCCTGATTAGCACCCCCCCGGACACGGGTCGGGGTCACGTGTACAATCACGAGGCCATAAAAAACTTGTCAATTTCACTCGAGAGAGACTTGTGATTCTCAGTGATGTTGTGAGACCTTTTTTGTTTATTTTCTTTATTAAATACTTTATAAATCACAACGCAATGTTTCAAGTTTGTGCGTGAGTGTATACCGAGGACGAATTTGGTATAATATTGCATTGCAATTACATCATCCCCGATAGGCTTTGGCACTTTGCGAATGTGAACGTGCTAAATTTGCTCATTTTCATGCGCCATTTCCGAGGTTCCCAAAGTGTAGTGCATTTTATCGACTACCAATTGCTTTGCCAAAAGAAGGAGAATTCTTCTTCAGTGTTTGGTCTTCTGTTCTGCTCTTGGCTTTATGATCTTATGACTATGACGATTCTTATGTAACAGGCCTGACTGCATTACTTTGTTTGGCCTTTTGTTTTCTCCTTATGATTATGCTTTTGCGTACGTGTGAACCAGGTTTAAGGACGCGCTAGTCCCTAATATAATATCTTCAGAACTTCCAGAGGACATGTAAATCAAGGCGACGCATTGACTCACACAGGTCACGCCCCTTAAAGGTCAAGTGTTTTGTTGGCATCTTAAAAACTTAGTACGTGTATCGCCGTTTATACATGTATCAGCAAACTCTACGCACTACTGTACTTCATATAAGACCATATATAGAAGATCTCGTCCGATTTGTCAAAAATTATGCATTGTCGTAATTTTAAATTTTAATACTCGCAAGTCAATAATTAAAAGTACCTCTAACCTAGCCTACTTTCTACGTAATTACCTTCACGGAAAACTATTCAAGCTCTTTGAAAACTAGCCTGGGCTAGGTAACCACCACTAAAGACCTCTGCTTTCCTATTGGCTAAAATTTTGGCGCGTTTATATTGGCTATGAGTAAAACTGCAATCATCATCAGTGGATTTAGCCTGACAAAATTCTACGAAATATGTTACTTTGTCGTTTTAAGTGTTCTTTCAAATGCAATCATAAAAAACTGGGGTGAAATTTTGTTCCATAAGCACTTGGCTATGCTTATAGCTATTATAGAATCGCATGTGTATTTATCAATAATCTAATCTCAAGTCAAGTGGTTGCTCTTACCATACTTACATGAAGTACACTACACTACATCCCTCCCCATGTTCATTTTCTTAATTTATGTTCTGTTCAAACGCAACATATACTGTCATAATAGATATATCAGTAACAAATATCAACTATTTTACACATATCATTTTTCAACAAACTCACTGTGACATTTCACAAACTTTCTTAGTTGCTACTTATTTTCACTTGTTCTGTTCATCATGGGAATACGATGGTCTGTCCCTGTTTCTAGTTGGATACCTATCAGCTTCTATTTCTCTTTGATTCTCAATGGTTGTGGTATGTCCTGCAGTCTCACTGAGTTCGTCATCGTCTTCGTCACTCTTGGTATTTGAATTTGCATGACCAATAAACAACTTGAAGTGTGAGCAATTTCTTGTAATCATGTGGTACGGCCAAATAAAGCAGTAGTTGGTGCGATCTTTGTTGTACAGTGGGGCGTCGTGCGATAATTTAGTAAAAATCTGTAGAGCTCCTTTTTCCAGATTTTATTTTCGACGTAGGCAGTTTGGATACATTTCTTGAGGGGCTTCATGAAGTTTTCTGCTTCGGCGTTGCCTTGGGGCCAAAGAGGCGTGATCTTTCGATGGTTTACCTTGTTTTCGCTTATGAATTTCTTAATCTCGTGGCTAGTGAATGGTGGGCCATTGTCCGTAATTATAGTGTTTGGTAATCCGTGAGTCGCAAAAACTCTTTCCAGACGTGTGATCGTAGATTCGGATGATGTATTTCGAACTATTTCAACTTCTGGATAACGAGTTCTACCATCAATGATAACGAGAAGTAGATTGCCATTAGGAAATGGTCCTAGAAAGTCTATGTAAATGGTGTCCCATGGATCTTTCGGAATCTCGATGTTTTCTAATGGGACTGGTTTGTTTGGCAATCCAACGGATTGGCAGGCAAGGCATTTCTTTACAGAAGTCCCAACTGATAAATCAATCCCGAGAAACCAGACCTTTTCGCGAATTAATTCTTTTGTCGTGACAAGGCCTTGATGTCCTTCGTGAGCTAATTCTATGGCTTGTTCTCGTAATTTCTTAGGAATAATAATCCTGTTTCCACGTAACACCATCTCTGCATCTGACGTAATGGTTAACTCGTCTCGTAGTTTACGAAAACGCTGTAATTCTTGGATATCGCACTCTTCTGGAAATGTTTCAGCACCTTTGATCGTATGCCAGGTGTTTTTCTGAATAATTTCGATTAACTTTTGTAGCGTGGAATCTTCGCGAGTTGCTGTACGGATGTCATCAATATTCATGGCAAGTGGAGTAGCGCTTGTGGCGATGAAATTGACATATTCTTCGACAAAATTATCTGTTGTCACGGTCTTGGATAGCGGGTGTCGTGATAAGTAGTCTGACGGATTCTTCGATCCTGGACGATACCTGACAACAAAATTGTAATATTGTAGTCGAAGACACCAGCGTTCAAGCCTGGCTGAAGGGCGAGGCTTTGGATTTTGATAGATGAATTCGAGCGGTCGATGGTCCGTAATCAGTGTAAATTTGTGTCCGTATAAATATAAATGAAAGTGTTCAATTCCATAAACAATTCCAAGAGCTTCGCGCTCGATTTGCGAATGACGACTTTCAACGTCCGTTAAAAAGCGGCTCGCATAGGCAATAATCTTGGCATCTGTTTTTCCAGGTGTAGTTTGCGATAGTACAGCACCAAGGCCAACTGGTGACGCGTCAACGTAAAGTTCAGTTTGTTTTGATGGATTAAAATATCCCATTACGTGTCGGTTCTCAACAAATTCTTTAAGCTGTCCAATGCGGTTTGTTCTTTTTCCACGCCCACTTTACTCCCTTTCGAATCAACATACGCAGCGGTGCAGAGATCGTAGCCAAGTTAGAAATAAACCGTCCACAGTACTGAATCATACCTAGAAAAGATCTAACTTCTGAAGCGTTGGTAGGAATAGGAGCATCTTTGACGGCTTGTACTTTGGCAGGACTAGGTGAGATACCTTTGGCTGAGAAAATATAACCAAAAAACTCGAGGTCTTTCTGGTCGAATTGACACTTGTCAAATGTGAATTTTAAATTTCTTTGTTTCGCAACTTCGAGGACTTTTCGCAACGCAGTATCGTGTTCGACTTGCGTTTTTCCAAAAATAATGATGTCGTCGCTAATGTTGCGACAACATTTATTCCATTGAGCACATTTTGCATGGTATTTTGGAAAATTTCACTTGCACTCGACGTGCCGAAATTCAATCGTTTGTACCGAAAAAGTCCTTTGTGGGTTGTGAAGGTAGTGATGTAACGTGAAATTTCTTCGAGTTTTAACTGATGATAGGCAGAATTTAAGTCAAAAGCTTGCTAAAATAACACGCGCCATTCAAATCAGTAATGAGATCATCTATGGTGGGTTGAGGGTGTCGTTCTCTCTCTATGGCTGTATTTGGTAACCGCATGTCTATAGGCTACATAGTCTGATTTTCTCTGGATTATTTGGTTTTGGAAATGCAACAATAGGGCTTATCCATGGAGTTGCTCCTTGTGCAGGCTCGATTATATCCAGTCTTTCTAATCTATTCAACTCTTTCTCCACCTTTTCTCGAATAGCAAATGGTATGCGTCGTGTCGGTTGAACAACTGGCTTCACATCGTTATTTATGTGTAGTCGAACTTTTGCATTGGTGAGTTTCCCGACACCATGAAAAATTTCGTCAAATTCGTCAATCAAAGGCTTTGGACGCTGTGGTACTTTATTCTCTTTAGCAAATGGAGTGAAAGTCTCAGCTTTCGTGGTTGCTTGCTCCTGGATCTGGTTTATGTTAACTCGCAACAAATTTAATTCTACGGATGTTTCCTCGCTTAGTAAACACCCAGTTGCATGTTTGACAACAATTATTTTAGCGGTTGTCATTCTGTCCTTAGATTCGATAACACTTTCGAACTCTCCTAAGATTGGTAACGGAGTTGAACTGGCAAAAGCAAAAAGGCGTTTTCTTGACGGTAGCAGTTGAATACCGGGTGATTTCTTTGCAATCCTTCGATACGTTGTTTCATCAATGATATTTTCGGCCGATCCACTGTCAATACGAAATTGTACTGTTGCATTTCCGACCGTAATATTGGTATGAAAGTTCTTCTTTTTCTTCTTTTTCTTCTTCTTGGGAATACTGGTGGTTGTGTGAACACTGTAAAGATATGAGTCGGAATCTGATGATGTGCTGTCACCCTCGGGTAAAGTATTCTCATCTGTCTTGGGTACGACGTTACGAATCGACTTATCTTCGATATTCTGACTATTTTCTTGGCTAGATCTGCCGACTCGAGTAAAGTGATTGAACTTCAAACATAAATTGCACTGTTGCCCTTCTGCTGGGCATGGTTTTCCTCTGTGGGGCCATGGATTTCCACAACGGTAACACGTTTTCTTCTCAATGTTCTGGTTAGTTGGTTTCTCAGGTTTGGTTCTAGCTTCGCGGTTTCTTGGTCTAGACTGCCGTCTATAGACTTTATGTACTTCTTCGTCGACTTGAGATGTTCCAATTGAATTCCTTTCGATTCCTAAGGCTTGTTTCTCGGTCTCGTGCAGTGTTCGGGCATAAGTAAGCAAATCAGCGAGTTCCACAGTAGGATTACGAAACGAATACCGTCGAAGTTTCTTGCTGGAAGTGCCGAGTTCGATTTGAGAGTTTACTTCCTTTTCTTGAGTCCCTCCAAATTCACAGTATTTGGCGGCAATCTGTAACCGCGTGTGAAACCCATCAATTGTCTCCTCTACTTCTTGTTTCATGTTGCGGAATTTGAAGATTTCAAAGGAAATATTCTTCCTTGGTGTAAAGTACGTATTCAACGCTTCACAGGCTTTCTTGAAATCTGTCTCGTCACCGCGATCTGGGAGTGTATCAAATATGTCATTAACATCTTCTCCGACATAGTGCAGCAGTAGCGCTCTCCTTCGGCTAGGGTCTGTAATATTCATGGCGGTAATCAAATTGTTGAAGCGTTTCAGATATTTTTCCCATCGTATGGCCAGATTGGACTGGTCTTGTATATCGAATTCGTGGAACGAGGGAAGTGCAGCCATTATGTTTTAAATTTTTATTTAACCATCTTCGTCGCCAGTATAGAATCGCATGTGAATAATCTAATCTCAAGTCAAGTGGTTGCTCTTACCATACTTACATGAAGTACACTACACTACACTACACTACACTGCACTGCACTACACTACACTGCACTGCACTGCACTGCACTGCACTGCACTGCACTGCACTGCACTGCACTGCACTGCACTGCACTGCACTGCACTGCACTGCACTGCACTGCACTGCACTGCACTGCACTGCACTGCACTACACTACACTACACTACACTACACTATTGATTTTTATTACAAATTAAAAATTACAGGTGATGGGTCTTGCTTAAATCCTTCGAAATAACAATAAGTGCCATTAATGGTGATACAATGTCAATATTATGCTATTAAAATACACGAAGTAAGATTAATAGGAAAGGAAATAATCAGCATGCAAAATGATAGAGATGGAACATTAGAGCGACAATTTATTTCATTGACGCTCTAGGACCAAAATTTAGAATGTTAAAGTGCGAATCTTGACCGAGAATAGATAATTGTTCCTAAGCGTCTGAAGCAAGCTCCTCAAAAAGAGCTTCTAACGAAGGAGAAATACGATTGAATGTCATTAAAGTACTTATTGTAATCAGAGTCAACAAGTTTAAAACTTGCAAAGTCCTTCGCAGCGTTCATAATGTCTTCGGAATCTAAGGAGAACGAACTAGTAACGTCATCGAGAAAGTTATCGATCAAGTTCTGATTAGCATTTGAACACTCCAGCAGATGACAGTCAACGAGATGGGAAGAAACATTGACGTTGCATAAACGACAAGAACCGGAAATATTCATGAAATGAGCATCGATGTCTGGATCAATAAATCCATCAGAATCAATAGGTAAAGGAGACGGCGATCGGAGTAAAATGTTATTAGCCATATCGACATCAGATTCAAATGAGACATCAGTGATGTTAACTTTATTATTATTAGAAATCTCAGGCGCATGCGAATTTGTAGTAACAGGCGAAGGCGAATTAATGGCTTGAGAGTCATTTGAAACGGGTGAATTGGAATGTTTATAAGAGAAGGAGACGTAGGAGATATCGCCATTTCAGTAGGCACAGAGACGGATATATCATGATAGTTAGAGTCAGATTTAGAAGAGGAAGGTTGAATAAGGATAGGGCTTTTCGGTCGAGGAACAAAAACATCATGATTGACAATTTTACGGCTAGGATAAGCGAAAGAATGTTGAGACATTTTAGATCTATTGCGCGAACAGTTAATATTAATGAAGTCGCGTGAATAGTTGCGCGATGAATTTTGCGTTGAAAAAACCATATTCTCCGTAGATATTTCTGGATTAATATTCGAAACGGTGGATTTGGAAAGGGCCGTAGACTTTGATTGTGAAGACCGATCATCAGGAATAGTTGGTTTACTGCGCGGAGAAGAGAAATTCGGTTGAGACAAAGGCTTGATGTCTTGGCGCCAATTAGATGAGCTTGCACCACGGATGCTTGAGCCGCTGAAGAAACCAGAATCAGGAGTTTTAGCCAAATTTTGATGATTAGGTGTTTTCAGAGGAGTTTGAAAAGGCGTGGGCGCATGTTTAGGGGATGAACCACTCGAAATAGGAAAGAAGGGCTTCAGCATTATTATCAAAGGGGCAACAAACATCAATTATAAGAACTTTGTTATCCTCTTCAACAATAATGTCAGGACGTAAACGTAAGTTGGCGGCACGAACTTGTTTGTCGGTAGTAATGGTACCATGTTGAACGGCGTTGGTGATACGGTCTACTATGGTGTTGTGTCTGCGAAGAATACTTGGCATGTTAGGAAGACAGTGACACAAGACGTGAGGAAGGGTCTCGTCTGAAGTACAACGGCGACATTTTGGGCTGGCATTAGACCACCGACTCTTCACATTATTAAGTGGATTGTAACTTATATTTGATATTTCAAAACTACTGAATAGATTCTAGTTGCTTGAATATCGAGATATTTCAAAACTAAAATCTAGTTGCTTGAATATCAAGAGACTTAAATCTTCATCTTATGTTGCCAATGCGATCAAATCCGCCAAAACAACATAGGTATAGACATACTACAAACCAATTACTGACTCTGGCCCCGTTTACACTATTACGGTATGGTAAGTCTTCCGTTGAAAAATCACTACGTTTCTTTGTTGTGTTTACACTATTCCAGAGTGGTTTTCCGTAGCGTAGTCACTACGCTTAGCACTCCGGCTGCAAATCACTACGCTATGGTAAATTTACCGTAACCGTCATTGTGTAAACAGACAATTTTTTTGTTACGGAACGCTCACCTCAATCCGGACCAGCACCGTACCGTAATAGTGTAAACGGGGCCTCTGTCTCGATTTACCTTGTATTTGTCGACTTGTAAAAGTGGATATAGTGACTACAAAACTACGTCATTATTTTTTAAGGTGACGTAAATTATTTCCCCAAAACTTGGGATTTAATTTATGCAAGAACAAGCAATCGCTCGAGTGTTCACAGATTTTAGTCTTAACCGAGTGATGGCTGTGACACAGGCTATTTAACAAATAGATTCCATTTTGCGGTTGTCTGTTCAGTTCTAGATGCACAGATGACGTCACAACGTGGTAAGAACAAAAAAGTGGGGTGAGTGGGTCACTGATGTTCTTACCACGTTGTTACGTCTTAATTCTGTGCATCTATAACTGAACAGACAACAAAAAAATGGAATCTATTTGTTTTATACAATATAAAAATTACACAATACTTCTTGCCGGATTTTGGGGCATGAAGTCAGCTGACGTGATCTGACGTGATCCATGTGTCTGTCCTCTAATAGATCATGGGCAACAACCAATGAAAACACGCATAGCAAGCAGGATATTGTATAAAATATAATAGACCCTGTCTGTTGTATCATTATTTTCCACCCGAGTTCGCTGTTCCGACAAAAATATTCTCCAATTTCTTTTTCTTGCAAATTGCGGTGCAAAAAGGTGATCTTCAAGTTGTACACGCGTAAAAATCTCACAAGTTGTTACAGCATTGTTGCCTGAACAATGCTGTAACAACTTGTTATCATATGTGAACAACACTGATAAATGAACAACATTGTTCATCATTGTTTCAACAAGTTGTTACTGCTTGATGAAACAACAACCGTTGTTCACGCATGTTGCAACAACCGAAGAACGTGTTGATATATCAACCATGTTCACCATTGTTGTAACAATGTTGTTCATCATTGTTATTTCATCATGTCGTAACAACATGTTCCATCATGCATGAACAACGTTGTCGAATCAACAAGTTGTTTTTTCGTTGTTCCAACAGGCGTGAACAAGTTGTTCCTTCAACAACTTGTTACAGCATTGTCACTGTTCGTGAACAAACACGCGAGGAGACTATGGACCACGGTCACGTGAAGATCACGCGTAATCTCACGTGAGCGTAGTTCATTTGAACTTTGCTCCTTGACGGAACAACAGCGGGCATCGTTGAAACGATGTGTTGAAACGGGTTTTCCCACTGGTTTTTCCCTCGTTTTATTTTCCCTTTTCTGCACTGCCAATGGACTGAGGAATAGTCTTCTGTATGAACAAATCACTTGGTAAAACTTTGTCAAGATTAGACTGGCATACACTAAGTTTATCCATCTCAAAGAGGTAAGAATATAAATACATTATTAAATAACTTCAATGTTATTTTAGCTCGTTGGCATTGCTATCAATGCTATCATTAATTAATACATGTCCCTTCTCTCATTTTGTTTCCAGCTTAAAACCCAAGAGAAAGCAAAGAATTTTAGGTAAGTTTATTTGTTCGCACTGTTCAATACTGTCAGTAGAAACAGTAAATTTTTATACGATACACAACTGCAAATTTAACTGTCAAAACGAGAAAAGACACTTTATACTTTGGAATATTAATGTTCTTCTGTCAAATATAGTTTATCGTTCCTCGTTGTTTTTTTTAGAAAGTACATGTGAACTGGAGTATATTAGCTTATTTACAAAAAGGTAAGATATGTTAAAAAGCCTTAAAAATGTTTACTAAAAATATGTTTACGTTTTGTTTTCTTCCATCCGCGAAATTAGTCGGAATGCTGATCTCTTGGCTTTGTTGAGGGCAAAGGTGAAAGAATTTTTGTTTACACTATTTCAAAGCAGAAAGTTATTAACGTAAACCTTTGTTTTTCTTCTTAAATTTTTTATGTATAAACTATAGTTGTGGGAGTTAAATAATATCAATGAAAATGGAAATGGAGAAGAACTGAAAGCGCTGCCAGAGAACCAGGGAAAACTGGAGGATACGTGAGACTTTGTATTCAAATTATAACTTCAATAAACGTTTTTAAAAATTCATGGATGTGTTTGCGTGATATCTTCGTCTTCAATAATAGTGATATTAATATTTTTTGTGATTTTATAAGAAAATTAATAAGCGAGACAACCGGGGGGTGCACAAAAAAACGAGAATTTAACGGATAGATATCATATTGTAACATGTTGTTTTAACAACTTGTTCACAAATGTTAATTTATCATGCTGGAACAATGCTGTTGTATCATGCATGTAACATCATGTTGGAACAACTTGTTCACGTCTGTTGGTTCATCAGGCGTGAACAAGCATGTTGGAACATATGGTGAACAACTTGTTGACAACATGTTCACGGCGAGCAGCACAACATTGTTCACGGCTGTCGAGAACAACTTGTTCACGTCTGTCAACAACCGTGAACAAGTTGTGCGTTTTTACGCGTGTAGGAGCACGCCGCCCGGTTTCTGGCGTTTATTTGGTGAGCCCCCCTTGTTTTCTGTGCAAATGGCTTTCAATATAGTTTTCCACGTCTTCCGTTTCGGTTTCATTTCATATATAAGGCAATTGAGTCGAGCACGATGGATAAAACGCCAGTCTCTAAAACGTATGTTGAAGCCATTGTACTGCCAAGTAGATCCATTGGCGAAGGTGTCAGTAGTAAGCGCCCGAGCAACTTTTCCTTGATCAGGAAGAGCAAATAGTGTAGAAGCGAATCGATCTTGGACATGAAAATGCAAAAAACGACTGGCTTCTTTGGCAAGAACAGTACCGGAGTTTTGCGACGAAAGGACAGGAAGACCATTGTCATTGAATTGAATTTCAATACCAAGGTTACGAGTGGATTTGCGGACTCGGGTCCACAACTATTGAATGCGGTAGTGTATGTTGTTTAAACGATCATCAGGAAGGCTGGACAGGTAGTTGGATTTCAGAGCAGAAGTAGGATTAGATCGGGAGGCATGTCGAACGGTTTCGTTTAATTCAGCATTAGCAATGTGAATTACAGTCGGGTCGGAGGACGATAGAATCTTAACCGAATGAATTATAGCTTGAACATCAGCTTCAAGGATTGGATCGACGAGGCCAAGACCACCAGCGCGTTTATGAGCGAAGATGTAGGAAGCAGAAGCTCGAGATGGTAGAGAACATATTCTCGGATGGTAGAAACGAGAGTTGAACGATATTCACGAAGATGTTCTTTTTTCGGGTATCCAGCACGAAGGGCGAATGTTAAGGAAGGTTGAAGAAAGGTACGAATCATGTCTAACTTCTGCCAAGGAGCTAAAAGGGATTTCTCAATATTGTCCAAATCACGTGAAAGGTTTGAACCAAATCAGAGATGTTATCCGGGTCATGGATTAGGCCAATAGGAACACCAAGGTATTTGTAAGGATGTTCACGATCAAGTGGAGGAATGGAATTATTCTGGACGATGAATTCATTAAGTTCAAAAGAAGATTCAGAATGATTAGATCTGGAACAGGTGAGGCTGATAGAGGCGCACTTATCAGGTCTGAAGGATAAACCAAGGGTTGTCGCAGTAGAAGAAGCAGCATCTAAGAGTTTCTGGAGTCGGTCTTTATTTCTGGAGATTATGACAAGATCATCAGCATAAGCAAAGACAGAGACAGGTATACCGTGATGTTTAGCAGGACCAATGTCTGAAGCTTTTTGTTTAATTGCACGTAAAATGATGTCGATGGTCAAATTGAAAATTATTGGGCTCAACGGACAACCTTGCTTGACACCTGATAAAACTGGTATATCAGAGGTCAAACTGGTGGGGGTACGTATTTTGGTGGTGGCTTCAGAATAAGAATTGGTGATCATTTCAATTAGTGGTTGTGGTACTCCAATATGGGAAAGGGTAGAGGTAATAGCAGAATGAGGGATACTTCCAAAAGCATTGCGAAGATCAAGCCAAGCGACAAAAGCATTTTTCCGATTACGTCGGGCATCACCTACGATGGACTGGAGGAGAAAGGTATGTTCATAACAACCTTCACTGGGACGTGCACTCTTTTGTTCTTTGGATAAAAGATCGTGATCAATGGCCCATGATGTTAGTCGTTTGGCGATAACTCCCATAACTAACTTGTAGAGACACGACATTAAGGCGATGGGTCTAAAGTTAGAAGGATCGTCTGTGCTACCTTTCTTACAGATGAGCACCGTAGTCGCAGATTTCCAGGCTGGAGGAACATCACGTTGCTTGAAACAGTGTTGGAAAAGGAGAGAAAGGATAGAGCACGATGGGTCAATGCTTTTCAAGTGACGATATTCCACGCGATCAGGCCCAGGAGAGGTATTGGCGGCAGAGAAGAGTTTTCGACGGATTTCATCACAAGAAGGAGTTGAAAAGAGGAAGTCATCGCTCGGAGCAGGTGTAACGAGATCTTTTAATTTGTCTTGAAGGGATGTAGTGTCACATTGACGAAAGGAAAATGTATTTCTAAAGAATGATTCTGCACTACACTACACTACACTACACTACACTACACTACACTACACTACACTACACTACACTACACTACACTACACTACACTACACTACACTACACTACACTACACGACACTACACTTACACTTACACTTACACTTACACTTACACTTACACTTACACTTACACTTACACTTACACTTACACTTACACTTACACTCGCACTCGCACTCGCACTCGCACTCGCACTCGCACTTACACTTACACTACACGACAGCTATTAGACCAACTTAGCTATGCTTAGGACCCGGATAAAGGGGCAGGATCCCGAGATGTTGGAACTGATTATATACTGCAAATTTAAGAATTCTTATTTGATTTATATTTATGGATTAACTCATTCCTTGGGAGAACAATTGGGAGAACGAGAATTGTAGTGTTATTTCGAGTTCTCCCAAACTTCCACAAGTGTTTCTATAACTGTATGGGAACACTGAAAAAAATGTTTTCTATTTCCTTTATAAAATAACCTGTGTTAAAAACTGGTTATCTCTGGCTGCCATGGCGGAACCATAGAAGCTTTCTTTGTTGTGAATTAACTTTACAAAAAGACTAAAAATACCTGCTAGTGTGAACAAGACCTCCTCATTCTCATGCAGTTGGAAAAGTGGCTGTTGAATTGCGTTGCTTTACGCTGTATTGTTCGTTGGAAGAGATTTGACTGCATTGGCATCTACAAGGCGGAAGTATGGAAGTTTTCTGCTAGCAATTTTGCCGTCTTATAGACCTTATTCAAAAATATCCGCCGAATTAAAATTCTTTTACATACATATAAATTAGCCCTTATGAACTCGTTTTCAGGTGCGAAATTCAAAATAATTTTTACTTTAACACGAGGTCATAAGGGCTTATTTATACGCCCATAAAAAAATTCTAATTTGGCGGATATTTTTGAATAAGGTCTGTATAAGGCCCCGTTTTACACTAGAGCAAACGTATCCCGATTCACATTGTTTTTTATCCTCATGGGAATATAAAACAATATGAATCCGGATACTTTTGTCTAGTGTAAACGGGGTCTAAGAGACACTTCCCAAATTCGCTTCAATGGCCACGAAACAATAGCTCCAAGTCGAGGTTGGCAATGGGATCATAATACATTTATTGTTATCTTATCCAGCCTCGATTTCAAGCCGTTGTTCGTGCGTACTGAAGCAAATTTGGGAAGTGTCTATTGTTTATCATAAGTAATACCAGGAAAAGGGTTGTTTTAATTGCACTGGTGAGTGCCCGACTGCCAGAGTAAAAGAAAATGTCAACAGTGCGACTGACGTAATGTATTAGCTATGATACCTCTCGCTCGCTTCAGGTTACTTAGTAAAATTCCCTTGGGACGTATTTCTGCCGTAGTTTCCTCATGTTCAGTTTTTGAGTGCTTTGAGCAATGAGGGGGAGTTTAATACTTTAAATTTTCCTCATTGAAATTCATTTCTACTAATACTACCTCTATTGATGTCAAACCAGGCCGTATTCGAACAAATACGACCTATAGTTTGACGTCAGTTTAGGTAAGATTAGAAGAAATAAATCTTAATGAGGTATATTAGTTGTTAATGGGATATATAAGAACAAAAGAAATTTCGGAAAACACGGTATTACTCCAAAATGCATTGAGTATTATTTACTAAATATTACACAACGGAGTTAAGTTGTCCAATGAGAGAGTTGGATTTGTGCCACGTGACAATGGTATTTTTAAAGAATTTCCCGCTAGCGTACGTCATCGGTGAATTCGAAACTCGAATTTATCGCTCGTCTAATTTACCAGTAAATTATTCGGATCTTTGTTGAGTAGTTTTATAATTTGAAAGGAACATCAGTTATGAGGTCATGTATAATATTATACAATGTTCGGTATCATATATCGATTATAGACCCTTTGCTCGGGGATTTCCGCAAAAAATCACCCCTCAGGATGAAATATCTAATATCTAATATCTAAGTGTTCATTGCTGAGGTTATTACCAGAACATAAAAACATACATATAAAGTTATATTTTGATTAAATAATATGCTGCTTTCTATATGTGTGTTTTTTGGGTTGATTTGTTGTGATAAAAGAAACTGCAGATTAAGAACTTCCAGGCTTAGTTTTAGCTAATTAATCACCCAATATATATGAACCAGTTCAGCGGACAGATGAAGCAAGTTTCTTATACGAAAAATAGGTACGCAGCGCGTACATGCGGGTACTGTATTTGCCATTTCATTTACCAATGTAAATTGCCTAAGAAAACCATCATACCAACTGCTCTAGTCTCATCTGACAGTAATCAATCAAATTGTACACTTCCTGCTAGCGGGCATGGGATAATAAGAGGGTACTGCTCTTTTCTGTAATAAATTATTTTTGTGCATCATGTTGGGTACAATAACTAGCTTGCACCCAAGGAAACTGAAGATGACGAGAAACTTCTACCATCTTTATTTCCCACAATTGCTGGAGGAAACCTTTAGTCTGGCTGGCAACATGAACATTTTATACAACAGAGTGGTGTCCTCAAGATTCATCGAATATTTTGTTGGGGATATCTGGAAGTATTCTGAGGTCGCTCGGCTATGCCACTGTCATACCCATTAATGGGGTTAAGCAAATGTGTAAAACATAAACAAAACATTTCCCAGAATTCTTGCAATTTCACTGTTGTTTGGTTTCATGGTGTGTGTGTGGGGGGGGGGGGGGGGGGGGGGGGGGGTGTACAATTTAAAGTAAACCGTTGGAACGAAACCAAGGTACATGTAATTCGGGCTTAGAGATTTTAATTAGTCTGTAGCGTTACCCCAACATTTATGCGAATGTTTCCACGTAAATTGTAAACTTTGACATAATTACACATGCACTCTTAGCCTTTACATAAAGCTAGACTCATATTGAAAGACAGGGATTATTTGGTAGTGTGTTTTCTTATGTTAAACTAGGACAACTCTGATTCGGTTTCCCAAGTTATCCATTAGACCCTAATGGATCAATTATTCCTGTAACCATCCCCCCGGCAATACCCCGGGCATTTGTAATTTTTTTGAAGCTCATCACAAATTCCCCACCCCCGAAACTTTGAAATTTGACAATTCCCCACCACGGGGCAAGGCTGAAAAACTAATACAAAAACACATGAGTTTTAACATCACACAAATGTATAATTAAACACATTTTAACATCAAATGTAAATTAACTTAAACAGTGGCTCATTTCTGTTGCTGCTTCCTTTGAACTCTAGTTTTTTTCGCTTTTTGAGCACTCCTGCGTCGATTTTCGACAATTTTTTAGAGATGCTCTATCCATATGCCAACTTTTCCAATTTGTTTTTTTTCAACCAGACGTCAACAAACTCGCGGTTTACCTGAGAAATCTTTCAATGAATTCGTCACCATTTTGAATACAAATACTTTAGTTACCAGACTCACACGACTCCTTGCAACACCACCATCTTACGTACCGGAACATATGACGCATTGTGGCCTTAGAACTTGTTCGCAATCCCAAAGTTGACTGGCCTGGCGTATGCAATCTTTACGTCAGCACGGTCAGATTACCGGGGGAGAGGAGTATTAAGTACTCTGTGCCGGGGAGTCGGAAAAGCCGTAAAGCAAACAAGATGCCGGTTCGTTTTGTTTTCTCTGTTTAACAACAAATACAGTCAAAAGACGGCAAGTACACAACACGAGATATTGTTAAGGCATTAAGATTACTATAAAAGGTACAATTTAAGACTTGGAATTGAATTCTTCGTAGATTTTATAGTCTGTTTTTCAGTTTATATTATCGTGAAGTTTCTTCGTTGTCGGCACTGAAGAAAAACAACGAAATTTAAAGGTTTTACAGCTCAGTAACAGAAACAAATGCAAGAAAATAGCGTCTTAAACCTTATTAAGTACTTCTTGTGTCCTTACATTCGTTTAAATTTTCTTAAAATAACTCTTTTTGTCTGTTTTCAATCTACGAAAGCTTATGAACTTTAGTGGCAGCCATCTTGGGTAGTGGTCACGTCATCATACAACTGGCATGCTAAATTTGGCCTCATGCCCCATCCAGTTTTATTGAGATCTGTGATCCCCACCCTTTCCCCGCCCTCTACCCCTGGGACAAATTTATAAAACAATTATAGATAGTTCGTTTATTTCAAAGGTTACCGTATAACAATGTTACATTGAATGCCAAAGCCAGAGGCTTATATGGCTAGAGTGGTCAATATATAGATTGCATTAACTATACAGCTTTATCATATAATTGCAAATGCACATATATATATGCACACCCATATACACACACATACGCATATACACATATACATACATACATATACATACATATACATATATACATATATATATACATATGTACACATACATATATAAATAAATAAATGTGTAACTAATATATTAACAGTTATGTTGTATACTTATGTATGATTTCATACAGACACACATATATTAATTCTATTAACTCCTATAACTGAGACAAGTAGTAGTCCCTTAGCAACCATGTGTAATTAAAATTTTTTAAAGAATTGCGAAGATCTAATGGTATTGAATTCCAAATTTTTGGACCTTGTGATCTAAGGGTAAATGAGTATTTGTGGAATGTAACATGGAGATTATGTCTTTGCCGAGTAAAATAATGGTGGGTTTCTAAGTTAAGATTAAAAAATGAAGCTATAGGTTGAGGTAATAAATTGTTAATATGTTTGTAAATAAAGCAGCTGACTTGATATTTAAATATATCATAAATAGTCAGAAGGTTCAGTTTTTTAAAAAGTGGTAAAGAGTGAGTAAGAGGTGGAGAATAAGTTAAGATGCGTACAGCCTTTTTTTGGCAAATTAGAATAGGATTTAAATGTGTTTTATAGGTTGAGGCCCAAATAATAGTACAGTATTGGAGATAAGGTAGTATGAGAGAGTTGTATAATAAACAGAGAGTAGGTATCTCGAGAAACTGTCTAGATTTCAATAAGATACCTATAGTTCTAGAAATTTTAGATGTTATGGCTTGAATATGAGATGTCCACAACAGATTCTGATGAATAATTATACCTAAAAATTTTGTCTGTTCTGCTCTCTCGATGCTATGTCCACCAATTAAAATGTTAGCGTTTTCAACGTTTGGTTTCTTACGACTAGGGTGAAATATAATAAATTTTGTTTTGTCAGGATGAAGGGTTAGTTTATTTGCATTACACCATTTAAGGACACCTTCAAGTTCAGTATTGATTATGTTAAAAACACTTTGTATATTTTTGCCACTAAAGAAAATATTAGTATCATCAGCAAAAAGAATAAAAGACAAAAGAGATGATGATCTATGAATATCGTTAACATATAACAGAAAAAGAAGAGGACCCAGAATAGAACCTTGTGGAACACCGCATTTGATTGGTTTAAGAGTAGAACAGACATTACTTATTTGTACACACTGAAATCTATTTACCAGATAACTTTTAAGCCAACAGTGAGCAATTCCGCGAAAACCATAAAAATCTAGTTTATCCAACAGAATGTTGTGATCAACAGTATCAAATGCTTTTTTGAAGTCGATAAATATTCCAACAGTAAATTCATTATTTTCAAAAGCTTGAGAAATGTTATCAACTAAATCTAAAATAGCCATAAATGTAGAATGGTTTTTACGAAATCCATACTGACTACAAAATAAAATATTTTGTTTGTTGATAAAATCAATAAATCTATTATAAAGTATTTTTTCAAGAATTTTAGAAAAACATGATAATATAGAAATGGGCCTATAATTAGAAAACTTGTGGCGATCATCAGTTTTATATACCGGAATAATCTTAGCAATTTTAAGATAATCGGGAACAACACCCATTGATATTGAAGCATTAAAAATAACAGATAGCGTGGGAGCTAACAAATCAATACAGGATTTCACAATTACAATGTTAACACCATCAACCCCCTCACTTCTGGTATTTTTCAGGGAATTCACAATGGATATTATTTCCGATTGGGAGGTAGGGGATAAGAATTTGGTTTTATTATAATGTCCAATTAGGTATTGTTTGTGTAAGTTATGAGATCGTGGAAAACGCTTTGAAAGAGATTGCCCAACATTAACAAAAAAATCATTAAATCTATTAGCTATTATAAAAGGATCATTATATTCACCCTTTGAATCATTCATCACTGATGGCATAGCATGTTTAGGTTTAGTACCAATGATAGACTTAATTGTAGACCAAGTAGCTTTTAAATCATGCATCTGTTTAGCAAGTTTATCATGGTAATACTTTTTTCTTGAGAGTTTAACAATATGATTATATTTGTTTCGATAATGACTATATTTAAGTTTGTTTGCTGTTGTAGGACATCTTAAATAAGTTCTGTAGAGTGCATTTTTTCTTCTACATGAATTTTGTAAACCTACTGAATACCAAGGTTTAGAATTTTTTTTTGTCTTATTATCACTGGTTTTCAGTGGAAAACACTCATTATAAGTTGGAAGAAATATGTCAGAAAAAGAATTATAAGAGTGATTAGGAGAAGTGTGTGAAACAACTTCCTCCCAGTTGATATTATTTAATTTTTGTCGAAAGTTATTAATATTATTTTGAGTAATTTGCCTAGTTTGAAAAATTATTGGAGCAGTATTAATCTTAGGTTGGTAATTTGTAATTTGAAAAATTGGAAGGTGGTCGGAAAGGTCACTATAAAAAATACCACTCACCATATTGTAGTCTAAATTATTTGTAAAGATATTATCAATTAAAGTGGCAGAATGAGATGTAATTCTTGTAGGTTTAGAGATAGTTGGATAAAAACTATTGGTTGAAAGAAGATCAATAAATTCATTGGTAGGTGAGTGTGAATCATAGTTGAATAAATTTATATTATAATCACCCATAATATAACATAATTTATTTTCAAATCCAATTGTAGTTAAAACTGACTCTAAAGAAATATTAAATGCTTGTACATCAACATCAGGTGGTTTATAGATACAACCAATAACAATATTCTTACAGTTTGGCTGGATTAATTCCACAAAGATAGATTCTATTACATCTTGAGAAGAAGGTTGGAGATCAGGACGCAGTTTATATTCAAATGAAGATTTAATAAAAATCCCTACACCACCTCCACGTTTATTTTTCCTATAGCTAGATACAAAGGTATAACCGAGAATAGAATATATATCATTTGTGGATTCATTCAGCCATGTTTCAGATAAAGCAATAGCAGAAAAAGAAAAATTAATTGTTGATAAATATTCATTGAAATCAGCAAAATTTTTCTTAAGGCTTCTAATATTAAAATGAAGAGTAGAAAAACAGTTTGAAGTATTAGTGAAAATATTATTGAATTTTTTTGTAATGTAATAAGTACAGTTCGAAAGTATCTGGGAGTTTTCAGTAAAGACATTATTGTTTGGATCTATATCAAGATTATTAAGCAAGTAACGTGTATCAGAGTCATTAAGAAAGGGATTAAAGTGTCTGTATTTAAGTTGGTTATATTCAAGATTAAAATCAAAATTTGAGGGAGTCTCAGAGAGAGCAAAATGAAAGTCAGTGTCATTAGAATAATGGTTGAAAGGAAATATTTCCGATAGGCATACTTGACAGAACCATTGTGCACTATTCATGGGGAGAATAGCGAGACTAGAGCATTTAAGGTGGGTCCAGCATTGGCAAATATCACAAAGAACTCTTCTACAATTAATAGAAACATTGCGGTCACAAATAGAGCATAAATTCTTGTCACACATATAATAGAAATGAGAAGGGGCAGAGGGCAAACCACTTGTCTCAACTTTTTGGAGCCAACAAAACCAATATATAAGGAAATTTAATATAATTATCAATTAGTGTAACAAGACAAAACAAAAGCTGTATAGTTAGCACTCTCGCAGAGGTCTTACTCCGCAGAACTAGTTAACAAGATAATTTTATATCATTATCTCACCATCAGCATTAGTTATTAGGTACTAAGGCAGTTAATAAGCATATATATTATACTATTCACAATGGATACTATTCATTGATGACCAGTTGACCATCACTTACAGTGTGCAATGTGCATATATAATTATAGACTAAAGTCAAAAAATAAATGTATAAATTATAATTGTAACTATAGAAAAAGTCTACTATAACTTACCAATAAGCATGTTTAACAGTTCACAAATTACATAAACTTACTCACATACATTTAAGTAGGTATGGTCGTAGAAATGCCATCAATAAATAGCTTGCCTGCACGAAACATCACTTTTTTTCCTTCCTCATACGCTGCTGTCATCAATGGACGAGCCCTTTGTTTGGATTCGAAGTCTTCCTTAGTAAGGTCCTCAAGAAAGAATATATCCTTCAATTCGTCCTTGTTTCGAAGTCTCTTAGCCTTACGAAGCACATCCGTCCGGAATGGTCTACCATAACACTTGAGGATAATGTGCCTTGGGCGATGATTATTATACTTGCCAGTGCGATGGGCGTTTTCAACTTGGCCACGGTAGTTTTCTTCGGGAATACCAAGCTTCTTGAACGCGTCATATACCAGAGAAAAGCAGTCTTCTTTTTCCTCTTCACGTATGCCACCAATTCTCAAGTTATAACTACGCGAATATCTTTCTTGTACAAGTAATTTAGTTTTTAGAACTTGTACGGTATGATTGAAGGATTCGCTCTCACATTTCACGGTCAATAGTTCAGCATTAAATGTTGTTACATCTTGCTTAAGCTTGTCGACTTCAGATTGTGTATGTTCGACTGATGTTCTTAGGTCATTGACGGCTTGTTTAATCTCTGCCGAATCCTGTTTTAGTTCTCTCCTAAGGTCGGTTGATTCCTTTCGAAGTGCTTTGATTTCTGCCAAGACTTCGCATAAATTGCACGAACAAGAAGCTCCCGATGCTTCATTAGTTGTAGATTTTGTTTTGGACATTGCCTTTCTTGTCTCGATAGGCATTTAATAGCACTATATAGCACTATTAGCACTATTTAGGCGAGAATACAAGTTAAATTTTCAAGTTCAATACGGAGCTCGAAACCTAGCGTCTTACTCCATTTTTTCAGCCACATTTGATTTTCTGCATTTTACCTGGGGTTTGCCTTGGGGATGGTTACATGAAGAATTGATTTATGCATAAGATAACTTGAACTCGTGTGAACAGACCCTCAGACTGCAAAATTGAACCAAGGAAAGAAAACAAGTGTTTCAGTGGTATGTAATGCCCAAAATAATTTAAAACAATAAATCAATCATTACAGTGCTTTATTTCTTTATGCTAAGCTAAACTACGTTGAACACACAATGTTATGCACACAGCTTTGGCTAGTTGAAGTTTATAAATTATATTTGTAAATTATTGCAAACTTGATTTTATTTTATTTTGACTGACGGAATGATATACTGTAGAGCTGATAATATTGTTGTTATATACCATGACAAACATGCTGACTGGTAGAACAAATTTAATAATGAATTCGCAAATCTACACGTAGGCCTACACGGTAAACCTATAAAAACAAGAAAAACTACGTCAATGTTTGGAAATCTATTTTAAGAGTTACTCCAAAGTATATAAGCTGTCTATCTTATTCCTATTCTAAATTATCAACCACAGTCTGCGAAGAAGGTCTACTAGAAGAACAAATAATTCCTAAATGAGTCGTTGCCAAGCCAGTGCCAACTGACTTATAATTTATTATGCTTGACACCTTGATCTTCGTTTAACGTATCAACGTATCATGTTTTCTTACCTTCTTCTCATTGTTGAAAAGTTCCTTCAAATCGCTTAACATCCACTACCGTCTGCTGATGAAGATCACTCCTTTATGATACACGTAATGGCGTCATTTTGGATCATTGACCGATTAGCGTGTTGCTGTAGTGCTCTGCCTGCGCTATATTTCGCATTCGGCAACGCGAAATTCGGCCTCCTTTCGCTTGCTTTCGTAGACGCTCGTACAACGTTCGTACATACAAAGAGCATCCTGCATGATCTAAGTGATTGATCACGTGATTGACGAAAACATCTCTACACTCACACACAGTGAAGTGCAATCGAGCTCATGACACAGCGGATATGGTTGAACAACCAGTATCCGCAAAAAGTACTAATCCTCAGAACACGCTACATATAATTACTATATTTGATGTCATTGAATCTTATAGTATATAGGCACAGATTATGGATATCAAAATTACACATCGAAAAGTTGCATGTATACACAGTCCACAAAACTGAGGGGGTGTTTACATCAGGCCGAACTCAGGCCGGACTGACTTAAGGTCGGTTGTAGTGTTTTTACTGTAGATCGTTTTCATGAGTCCGACCTGAGATTCAGTTCACGCCAGCCTAATATCAGGTTGCTTGCTAGACCCAACTGACATTTTGAGGCCGGCCTAACTCCAGGCCGACTTTCCATATGTAAACGAAATCAGTAAGACAAATTCGAACCGATTCGGACTACGAAAAAAAAAGGGAAAAAAAAGAACCTACATAATAGGAACCAATTAAGGCCATTTAATTTCAAGACCGGCCTCATGTAGAGAAAATCCAAATTGCAAATCCAGTCCGTCCTGAGCTCGGGCCTGCCTCAAGTAAACACCCCTTAAGTTATCAGTATATTAATATAGTCGCTAGAGCAACAGATTAGTTTGCAGACCATTTAATTTAAAAATAAGATTATTTGTTTTCTCCCAAGTTCTGACCGTTTTGGCCACAAAGTTAACTAATATTAAACTAAAGAGTTGATGTTACGCAGAAGCCTTGCTATGGCAGAAAACAAAGATAACAAGACACCTGGGTCAGATGTGCACTCGGGCTACTGGAAAGTGCAGAGGTCTCTATAACGCATGAGCAAAGAGGTGGGAGTGGGTCGAGGAAGATCAGATTGAAGGCTGAATGTGGTGCAGGACTACGGTATCCTGAATTGTCAATTTCAAGTGTCTAGAATTGAGGTCAGGGTCTGAGAGGTGGAACTTTCTCCCTGGGGTGTTGTGGTTAGATTTAGGGTTATCAGGGGTTGTCGTTAGGTTTAGGGTCGGGTTTAGAGGTGAAGGTCAGGGTTGAGTTTCATTTTCTTTAATATTCAGGATTATCTGGAATTCTAGACCATTTCACAATTCAGGTACAGATGTAGATGCACTAGCAAATATGCAAAACATGACTAGTAAAATATACCCACACTCTACATCTATGCAATATCTTAATACAACATGAATCCTGATTCCATGTTTTTGCTTTAGAGTATGTTGAGAAGGCTCTGGTACTGTAGGTGAATGTCAGACACTAATTTCTCCATAGATTTTGGTACCATCAGCATATAACACACACTTGGCTGTTGATGTTATAATGGCCGATATGTCACTAATGTATTACTGTATATATATATATATATATATATATATATATATATATATATATATACGAGGAACATGATTGGTTCAAAGTTATTTCAACAATGAATATCTTAATACTCAATATATATACTTGTGACAAAATTTCATACTCAAAGGTTCAAAACACTTACAACATTGCATATAAATCGTAATGGATCAATAAAGCTACTGTCCATTGCCGATCTCAAACTCGAAGACAAGCAACAGTCAGTAAAAACACAAATGGTACATAGAACATACATTTGTATACAAGCTTCCTACTCTGCATAACAAATATAAAACTCGTTTAGTAATAAAGCACGTAAATAATAATGCAAAAATATAAAGATACTGTTAATGTCAACACACTGTTTCCTCAAAGTCTGTCATCTTCATGAATGTTCCTTGTGTTCTCACATCTTGGATTTTGTTTGCAATCGGTTTTCATGAGGTCGTTATAGTCACAGACAGTCGTGAGCCAGATCATTGGACAACTGTTCTAAAGGCATCAGGAAGTGCATGTATACAGTGCCAATATAAAGAACCAGAATGTTGGCGTTTTATCCTCAAATCTAGAATATAGAGACCTGCTAGCCTTGAGAAAAATATAAGCTAACTGTATATTGTTGTCGGTTGTTCGGTTGCCACTTGGATGCTTGAACATACAGCTTCGGTCAGCTTTGCCTTCGACGAAATTGTTGGTAGGTTTTCCAAGTAAGTTGCTTATATGGTTGATCAGTAATGTGCTTGATACAACCACAGAATAGGAACGAAGGAACATGACTGTCGATGAATTTTCGAAGTGATCGAACACTCGGAGTGTAGGCTCCATATATGGGAGGTATTGCGGCAATTTTGCAATTTTGTGTGGCGAAGAAAATAAAAATAACAAACGGAGCCGAAACCTAGACTCGGCCACCACAGTAGCCCGAGTAATTAAGCGCGGAATTTAAAGGTCTGAAAATCAATTCGTTAATATGGCGACTAGGTAACTTCAACAATCTTTTTCAGTTTGGTGGTCTGTATATACGTGTAAAGTTTTGAAAAATTTTGATGATATACACGATATTAAATGGTCCACCACAATTCTGCTTTCCTTATATCTTACGTCATCACATGCCTTAATTTCATATTACAAAAACCTCAATAACAGAAAAACAAAAATCGATTTCACCGAAATTTTAAGAACACTCTTCATTATTGTAAAGGTACTTTCAATTGAAACAAAAACATTTTGGAGGTTAGGGGCACTTTAAAGCAGCTAGAAACTCATCCACTATTCAAAATACAACTTAAAATAATTATATACCTTTCTTGTTATCATTATAAGCCCTATATTTAACTCCTAAAGCCTCCGTTTAGTGATACGGGCATTGTCGTTCTAGATTTGACCCAATCAGATGACTTCTACAGAGCTAAACAATCAAGCCAACGGGACACGCCTGAGTCGATTGTTGATCGACAAAGGAACTAAAGTTCTGAAGGCAGCATTTGATCTACAGTATCCTCCCACTACGTTAGCTCCCGACCTCATCGCAGATAAACCTACCCTAAAACCGCTTCGTTATAAAGCAATTAATGCTGCACAATGGAAGTTATTGTACCCTGCTGCGGGACCACCAGATTCCAAGAACTTCGATATTACATTGCTCACTGTGTTACTTCAACATCTTTGTGGTTTAATGCCAGCAACAGGTTGGTCTGCTATGCCTGCACCAAGCAACACGTCAATTGCAGCCAATATTCTGCGAATAAAGCTTTACAGAAATCAAATCTATGCCCATATCACCTCCTCTCAGATTGACGACTTATCATTTGAATATTTTTGGCGGGAAATATCTAAGGCGCTCGTTGCATTGGGGATCCCTCAAAGAGAAATTGATGAATTGAAAGAAGCTCCAATTAGCCCCGAGGAAGATGAGTGTATTGAGCAGCTCAAGGAATGGAAGAAGAGCGAAGATGATATTAAAGAGAAGCTGGATAAGACCTACGGAATAGTGAAAGATACCCATGGAATGGTAAAGGATACGCACGGAACGACAGAGGATACGCACGGAATGATGAAGGATACGCACGGAATGATGAAGGATGCGCACGGAATGGTGAAGGGTACGCACGGAATTGTGAAGGATACGCACGGAACGATGAAGGATACGCACGGAATGACAAAGGATACGCACGGAATGGTAAAGGATATACACGGACAGTTCGCGGGAGTTTGCCATGGGGAAAGTGATGAGAATGTGTTACTTCAATTGGCGAAATGTAATTTTCGTGGAAATATCGAATTCCTTGCAAAGTCATGCTATCCCGGAACTAGGGATTGGCTTCTGCAGAAAGTCAATAACTCGTTTGAAGAGGAAGAGTCAGATTCTCGAGTGACGATAGTGACCGCTGGTCCTGGAGTTGGGAAGAGCGTATTTTCTGCCAAAGTCTGCGAGGAGTATGAAAAGAAAGGCCGTCTAGCTGCGTCCCATTTTTGTAAGTTTAACAACTCAGACTATAGAAAACCGCATATCATGTTGCAGTCTTTGGCTAGTCATATGTGCCAAAGTGTCGCGGGATTTCAAGAGCAACTGATCAAGGGACTTCGGCGACCTCACTCAAGGCAAACAATACCGGAAGCTTTTCGTGTTCTTCTTAATGATCCCCTGCACGCACTAACATCACAAAAACCCATGGTAATTGTAATTGATGCACTGGATGAAAGCGAAGTTGGTGGTAAGAGCGAATTGCTTGACGTGATTGCAGAAGAATTTCCCAAGCTTCCAAAATGGGTAAAATTCCTTGTGACGAGCAGGCCCGAATTAGTGGTACAGAAGAAATTATCTCATTTGAATCCCTTGGAAATCTGTCCCGATGACGAAGATAACATGGAAGACCTGGTTCATTACTTGAGTGGATGCTTATCAGACAAGTGCAAGGATGGTGAAGTGATTAAAGAGTTAGCATGGCAATGTGAAGGATCCTTCCTCTACGCATATTATGCCCAACGTCAGCTGCTACACCAGAGAAGTAAATCATTAACAGCAAAAGACGTTCAAAGTTTCATGTGTGAAGGTATTTCGACGTTTTACGAGAAACAGTTCAAATCCCTTGAGATCTATCTGAATAAATTGTCTCCAACAAGATGCAATTTCAAGCAATTCTTAGCCGTTCTCGCAGCAGCCAAAGGTCCCTTACCGCTGTCTCTTTTACCAACATGTCTTGGTTTGCCTGAAAGTCTCGACTTTGATGTAAGAAAGGGAATCAACGACATCATGTCTAAGTTTCTTCCGGTTTATGACGACTGCTTAACAATTTATCACAAATCACTAGTAGATTGGCTGCAATCGAATGGTTACAAGGAGCATTCATACACTGTTTCAAAAGACAGAGGAACTGAGTTTTTGTGGAGAATGTGTAAAACGCAATACCAAGAGATGACGTCCAAGTTTCCCAATATTAAGCTATCGAAAGCTATGGAGTACACTTTGCGACATGGCACCGATCATTTACTTGATCTTGATGAAAATTACGCTGCGGACAGTGATTACGAGTTTTTGGTAGATTTTGTCATTGTTTATCTCAAATCTTTACCTAGATTTGGTGTTTGGCTTCAGCTCAACCAGGATTTGTATAATGTACTCAAACAACGAACCGAAATTAATCTTCGACTTCAATTCAAGTTTCAGTGGCATCTTGCGATATTCCGTGACCAGATATTGTCTAGACCATGTTCGTGGTATTCTCAAAACGTTGCAAATAGCACTCCCTCCTATACTTTTACACGAGAGGAAATTGAAAACGCCAAGTATGTTTTAAAAGATCAGAAGTATGTTTGGTGCGAGAACATTAACATTCAGGAAGAAGTTAATGACATTCCTATTTTGGCTGTACGACTTCTTTGGCAGAACTTGATGAGTTATCTCCAACACATGGAAGCGAAGTTGTTAAGTGTTTCGCCGCATCAAAAAGTTGTTGCTGTTCTAGATAGTGACAACTTGATATCCATTTTCAAACTGCCGTACCTGGAAATGGTTAGTTCATTTCATACAAATGAGTTCGACGTACGTTGCCTTACGTTTTGCCCAGACGACTCGCGCATTCTTTATGGCACCTTGAATTATTGTCTTGACGCTCAAACAGGAATGAAATCTTCGTTTTTCGCTAAACGTACAGGCGAAGAGGTAAAGTTTGTGGCTTGTTCATTCTCCCCAAACGGAAGAAGACTTGTGACAAGTGATGAGTCTGAAATAGTTAAACTGTGGGATGTAATCCGGCAGATACCTCTGGCGAGCCTATATGCAGGCGCACCTGTGAACCACTGTACGTTTAGTCATTGTGGTTGGTTTATTGTGGGAAAGCAAATTCAGAAGTGCATGGAAATCGACAAGGTAAATGATTTTGATGAGAATGATAGTTTCACCGTGTGGAACGCTATTACCTTACAAAGAGTTGACCAACGCGAGAATTTACTAGGCAACAGTAATAGCCGTGTCACAAATGGTATGACGACAAAGAAGTTTCTTTTGCCAAGTGAAACCGCCGGCGAAATTATCATATCTGAGAACGGAAACTTTCTTGAAGTGTTTCAGTTACCTCAAGCATTGTTGGTTGCTCGGTTTCCACGATTTGATAATTTTTTTACGCTACGAGATCCACCCGCGGTCAAATATGATAACTGGAACTGTGTCTTGGATAGTACCGGTAGTACGTTGAGAATAATTGATCCCCTTCGACTTACCGTTCTCGCAGAGCGTAATTTGCCTTCGTTTTGCAGTACCATTCCAACCAAACACCTTCATCATGCAGGTGACTTTGTTTTAGGAGTTAGTGGTGGCAGTCTTTTTGTTGTCAAGGCTCCTTCTCAACCTTCCAGTGGCCCAACGTGGCCAAGTCCTCGTGTAACGAGTTGTTCATTCTCACCAGATGGTTCTCTACTAGCAACTTGCGTCGACGATAGCTGGCTGAAAGTCTGGGATGTCAAAGCGTGTAACGTCCTACAAAGTTTTAGAATTTCGTCTGGGTGGAAGCAAGGATCCTGGTGGTCTAACGAAGCACTTTGGATCTTAAGTGTCACCGAAGAACGCACCAGTCTGCTAAAATTCCCAGTTGATGAAACCCAAGGTTTGGAAAATCTCAAAATGGAAAATATTCCACTGAGGTTTGGACAAACCAAACTGCTGTCTTTTTCACATGGTGTCCTAATCTTGAAATGCGAAGACGACTTAGTGTTAGTCACAAAAATCGTTGGTGGTGAAGTAGCATCAAAGCAAATATTGCCAGTTGATAAACCAGTGGAATGTGCGGCAGTTTGCGACTGTTCATTAATTGTAACAGCCAATGTTTCTGAGGTTACTTTATGGAAGGAAGACAAATCAAATCCCAATAACCACTGGGTCAGTTCTGGCATAAAATCCGATCAAGATATGGCTTTAAGTCTTATCAATAGTAATAATGGTACACTGCATTCCATTGATAGTGATGGAGATTATATTTATTATGTTGATGCTATAGAAGGGAATCGTGCGGATAACGATATTTACACTGTCATATGCTTAGTTGAACATATGGTTCCTACCACTGATTTTCCTGGAATATGTTTTCTTTACCAAATTCCGAGAGGAAAGCCTAAAGCTTCAGCAAAAAATTTATGCGTACGACTATCTACTCAAGGAGAGTTTCTGATTGCGAGTCTCGATGACTTCAATTCTGTCCTAATTGCCGACCGTCAGCAGGGAGTTGTAGCGCAGTGGATCGCACCAGGAAAGAAGAGTGTACGCCGTTTTTCAGATACATCGAGTATTCCATTCTCCCCAGAACACAATCTGCTTGCCATCCCAGATGAAAGAGGCAACATTCAATTTATTAAAATTCACTTTAATAAAGAACATACAGGCAAGTTTTATGCACGCGATTCAGACATTGAGCTAAATTGGCTGTTATGAGATGACTCTGATGCAAAACACTTTGCTACCGAAACAACGACCGTGCTGCAAACTACTCTTAAACTAGTAAAGTGAAATTACTTCAAGAAAAGAGAAGTCGTAATGTAAGGAACACTTCATTCATTCCGAGAACGAAAATTACAGGATCCAAAATACTTTTGAACTGTGAATACTTATTGTGGAACAGCGAACTCAGGTGGAGAATAATGATATTAAGTGCTCTCAGAGTGACGAACCATACCCTGTGGTACCGGCAAGGGCCCCCCGGGGGCGGCAATTAATCGTCACCGTTTTTGAGTGAGTGCAAAATTCGATAAGAAAAATGTTAGGGGGGGGGGGGGGAATAATTAATGCAAGCAAAATTGAAGATATTTTTTCCGTGTTTAACACGCCATGTTTCGCTCTGCAAAACTTAGGTCATTCACGTGACGATAACTAATTGAATAAAGAAATAGCATTGTAGAAAGTTTGAGGTTTTAAAAATTTTCCCGGGAGAGCATGTCCCCGGACCTCCATAACTTTCACACGCACTCCCAATTTATATGCCAGTCCTGCCGGCGACACTAACCATACCGGGTAAGTAAAAAAACAACTCTACTCTATTCGGTTTACTAGTTCGACACTACAGACTGAGCTACATGATAAAATGATATACTTGAAATTCAGTCTTAAAAATTTGGTCTTAAAAATTCAGAAATCCTCCATAGTTGGAACAATTATTGTGGGCCAGCGAACTCAGGGGGAGAATAATGATATTAGGTGCTACTCCAAGTGACAAACCAAACCGTGTAAGTAGAGAAAAGTTCTACTCGACCGCGGCTGGGAATCAAACCCGCGAACTCTACTTACCCGGTATAGTTTGTCACTTGGAGTAGCACCTAATATTATTATTCTCCACCTGAGTTCGCTGGCCCACAATAATTATTCCGTAAGATTAGGAGTTAAGTCTCTCGATATTGTTGAAACTTGACTTCAGTTTCGAAGTATCAAGTATAAGTACCATCATCACTCCATGAGCTGCTTCCAGCAACTTGACCATGTAGCTCAGTCGGTGGAGCGTCGGACTATAGTAAACTGAGTTTGAATCCCAGCCGCGGTCGAGTAGTAGAATTTTTTCTCTACTCACCCAGTCTGGTTCGTCACTTGGAGGAGCACATAATATCAATATTTTTCAACTGTTGAATCTTTCGCTGATGTACTCTGGTCCATGAGGTACTACAGTCCCTAACATAAGAAAGTCTTCATCTCGCTTATCAGGACCATGTGAACAGACCCTTGGCAAGAAAAACAATGATTTGTGCCGTTCCGACATAAAATCACACAATGTTGGAGAAACTGTTAAGAACTTTATGGTCGATTGCAGAAACGTCGTTCAACCGTTGTTTACGATAATCAGTGTTTAAACGAGTTTTAAAATGCCCAGATAAGCTGCAAAATGCTGATTATGTTAATCGATAATTAACTATATTGTCTTTAGTTTTGTAATTTGTGCTCGACGACGGTTAAACGCGAAGGTATATCTTGTTTAGCTACTCACTGCCTAATCTTTGAACACTGTCTAACTAAACCACCGTTTCTGCAATTGTCCGTTACTGTCGTGGCAATAGACGAGTTTCAGGGTGTTGCGTGCGCATCGTTTTGGAAAGAAATTGGTGGGCTCTTGGCAGGCTCCCCACAAAGTAAGGAATGGCAAACAGACTTGCTAGCGAGCCAACAACAGCAGAATAACAATGTTTATATGGAGAAACTGTATCTACACTTTGTTTATTTTAAACAGTATGTTTACTTTGAGTGGAGCTTACCAGTTTTTTTTGAAAAATGATGCACGCGCAACACCCTGAAACTCGCCTATAGAAGTGTTCCTAAAATATTGTTGTAATTTATTTGCTCTGTCTGTCTAATTCATTTTGTTCGTTGAACAACTTTCTGCTTTGAATTTAATTTATGTTTGACTAATATTCACATTTCCTATTGGTTGTTCAAAAACAAGTAACCAATCAAATTCAAAACAGGAAATTTACAACAAATTTCTTCAAATGAATTGGTCAGATTGAGGAACTGAATTGCGACAATACTTTAGGAACACTTCAAAAACTCAATAATAATTCACGAGGAAAACACAAAAGAAATATATCACTAGCATGTCCGTGGTTTTAAATCCTTCTGGTTTACATAAACTTTAGCTTTGATTTTCTGGGCTTAGACAACGCTGTTTTCCAAAATCATTATTCGCCAATGAACTTACCAAATGGGTCGTTTTTAAGCTATTCAAAGCACTCGAAGTACGTGTCTTATCAGGTCTAAACCACTCGGCTATCGCTTCGTGTTTTAAATGTGATAAAATACTGCTGCTCATTTTATTAATTATTACTTCTATTGCCACGACAGTAACACCAATATAGTATTACTACCAGCAGTACTATTCAAGAATTGAACATCCATCTACAGAACTCGTTATCAAATGAACTAAAGAGCTGTACTTTACTTGTTAGTTTTAAAACGTACTTGAACGGATCTTCTAAATTAATAGGCTAAATACTGTTTCCGAACCTGATAACATTTGTACTTATAAGTTAGTTTATAAGTAATGTAGAATTAATCTTGTATCTATTTGTAGTTGCTAGTTTTCAGTATGTATATGTGTGTGGTTGTTAGTTTAACATGCATATGCTGGCTGAAGTTTTTTGCTAGGCTGTTACGCTGAATTTTTATATACACTATCTGTTAAAAGTGTCTTTGTAATCCCTATATGAACCAAACCCAATCCTAAAGGGCGGTGCCGTGCTTCTTGATTCCGCACGAACAAACGAGCAAACTAACAAGCGAATGAAGAAACGAGCGAACGATTGAAAGAACGATGGAAGACAGAAAGGGAGGCAGACAGGGACGAAGAAAGGAAGGAAGGAAGGAAGGGAGAAGGAAGGAAGGAAGGAAGGAAGGGAGGGAGGGAGGGAGGGAGGGAGGGAGGGAGGGAGGGAGGAACGAACGAACGAACGAACGAACGAACGAACGAACGAACGAACGAACGAACGAACGAACGAACGAACGAACGAACGAACGAACGAACGAACGAATGAATGAATGAATGAATTAGGAAGGAACGAACGAACGAACGAACGAACGAACGAACGAACGAACGAACGAACGAACGAACGAACGAACGAACGAACGAACGAACGGACGGACGGACGGACGGACGGACGGACGGACGGACGGACGGACAAACGAACGAACGAACGAACGAACTGAGAAACTAACGATCCAACCACGGAACGAATGAACTAACGAAAATGTTTACCACAGCGAAGAAACCACATAATTGTTTCCTTGCGAGATAGCTGCTGAAGGCAGGTAGCTCGTTGGACCGCATTATATATTCTGGGCGTGTGTCCGGAATCATTAGTCAAAAGTACCCTTGGAATCACTAGTATTGCGGTTATTTATTGATTCGACGAAGTGCGTTCGGTATCAATTGTAATGCGTCTTTTTAGCGACTTTTTATGCGATTTTTTGGGCGCCAAAGAGCAACCGAAAGTAAATTGGCTATTTTTTGGTGGCTTTTTGACGACATCAGAAGTCACAGTCGACGCCGTAGATAATATATGGAACGTCAGTAGGTATTAAAATACAATTTTTTTACATTAAATCTAACATCTTTTCTAGTAAAGCGTTTCACAAATGACAAATTTTGGAAAACAGAAAGACAGGGCACCACGCTTTAGCACTGTGTCTGGTTTTGTTTTAGAAATTAAGAGGTTTGAAAACTAGTCCGTTACTATGGCGACAATAACACTTGAACGATATTGTAGACCAAACTGGTCTGTATCCAACGTACGTCATTCCTAGCTTATTCGCATATGACAAAACGGACCCCAAATAACGTACGTCATCACTAGCTTATTTGCATGACAAAACAGGCCCCAAATAACGTACGTCGTCACTACCTTATTTGCATATGACGGAAACAGACCCCAAATAACGTACGTCATCACTAGCTTATTTACATGACAAAACAGGCCCCAAATAACGTACGTCATCACTAGCTTATTTGCATATGACAAAACAGACCCCAAATAACATACGTCGTCACTAGCTTATTTGCATATGACAAAGCAGACCTCAAATAACGTACGTCATCACTAGCTCATTTGCATATGACAAAACAGACCCCAAATAACGTAAGTCATCACTAGCTTATTTGCATATGACAAACCAGACCCCAAATAACTCAAGAACGAAAACCTATATTGAAAAAATAGGCACCCCCAGACGTGTGTGTATCTACTGCGTTAATGCCTATTTGTGACAAAATTGATGGAATTGTATACTTGTAACAACTTTGTATTCAATCGATCTAAAGTTGAACAAGATTTTTGACAAAATTGTCCATGCTCACAGGCCATGCCTTGTTTTAACTTTAAGGTTACATCACATGATAGAATCTTATTTCACCAAGATACTCGCCGCGCGCCCCTAATTTTTTGAGTTTTGTCTCTCAAATTTGCCAAGCACAATGATAAATCACTGCAGAAGCTAACAATTTAACAAAAATTCTACACCTTTAAAAACTGCAGTTGCTACGAGGTGCTTTTTAAATAATAGCGCCCTTTGCGCCAAGAGATAGCGGCGGTTCTGGTTTCACTCAGAAGCTTCCAAAACATCATATTTCTCATCATATGATCAAAGAACAAAACCGTGTTCGCATTTTTTGATAGGTATTGTATTTGCTTTGATATAAAGCAGGCAAGTTGACTCATCTTGATTTGGTGAAAACGATAGAAGAAATGCATTTTACTTCAAAAATATTGCACTAAATCTAAAATGCGAACACGGTTTTACTCTTTTACTATTGTTCAACATTGTGGCCAAGTTTGGAAAGAATTGGATAAAACGCAAGCCGTCGATATCTATTTCTGTAGAGGGAATTGGAGAAATTTTCTTTCTCTGTAAAAGACGATAAAAGATTTGGCGGGGTTTTGCCTTTTCCTGTCGTTTCCACCGCCCACATTTTTAATCCTCATCACCTTGGACGTAAACCAATCAGACTCAGCTCTACGTCAATGTGTCTTTGGCAAGGTTTTATCCGTGATAAATACACCACACAACACTTCTTTACAACATTCCGGCGAAACGGTTTGATATCTTCGAGAAACGATCTCTTGCTTTCTTCTAGCTTTCTCGCACTTGCGCTTGCAACCGTTGTTTCGGTTGTCGTAGAAGAACTGGGAACGTCGAAATGCCATTGTTATTCCTGAGAGAATCATGGACCGATGTCACTATCCGCCAGCACTTGTCTTGCGTTCGCAGCAAAATCTTTTCGGCTAATACACCTTTTTTTTCCGACAACAGCAAAACGGACTTGTGTTTCTCTTCTGCGCCCGCAAACTCACAGCCCAAGAGAGATCAGTAAAATAGTTCGTTCGGAATTTCACTGTGTTGTTGTATACACGATCTTCGAACAACAAACCGCGAAGATTCACGCGGCGTGTAGACTAATAATTCGCTATCAATCATAATTACAACTTCCGCGCCAAGGTATTCAGTAGTCGTAACATTTTTAGCTAGATCTTGGTTGCTTTTTAATATTTTCGGGAAAAAATTGCGGCAGTCGAGAGATCTCCAGTTTCTTAATACAAGTCGGTAAAAATGTAAAAAATGATGAAATCAGTGTTTTATCATATAATGTAACCTTAAAAAAAGAAGAACTCAGAGTAAAGCCATCAAGGCACAGGAAGCTAAGCACTAACAACTCTACTTATATCTGGCATGAGTTGCAAGTCCAGACAGGTGGTCACCCATTCAAATACAAACTCAATCCAATTGGGCCTTACTCTGGTCCTCAGTGGTGAGAGGCAGTGCTCTAATTATAGTCGTAAAGTATGCAGTAAAGCTTTAAGTTTAAGTAGGCCAATCAAATTAAGCGAGTTGTAAATTTCGCCTTTTCCTCATGTAATCGGCTTTTTGCCAAGTTACCCAGCAAAGCGGGCTGAAAAACTGTTTGACTCGTTCTGCCACGCGTTTGTTTACTTGATTGTATGAATAAATACAGCTGAAATTAAATGAACTCAGATAGAGCATCAAAACAATGTTTGTCCTTTTCAAGACATAACGAAGACTTAATAAATTAATTAGTCTTCGTGAAGACGCTTTCGCTGAGTTATAAAGTGCTTATGAAATTAAATTTTTTATTGCTTTAATTGAAAGAGCATCAAAACGTAGGACAATGGCAGTTTACCGCTCCTTGATATTTTTTATAGTTCCAGAGTTATAAAGATTTAAAGATGTCAAAATGAAGAAAAAATATGGCACAAACAAATTGCTGATTCAGCGAAAATTGAGACGTCATGTGGTTTGCATGTTAATTTGGTAGTAACTGAGCTATAGTTCATTTAAACATTCATGTGTCAGAATCAAATGAACCTTTGCACACATATAGTGCAAGATGAAACACAGTTGATAATATCACCAATTTTGTTGTCAAGATAACACTGTTGCACCCAGGCCCCTTGAACAGACTTTATATATAAACTACGTTTCCTGTCCTGATAAGGATAAAATAATAACAGACAAGTGCTTGTCATACCTATGCATGCCTAAAATACGTTTATATTATAATAATTTGAAAATTATGCCCACAGAGATAAACACATGGTGTTTTGTAACAGCAGTATATGGTGGTAATTAATACCGAGCTGCCCCGGCTTACCGGGCCAACTCGGTTAACCGGGCCAACACGCCCCATGTAATCGGCCTCTTAAGAGGGTGAACAATATACAATTATTGGATGAGGTTGAGCATGATATCAAGAATTATCAAGCCCGAGGTTTGTGTTATCGGCCGAAGCCGAAGGCTGAGGCGGATAACACAAACAGAGGCCTTGATAATTCTTGATATCAAGCGATAACCGAATTCAATAATTGTTTTATTATACAATTATAAATGTAAAAGCCTTTAGAAAGTTTTTTAGAAAGTTAGGTAAAAATAGTAAATATTCATACCGTCTTCAGTTCGAGGTTCACTAACTTTTTTCGCTTTCAAATACAATTTTCTCTTTCAAACATTGCTTTAAACTCTAACAGCTGTATGTGTAGCTCGCTTGTTTTCTCTTGGTGGTTTTAGCGTCAACAAAACGTGCCAAATCCGCCGGATTAATCCGCTTCTGATCTTCACTCCTAAGGACGGCCGCCATGTTTGTTTTGTTCAAACCGCTGGCCATCGCCTACAGATAATTTCTGATATTTTGTCGGTGGCAAGACATCAATAATTATCTGTAGGTTTTTAGACAATCACAGTCGAGATTGTATCAGCATTGTATAATAATGCTGTTTATCGGGACGCGGGATAACGTTTCTTTTGATAATGGCAAACGAGATAGAAGAGAAAAAATGGAGGAGAAAAAGACGGGAAACGAGAACCAGAAACTTTTGCTGTCGTGATTCGGGAAATAAGGAGCCAGAACTGAAGAACGGGAATCGGGATTTCTAAGGGGGCGATTACATGGCTCGGTTAATCGGGCTAGCCCGCTTTATATATAAAATGCATGTTGTTTTAACATTTCGATTACATGGCGAGCGGGCTAGCCTGGTAAGCCAGGATGTTTTCAGGCCGAAATTCGCAATTATCAAGAAAATAAGGGCAAAGTTACATTAGATTTACTTCAGTTTTACACTAATTAGTCTATTATTTATTTTGTAAGTCCATCGTTAATAAAAAGATTGTTATAGTCTTAGCTAACCCACGAAAGCGGCTTCACGAAGACTAATTCATTTATTAAATCTTCGCAATGATCACGAAACACACAAACGTTTTGATGTTCTATATTTCAGTTCCCTTCAGCACTATTTATTCACACAGTCAAGCCAGCGAACGCGTATCAAAGTGAGTTCAACAGTTTTTCAGCCCGGTTTGCCGGGATGAAAACGATTACATGGACATTTTCATTCCGGTTAACTGGGCTAGCCCCGGTTTGCCGGGATCCCGGTTATAACCGGGCACGCCTGGTCCATGTAATCGCCCCCTAAATAACGAAGACGTTTGTCGGGATTCGATCCATCTTGTCGAGATACGAGAAGGGTAGCAATTCAAGTGCATATAACCCCAATTTTTTATCATCTAAATACGTTCTACCTTTGGCAAATAGTTGAACAACGAAATATTTTTTAGATTGGAGCAACCTTTATTGCTTTAATAGAGATTTTTGTTTTCAAAATGGTATTAAGATGACGCCAAAGTAGTCATCATTATAATACCTATACAATTTTTATTTGAACTAGGAGTGCAAGACATGACCCAATTCTTCCATTAATGGTGTGTTTGAACAACATGTTCCATATTGTATGAGTTTTTTCACAAAAATTCTCAGGTAGTTTATCTTGCCAAAAAGAGAAAGAAAGCCAAATGCCTACATATAGACGTCAACTCATTACCATACTAGAAATGCGAATCGCAAAAAAACATTGAAGAATAGCAACTGAACAACTGTTTGTTCTATGTAAAACGTATTAAGATGACAAAAAAGTTGGGTTTATATGCACTTTGAATATTGAGCGGGATTCGGGATTTAAGATGCTGTTACACGATGCGATTTTTCTTGTAACTTGCAAAAAAAAACTCGCAAGTTCCAGAAAGAGCAACTTGTGAACTTTGTTGCAAGTTCAAGGAAAAAGTAGAACCCATCCAACTTTTCTTGCAACTTGCAACACGGCAAAAATAACAAAATCGCAAGTTGCTACGGGATGTTACACAGCGCGATTGTTCGCAACCTGCAACATTCAGGCTATTTGTTGCAAGAAAAATCACATCGTGTAATAGTAACATCGTGTAAAAATCGCACTGAAAGTAACGGCTCCTCGGAAGTAAAGCATCCCCGAAAGTAATGGCTACACAAAAGTAACGGCTCTCCGAAAGTAACGGCTCTCCAAAAGTAACGGCTACTCAAAAGTAAAGGCTACCCGAAAGTAACGGCTTCCCGAAAGTAACGGCTACCCAAAAGTAACGGCTATCCGAAAGTAACGGCTACCAAAAGTAACGGCTATCCGAAAGTAACGACTACCCTAAAGTAACGGTTACCCAAAAGTAACGGCTCCCCAAAAGTAGCGGCTCCCCAGAAGTAACGGTTCCCCGAAAGTAACGGCTCCCCGAAAGTAACGACTCCTCGAAAGTAACGGCTACCCAAAAGTAATGGCTACCGGAAAGTAACGGCTACCCAAAAGTAACGGCTACCCTAACGTAGCGGCTCTCCGAAAGTAACGGCTACCCGAAAGTAACGGCTCTCCGAAAGTAACGGCTACCCGAAAGTAACGGCTACCCAAAAGTAACGGCTACCCAAAAGTAACGGCTACCCAAAAGTAACGGCTACCCAAAAGTAACGGCTACCTGAAAGTAACGGCTACCCAAAAGTAACGGCTACCCGAAAGTAACGGCTACCCAAAAGTAACGGCTACCCGAAAGTAACGGCTACCCAAAAGTAACGGCTACCCAAAAGTAACGGCTACCCGAAAGTAACGGCTCTCCGAAAGTAACGGCTACCGGAAAGTAACGGCTACCCGAAAGTAGCGACTACCCGAAAGTAACGGCTACCCAAAATTAAGTAGCGGCCCGGATAGGCGCTTATCCCAAAAGTAACAGTCGCTGCTACTTTGGGAACCGTACAGTACATCAGAGCAAGCCAGATTCGGCTCAAAGCTTATTAGTATTAAACCCAGACTCCAGTGTAAAAAAATACTCATCATTACTCAATTGTTCCAAAATTAAAACCCTCACAAAAATATTTAATATATCGTCCGCTACTCCACATTTCCAAAAACAGGACACATGAAAAAAAGCTCACAAGTTATAGTTAGAGTGGAGCCAAGTTATGGAATTGTTATTCCAATGAATAGAGGAACGCGGAAACATTGAATAGTTTCAATGTTTTCCTTACTGAAACTAGCCTGTAGTAATTACTTTTTTCCCAATTACTTTTTTTAATTAAATTTATTTCTATATGTATATTGTAAATCATTTTTATTGTAAGTATTTCTATTATATAATCATTTTGTATTATTAGTTAATACAAACTCCTTGCAAACCAACATTGTCTTGTTGAAGGGGTTAACATGATTAAATAATGTTTACCTACCTACCTACCTACCTACCTACCTACCTTACCTACCTACCTACCTACCTACCTACCTACCTACCTACCTACCTACCTACCTACCTACCTGCCTACCGACCGACCGACCGACCGACCGACCGACCGACCGACCGACCGACCGACCGACCGACCGACCGACCGACCTGCCTGCCTGCCTGCCTGCCTACCTGCCTACCTACCGACCTACCGACCTACCGACCTACCGACCTACCGACCTACCGACCTACCGACCTACCGACCTACCGACCTACCGACCTACCGACCTACCGACCTACCGACCTACCGACCGACCGACCTACCGACCTACCGACCTACCTACCTACCTACCTACCTACCTACCTACCTACCTACCTACCTACCTACTTTCCTGCCTGCCTACCTACCGACCTACCGACCTACCGACCTACCGACCTACCGACCTACCGACCTACCGACCGACCTACCGACCTACCGACCGACCGACCGACCTACCTACCTACCTACCTACCTACCTACCTACCTACCTACCTACCTACCTACCTACCTACCTACCGACCTACCTACCTACCGACCTACCTACCTACCTACCTGCCTGCCTGCCTGCCTGCCTGCCTACCTACCTACTTACCCACCCAGCCACCTACCTACTTACCCACCCACCTACCCACTTACCCACCCACCCATACTAGGGCTAGCCCTCCCAGGAGGGCTTACATCTTCCATACAAACACACCTTTAGTCCGCTTTGCCGATATCTCGCTTACGCTCTTACTTCTTGTTAATTTTCATCTTGTGTTTATATGAGAACCGAGCCAGCGCGCCTAACAGAGATCTGGCTTTGTGAGACTGGGATCTCGGTTACCTGGACTAGCTTTTTTCCAGACTGGCACTAAAAGCTTCCAATCTCGTACCCAGAGCTTGTGATCCTTGTTACTGTCATATGTAGGGCCTGTTTAGATGATCCCGGTGTACCGGGACGTCCCGGTGTACCGGGATCTCGGCTTGTAGATAATTTATAGTTATTTTCGCGGTTGCGTTTATATGGAGACCGGGAAGTCCCGCTGTACTGGGATCTCGGCTTGTAGATAATTTATTGTTATTTTCGCGGTTGCGTTTATATGGAGACCGGGACGTCCCGCTGTACCGGGATCTCGGTACACCGGGACAGATTTTTTCCCATATAAACACGACATCCCGGTACACCGGGAGAAGTTTACTGAACTACAATGCTTGTAACTTTGAATATTACGCTCAAAATTTCGTCCAAACGGTCAGGTCTAAATCCAAAACACTGAATAAAAGTGATATAACTTCTAACATAGTAGAATTAAGGCGAGTTTTTGCTTTTTTGCCCATTTCCTTAAATTCCCGCGCTTTTTGACCCGGGATGAAATTCATCCCGGGCAACCGGGGATATCCGGAATTTTGGCTGAACTATTATTATACATCGACCTTGTATTCTCTAATATAATTATAAAGTTCTGAGACGAAACTGCGAAGAATTACGAGACGAGTCAGACGATGGATGTTTGTTTGGCGACGGGGCGAGAATAATAATAGTTTTAACTTGTAAATTGTCGGGATTTTTGCTGTTTTTAATTATTTCATGTGTTCAATTGTATTTTGGGTTTGTCGTGTATAATTATGTGTTGCAGAACGTCGAGAAATCGATTAAACAAGTTAGCAACATGAACATTATTTGAAATTTTACTGTTTTTAAACTAACCAATCCGATGACAAGTTTCATCGGATCCTTCGTAATGACCAAAAGGATCGCAGGCTCTGGGTACGAGATTGTAAAAACTTCGTACACGCGCCAAAATCTGTTCTTATCAACTTTTTTCCAGCGTACTAACAGCTCACAAGTTCTTCTTGTTCATGTACACTTCATATTTAAAACAATGAGATTTTGTCTTCCTAGATCTAGCTAATATTAAAATTACGCAGTTAGCACAACAAGCAAGTCAGCCCGGCTTGGCGAGCTAGCCGTTCCCATTTAAACATGGAGCGAGCGCATAAAAGGGAGCCCCGCCAGCTACGCACTGACAGTTTGAAATGTCAACAGTCAAGTCAACAACGAGTCAGTGAGCTGGTGAAGTTTTTGAGAATTATCTTTTATTTACAACCTTTTTACCTTTCAATTACCCATGTAAATTGTAAAGAGAAGCATAAGAGTCTTAGATAAAAACAATTCTGAAGTGATTAAATTTGTTTGGTCAATGAATTTGCAAAATATATAAGCTTATATTATGACCTTGCTTTCAAACGATGTTTGAAGGTCACGTATAGCTGCTTTGTCTTTTGCCGTTTTTTAAAATAGAGTTCCACATAAAAGACAATACTTTGATATTTAACTAAAACAGACCATTTAAACGAAGACAATAAATAGTTTATTATATTAACTTTGCAAGTCAATATATCACAAATTGAGAACTTTTTAGTAGTCATTTGTCTGGCTTTCCAGACAACATGTACTGTCGGTCGTGCAAAAACAAAGTTGTCGTCGTTGACAAGTGAGATGATGTTCAGACATCTACATGGAGATAGTCACTATCAACATTCTTGGTGTATATAAAAGGGTCTTATAATTAAGGACGGAAGATATGAATGAATAAGCAAAGAATACAGACATCTCTGCATTCAACAAGAAAAATGGTGAGACGCTTGGTCTTTTTCGTACGGTTTTTCCTCACCTTAGTTTTGTTTCGACGTATTGGAAGCGTAATTTTTCCGTCTTTCTACTCAAAATGATGTGAATGGTATAGAATAACAACGGAGAAAAGGCTATTTGAACTGACATGAGCGAAAATATCAAATTGCATTATTACGCTATTTACTTGATGGGCAGTACGGGCGAACGTGGTCATATTTAAAGTAAATCAATCGTCTGTACGTTTGTGCTATTTGGGAAACTTGTACGGCTTTAGATAGAGCGCGTTAAATTCTGTACAACAATGAACATATGTGAATTAGAGAACATGGTATAGAATAACAACGGCGAAAAGTCTATTTGAACTGACATGAGCGCAAATATCAAATTGCATTATTGCGCTTATTTACTTGGCGTACGGTCGAACGCGGTCATATTTAAAGTAAATCAATCGTCTGTAGGTTTGTGCCATTTGGGAAACTTGCACGGTTAGATAGAGTTGTTAAATTTCTGTACAACATATGTGAATTAGAAAAATCGTATAGAATTGGTACAACGGAGAAAAATATATTTGAACTGTGATGAGCGCAAATATCAAATGTCGCTGTTTCCATATGATCGCGCTAAGGCGGCCATGGTTGACCGCGGCCATTGTTTTAATGGTCCGCTGGGATCCATACTGATCGCCAAGATGGCTGAGATTGAAAAATCACCGTTTCCATATAAAACGCAACGATCGCCACGATCTGCGTGAACATTTTCTCGGCGATCGTGGCGATCGTGATCGCAGCGATCGTTGCGTCAGTGGTTTCCATGTGATCGTTACGATCGCCGAGTTCATTTTTGAGCGATCGTGGCGATTAACATGAAAAAAAGGCTTTAATGGAAACGCTTATTGTAATTCAATCGGCGACAGACGGCGACTGTTGTAGAAGTTAAATCAGTTCAACGGCTTCTACAACAATACAACCGTCACCGATGCGACAAAATCAATCGCCGACAGTCGGCGACATTTTGCTAGATGTTTGCAACGTAAAAAAACAACACATAATTATTTACAAAACTCGGTCAAATCCTTTCAAAAAAACCTCGATTTTATTAAACAAGTCTACTAAATAACTAATTCGAAGACTTGAATACCGTACGCCAACTGAAATGTTTGCAACTGTCGTCAAACGTTCACGAAACGTGAGAGTTACTGAACGTGTAAATAATGCTTGCTATATTGTTATACAAACTGTGAAAATGATCACAAAGTTTTAGTCATTCAATTTGTTTTTGAATATCAAACTTAGGTCATCTGAACTTTGCCAAAACCGAGAAGTTCTCAGTCTGGAAAGCAATATACAAACAATATACAAACACTCCCTTAGATCACTTTCAGAGATTTGTACTAATTACTTAACTTCCGCCCAGCTTACATATCACCCCGCACAAACATACGACCACATGTGACGCAGGGTTATTACTAAACTATTCCAACTATTTCACACATTTTGTCGGTTTGGTGGCAATTAGGAAGAGCTTTCGATAAGCATGAGATAAGAACGTTCTAGAACAACTGATTAGCAAAACATTCACGGGAAGGGAGATTTATTTAAAAAAAGCATTATTAATCCAAAAACAAATAAAGGGCTTTACTTTTTTTGTTATAGTGTTGCGTCAAAATTAACATCCAATTTTATTACAAGCAACAGCTTGCTGGAATTTCAATCATTACCCTTTTTGCAATGACCTCATGATTTTGCAATCATCAGTTCAAGGAGATACGGTTCGGAGTCATTTAAGGAGGGCCGATGTGAGATCCGAGATTGTCACCGTGCTGCGAATCAGCGATTGTGTATCGATTCGACAGTGGCTAAAGGCTTCGTAATTATGAAAGTACACAGGAAGGTTCCGGACTTGCGTAGACTTTTGAAACCGTTGTGAACTTGAAACAGGTTCGTGTGAACGTAAACAATATTTTGTCGTCACTCTTTCGTACTATTATTGTGTTTGACCAAATATAAGTACAAGCATTCCATTCAAGGAAGAAATGAAGGAAGGAAGGAAGGAAGGAAGGAAGGAAGGAAGGAAGGAAGGAAGGAAGGAAGGAAGGAAGGAAGGAAGGAAGGAAGGAAGGAAGGAAGGAAGGAAGGAAGGAAGGGAAGGAAGGAAGGAAGGAAGGAAGGAAGGGAAGGAAGGAAGGAAGGAAAGGAAGGAAGGAAGGAAGGAAGGAAGGAAGGAAGGAAGGAAGGAAGGAAGGAAGGGAGGGAAGGGAGGAAGGAAGGAAGGAAGGATGGGGGAAGGAAGGGAGGAAGGGAGGGAGGCAGGAAGGAAGGAGGGAAAGGAAGGAGGGAAAGGAAGGAAGGAAAGAAGGAAGTGTAGCATGCTTACGAACAACACGTAAGAACACTACTCGTAGGAGTTTTCTGTCACTTTATTTCTTTACACTGTATAGGTTCCACACAAATCTGCTTTGCGTGTAATCAAGCGCGTATATCGCGGTTCTGTCTGTCATATATCTACGTTCGATCCTAATCGCTTGCGCTGTCAACCCTAATTACAATATATCTAGTTTCACCTTAATTGAATGATGTAACACGTTACTAACTTAATTATACTCTATCCTAATATCCCGCGTTGAATGATGTAATACATTGCTACACATTCCCCCCTAGTGAGTAAACGTCGTCCCGACGTTGTAATAAATATATATATATATATATATATATATATATATATATATATATATATATATGTATACAGTATATATTTTTTTTGTTAAAAAAGACAAACTTTAAACACGTAATGTTTCATCGTTAAACCACTTGCCAAGGATGTTCTGTATGACAGCTTGGTTATTCACATTCACGAGAGACAACAGGATCTTGACTTTTGTCAACCAGTTTCCTCCCATCATGAGACGGTCGGGTGGTCTGATACGTCGGCCCGAACGGGTTGTGTTTTTTGAACTAGATTGAAGTTCCGGATCCGGATCCGCACTCTGTATGGGTAGCTCTTCATTGTCGGAGTCAATGTGATCCGGACTGTCGAGAGCGACTGTTTCCTCGTGTTCTTGGTTCAATTCGTTTGGAGGAACGCTGGTATCGGTTTGAGAACGCACTTCTTCTGGTTGACCGGTGAGGAAGACGTACTCGTCTGGATTCTCTTCCATCGGGGGGTCGGGGTTGTCTGGCGCACCCACTGGAAAATTGGGCATAGCATCACTTGCACAAGGGGCATCCTCGGTTGCTTGCACTTCCAGGTCGGACGATGGGGCTCCATCGAAGGGCAGGATCAAGTTGCGATGTAACGTACGTTCCTTGACATTACCTTCTGTCGATCGGACGACGTAGACGGGAAGATCCGGCACTTGTTTAACGATAACGTACGGGATATCTTCCCAGCGATCTGCCAGCTTGTGTTTGCCTCTGATGCTTACGTTCTTTACTAGAACACGATCTCCGGGCAACAAAACGGCATCTCGGGCACGACCATCGTACTGCTTCTTGTTCGCATTGGCTTTCTTCTTCATCGCACGACTGGCAACGTCGTACGCTCGATTTAATCGTTTCCTGAGATCGGAGGCAAAAACAGAATAGGGCTTGGCTTCTTCGTTTCCTGATGTTAATCCGAGGTCGATGTCAATTGGGAGACGAGGCGGACGCCCAAACATGAGGAAGAACGGTGAGTAGTCAGTCGAAGCATGTTTAGTGCAGTTATAGGCGTGGACCAACGTGGGTACGTACTTGGGCCAGTTGTGTTTCTGATCTCCCTCCAAGGTTCCGAGCATATCGAGTAATGTCCGATTAAATCGCTCGGTCTGCCCGTTACCTTGGGGATGGTAGGGTGTTGTCCGGGTCTTTTGAATACCAGCAATCTTGCATAAGTCGTGAATGACCTTAGATTCAAAATCTCGACCTTGATCGGCATGGAGTCGTTTTGGAAATCCATAGCTTACCAGCACCTTGTCCCAGAGAAGTTTTGCCACCGTGCTGGCCTTCTGGTTACGCGTAGGGAATGCCCAGGCATATTTGGTGAAGCTGTCAGTGATCACCAAGATGTTTTCGTATCCACCGTTGCCACGCTCCAAGGAAAGGAAGTCCATCGACAGTAGTTCCATGGGCTCGGTCGCGTGGGTGGGTAACATCGGTGCTCGAGGCGGGTCGGGGTGCTTCCGCTTAATACACCGGTCGCATTTTCTAACGTAGTCTTCTACGTCTTTTGTCATTCGAGGCCAGTAGAACCTAGAGCTTACTAGGTCCAGTGTCCGATCCCGTCCAAGATGTCCCACGTCATCGTGGAGGCCACGTAGGACACGGCCTCTCAGCGCGGCTGGTAAACCACTTGTTCCACGACTTCCCCATCGAGGTTTCGTTTCCTATAGAGAATATTTTGTCGAATGGTCAGGCGATCTTTTTCTCTCAACAGGCGTTGGACATCTTCGTCCTTGCTGTGGTTCGCAGTCATTCGTTGACTTTTTAGATATAGTAGAATCTGACTGATCACGGGATCTTGTTACTGTAGTCTGGACCACGAGGCAGGCGACAAAGATGGAAAAGTGCTTCGATTCGGAAACTTAGGAGGTTGCTCCACAGGCTTGACGAGCGTGGCATCCAGACTTACTGCTTCAACCATTGGGTGATCCACTTGGTCTGGTTTGTATTCGTTGCTGACCTGGTGATATTGACAAAGAGCACGAAAGACGTCCGCTGACTGACACGTAACTGCTGCGTTGGTGACACGCATTAGTCGCGCCAGGAAAGGCTTGACATACACTGTAAAAACTGACTGGTTAAAACAACCAAAAAAAAAAGGTCACCAGGATGCATCTGAGAGAACCAGTAAAAAACGGTTGTTTTAACCAATTTTATAATTTGGTTAAAATAACCAATACTTTTTTGGTCAAACTGACCAGTATTCAATTGGTCAAAATAACCATAAAGATAGGTCATTTTGACCAATAAATATTGGTCAAGTAGATGCATCTGAGACAACCAATAAAAAACGGTTAGAAATGGTTTTTTAACCAATTTCAAATTGGTTAAAGTCAACATTGGTTGTTGCAACCAAATTCAAATTGGTTAAAATCATAATTAATGTCATGTAGTAAACAAATTTCTCAAAGATAAACAACAGTTGAACACATTTAATTTTCACTACACTATGTCAATAAAATCTTACTTGCTTAACAAATGAATCAAAACATATGCATATAAAAATAGAAATGTTCCTATAGTCAAAGACTGCTTATACTGTTACTGCTTATACAGTTATACTATGTTACTCAATATGCATAATGTAAGAACATAAGTCTGAAGTAAATCCCCATTTACACGGAGCCAAATTATAGGCATTGCGATCGCGAGCCATCGCACTTGCCTTAGACACAAAATAGCTCTCCATCGATATCACAATTCCGGTAACTTGGCTCAATGTAAATGGGGCTTAGTAAGCAAATTTAACAAATAACTTGAACTAGATAAAGCATTAAAGTCATTAACAATTAGCAAGTCAATTCACAACACCAACCGGAATAATATACTGGACATTCGTGATTCCGTAAGTTCTCGCGGCCTTGCTCTTCCATCATTATCAAGTCCACTGACACAAGAAGTGGAAGTTATGATCCCGTAATCGAATATAATATAGTGATCATCCTTTATGCGCGTGATTCCTTCGGAGTTCCAAAGTCCAGCAACGCAAATAGATTTCGCCTAATCGGTGGGAAGAATTCCGTAGAAGTTCGTGGTAAAACAAGACATTGTCGCGATCTTCCTCGCTGGAAAAGTGTTCCGTTTCTAGTCTGTCGGAGGTATTCAGCAAAGGAAGTCGAAGAACAGTCTTTCTTTGGTGAAATTTGTTGTTGATATATACCATTCTTTAACTCTCCTCGTGACGTGTCGACAACGCTTTCAAAGCTTGAATACAAGCAGCGAGCGTAATTTGAATAAACTTGAATAAGTAAGTGGATCAAAAAACTTCGAGGCTGCTAATTGGCTAATCACGCGGCGGACCTATGCGAAGACACCCCTGCTCAATCGAGCATTAATTAATAGTCTTGTGTGATCCGCTTGATATTCCAGCTTGACGAACGTTTGATATTTTGTCCCTTTGGTGCTACACTAAACTTTATTTATTTCGTAACACTCTTCTTCGGTAGCAATCGAGTTTTGATTCAAGCAACCTGTCCCATGCATTTTATTAACTTTATTCGTGTAAACAGTAAATGCTTGGCTTTAAGTCAGATGCCGGTGCCAGCTTGTTAAGAATCAACTGTATGGTCCGAGTTTACACTTCTTTTAATACACGAAGCCACATTATCCGGATTCCGATCAAGTGCTATCGCGCTCGCAATGGTTTTCGTAATGTAACCACTCGATTTATTCAGTTAATACTAATCAATAAATCGATCACGACTGCAACCCGATATGCGATAAGTTCGCTCCGTGTAAATGTGGCTTGATGAATAAAAATGCTTAAAACAAAACACTTCGATTACTTCTCGTCTACCGAATCAAGCTGGGATTTCAATTCACGTCGTGTTATAGCCGAAATAAGTTACTGTGATTTCTGGCAGGCTTTTCGACTCTTCAGAAAGGATCGAAACGAATCTCCGAGTGACTAAATACGACTACTCCTTGCTCTCGTGGTCCAAACCGCTCTCCTAGTTTTTATATCATAATATTATTTCATATCGCTTTCAAATAACCAATTAATAATTGGTGCAAACATAATTTGTGACTTCGTTGCTGTTGTGATAATGACCATTTTACACAACCAATTGATAAGTGGTCATAATAACCAATTTACATTGGTTGTAGTAGTGTAACCAATTGATAATCGGTTAAAATAAGCATTTTATAATATTTATATTCTGACCAATTAATAATTGGTCGCAATGACCATTTTACACAACCAATTATAATTGGTCTTAATGACCAATTTACATTGGTTACAGATAACTAACCAATTACCATTTGGTTAAAATAACCATATCACAATGGTTGCGCAAACTATAACCAATTCATAAATGGTCATTTTGATCAATTTCAATATGGTTATGGTTAATTAACCAATTAATAATTGGTTAAAATAACCATTTCATAATGGTTGCAACCAAAAACATTGGTTGTTTTAACCAGTCAGTTTTTACAGTGTACTCTTCATCTGACGTCGTTGGGTTAGCGGATGGGTGAGGCATTCGAGAAAGTCCATCGGCGTCGGAGTGGGCCTTGCCAGCGCGATACGCTATGCTGAAGTCAAACTGGGCCATTGCAGCTAACCATCGATGGTCCGTTGCGCATAATTTGGGGGAGGTGACCAAATAAGTAAGAGGGTTGCTGTCGGTGACGACGTGGAACTTGTGTCCATAAAGGTAGTGATGAAACTTCTCAGTTATGGCCCACTTTAACGCCAAAAATTCTCTACGGTATGCGCAGTATCTTCGTTCGGAATCCGAGAGTGTTCTACTACCGAAAGCAATAACTCGCTCTTTACCGTTTTGGACTTGGTACAGTGCGGCTTCTAGACCTTCTCCCGAAGCATCGGCGTGTAACACAAAGGGAAGGCGGAAGTCAGGATAGGCCAAAATCGGTGGTGAACATAGCTTCTCAATTAGGGTTCCAAATGCTGTCTGACACTCTGTAGTCCATTCAAAGGGTACCCTGTTCTTCCGCTTTGTACCCTTGCCGTGACTAGCCACTAGTCGATAAAGTGGTCTGGCAATGTTGGAAAATCCTTCAACGAAGGTACGGTAGTAACCTGCGAACCCCAAAAAGGTTTGGAGTTCACGTTCATTCTTTGGGGGGTTGTGGAGCCACTCCTTAAGCGATGCAACTTTATCTGGATCTGGTTCTACACCCTTCGCAGATACGACGTGTCCCAAGTACGTCAGTTCCGTCTGAAATAGTTTACACTTGGACGGTTTCAGCTTCAGTCCATAATTGCCCAGTCGCTGTAGCACTTGCTTTAACCTCTCTAGCATTTCTTCGAAGGTCCGACCAAATACAACCACATCATCCAGGTAAACTAAACAAATTTTTAGATTTAAACCAGAAAGACATCGTTCCATTAATCTTTGGAAAGTGGCCGGTGCGTTAGTCAACCCAAACGGCATTCGGTTGAATTGAAGCATTTTTGAAGCACTCTTGTCACGTCAATGTGAAGGACGGTGTTGTTAATACTACACAGGTTATTGCTTTAAATAGTAACGTGAGTAGCAATGGAAAACCTGCCGTTGTTCATTATGTGTCTCGCCCACAGTTTTCGCCTTTTTTCGGATTTACGTATGGAGATAAGAATAAGGGAGTCGCGTACCGCGTTTGGCGTTTCGAAGTCGAAAGTGTCGGAAACTAATGGTAATACGTCACAACTTAAGGAGTAAAAATAGTGATTAAGTACAGTCTTAGGTGCATGTCATTTTCTGTAACATGAGCCTTTATTATATAGAGACGGTTAGTGATAGTGAGACAGTGAGCAGGTGTGATTGTGACCACAGTGATTAAATATATTCTTCAAATCTTAGAGACTTCGCACGCCTTTGGATAAATCCCTAATAGTAAGGGGAAAATTTACTATACGTGGCACCTCCCGACGAGATTACAAATGTAAAGCGAGGAAATCTTGTCCTCATATTCATCAAATATCCAGATGGCGTCGATCGAAACCAAGTTAACGCAACTGAACCTCACAACAGAACGAACCAACGAGATTATAGCTAGTTCTGATGAAGAAACAATCACAAGACACCAGGCAACCCTCCGAGCGGTTATAAACGAAGTCGACAATCTGCGACGAGAAATCGAGGCCAATAAAATCGAGGCCAAAGAAGAAGTGATAGAATGGAACGCCGAGATAAACAAAAGGCTAGCCGACGCAGATGGCCACGTCCGAACGACAAAGAAATGGTTAGACGAAAATAAAAGAAAACAAGAGACTAACGAACGCGAAGAGAAATTACAATTTGAGATGAAGCTCCTGGAGACGAAACTACAGCTTCAAACCCAACACGAGACGTCGTCGAAAGAAACTCCACCGAACGTGGTATCTATGAGTGAAACCCAAGCCAAACTGCCAAAACTAGTCATTACGAAATTCGACGGTTCGTATATGGACTGGCCAAGATTCTGGGGGCAGTTCACTGAGAACGTCGAGAAAAGTAAGGCTGCACCTATCACGAAATTTACATATCTTCGCGAACTTCTCCACCCTAAGGTAAGAAGAGAAGTAGAATCACTCCCTTTCACGACGGAAGGATACAACCGCGCGAAAAGTATTCTTAAAGATAAATACGGAAACGAAACCGAAATTTTCAAGGCCTACACTCGAGAAATCTTAAGCTTACCAACGATTTCAAGCGCACTTAGGCAATGGACAAGAAGAAATCCAGTAGAAAACAAAGAAGAGCGAGACCACGAACAAGGCAATAAACGCAGAGACAAAGACAAGCTGTTTCACGCCCGTCATTGCGACAAGAAACCACGTGGGTGTACTTATTGTGATGACAGCAACCACAAAGCCGTCGAGTGTTTGAAATTCACAACAGTTCCGGATCGGAAACAGATATTATCGAAACGAAGATTATGCTTTAATTGCACTTCAGCGCATCACAAAGCATCCGAATGCCTGAGTAAGACGTCGTGCCAGCATTGTGGTAAACGACATCACACGTCAATCTGCGAGTCCGTAGAGAAGTCAACGAAAGACCCTGCCAAAGAGATCCTTGGCATGACAACAAACCAGAGAAACGAAGGTGTTTTTCCTGTCGTAGTCATCGAAGCAAATGGCATCAAATGCAGAGCTTTAATAGACTCTGGAGCCGGCAGTTCGTACATTTCGTCAAAACTAATCCAACTTCTCCGAATAAAACCAACCGAAGTACAAACGAAAAACATTGATATGATGTTGACATCCACAACCGCCAAACTTGAAGTCTATGATGTAACTCTTCAGTCAGTCGACCATCAATTCTCCTTACCAGTCAGGGCAACCAAGGTAAACAAAACAGAACTCCTGGCAATAGAAAACCCAAGATACAGCGAACTCATAGAGAATCACCCCCATCTGAAAGGCGTATCTGTTTATGACAACGACACCAAAGCGTCTCTACCAATCCACATGGTCCTTGGAAATGGAGAATACGCCCGGATAAAGACAGAAACGACGCCAAGAATTGGAAAACCAAACGCACCCGTTGCAGAGCTCACCAAGTTTGGATGGTTTCTGATGTCACCAGGCAAAGAATTCGACAACAATACCGTACTTCTCACACAAACAAGCCAGAGCGACTACGAGCGATTGTGCAGACTAGACGTCCTCGGATTAGAAGACAAACCGGAGCATGATCAGTCAACCGTCTTCGACGAATTCAAAGAACAGTTGACGCGCGACCCAGAAGGCTGGTATGAAACTGATTTGCCTTGGAAACCAAACCATGCAGTTCTACCCACAAACGAGCAAGGTAGCCTCAAGCGTCTTCAGAGCCTGAGAAAGAAGCTGCAACGAGATGGCTTGACAGAAGAATATGATGCAATCATACAGCAACAGTTACAAGAAGGGATCATAGAACGAGCACCACCTGTCTCGCAACCACGAGAGTTCTACATCCCACACAAGAGCGTAATCCGCAAGTCCGCTGAAACGACAAAGATGAGGATTGTGTATGACGCCTCCGCTAGAGAGACTCCTAACGCACCGTCGCCGGTTCACAACGAACAGAAAACGCAAAGGCCCACTCACGAGCGAAGACCTCAACGAAGCACGGAACTGGTGGATAAAGAGAGTCCAACAGCAAGACTCGCAGAAACATCACTTTACACAAACCCGCCAGAGCCTCAACCTCGTACCCAACGCAGAAGGTATACTTAAATGCCAAGGAAGGATACAAGGCGAACACCCCGTCTACCTACCAGCCAAGAGCCTTTTCTCCAGAAAGCTCGTGCAGCGAATCCACGCCGAAACCTTACACGGGGGAGTGTCCTTGACAATGGCAGCGGTGCGTGAAAACTACTGGATCCCAACCCTTAGACAAATGGTGAAGTCTATCCTATCGGAATGTGAGGGATGCAAGCGTTTCAGAGCTCTCCCGATCACCAAACCACCTCCCGGACAACTGCCCACCCGCCGTACCGAAGGGAGAACAGCTTTTGAGGTCATTGGGACTGATTTCGCAGGTCCAATACGCTACAAGAAAACCAAAGCTAGCGAAGGAAAGGCGTACCTCCTTATCTTCTCCTGCAGTTTGTCGAGAGCTGTGCACTTGGAAGTAGTTCCAAATATGGAGACGACAACCTTCTTGAAATGCTTCAAACGCCTGATCGCCAGAAGGGGACGACCCAGAGTTATCTATTCTGACAACGGTGCCTCGTTTGTCAAGGCGGCCAAGTGGTTAAAACAAATCCGAAAAGATGAAAGAGCCCAAGGGTTACTAGAGCAGCACGAGATCGCCTGGAAATTCAACTTGAGCCGCGCCCCATGGTGGGGTGGACAATTTGAACGGCTGATTGGAGTCGTGAAATCCGCTTTCTACAAAGTGATTGGGGGAGCTACACTGACGTTTGCCGAACTGGAAGAGGTGATGCTTGACGTGGAAACACAGATCAACCGACGACCGCTATGCTACATGGAGGATGATGTCCAGTTACCTACGCTAACTCCCGCTGGGTTCTTATTCCAGCGTTCAAACCAGATACCAGAGGAAGAGTCGTGGAGAATCGAAAATAATGATCTTCGAAAGCGAGCAAGGCACCTTATAAATTGCAAGAACAGCTTATGGAACAGATGGAAGAGAGAATACCTCACAGCGCTGAGAGAGAGGCACAACATGATGCACGAAACGAGTAGGTTCCAACCAAAGAGAGGAGACGTGGTTATCGTGAAAACGGACAACAAAAATCGAGGTACTTGGCCCCTAGCCATTGTGGACCAAGTCTACCCAGGCAAGGATGGAATCGTTCGCACCGTGCAACTGAAGACCGCCAATGGACACTTGGAAAGACCTGTGCAACATTTATTTCCACTTGAACTCCAGTGCGATATTGAACTGAAAAGGGAACAGCGAAACTTAACCCAGAAGCTCAAGAATTCCGCCCAAGAAGAGATGCAGCAGCAGCAGGGAATCTCAGGATGAAACAAGTCATGGAAGTGGAAAACAGCGAGTGACAATCAGAACAAATACAATGACATTTTTAACGGTTGTCAATCAGAGAGGAACTCTTTAATATAACTCAATTTGTTTAATTTTGTTCTTGTTACGCATACGTGGGGAACGTTTAGTACAGCTATAAAGAGACTTTATTGTACATATGTTGCCATTTAGGCAAACATATGGGGGGAGCGTGTCGGAAACTAATGGTAATACGTCACAACTTAAGGAGTAAAAATAGTGATTAAGTACAGTCTTAGGTGCATGTCATTTTCTGTAACATGAGCCTTTATTATATAGAGACGGTAGTGATAGTGAGACAGTGAGCAAGTGTGATTGTGACCACAGTGATTAAATATATTCTTCAAATCTTAGAGACTTCGCACGCCTTTGGATAAATCCCTAATAGTAAGGGGCAAATTTACTATAAAAGTGCTATTGAGGAAGGCCTTCAATTCGAGCGAACTGCGATTTCCAGTGTTCTAGGTCCACTTTGAACTGCTGTTTGTATTCCGCAACCAAATCTTCGGTCGATATATCGCCTTCTTTAGCCCTTAAAATCTTGACAATACGCTTGGCTTCGACCTCACAAAGCTCTTCTTCGCTAAGATGGGCCATTATTACACCACGGGAAATAATTCAACAAGGCTTATCACGAATAGGTATAAAGCCCCACGTTGGGCGCCAAAGATGTAGCAGGCTTACGAACAACACGTAAGAACACTACTCGTAGGAGTTTTCTGTCACTTTATTTCTTTACACTGTATAGGTTTCCACACAAATCTGCTTTGCGTGTAATCAAGCGCGTATATCGCGGTTCTGTCTGTCATATATCTACGTTCGATCCTAATCGCTTGCGCTGTCAACCCTAATTACAATATATCTAGTTTCACCTTAATTGAATGATGTAACACGTTACTAACTTAATTATACTCTATCCTAATATCCCGCGTTGAATGACGTAATACATTGCTACAGAAGGAAGGAAGGAAGGAAGGAAGGAAGGAAGGAAGGAAGGAAGGAAGGAAGGAAGAAGGAAGGAAGGAAGGAAGGAAGGAAGGAAGGAAGGAAGGAAGGAAGGAAGGAAGGAAGGAAGGAAGGAAGAGGAAAGGAAGGAAGGAAGATAGGAAGGAAGGAAGGAAGGAAGGAAGGAAGGAAGGAAGGAAAGAAAGAAAGAAAGAAAGAAAGAAAGAAAGAAAGAAAGAAAGAAAGAAGGAAGGAAGAGGGGGAAGGAAGGAAGGGAGGAAGGGAGGGAGGGAGGGAGGAAGGAAGGAGGGAAAGGAAGGAGGGAAGGAAGGAAGAGGAAGGAAGGAAGGAAGGAAGGAAGGAAGGAAGGAAGGAAGGAAGGAAGGAAGGAAAGAAAGAAAGAAAGAAAGAAAGAAAGAAAGAAAGAAAGAAAGAAGGAAGGAAGGAAGGAGGGGGAAGGAAGGAAGGGAGGAAGGGAGGGAGGGAGGGAGGGAGGAAGGAAGGAGGAGGAAGGAGGAAGGAAGGAAGGAAGGAAGGAAGGAAGGAAGGAAGGAAGGAAGGAAAGAAAGAAAGAAAGAAAGAAAGAAAGAAAGAAAGAAAGAAAGAAAGAAAGAAAGAAGGAAGGAAGAGGGGAAGGAAGGAAGGGAGGAAGGGAGGGAGGGAGGGAGGAAGGAAGGAGGGAAAGGAAGGAGGGAAGGAAGGAAGGAAGAAGAAGAAAAGAAGAAGGAAGGAAGGAAGGAAGGAAGGAAGGAAGGAAGGAAGGAAGGAAGGAAGGAAGGAAGGAAGGAAGGAAGGAAGGGAAAGAAAGAAAGAAAGAAAGAAAGAAAGAAAGAAAGAAGGAAGGAAGGAAGGAAGGAGGGGGAAGGAAGGGAGGAAGGGAGGGAGGGAGGGAGGAAGGAAGGAAGGAGGGAAAGGAAGGAGGGAAGGAAGGAAGGAAAGAAGGAAGGAAGGAAGGAAGGAAGGAAGGAAGGAAGGAAGGAAAGGAAGGAAGGAAGGAAGGAAGGAAAGGAAGGAAGGAAGGAAGAAAGATAGGAAGGAAGGAAGGAAGGAAGGAAGGAAGGAAGGAAGGAAGGAAGGACGGACGGACGGGGGAAGGAAGGGAGGAAGGTAGGGAGGGAGGAAGGAAGGAGGGAAAGGAAGGAGGGAAAGGAAGGAAGGAAAAAAAAGGAAGGAAGGAAGGAAGGAAGGAAGGAAGGAAGGAAGGAAGGAAGGAAGGACGGACGGGGGAAGGAAGGGAGGGAGGGAGGAAGGAAGGAGGGAAAGGAAGGAGGGAAAGGAAGGAAGGAAGGAAGGAAGGAAGGAAGGAAGGAAGGAAGGAAGGAAGGAAGGAAGGAAGGAAGGAAGGAAGGAAGGAAGAAGGAAGGAAGAAGGAAGGAAGAAGGAAGGAAGGAAAGGAAAGAAAGAAAGAAAGAAAGAAAGAAAGAAAGAAAGAAAGAAAGAAAGAAAGAAAGAAAGAAAGAAAGAAAGAAAGAAAGAAAGAAAGAAAGAAAGAGAGAGAGAGAGAGAGAGAGAGAGAGAGAGAGAGAGAGAGAGAGAGAGAGAGAGAGAGAAAGAAAGAAAGAAAGAAAGAAAGAAAGAAAGAAAGAAAGAAAGAAAGAAAGAAAGAAAGAAGGAAGGAAGGAGTGGGAGGTAAGGGAGGGAGGAAGGGAGGGAGGGAGGAAGGAAGGAGGGAAAGGAAGGAGGGAAGCAAGTAAGGAAAGAAGGAAGGAAGGAAGGAAGGAAGGAAGGAAGGAAGGAAGGAAGGAAGGAAGGAAGGAAGGAAGGAAAGAAGGAAGGAAGGAAGGAAGGAAAGGAAGGAAAGGAAGGAAGGAAGGAAGGAAGGAAGGAAGGAAGGAAGGAAGGAAGGAAAAAAGTCCTGAATGAATGAGTGAAGGAGTGAGGGAAGGAAGCGAAAGAGGGAAGGGAAGAAAGAAGGAAGAAAGGAACGAATGAAGGAAGGGTCGCACATCTTTCTCTCGCGGGCTGCAGTTTACCCACCGTTGCTCTATACCCTAAACAAAACACCCAATGATCTAAACCACCCACCAAACTCAATCGTCCTTGGCAATCGTAGCAACGAAACACGTCAGGGCACTACTTTCTAACGCCGAGAAAGTTTAAAAAATCCTAATCATCAAGAATGGCAGTGTTGCAGTTTCCGTGGTGTACATGAATAGGTGAAGAACAGTTGTGATACAAGTGAAAAATCTTCTGGTACCCACTATTATCCCTCCACCATACGCACAGCTGACGATTCCAAGTACAAGGTAAGACGTAAAACAACTCAGGATGTTCGCCAAGATGGCCTTTGAAATAGTACTTCTCGCTAAGCTCAACAACCAGCATATTATTTACCATATACTGCTGATACAGGGGGGAATCTCTCATCCGATCCAAATCCAGAAGCAGTACGCCACTGTTGAATCCTGGGTAACCATCAGGAGCCGGCTCTTCGACTTTTGTCCAGGGGTTGTTTCTCCGGTGTTTCCAGGTAATGTGTTTGTAGACGGGCTGTTGCTCGTGGGCTAGTCCCATTATGTTTGTCGGTGAGAAGTGTTGGAATTTGTCGAAAAGCTGTTTGATGTCGGTGCGGAATTTCAAGTCGATGTCCAACATGACGAGTTTGGAAATGTTTGGGGAAAAAGTGTGGGTAATGATTGATAGAAAGAACAGGGCGCTATTGTAGTAAGACCTTGAGCCACTTGTAAAGATATGCTACGAAAAGAGTAAGAACTCGATTAAGGTAGCTCCGAGAGGTTTTTAATTATAACTGCACGTGAGCTGATGGCTAATCCAGAAAGAAATCTATTGATAACCAGACAAAATACTAAAGAGCGGTGCCGTGTTTAGCGTCGCTTGTATTCTTATTCCCAGAGCCCACGTATCTGTACGGTGGCCCACAAGGGTCATCTCTTCTCCGTACAAACACGAATCTTCAGTTCTCCGGAGAAATCGAACCAGTGCCGGATTAACCTTCCCAGGGCTGGGGGCAAAAATATTTTAGGGTGGGTCACAAAATGAGAGCCATCCCCAGAGTACGGTGAACTGAAAGCGTAAGTTGGTCGGAGTATCGGAGGTTCGTACTTAGGCTTCCTCAGGCACCACTCCCCTCCCGCTTTCAAACAGAAGTGGCGCGGTGTCTGAGCTCGAGATAGCGTGTGGTTTTCTCAGGCTAGTTCGGACTTTCAAAGAGAAACTGCATAATTTTTTTATTCACTTATTTTTTGGGGCCGGTGAGAATCTGGGGTTTTGTTGAGTAAAATCATCAGAAATCATTTCGACATGCAGGCATAAAAATAAATTTAATATCAACATTCTAAACAACAATCAAAACAAGGAAATGAATTTGAGGGATCCACCGCCCACACACCCACCTTTAATTCGACCAAACCCATTTGAGGGATGCACTCATTGTTTCACCGCCCGCGCCCACGAATCGAAACTACCTCAACATTTTGAGGTAAGCCCACTTAAACTATAGTATATTCGCTCTACCTTTATGGTATTCCGTATTAAGCACTTTCCGTGAACATTCCGTGAACAAAATCACACGTGCTCGTTTTGTATATATATATATATATATATATATATATATATATATATATATATATATATATATATATATATATATATATATATATATATATATATATATATATATATATATATATATATATATATATATATATATATATATATATATATATATATATATATCTATATCTATATCTATATCTATATCTATATCTATATCTATATCTATATCTATATCTATATCTATATCTATATATATATATATATATATATATATATATATATATAGATATATATATATATACTTGTGAAATTCATTACTAATTCATGAGTTTTGCAGCCAATCCAATTTCAGAAATTACGTCACATGTATACCCCTGTAAACCCCATACCAACTAAAACCAATGATGCTAATTAGTTACAACCACTAGTGGATGTATATTCTTCTGATACAACCACTAGTGCTTGTAACTAATTAGCAAATTAGCATCTCAATATCCCAAAGGGATTTTTACTATTTGTTCATTTCACAAGTTGTTTACAACACTCGCGTCCTTGTTGTATTGAATATACAATCACTCGCCTTTGGCTCGTGATTGTATATTCAATACAACACGGCCGCTCGTGTTGTAAACATTACTTAAATAATTATTGAGTCGGTTTTCTTTGTTCTTGTGAGGGTTGTATATAGCATAGTGATACAACCCTATGAATACTAATTAGAAAATAAATGAAGAAAAAAAACTAGGAAAATCTTTGTCCAAGGTAGAAAAAATAGACAAAACTTTTTTGGAAAACCTCCTCAATAATCATTTAAGTCGGATAAAACCCTCGAACGTCGGGATTTATGCTATATAAAGCCCTCGGACGCTTCGCGTCCTCGGGTCTTTATATAGCATAAATCCCTCGTTCTCGGGCTTTATCCTATACATATACATATACATATACATACATATACATATACATATACATATACATATACATATACATATACATATACATATATATATATATATATATATATATATATATATATATATATATATATATACATATATATATATATATATATTTGTTTTCTCAGACCTTTTTATGCCTTTTGTCGGACGGGTAACTTTCGTCGAAGATTTTTAAAAATTGTTTTATTTACTTTAAATATTTATATATTTAATTTATTTATATAATTTAAACTTAGCTCCATTATCTTATTTTCAAGTCAAATTCCACATACCTGCAGTATTTTCATCAAAGGTTGTAGTGCTTCAGCAAGTTTAGCAATATCCTGATACACAACACTAATTTTAGTTTTGCATAAGTTCTGCGACAATACCTCAATTGATTTGACCACATGGTCTTCGACTTCTTTCATCTGTGACTATATGAAGTTGCAGTGCCAAGCTTGTATGTTTACAAATAGAAGACAAACAAACCTCAAACTTCTTTAGAATTGCTGGATATTGATCCAAATTAGTAAGAGTCATTAGCAGATTCCACATTTCACTTTTCCAACTGTTTTTGGGAGCTGAAAGAGTAGAACTTGTTCCAGTGTCTTCATTTTGGATGCCATTGCCTATATACATGTAGTGAAACAGCTTTAAAATTTTATGCAACAAAAATTAAATATAAATAAGTTTTGTGGAAACACCACGTAAAATATTTCTTGCTACGCTTTCCGCCTGTTGACTCAGGCCTTCATCAGAGCAATGATAATGAAGGCCTGAGTCAACAGGCTGAAAGCTTAGCAAAGAAATACTTTACGTGGTGTTTCCACAAAACTTATTTATATTACTTTATCGCCATGAAAATTTTCAAAGAATTAAAAACAAAATATCAGTGAAATGTATGTTAATTACTATATATCATACATGAGAAGCCACTGCTATTATCTTATTTGAAAACGAGACATGTTTTAAAAAATGAGGCAATATAGCTTCCCAAACAAACAGGGGCGTTGCTAGGGGAGATTTTTCACAAAGGTTGATTTTCTAATTTTCTCAAAACCAAAAGTTAGTTGTCAATTGCTTGAAGATTTGTTTGGTATATATAATGTAACTGCTATTGGATAAGTGGCTTAATTTGCCCAAGTCTTGAATTTTAGTAAATAGACTCAGGAGCAGATTAAGCATGAGTGGGCCCCCAAGCAAGTCCAAGAGAAAGTAAAAAAATCAGAGGAAATTAACAATTTGATTTCATTGCACAAGAATTGTAGTAGGGCTGGCCTGCACCCCACTACATATTTGATATGTCCTATGGCACTGTGCAACCCCCCCCCCAAAAAAAAACCCCAAAAACAACAAAAAAACAAAAACCAAAACAACCAACAAAAAACAATGTGTGGTCGAGTGGTCCCGAAAAACATGGGGCCTTAAATAACCATATTAAAAAAAAAACAACAAAAATTTGTGGGTCCCATCAAAAATACTAGGCCCCTGGCAGTTGCCAAAGTGCCCCCCCCCCCCCCTTGAACCACCACTAATTAAGCTCAACTTTCAGTCTCACCCAATAAACCATTTACATGTTGATGTACAAAGGCATTGGGTGACTACAACTACCAGAATGCTTTGGCAGTATTCTAGGGTTTTCGATTAAAGGGATGACTCAAAAGAACTCATCCAATCCTTTTGTGGCTTTTCCAAAATATGTTGTCAAATTTGTTCCCCCCCCCCCCTCCCGAATTTGTCAACAAGTTTCAGTGAGTCTCACGATTTTAGCAATCTGTTCCATACCCTAACTACAACATAAACCCTAACCCTAATCAGAAATCTGGTTTACCACCGAGGTTTTTGAAAAAAAAACATATTGATGACATATTTTGGAAAATATAGTCCCTTTGAGTCACCCTTTTAGCTGAAACTGTAGAATACTGGTGAAGCATTCTGGTAGTTTTACTCACCCAGTGCCATATCACACCATTGTGCAAATGGCCAATAGCAAATTCTTGACTCAGGCTGTATTTTGCCATCATGGCAGGCTTAGATGAATCCAATAAGTTATTTGGTCATGTTGATTGGTTAGGTATATACAAAAGAATATTATATTAGATGCTATAAGCAGTGCACTGGGGCTGGACATTATACTAGTGCTCTAAAAAAAACCTGGAGGAATTCAATTGTCCTTTTGCTAATTGCATCCAGTGCTGGAAAATGTCCAGCAGTGCCGGCAGCACTGCTGACAGGAAATGTTTTGTAAACGTTGTTTGCAGGAAATGTTTTGCATCTTGCAGGAAATATATTGTCAGTTTTTTTAATCTAAATCATAGTTTAAAGATAAATTTCCTATTCTTCAAAAAATCGAAAAGCACAATGAATCACACAATTTTGATGGGCATCACTTTTGATCGAATATCAAGTTTCATATTCGATGACTCATCTTTCTATATTCTTGCCAAACCCAGCTAGTTCGCTACTTCAAAGTATGTATATACATTCAGATAAATTATGGTTTTGAGATACAAACTTGCAAGTCTTGTGGTATCACAACTTATAAAATTGAAAAATTCTATGAGGCAGGAAATCGTTAATTTAGTTTAGCAGGAAATATTTATTTTTGGATTTTGCTGCCAGGAAGAAAAATGCTTCATCTATGACTGATTGCATCTCTTACAGGATCAAAGTGAAAATATGTAACAAGAAAAAAAAGTACTGTAATTACTTAATACCTGACGTGTATAAATATAATACAGTGGAACCTCACCATATGACCACCTCATTATTACGACCACATTTTTTTGGCCTGATGGTGGTCGTATCAATGAGGTTCCACTTATATCCAACTAGGATTTGGCTCAATTGACAAAATATTTGTTGCCATATCTTGTTTACATTCTGTTAATGTACAGCAATTACATATATTATATACATGTTTATTGTTGAAATTAAATAATTAATTACAAATATGTACTGGTGTGCACTCCCAGGTAGGGGAATTTGTCACCTTTCCACTGCCCAGGGGTGGGAGGGGGGGTGATGGTCATGTTTGGAATTGACTCATGCAGAAGGTCCTGTTTACATGAAGTGGATTGAGTGTTCAAGTCAGATCTCACATGTTGTTTCTCCTTGTTGTGTATAAATACATGAAGAAGATTGAAAATTTTCGATCTGATCGAAATGAATTGAGATTCAAGCAAGGATCCGAGGATTGACTTGAATGTCTCCAATCTGATTTATCTAAAGGCCCTGTTATGTGGTACAATTTTCAATGCAACTTGTCTTTTAATGCCGTTGTGAGACACGTTGCATGAACCATGAACCATTGCACTGTAGCATGCTGTGCAATGGTCAAAATTGTTGTGAGACAAGTTGCAGTAATCATTGTACCCAGTGTTGCAACTGTAATGCTGCATGAGTCATTATTGTGAGACAAGTTGCATGACAACTTGAACCATGTAACTGTGATGCTGTGCAATGGTCAAAATCACTGTGAGACAAGTTGCATGAACCATTGCACCATGTAACATGCTGTCCAATGGTCAAAATTGTTGTGAGGCAAGTTGCAGCAATCGTTGCACTCGGTGTTGTAACTGTAATGCACCTATCAATTGAAAGCCCGACTCCCCCCACCCCGGGAATTGTTGAGATATTTCAGTTTTATGATAAGTTGTACACTTGTACGTATACATGTAGTGCATGGTTTGATATGCAAATTAAACCTGTTGACGTCACATGTGCATTGGGGGGAGTCAGGCTTTCAACTGACTCATTGTGAGACAAGTTGCATGAAAAATTGCACTGTGTAACAGGGCCTTAAACACAGTTTGACTTGAAAATGACTTGATACGCATGAGTGAAGTTGGTGCGTGTCGTGCTAAATAGCAGACATTTAGGGAAGCACGGAAAATAGTGTTCCAAAACTGAAAACAATGTTCCAAGCAAGGTCGGATTCTCCATGTAAACATGTTGGATTGGACTGCTAATCCGCTTCATGTAACAAGGCACAAAAAATAAAACGATTTCCAAACTAGAACTATCTATTTCGCTACGCAATATTTAAATCAGAGTACTTCGGGGTAGTATTAAGTACATAAACATTATAGTTGTCAAGATGCCAACAAACTTGAAAGCAGCCCGATATAAACGACGCATTTTAAATCGATTCGACGACAGCACAATGACTTGAAATACAGTATTAAACTGTTAACTTCTTAACCAACAGCTGCAGTGGTTTCATAAGTCATTCTACACACTCTTCTCCTCTGTGTTTTATGAGTCAGTATGTCACCTACATTGGATGCATTAGCCTGCGATCTGGCGAAGATGCTTAGGTTGCAAGCCCGAGTTCCGAGAAATTTCAAGGCCTATGAATAACAAAGTAACGAACGTTTTTCGTTTTTCAGTTTTTCGTTTTCTTGCTCCGTTGTTGAGATATTTCAGTTTTATGATAAGTTGTACACTTGTACGTATACATGTAGTGCATTGTTTGATATGCAAATTAAACCTGTTGACGTCACATGTGCATTAGGAGTTACTGGAGGACATCTGCCCAGTGTTTGGATATCCTGATGAAACACTCCTCGCCCAACTTTGTCATGAAGTGCCCTTTTGCAACAGAAAAGTGCCCTCTTTATGACAAAACATGTGTTTCAAGTGTCCTTTGAACAAAGTCCCCTTTTGAAGCTGTGCTCCTCCAAGATCCCACCCCCCAGGGGGGAGTGAACGTCTGCACGCAGGCTAAGATCAAACTTGCTTCCTACGCCACTGGGTTAATAATATATCTTTGCTCTTATCTAACATTTAAGAAATAGAAAACATTTTCCGTGTTTCTATTTAACATTTAGACAACGATCCTGAATTTTGGTGATTACATGGAGATTTTCAGCTGAATTTTAATTTCAGCTCGGCTATGTCAACAAATGCATGTTAAAACGAATTTCCGATTGCCTAGAGAGAATATCATCCGATTTCTAGCCCGTACGCGTAGTTCGCGTTACCCGGACAGTCGGGCTGAACTAAACGGGTGAACGATGCCGATCGTACATTCATTGCGCAGTCGTAAAACAATAATTCTTCGAATTCCTACGTGTTATTGAGTAAAATTTTGGTTTTATAAATCCTCTGCGGAGGAGAGAGGTTTTAGCCCGGGTTGAAATCATTCATGTAATCGCATTCGCGGAATTGCATGCATTGTCCAAGAAAGGAACCAACGACCGCAGTGCATCGCGGTAAGTTAGTTACGCAATTCACGCCCCAGGCCAGACATGAAGAAAGGCGTTCGCGTTCAGAAATATTTTGAAAGTTATCGTTGAACGTTGGTTTAATACTTCTAAATGCGTTGTCTTCGGTAAGTACATTCAGTATTATTTTGCCTGTCTATTCATGTATATCAAGTGTCTATAATATATATCATACACGAGAAACCCGTTTTATTATCTGATTTGAAAACACCGAGAAGTCTGTTCACTCTGTTGAAAATAACGAGGCGATAGACGAGCTTCTCAAATAAAAGAATTTGTTTGTAAAGAGAAATTTGAGGTAAAAGTTGTCCTGTTGCTGGTAAATGTTGCAATAAACTTCCATAAATTGTCTTGGTAACTGATTCCTATGTAAAATGGTTTGAGAAATATATTCTGCCGTGGCGGTGAGTGGCCGTCAAGGCGATGACGTTAAAAAAGCAAGAAATACCTGCTTGTGTGAACAAACCTGCTTGTGCGAACAAAACCTCTTCAATCTGATAAAAGTGGCTGTTGAATTTTGTTTCATTACGTTGTCCTTCGCTGTCTTGTTCGTTAGAAAAGATTTGACTGCGTTGGCATCTAGAAGGCGGGAGTAGGAACGATTTCTGCTAGCAATTTTACCGTCTTATTTTCTACAAAATGCATTGAGCATTATTTACTAACTAGAAATACATGAATGCAACAACCCCTCGCCCGCTTCTACATGCTTTTTTGAAACACCCCCCACCCACCGACCCTCTGATTAAAATAAGCACTCCTGATTATACAGCCAATATAAAAACAAACAAATATAAAAACAAATGATATTAAATCCTTGGAATATTAAATTATAGAATTTATGGATAGGTCGATAGGATGACAAAACTGATTTAAATCATTTAATGAAAGTTGAACATATCAAAGCGAAACTTAGATTTCATTATTAAATTCTGGTTGTAAAAAATATATTGTTTTTAGGTTTCAAAAGGGATTATTTCTTAAGCAAGCCTTTAAATGGCTTCTCTATGCATGTACATTTTGCAAAGGCAGAATTAAAAGTTGACAGCTCAAAAACTACATTTACAGTAGAACTTGAGTTTTACGACACCCCTTTTAACGACCACCTGCTGTTTACGACCACTTTTTAGTGCAAAGTTTCGCAGAAACTTGCAGTATTGTGATGGTGGCGAAAATTCACACCATACATACATACATAGTGTAAACTTTTCCGGGGGTGTGCCAAGTTTAGCGACATATAAGTTGTCGTGCTTGGATGAATAATATCGTTGTCAATAGGTACTTTAAAGAGTTTCACTGATAACTAAGACAATTCAGTAAAGTATCTGTGGATATCTCTTGAAAAACTTAAGTCAAATATTACATTTTAATCTTGAAGTATGTCGAGTCTAAAATCAGAATATAATGTTTTCCTCTGGGTGTTTTCCCCCCGGTTTATATAGAAATCTTACTGTGCACGCGCGAAACTAAATTTTACAGCAAAAGTGAATACCATATAATGGCGGGGACACAAGAAGGTGCGACCGACAAGCGATTAATAGAGAGGAGGCGATGAATTTTCTTGTCAAAATAAGGACTATGTGGTCTAATTAAATATGGTCTGAGCGAAAGGATTATATTGTCACATGTATTTCGAGGTAAGCATATGTTCAGTAGTTTTTATTAGTTTATATTTCACTGTTGACGAATCGCACCCAGCCGCCCAACTGCTAATTTTGAAATTTATAGAGTCAAACTAGAGATTTTCCTAAGGGTGGTATGATATTAGCCGCTCAGGTATGATGAACGAAGGGCGCTGAGTGCATAAACTTTCTTAGACGATAAACTCAGTACAATCATCGTCTTTTGTTTTGGTCGCTTGTGCTGCCGTGTTTAACACAATTCATCTTTTTTTCGCCTCTTTCACTCGGGCTACTGGTTAATTGGGAAAATTGCAGTAGACGGTTGAGTCCACGAAGGTGCCAAAGATAAATGGAACTAAGTGTTTTCGAGGCAATCACAGTATATACACTAAAATTCTAACACATTGGTCATAGACAAAATACAGTGCCCGATACACAAACAAAATAGACCATTTGCATGAGGACATAGGATGACATTGGGTGACTACAACCACCAGAATGCCAGTCATCGTGGAAATGGCTTATTCTCAATACACAACTGCGTGAGTACGAGACTACACATCGAGAATAATTTTGAACAAACAATTGTCAACAGTTGGGAATTCCAGAAAACGCTAAGGGTGGGGGTACCATGGGTGCCAGAAGCTTTTTGACGTTCGTGAGGGATCACCGGGGCATGCGAGACAGCCATCACTTCACTGCCTGGCTTCCTTGCATGCCCCAATTATGCCCCACGAGCGTCGTAAAACCTCTTACACCCAGTGTGCATGTGTGAAAGAGTTCCTAAACAGAAAGTTGTAGGTTGCAGATCAAAATTTGAATAGCCATTATCAAGTTCCACTTTACTCGTAGACTAATAGAAGTCAATGACAGTGTCATATTTTTATTGATTGACAATTACAAAATTATGCTTATAACCTATGTCATCCATGGAACTGATAGAAGGTCTTCAAAATGATAGAAGTTATTACAACTTACTGAAATTATTGTGAGCATGTTTTTCACTAAAAAAGTTGTCAACCACATAACTGACCAACAACTATGTCTTTGAACACTTCCAAATTCACTTCAAACAACACAACCAAAGGTATCAGGAGAAGAAAAAACTCGTGACTCATGCATGAAAATCAGCACACAGGCTTTTGGGAAATATGATGTCAGAAGATACTATACCAGTGTAAGAAAATAATGAGAATATAGTGGCCAAACTGGTGTACCAAAACAATGAAATGGTGGGTATACTGGTGTACCAAATCAATGAAATGGTGGGTATACTGGTGTACCAAAACATTGATTTGGCAGCCATACTGGTGTGCCAAAAACATTGAAATGGTGGCCATACTGGTGTACAAAAACATTGAAATGATCGAGCCATATTGGTGTACCAAACAATAATACACACTTGATGAAAGTACAGTAATGTATAAACTGTTTAATAACATCGACTTTTAGTGCAAGACATCAGTACAATAATAAACAATAAAAGCAAAAATAAAGCAAACCACAAATATTAATAACTTACAGTTACCTCAATACATTTAAGCTTTAATACATAAGCTTACAGCATTCACAGATACAAGTCAGTTCAGCTAAATGACAACTTCGATGAAGATGTAAAACACAGCATGTTTACCTTTCACTTGCAAGTTGGCTTTATCAGCTTTCTTTGTTCTTTGATTTACAGCACTTGAGCAACATTTTTCAGTACCATTTAATTAATAACACATGTAAATTGATCGAGAATTTTCGTAAAAGTTTGATCGAGTAGTACTACACATTTCAGCGTACGGTTATCGACATCGCGGACCAACCTAGGTCTACTATAGTATAAAAGCATGGCGAGCGTGTTTATCATTAAAACACAAATTCACTTCGAGCAACACAACCAAAGGCGTCAGGAGAAGAAAAAACTCGCCACTCCTGCACGAAAATCCGCCATGATGAAACATCAGCATTTGAGCTGTGACGTCAGAAGTGTCACATACCTCAGTTTCGCAAAGCCTGTCGGGGCAATATCGCGACCCCCCCCAAAAAACCGAAACCTAGACTCGGCTACCACAGGTTGCTGAAGTTAAGGTACTTGGGGTCAAAGTTGATCAATGTTTAATTTGGGATAAACATGTTGACCATATCGCGAAGAAAATAACTTCAGGAATTGGAGTAATTAGACGGATAAAACAGTTTGTTGATAGAAATACACTAATTTCTGTCTTTAATTCTCTAGTCCAGCCTCATTTTAATTGCTGCAGTGAAGAATGGGATTCCCTAGGCCTATGTCAAGCCAAAAGATTACAAAAATTGCAAAACAGGGCCGCAAGACTCATTATGAATATGCCAAATGATGTTAATCATCTGGAGGCCTTAAATGCTTTAGGTTGGGAAACTCTCAAAGTTCAACGAATGAAAACCAAGGCAAAACAAATGTGCAAGGTTCTGCATGATATGACACCAAGTTGTCTTGCGGACATATTTACATATACAAATGAGATTATGGATTATGATCTCAGGGGTTCCAAGACTTCACTTCAGCTACCATTTCCCAAAACAGAAAGTTTGAAGAAGAGCTTTAGTTATAGTGGGGAAAAAGTGTGGAATTCTTTACCGTCCGTATTAAGAGAATGCCCGTCTTTTCCTATCTATCTATCTATCTATCTATCTATCTATCTATCTATCTATCTATCTATCTATCTATCTATCTATCTATCTATCTATCTATCTATCTATCTATCTATCTATCTATCTATCTATCTATCTATCTATCTATCTATCTATCTATCTATCTATCTACCTACCTACCTACCTACCTACCTACCTACCTACCTACCTACCTACCTACCTACCTACCTACCTACCTACCTACCTACCTACCTACCTACCTACCTACCTACCTACCTACCTACCTACCTACCTACCTACCTACCTACCTACCTACCTACCTACCTACCTACCTACCTACCTACCTACCTACCTACCTACCTACCTACCTACCTACCTACCTACCTACCTACCTACCTACCTACCTACCTACCTACCTACCTACCGATCCACCCATCCACCCATCCACCCATCCACCCATCCACCCATCCATCCACCCACCCATCCACCCATCCACCCATCCACCCACGAGGTTGTGCTGCCTTCGGCAGCAACAAATAAACAGGAAGTTGACTTCTCACAAATGTAAAGAATTTGAGAATTTTTTAAATGATATAAGAAATGAGATATATATCAAATAAAAGCTATTGAAAGATGCTATTTGGAGTAGAAATTCCTAGTTTTTAGCTAAACGGGAAATATTTTTAAAATGGGGAAATGTCGGTCATTTGATTCATTGCGTGAATGTGTTTATATGGCTGATTCATATAAACACATTCACACAATGAATCAAATGACCGATTTAAGAATATTTCCCTAGAAATTTCTACTCCAAATAGCATTTTTCAATAGCTTCTGTTTGATACATATCTAATTTCTTATATCATTTAAAAAATTCTAAAATTCTCTATTAACACTTGTGAGAAGTCAACTTCCTGTTTATTTGTAATATTTTATATTTCGAACAGCGGTTCGCAGATTTTGGACATTTTAACGAGTTTTACTTAACGGAGAAACTTGAACTATACATCAAATGAAAGCTCATTCAACATGTGATAACATACGTACACAATATATTTTAGTGATGAGTGGTTCTAAAATTACTAGCCATCTTGTTCCACAACTGACAAGATGCCGTGTGCAAATATTATGCCATGCCACTTCACACTCACCTCTTTTCTCCTCGGAATCATTCAAAAGTCGTCAACATGAAAGCCCATCGGCATCGGAGTTCAAAATATCACAACCCTGCATTAAATAACTATATAAAAGTCATAAAAATACCAAGTTGAGAGCGTCTGATGCGATATTTTGCAGAAACACCAGGCCTAAGTTACTAATTAAAAGGGATTAGCCAATGGGACTTTTGCGTACATTCTGTACGCATTAGTCCAAAAAGTTACTGCTTCAGTAGCGGACTCTCTTTCAACTCCGCCCACTCCGCGCCCGCGCCTCCCTGAGAGCCTGCTTCGCAGGCTAATACCCTTATAAATTACGTTGTTTATCTTCCCCAGTACCATTATAATTCGGCATGGGTGAATGTCGGCATTACATAAAAAAAGTTTTACGTGGTACAATTTACTCATCAGGCTATAAGGGTATTTATTATATGGCAGCAGCGCTGAGAGGTCCGAATACGGAAATCCTGTAATTTGATTGGTTCATAAGCGGTCGGATATTTCCCGTATCCGCCCGCTCAGAGCGGAATCTGCCGTTCGGGACCGTAAGTTTTATAAACAAAATGGCAGTCATGTCAGTATATGCAACAAGATGGATTATAATTTCAGAACTACTCATTGTTGAAATATGTCGTGCTGGTATAGAAATTTTATAAACTTTCATTTGATGTATATAGTTCGAGTTTCCATGTTTTTTGAATGTTTTTAAAATGTCCAAAACGTTCGTAACATTGTTCGTAATAATATAACATTTACTTCCCACAAGTATTAGAACTTCAGATGATTTTTTATTCAACTTCTTAACGTACGATCTTGAGCAATATGTCAAACAAAAGCAATTGAAAAATACTATTTAATTTGGTGTAGAACGTTCAGGATTCCAGCTCAACGGAAAGTACTTTAAAAATAGGAAAATGTCTGCCATTTTCGTTTAGTTCGCAAGAAAGATTGGGTCGAGTTTTCACAGAACGTTCACAACATTTATGGCCATATAATAAACTACTTATTGACCTCGCTTGTTCGGTCTGTACTAGTGAAATATCGGACCTCTGTTTTTTGCACGTACCTCAACTACTAGTACAGACCTCACGCTCGGTCAATAAGTAGTTAATATCCAAAGTTTTTTAATAGACTTTAATGGACTTTTATGGGGAGTCCTTTTCTTTCTCGATAGGATTGTTTATTAAAAAATATTGTATTATTCTTTTTTTAGGATCAAGATCGATGAACAAGGAGGATGTGTTGCCTTTTCAGCTGCTAATGCTTTTCTCCAGTTTCCTCCCGAGGCCGTTTCAGAGCCAGTAACCTTAACATGTACTCGCGTGAGGTACAAAAACTGCGCTGTAAAGGCGAAAAAAGGAGATGCATTCTGTAGCAGGATTTTTAAGATTGAACCGGAAGGTATCGATTTTAAAAAACCAGTCACAGTTCTTCTCGCCCACTCGGGGGCTGAAGATGGAGCCTACGCGGACTATTATGATCTAGTCGTACAAAAGTTGAAAGGAGAATGCGAAGATATAAAGACCGAAAGGATGAGTAAATCTGAAGGTACTTCATTAGATTAAAGTGCGTGCACGTGCTTTGAAAATTTAAGTTTGTCTTACTTAAAAGAATTTCTAAAATAATGAAGAGCTTTTTTGGTCATTTCCCAAAAGAGTTGAACAGTGGTGTCAGGTTAGGAACCCTAGGACGCTTAGGATCGTTTGGATTTAAGCGCAGATTTTATGCTTTGTAGCGTAGGCACAATGAATTTGTCCTTCTGACGATCCCAAGAACACTAGCACTCAATACTCTTTACCAGTCTTTAACTCTTTTCGATAATTGCACATCTATGACGTCATATGATTTACTTAACATAATGGGAAATTATGGATAAATATCTTTACAGTTATTGAACTAAAACACTTGCAACTTGGCCTTTTTATACAAAACCCCAAATGGAAGAACATTTTTTAAGTTATAATGTTGCTATAGTAGTATAGTTTTCAGTTACCTTTGCGAAAATTTTAATTGTTTGCAGTAGAACGGATTGCTTGATATTAAGAATTACTCCACATGTCTGTCAATATTATCCGCTGCATGCTTCTACTTCCACACGGATAGCGTTGACATAAAGGGGAATAATTCTTGATTTCATACTAAGTGTCAACAATTAACTTTTTTAGTGCTCGTCTTTATATCATGTTTTGCAGCTCGACATGTACATTTCTTATAACGCGACATATTTAGGGTTTTTTTTCTCATCTAGATCTTCCACCGGAATTGGTTTCAAATTTCAATGACGTAATTGAAGATTTGCCTTTTGCAAAAGCGACTATTGTGGAAACCTGTACATTGGTGGTTGCCGGCAGGATCAGATCTGAAGAGATTGTAATACAACCGACAGAAACTTGTGTTTACTCTAAGTCGTATGGAAACGAGAGTAAACTGAAAATAACTTTTCCAGCTGGCGCGGTAAAAGAAAAATGCTCTTTGAGTGTCCAAGTACGTCTACCTCAGTGAACTCGATGTAAGTTAAAATGTGATAACTGGAACGCTAACGTCCAGTCATTCGTGGGACAAAAATTGAGGCAAAGTTCTCGGCCTCTGCGCGGTTTGCAGGTAGGTTTCAATCTCCCACAAAATACTTTTTACACGGTCGCCGCTCTTGAGCCTGAGCGAACCGCGAAGGCTCGAAAAGGTTTGAAAAATTATTAATAGAATCATTTTATCACGCTTTGCTGAACGTGCATTCTAAATTTTAATTGGTTGTGCTTATTTATTTGTTGCTATAGTAAAAGTCGTTGCCTTTACAAAACGTGCACGAAGTTTGGACTTCTATACAGTAAACAAGAACAACACTGCACAACAACGGGAAACCATTAAATGAACGTTTAGTATAACGAAATAATTTGATAAATATTTTTTTCAAACCTTTTTTTGAGCCTTCGCAGTTCGCTCAAGACGGGCGACCGTGTAAAAACATTTTGAGGGAGACTGAAACCTACCTGCAAACCGCGCAGGAGCCTGGAACTTTTTGCCTCACCTTTTGGTTTACGCGTCAGCGTTCTGGTTATCTCTAGTTATCACATTTTAACTTACATTGAGTTCACTGGTCTACCTAAGCTATTGAAAGCACCGACATGTTTAAAGTGCCCCTAACCAACATTTTTCTCTTTAGATTGGAAGTACCCTAAAACAATAAAGACTATCGTTGAAAGTTTAGGGAAATGTATTTTTTGTTTATAGTTTTGAGTTTCTGAGTATTTTGTAATATGCATATGATGACGTCAAATTAAGTCAATCAAAATTGTGCATGTTTTAATATCATCAAAATTATAGATCGAAATTTCTCAAAACTTTGCATTATTTACAAACCATAGCAATAAATTAGAAACCAACACAATTGTTTTTATTCCGTGCTGACCATTTTGGAGGTGGTAATAGTGGTGGAACGTTCTACGAACTTGACTAGTGCGAAACTAAAATATATTAGAAAACAAAGATTTCTTGAATAATTATTATTTTTTTATTATTTATTAATGTTAAAACACGGTAACCCATCAATAGGTAAGAAGGTTGCTTTTGATGGGGCTGTGACTGACTATTTGATCTGACTATTTACAGATAATGTAAACTATTTACAACTAAGGATGTCAACATATATGCAAGTAAAATACAAAATAGTATGGAATTCCACATCAATTGTAGTTTTTAGGCAAGGAATTCCACATCATGGCACCTTGATACTCTAGGGATCTTTTAATGGCCTTTGTGTTTGGTTTAGGAAGATACAGATTGCTATTGTTACTTCTTAAATCATAGCAATCCCGATTTGATAGATTAAATAAATGACTTAATTTTAAATTTTTATGTACACATTTGCTAAAGAGGAATTTATAGGTCTGAGAAAGAATTGGTTGCCGTGCCGACTAGATATGTTGAACTATCTTTTTCAGTTTAGTGATCTGTAAATAGGTGCACTAAAATTTTGAAAAGTTTTGGTGAATAATTTTGATCATTTGCACAATGTTAAAACTTCCACAGCTCTGTTTTCTTTATTTACGACATCACATGCCTTATTTTCGTATTACAACAATCTCAAGAACTATCTCTTCAACTCTAACGGCCTTCGATTTCAGTGATGAGTAAAATTGCGTGGCGTTTGCAAGCGTAAAATACTAAAAGGGGATTCGAGGTTGAGAGGGTTAATTAGTATAGGTAATCATATGATAGCGAGTGCAATTAATGATTTTACACTACAAGTGATATTTGAAAATTGATCCAAAATTGCACGAGCCGTAGGCGAGTGCAATTTGGCTCAATTTTCAAATATCACGAGTAGTGTAAAATCATTAATTGCATGAGCAAAATCATATGATTACTTGTTTATTATATGCATGACAAAATTACGATATCTATCTTAATTACAGTCAAAAAAATTTGTCTTAATTTGAATGTTTATTGGCCATACAACCACAGACAATCTTAAAAAGTTATTCAAAGCAGTGAATTAATTTTTCTTTCTGGCAACTAACTATAAGTAATCACAAACTTCAAAACCAATTTACAATTACCTGAAGTGTCAATCCTTGTGGTATGCTTCGTAGTAATTCGCGGGTTTGAAAACACCTTGTTTCGTTACAACTGGACAACAAACAGTTTCACTTATGGTGAGCAGATGTTACCTGTATTGATCTTCAAATATTTACATGAAATTTTCAGTTGAAAGTGTTCCACAAGTCGTTAGAAAAGTCAAAATCTCTCAATTTGAAAATACGCCGCCATTTTGAATTTTATTTTTTTACCACTGTTACCATGGTAATATTAATTTGCACTCCTTATAGTGCAATTAACGATATAATTGCACTCCTCTTAGCCAATCAGATTGCAGTAATTTTGTCATGCATATAATAAAGAACAAAAACCGATATTGTCGAACTTCTTCATAATTTAACGACATTCTTCGTAATTCTAAAAACAACTCTTGTTTTAGACAAATTTTTTAAAACTAAAGTTAAAACAAATATTCCATTGTCCATAAATAAAAATACAATATAATAATGTCATTTAAATAATACAAGCCCTCATCTGGTACCATTAATATTTTTCTTATCTGTGGCATATTTTCTGTTAGTCCTGACATTTTTGCTAACCGAAATTATTATCATGAATAAGACATGTAGTTCCTCAGCTGGTTTAGCTTTTTAGTTATTCTGAGTAAATTTTACCATGTCGTGTTTTTGAAGTACTTTCTAAATTGTACGTTATTAGTGTTTTCAGCTGGAGTTGATAAAGTTTTTTCGTATGTTTTTGCTGTACAAGCTATATCCAAAATACTTAGAGCGTCCGGATGGCATTCGGAAGGCTGTGGGATCGAGTCCCGTCTGGAGCTCAGAGTCTTTTTTTGTGTTTAAAGTGTCACTGAGACGAAAAATCGACCACAAAGTTTTGCGAAAATTTAACTTCGACGAACTTTATTGAGATTTAAATAGCCCGGACATGTACAAAATTTAAATCGATATAAACAAATAGGTTTAAAGTTATAAATGTTTGAAATGCTGAAAATTGTGTCCGCCATTAAAATTTTCTTCACGGTGAATATTGATATCTGGGAAGTGTTGTGACGTCATAGTCTTAACCTAAACTTGCGTCACACAAGGTGTTTTGTTGGGTTGAGACTCTGACGTCACAGACATCCTAGACTCAGTCTCGATACATGCACTTTAGGCTTGCTTACGCAGCATTCTATTTTTCTACAATCATCAGCTAATTGGAATTTTTATTTGAAATTGCAACCTTTTAAAGTTTTTAAACCCATTTCTTCCTAGAAGGTTCGGTCCCTTTGGCTAACTACTTTTATCTGCAGTCATTACGGGAAAATATCACATACTTATTGGGGTCTTGACAGCACCAAACAAGCACGCAGAGCAAGCGTCACTCGCGATACCAATCAATTAATCAATCAACCAATCAATCAAGCAATTAATAAATCACCAGATTAAGAAAAGAATAATTTAGAAAACTTTTTCGTATATGTTTTTGCTGTACAAGCAGTTGTAAGTTAAAGTGTCACTGAGACGAAATTTTTACCCCTACTTTTCTCAGTATTTTGAATATAGCAAAGTGGAAATGTGGCAACCTGCCGAGATTAATGTCACATTTTACTTTGATGAAGGGCTTCGTCTAAAGGAAGTGGTTTAAGCAGGAATACACTACAGACGTTTTTTATACTTGTTTATATTTTTTTTATTTAATTCAGTTATTTCCAGCTGATGAGATCCTGGATAAGAATACGTGTCGTAATGAAGATCTGATTCGCTTTCCGATCATCAAAGTGTCTGGACAAGAGAAACCTTTCCTAACGCTTGTTGACGTAGAGCTAATTTATTCCCACGATGACGTAGCTGATCTGACAGAGACGTTTTTCCCTATTGGCCAGACGTTTCCCTTTTCAGATAAATATGGAGTGTTGCTTCGCAATCACAAAGATTCACAGGCCAAACACAAATGGAAAAAAGCAAAAGATGACAAGAATGCAGAGATAACGCGCATGCAAAAGAACACACTCAAAATTACGTTTTCTGTGGAGCATTTTTGCAAGTAAATGTAGCGACATTGGTGGTTTTGTTGCCCACGATTGCAGAGATGCGCAACTTGCAATTGTTCAGCGCAATTTGTAGTTGTTCCGCGCAACTTAAATTGTTACGCACAACTTGTAGTAGTTCCGCGCAACTTGTGTAGTTGTTCCGCGCAACTTGTAGTTATTCCGTACACTTGTTACGCACAACTTGTAGTTGTTACGCCCAACTTGCAATTGTTTTACGCAATAATAACTTTAGCCTTTTAATATAAAAAGGCGATCTTTGACTCTGTGTCTGTGAATGAAGAAAATTAAAATCAAATGAAGTTGAATCACTTTGTTGAGACTTGAGTAGTGATACCCCCCCATATAGGGACCAAAGGGATGCCGCCTCATTAAATATTCAATTTTTAATTATTCATTCTCATGCTCCTATAGGACCTCCTAACCCTAACTTCCCCCCTAACCCTAGCTGTCACTCAACCCCCCGGTTTTCACTACGTCATACCGACTTATTATTTATTCATTCTCAGACTCCTTTGGGACGTAGTAACCCTAACTTCCCCCCTAACCTTAGATGTTACTTAACCCCCCGTCGTAACCGATTGGTCTCCGACTGATTTCCGAAGTTACGTAAAAGGCACGGAACTTATCTCTTTATAACTAATAGAAACCAACTTTCATTTAAACCCTTAACCCTACTTATAGCCAACACTTGTGGGACACGTAAACGCATGGAGCATGCGTACAGTAAACTTTAACAAAATAGACGTTCTTCACAAGGAACTAAAGAGAAATTGATAGAGGCACTTTATATTTTTTATCTGAAACCTTGTCTGGAGGATTATAGAGAGTTCTGAACAGCGTAAGTGTCTGAATTGGCAGAGATAACTGCTCTGGTCAAACCTGAATATTATTTGAATAATATGGAGACTTTGAATATTATATTAGTCAGAACCTAAATGACCAAACAGTCTTATACACGTTTGGTGGCAATAAGTGTTAACAATTTTAGAGAGTTATCGTTTACTTTGGCCTAGTTTGTAGAGGAACGAAACAGAAATGGATAGAGGCGCTTTATATTTTTTATCTTAAACTTGGTTTGGAGGAATATAGCGGGTTTTTTGTTAAGTAATCCGAGTGTTATTTTCGAAGAGATGAATGTTGACAGTTTTGGTCGAATTATTGCCTATCTAACCTTAGTCTATAACCTACTAGTGATTCCTTGGATGAAGAAACAGTTCGAGAAGTCGTAAGAAGACACAAATCAATTCGAAAAGCGAAGAGCAAAGACTTGTCCATATGTAACTGAGATACATCATGGTTACTAGGCTTTCTGTTAATAAGAACGATATAAACAAGATTCTCGCACGTGCAGGAGACAAAAGAGAAAACTCGTTAAAGTTACTAATGACCAAAACATAACAGGATTTGCATATAAGTAGAATATTTAATTCATTTTAGGGGTGATCATGAGTTTTGGGGGGATAATAAGGGGCATGAAGAGGTATTAATGCATGGGCAGGTCTAGGCGAGAAAGTCATTAGCGTGTATTTTGCATAAGACAGAATTCACAACAATCAGTTTAAAATATTTATTTCGGTTTTCGTTCAAACATATACATATAAAAAGTTTTAGTAAGGTCTGCTTCTTAGATTATATTTAGATGGTGTTCATACTGTCCTCTTTCACCAGGGGACATCTTTGCCATGCCAAGTCGCTTTCTTTCCACTCCGATCGAAGAGCTTATGTTTAAGTGTTGGTTGTTCAACTTCTGGAGGCGGTGTAATAAAATAAGAGAAACAGGAGGATGAAAGGGCTCGGAGCCTGAATCCGGGGGCTCGGAGCTCGAAGCCGGGGCTCGGAGCTAGGAACCAAGAGATTGGACCCCAGGACTCGGAGCTGGGAGCCGATGGCTCGGAGCCAGGAGCCAAGGGCTCGGAGCTAGGAGCCGAGGGCTCGGAGCCAGGAGCCGGGGGCTCGGAGCCAGGAGCCGGCGGCTCGGAGCCAGGAGCCGGGGGGCTCGGAGCCAGGAGCCAAGGGCTCGGAGCCAGGAGCCGGGGGCTCGGAGCCAGGAGCCGGGGGCTCGGAGCTAGGAGCCGGGGGCTCGGAGCCAGGAGACGGGGGCTCGGAGCCAGGAGACGGGGGCTCGGAGCCAGGAGCCGGGGGCTCGGAGCCAGGAGCCGGGGGCTCGGAGCCAGGAGACGGGGGCTCGGAGCCAGGAGCCGGGGGCTCGGAGCCAGGAGCTGGGGGGCTCGGAGCCATGAGCCGGGGCCTCGGAGCCGGGAGCCAAGGGCTCGGAGCTCGCAGCCGAGAGTTCGGAGTCTTATCTTCCTTATCTTCCTCTTATCTTCCCATTATCTTCCTTATCTTCCTCTTATCTTCCCCTTATCTTCCCCTTATCTTCCCATTATCTTCCTTTATCTTCCTCTTATCTTCCCCTTATCTCCCCCTTATCTTCCCCTTATCTTCCCCTTATCTTCCCCTTATCTTCCTTATTTTCCTCTTATCTTCCCCTTATCTTCCCATTATCTTCCCATTATCTTCCTTATCTTCCTCTTATCTTCATCTTATCTTCCTTATCTTCCCCTTATCTTCCCATTATCTTCCTTATCTTCCTTATCTTCCTCTTATCTTCATCTTATCTTCCTTATCTTCCCATTATCTTCCTTATCTTCCTCTTATCTTCCCCTTATCTTCCCATAATCTTCCTTTATCTTCCTATCTTCCCCTTATCTTCCCCTTATCTTCCCTTTACCTTTCTTATCTTCCCTTTATCTCCTTCTTATCTTCCTTATCTTCCCCTTATCTTCTCATAAGATTGATTCAATCCTAGGATACAATTATTCAATCTTATAAGAATCAATCTTATGGGAAGATAAGTGGAATATAAGGAAGATAAGGGGAAGATAAGAGGAAAATAAGGAAGATAAGGGGAAGATAAGGGGAAGATAAGGGGAAGATAAGGGGGAGATAAGGGGAAGATAAGAGGAAGATAAAGGAAGATAATGGGAAGATAAGGGGAAGATAGGGGGAAGATAAGAGGAAGATAAGAAAGATAATGGGAAGATAAAGGAAGATAATGGGAAGATAAGAGGAAAATAAGGAAGATAATGGGAAGATAAGAGGAAGATAAGAGGAAGATAAGAGGAAAATAAGGAAGATAATGGGAAGATAAGGGGAAGATAAGGGGAAGATAAGAGGAAGACAAGAAAGATAATGGGAAGATAAAGGAAGATAATGGGAAGATAAGAGGAAGATAAGGAAGATAAGACTCCGAACTCTCGGCTGCGAGCTCCGAGCCCTTGGCTCCCGGCTCCGAGGCCCCGGCTCATGGCTCCGAGCCCCCCAGCTCCTGGCTCCGAGCCCTTGGCTCCTGGCTCCGAGCCCCCCGGCTCCTGGCTCCGAGCCCCCGGCTCCTGGCTCCGAGCCCCCGGCTCCTGGCTCCGAGCCCCCGTCTCCTGGCTCCGAGCCCCCGGCTCCTAGCTCCGAGCCCCCGGCTCCTGGCTCCGAGCCCCCGGCTCCTGGCTCCGAGCCGCCGGCTCCTGGCTCCGAGCCCCCCGGCTCCTGGCTCCGAGCCGCCGGCTCCTGGCTCCGAGCCCCCGGCTCCTGGCTCCGAGCCCTCGGCTCCTAGCTCCGAGCCCTTGGCTCCTGGCTCCGAGCCATCGGCTCCCAGCTCCGAGTCCTGGGGTCCAATCTCTTGGTTCCTAGCTCCGAGCCCCGGCTTCGAGCTCCGAGCCCCCGGATTCAGGCTCCGAGCCCTTTCATCCTCCTGTTTCTCTTATTTTATTACACCGCCTCCAGAAGTTGAACAACCAACACTTAAACATAAGCTCTTCGATCGGAGTGGAAAGAAAGCGACTTGGCATGGCAAAGATGTCCCCTGGTGAAAGAGGACAGTATGAACACCATCTAAATATAATCTAAGAAGCAGACCTTACTAAAACTTTTTATATGTATATGTTTGAACGAAAACCGAAATAAATATTTTAAACTGATTGTTGTGAATTCTGTCTTATGCAAAATACACGCTAATGACTTTCTCGCCTAGACCTGCCCATGCATTAATACCTCTTCATGCCCCTTATTATCCCCCCAAAACTCATGATCACCCCTAAAATGAATTAAATATTCTACTTATATGCAAATCCTGTTATGTTTTGGTCATTAGTAACTTTAACGAGTTTTCTCTTTTGTCTCCTGCACGTGCGAGAATCTTGTTTATATCGTTCTTATTAACAGAAAGCCTAGTAACCATGATGTATCTCAGTTACATATGGACAAGTCTTTGCTCTTCGCTTTTCGAATTGATTTGTGTCTTCTTACGACTTCTCGAACTGTTTCTTCATCCAAGGAATCACTAGTAGGTTATAGACTAAGGTTAGATAGGCAATAATTCGACCAAAACTGTCAACATTCATCTCTTCGAAAATAACACTCGGATTACTTAACAAAAAACCCGCTATATTCCTCCAAACCAAGTTTAAGATAAAAAATATAAAGCGCCTCTATCCATTTCTGTTTCGTTCCTCTACAAACTAGGCCAAAGTAAACGATAACTCTCTAAAATTGTTAACACTTATTGCCACCAAACGTGTATAAGACTGTTTGGTCATTTAGGTTCTGACTAATATAATATTCAAAGTCTCCATATTATTCAAATAATATTCAGGTTTGACCAGAGCAGTTATCTCTGCCAATTCAGACACTTACGCTGTTCAGAACTCTCTATAATCCTCCAGACAAGGTTTCAGATAAAAAATATAAAGTGCCTCTATCAATTTCTCTTTAGTTCCTTGTGAAGAACGTCTATTTTGTTAAAGTTTACTGTACGCATGCTCCATGCGTTTACGTGTCCCACAAGTGTTGGCTATAAGTAGGGTTAAGGGTTTAAATGAAAGTTGGTTTCTATTAGTTATAAAGAGATAAGTTCCGTGCCTTTTACGTAACTTCGGAAATCAGTCGGAGACCAATCGGTTACGACGGGGGGTTAAGTAACATCTAAGGTTAGGGGGGAAGTTAGGGTTACTACGTCCCAAAGGAGTCTGAGAATGAATAAATAATAAGTCGGTATGACGTAGTGAAAACCGGGGGGTTGAGTGACAGCTAGGGTTAGGGGGGAAGTTAGGGTTAGGAGGTCCTATAGGAGCATGAGAATGAATAATTAAAAATTGAATATTTAATGAGGCGGCATCCCTTTGGTCCCTATATGGGGGGGTATCACTACTGACTTGAGAAACGTTATGTGACCGGCCCAGCTGGGCGTCAAACCCAATGTCTCTTTTATTTGAAAATTATGGGTTTTCTTTTTGTATCATATTCTTTAAGAGGCATCGATATTTTGAGTTTTCCTTAACCTATTACTGCTATACTTCCTTTAAATATCAAACAACAAAACACTGGAAGTCGCTAGCAAACGATTTTGTATTAGCTACTACTGCGTTCAAGAACTTTAAGAAGAAAATGCGGAAATATAATTTTAATTTAATTAACTACTCTAATAATGCACAATGCAATGCAGCAATGCAATGCAATGCAATGCGATGCGATGCGATGCGATGCGATGCAATGCAATGCAATGCAATGCAAACAAAATCTTTTTTGCATGGTTAAGTTACTGACTGACATACACTCAGTATAATTGTATAACAGTATTAAACAGTGAAGTTTATTAACAATCTATTTTAGAAGGTCTGCTATTGTCAAAAAACGTGAAAAGGTAAATCTCGAAAACATCGAGGAGAATAACAGTTCTGGGTATTTGTCATCAATACCTCGTAATGCAATTGTATTAGCAGTACAGGATATTGACGATGAAGCAAATACACTGACTACAGTGTTGGCGTCTAAAACCGATTTGAAAGACGTGGAACGCAAGTGGGCCGGATGCAAAGGAATAGGATTTGAAAGACGTCTTAGATGTGACGATAGTGTATATTTTTGTGTGTGGTATGAACAGGAGCATTTGTATCTGAAAGATGACTTTTTAAGGTAACGACTTTTGAGTGTTTTTTTTTTTAGTTCTTTCTGAATAAATGATAGGAGGGAAGGAGGATAATGACGACGACGGTTTAAATCGATAATTTTGGACGATAAAGCCGCGCCTTTCAATTAGATTTTTAGCAGGTGTTCAATGAAGCTTGCACTTTGGTCATCTTTTTCTTCCTTAAAGGACATTGGCAACGAAAATTAAGTTTGTCTAATTTGAAAGAACTCATAAAATTGTAATAGAAGATCCTTTACAATCTTTTCGTATCATTCCTTCGTTTTCAAGATATTTCAATTTGTTTAATATGTACATGAATGGTCTCTGGCGTCATGAACAGGGTACAGTATTTTCACACGTAGAAAAGTCTAAATTTGTTCAACGAAATCACTTGAAACTGTGCACATAAAAGAGCCTTGTGACACTGAACATTTCATAACGATGTTGCTTTGTGTAAAAATACTGTACCCTGTTCATGACGTCAGAGCCTATCTCATTTACATATTAAACAAATTTAAATATCTTGAAAACGAAGAAAATACGAAAAAGTTGTAAAAGATCTTCTATTACAATTTTACGGGTTGTTTCAAATTAAACAAACTTAATATTTATTGCCAATACCCTTTGATTTCTGTGAAGACTGACAGTTTTTTTTAATTATTCTTTTTTAATTTAGGTTTATTCCTGACAACATTACTGAAAAGCCTAACGCCATTGATGTTGGAATCAACTTGAGTAAAAAGTTTTTGCGTTTTTCGTGGGAGAGATGTAAAAAGGAAAACCATGAAACGAAAGAGATGAACGTAGATACGGTTACTAAAATACAAATACAAACTAGGAATTCCACCACGACCTCAGGAAATCAGGTACGTCATATTCTAATCAAACGACTTGGGCTAAGCTTAACTGGGAGTCTGGGTTCATCTTTTGGGCCCCTCTTATGGAACTTGTTTCAAAACGATATGGCCTTTCACGTTAAAGATGCTAACCTAACCATGTATGCCGATGACCATCGAATGTACAAAACGGAAAAAGACCACGACACAGTCCGGACAAGCTCACAAACACAAACTCATACTGCTTTGCCCTGGTATAAGAACAATTACCTTTTAGCCAACCCAGACAAGTTCCAAGCACTAATTATTAACCCAAGAGATGTAGACGCGGTCAAGAATGACGAAGATATGTATATAGACAATCAAGTTATTAAAAGAAAACAAGACAAATTAAGTTCTTAGGAGTTCAATCAGACGAAAAATTGGACTTTAGTAGTCACAAGTGAGCTATGTACCAAGGCTGGTAAAAAAGTCGGAGTACTTGTACGACTTACTACGTAATTTAATTCCAAGAAACGCTAAGCTTCTGTTGTATAAGTCGCCCATCTTGCCTCACTTAACATATTGTCATCTAGTGTGGCATTTTTGTAAATCCTCGGATAGAAGGAAGCTCAAACGCGTTCAAGAGCGAGCGTTAAGGGCTGTATACAGATCTAAGTCAGAATCATATCAGGAACTCCTTAATCGTGCTCAGCTACCAACATTGTACATTAGGCGATTGCAGGATATTGCAACTTGATGTACAAGGTTAAACATGAGCTCGTAACTACTAATGTTTCAGAATTATTTAAATTAAAAATATACGACACTCACTTAGGAACAGTGATTTCGATATACCTCGTTTTCAAACTGTTTGTTATGGTAAGCATTCTATATCCTATTTGGGACCTTTTATATGGTCAAAATTAAGTACCATTTTAAGAGCTTCAGAGAGTCTGACCAATTTTAAATAAACGATAAAAAAGATAGATTTAACTAGTTTACTAGAGAACAATTCAAATTGTTGTACTCTCTGTAAGTTATGATGCATATATCTATTTTGTTAATTTTGATTTATTGCCTATTTACTTTATATACTTTATGTAATACATGTATTATATACATAGTATTTTATTTATATAATCATAGATAGTGTCCACAATTAGTTGTTAACTAGCGAAATACATTGACACTTGAAGTTATTATTATGGTTTTGTCTTTATCTGTATACTTCCCTGGGCTTTATACAGATAAATACCGTGCATTTATAATGAGCAATTTAATTCAATTAATTCGGTTTATATGGGAGATAAAGACTTAATTACCGAGGAGGAGGTTTGGGCCTCGGTAACTATAACTTTAACTTAGTTACCGACTTCGAGGTAATTAACTGATTTAGTTTATTCATGATACAGACGATATTTGTCGTTATTTACCAAAAAAATAGTATTCTGGGCGCAGTTTCAAAGCGATATAGTAGGTCATTTAATATGGAAGGTCAATAACCTATATATTAACCGCGGCACATGACCCCATATCAAAGATAATTTATGCATGAATAAACTAAGTAAGAGTTATATATCGAGGATGGAGGCTTTATGCCAGATACATACCCCGAGTGGCCGTAAAGCCACATCCGAGGTATATAACTTACTTATTTAATAGTTGAAGAGGTTTTCTAAATACATCAATTACCAAATGTGTCTATGCATCGTGTGTAAAGGCTGACAATTTTTTACGGTAACCATCTTTATTTGAAATGCAATCGCCATTTATATATCTAAATGTCCTTCAGTGTAAATCATTATGCAAAAGTAAGACAGATTGTTTTGTTTTAAATAACAATTTAATATGACCGGTACAATGATTATCATTTATCTAATGTAAATTCTCGCAATAAACTATTATTGGATAGTTGTCCATATAAACAACAACAGTGTAGACATGCGCAATGATTTAGTATTAGTCCCACATTTTATGTTCTAGGCAAACTGTAATAAATTCTTGAGATGACAGACCAGTTACGCAATGAAAGTTTGCCTCTCGTATAGGGCGCTGCCAGTACAAGCGGATTCAGTCGCTACTTCGAGATAGGCAAACGCAGTGTACTCTACTGAGATGGTTTGGGCAAGATCCCGTTGCATTGAGCAATGATATTGCTTATTTGCAAATTCACGGGATGTATCTATTAGACAACGAGCCCGAGTTTTCTATGAGCGAATAGTCAACGAGGCGAAGCCGAGTTGACTATGGCTCATAGAAAACGAGGGCGAGTTGTCTAATTGTTTTAGTATAAATTTACCAGCAAAAGTTAAATAAATTCTCGAACATAACATATTCTTTGAGGCTCGTTTAATACATTTTTTAACTGCCAACAACAAACGTTCAACAGTCATTTCGGACATCTCCTTGGCCCGTACAGTAACCGATGGAAAAGTAAAGTTTTCTTGCATAATTTAGCATGGATTTTCATGTACAATATTGAAACAATATATATCTACTCCTTTGATTTGTAAAAGTGACAAAAAGTTGAAAGAAACATTCAATTTAGCATATAGTTTACATCACGAAATCTTGTCAACAGCAAGCGTAATTTTGAAACGTGTTTTGTTTCCAGTTATTTCGTTTTAAACGAACACAGATAAACAATTTAACACTCTTACCATTAATAATTTCCATTCTAACCATTTTGTAGCCGGTTTTTTTTCTGTAGAACGTATCGCTTCGCCTAAATCTTCAATTTCTTCTTTCATTTGCATACTCCGTTGTAGTTTCGGCGCCATTGTTGCTTAACAGAACAACCGCTGGCTCTAATGATCATTGTTCGTGCTATACTACGCATTTTGTCATTGGTCATTTTTTTTAAAAGAATGACTTTCATTGGTTTATCCCAGAGGTTTATATCACTAATTATAAACTCCTGCAATAGCCAATGAAATTCGAGGATTTGCATTATAAACTTGTAAATTTATACTAAATACAGATATATACCTCTTGAAGAGATATATATGTAAGAGATAAAGCCCGAGAACGAGGGCTGTATGCTAGATACAGCCCCGAGGACGCGAAGCGTCCGATGGCTGTATATCGCATACACCCCGACGTTCGAGGGATTTATCTGACTTAATTTATTATTGAGGAGGTTTTCCAACAAACTTTTGTTTTTTTTTCTACCTTGGACAAAGATTTTCCTAGTTTTTTTCTTCATTTCTTATCTAATTAGTATTCAAGGGCTGTATGCTATATACAGCCCGCGGTACATCAAAGAAAACCGACTCAATAATAAATTAAATCTGTATATATACCTCTTCAAGAGGCATATATCTGTATATATACCTCATACCAGATATTTAACATAGATACATCCCTACAAACCGACTCAACTATTAAATAAAGAGCCTTACCAACTGCAAAAATGTCGTCATGCGTCCACATCGCATGTTATAATATGCAATTTTTCGAGTGAACCACATGATATTTTGTATTTGAAAGAATATTTTGTCTTGAGAGTTTTCATTAGTAACTGCTTCAGCGGAAAACGTTTGATTATGCTAAGGCTGCGTATACACGGTAGCAGATGAGTTCGAGACCGGTCTCGAATTCTTCCAAATTCGCCGTGTAAACAGGCGGAACCTTACTAATTCGAGAACGGTTCCGAATTCGTCCGGTTCCGTGTAAACGGGGTCTTTAAAACGTATAAAGTCGATTACACAATAAACGGCCGGCCAACCTTGATAAAAATGTCTCAAAAACACCGTTGACGGCATTTTTTGTTACAAGCAGGCAACCATGCTAAATCATAACGGATAGTGTATACTTTGAAGGTGAGGGGTGTTGGCAGCCGTAATTATTGATTTATATACTAAAATTTAGAGCTTTTTGAAAGCACAATGTGATGGATGGGATATCTGTAAAGTGCTGCCTATTTACGTTTGTGTTTTATTTGAATTAGCTAAATTCAGAATCGAATACTGTCCAATCAGCGTACCTCTAGTTTTGCTTATCCTAATTCACATAACTCATAATCATAAACAAACAAGAAATATGGCGTGAATACACCTAATTATAATACTTCGAAGAAAGGCCACAAAAAGGTAAGCTTGCCAAGAATCAGAAATTTTTTAGATCTGGTAGATTCAGGAAAGTGTCATATTCGTAAATTACTTCGTTTATTTTGGTAATTTGCCTATGCCGCCATCTATCTACTGTTATAAAGCTGAGCTCTTGTACTATAGTATAGTATTGCTCATATCCTTAGACATTCAACTCACCGGTTCAACAGTACCATCTTGTGATACACGGAAGGCAATTGGCCTAGTCATCTTGATCAATGTCTAAGCTACATTTCTATGCTGGTTGCCTGCTTGTAACAAACAGTTTCAGATTGTTGTGGCTGTTCTTCTAAGTGTTATATTTAGGCGAATTTGCGCCATGTTTCTTGTTTGTTTATAATTGTGAGCTATGCGAATTAGAATAATCAGAACTTCAGGCAAGCTGAGTGGATAGCATTCTGAATTTGTAATTCAAATAATACACAAACGTAAATAGGCATCATTTTACAGATATCCCATCCATCACATTGTGCTTTCAAAAAGCTCGAAATTTTAGTATATAAATCAATAGATAGATAGATATTTGGTGCACATTCTAACTTGATTGGTTGAAGTTTATAACATTAATTACATTAATTAGTCCTTTTGCAGCATGTTGGTAATATAAAACAGAATGAGGCCTAGTTGTGTCTAATTTATTATATAAATTATTGATGAAAGCTCAAACAACAACAAAAATGTAATAATAAAAAAATGTAATATTAGGAAGTAAAAAAATAAGCGAAAAAACACCACCACCCCCTACACGATAATCCAATTATATCAGGTTGATTGGCATATATAGTGTCGTTTGATATATGCTTTGAAATTTAAAAAAACAGTGTATTTTTATTGACAGATCATGTGTTTCATTTGTATGAAGGATTCGTTGCTTTTGAGAAAGTTTTTGAAATGCTTCTCAAAAGAAGGACAATGAGCCAATCGGCCACTTTTGTGGGAGTTAATAAACATAATCTGCAATCGTATAATGTGGTTTTTATTTAATTAACATAAATGAATGTCTTTCGTTTCCCGGGTGGGGAACGTGGGCTCTAGGAACGAGATTGCTTGTATCAAAACCCATTCATGTGACATAATGCAGCTGTCTGATTGAGTAAAATTTCATGAATAATTAAGATCTATTTTTGTGAGACTTCTCGTGTATTGACTCTTTCAAGGTGCTATGCGACTTTAAAAGGAGAATCTCGTTCCAGACTGATACATGACGTTTTTCTTATAAATTAATAGAATTTTTCATTAAACCTACAACTTATCATATCACTTTATAAAAGAAAAAAACATATAGTTGAGATAGTGACAGTTTTTGGGGCGTTCATTGTAGAAATTTTTATGACTGTAGGCTCAGCCATGCCAACAGTCTGGTCAAATCAATTATAGATACATTTAAAAAAGGTCAGCGGTTACTGCTATGGTAAAAAGGATTATTTTATTACTGTCATTGGCAAAGGGGACCTACAGTCCAGTCATATGGTGGTTTTAACATGTATTTAAACCGCCAATCGTCCCGATTAAATGCAATGTGTAAATGTAGCCCTAAGGAGGGTGAATACTTTATGTTGATGTTATAGTGTTAACTTTTGTAATAACATTTTTATATCACTGCTGATATAGGCGTTTTAGTTACACCGAATTACCAATCCAGGATTCATCCTGCCGACGAAAGTCAAAACGAGGTAGAGTTTTAAGACACTGTAGTTTATATGCTTGAAATTATCCTTTAAAGTATTAAATGCTTTGTTTTGAACATACGCTTTTTTATTAAGTTCGTTCGTTCGTTCGTTCGTTCGTTCGTTCGTTCGTTCGTTCGTTCGTTCGTTCGTTCGTTCGTTCGTTCGTTCGTTCGTTCGTTCGTTCGTTCGTTCGTTCGTTCGTTCGTTCGTTCGTTCGTTCGTTCGTTCGTTCGTTCGTTCGTTCGTTCGTTCGTTCGTTCGTTCGTTCGTTCGTTCGTTCGTTCGTTCGTTCGTTCGTTCGTTCGTTCGTTCGTTCGTTCGTTCGTTCGTTCGTTCGTTCGTTCGTTCGTTCGTTCGTTCGTTCGTTCGTTCGTTCGTTCGTTCGTTCGTTCGTTCGTTCGTTCGTTCGTTCGTTCGTTCGTTCGTTCGTTCGTTCGTTCGTTCGTTCGTGCCTATGACATGAAAAAATGGTATACGATTTTTTTGTATTAAGTGAAAGATATACCTGTGAAAGGTAATCTCACGAAATTTTGCATCATTTTGTTGCATATTTTTCGAACTACGACTCTTCGAAGTTCACCTGAAACGACTCGAAGAGTGCGAAATTCCATCGCGCGGTCAGACCGGCTTATGACGTAGGCGTGTGGACACATCTCAAGTTGACTAAACAAAATAACAGTCGAGCAAATTGGGATGGCTATGATTCTGAATAAAACCACTTTATTTTAGCGTTATAGTGAAATTCTATATTACCGATGTTTTGATGACCTCTGGATATTCGTTTTTCCATTGAATCGCGAGTACAAACACTACTAGTAAGAGTGAAGTTAGGTCAAGCAAAAACGTTTTGTTTACTTTTTGATCAGCGTTTGAATAAACGTCGTCGCCGTAAAAATGTTGAAGTGATCGCAGCAACGTCGTTGAACAGACCATTATAAAGGGTAGAATGTTGGTCTAAGAATTACGTTGTTTTGCGTGCAATCTTTGTGCAATTTTATTGTCGGTCTGGTCATGGGATTTGCTAAAGTTAGTATGTTATACTATATTACTATAACAATAATCACTTAGATATCAGTTTAGCAGTCATGTTACAGAGAACTGGTTTTCACTATAAATAAGATGTCTTTATAGTAATGTTAATGTTGGTCTTGAATGTATACACTATTTACTGTACAGTTGTCCGCATTCGACCATGCATATATGTTCAACTTAATCTCTAGCGCGAGTTTCTTTACATATTATCAGTCAGTAATATTAGGTATTTGGTTAACAAAGGTCTGGCACGCGAATGCATGACCAACACAGTTTTGTCGCCTGCGCAAATTATGTCGTGATTGATCAAACTAGCTGAAATTGCATGAGTCGCTGAAATGTGGGAATGGATATATAAACGGTAACTCAGCTGAGCAAATTAGTCATAATAATAGGACCAAGAACCAGAGCGGAAATATTGTAACGCTAGACGACTCGAACTATAAATGTCGTACTGATCGACGTTTCGTATATCACAACAATCAGGTGGAATAGTATATTTTAGGGAACGGCCAATAAAATATATAAGATTATGTTTCGCCGCTATGATTATGGACTATGCCCCAAACCCAGCCTTCGAAAGGACGATATTGTGGTATGGATCAGCCGAAAAATGATTTGCATGCACCAGAGCAATTTTGGACAGGTTTCACTGAGAAAACGAGAGCAGAAGAACGGAACGGAAATTATGTATGATGTACAAAAATCATTTGCCTAGGCATCGTCCGTCCCGACTTTGGACGCACGTCACATCTTTGCTTGCATTTTAAAGACTTTGTGTTATCCGCAGTACTATTTACTTTATAATATTACGGGAATCTAGGTAAGACCCAACGTAATTTATCTGTACCCAGAAGCGAACACTATTGTATTGGAGTATTTCGGCAGTCGGCACACATGTGAATATTCGCTTGGGATGTGTGAATATATTGTATATTATATATAATAGAAACATGTAGAATAGAAAATATTGTTGTTTTAGTTCTATTCGTTTTGTTAATACTCGGCAATATTCAGAATAATTTACTATTATTAACTGTAAGACTGCCAAATCTTTGGACAATATTTCCCGAAGGAATGTAACATCATCGACGAACCTCATCGACGATTGCCTCTCGACTGCATCATGATCTGATGGTTCATCACTATCAGCATCAACCAGAAACTGCTGCTTAATCATATCATTTGATTCTTCGTCTTCTATAGTAGCTGGTGAAACAAAATATTCGTTTTCTGACTCGTTTTCCAAAGCCCTATCTTGCTGTATTTACCTGTATCACCACAGTGAAATTTACGATGAGTCCACACGCCTACGTCATCGCGGCCTAAACTCGGTCCCAGACTTTTCGTACTTTTTATTCGAAAATATGGCAAAATTGGCAACTTCAACGCGTTGTAACTTGAAAAATATTCATCAGAATTACGCCAAACTTTCTGAGACTATTATTTGGCTGAACATCTTTCAGTCTGTGTAAAAAATGCCATACTCATTTTTTCATGTCATAGGCACTTTAACAATAACAATGTTTAACAATGTTTATTTATGCACGGGATATAACCTGTATATACACCGCGGTACATCAAAGAAAACCGACTCGAATCGTGATATAAATCTGTATATATACCTCTTCAAGAGGCATATATCTGTATATATACCTCATACCAGATATTTAACATAGATACATCCCTACAAACCGACTCAACTATTAAATAAAGAGCCTTACCAACTGCAAAAATGTCGTCATGCGTCCACATCGCATGTTATAATATGCAATTTTTCGAGTGAACCACATGATATTTTGTATTTGAAAGAATATTTTGTCTTGAGAGTTTTCATTAGTAACTGCTTCAGCGGAAAACGTTTGATTATGCTAAGGCTGCGTATACACGGTAGCAGATGAGTTCGAGACCGGTCTCGAATTCTTCCAAATTCGCCGTGTAAACAGGCGGAACCTTACTAATTCGAGAACGGTTCCGAATTCGTCCGGTTCCGTGTAAACGGGGTCTTTAAAACGTATAAAGTCGATTACACAATAAACGGCCGGCCAACCTTGATAAAAATGTCTCAAAAACACCGTTGACGGCATTTTTTGTTACAAGCAGGCAACCATGCTAAATCATAACGGATAGTGTATACTTTGAAGGTGAGGGGTGTTGGCAGCCGTAATTATTGATTTATATACTAAAATTTAGAGCTTTTTGAAAGCACAATGTGATGGATGGGATATCTGTAAAGTGCTGCCTATTTACGTTTGTGTTTTATTTGAATTAGCTAAATTCAGAATCGAATACTGTCCAATCAGCGTACCTCTAGTTTTGCTTATCCTAATTCACATAACTCATAATCATAAACAAACAAGAAATATGGCGTGAATACACCTAAATATAATACTTCGAAGAAAGGCCACAAAAAGGTAAGCTTGCCAAGAATCGGAAATTTTTTAGATCTGGTAGATTCAGGAAAGTGTCATATTCGTAAATTACTTCGTTTATTTTGGTAATTTGCCTATGCCACCATCTATCTACTGTTATAAAGCTGAGCTCTTGTACTATAGTATAGTATTGCTCATATCCTTAGACATTCAACTCACCGGTTCAACAGTACCATCTTGTGATACACGGAAGGCAATTGGCCTAGTCATCTTGATCAATGTCTAAGCTACATTTCTATGCTGGTTGTCTGCTTGTAACAAACAGTTTCAGATTGTTGTGGCTGTTCTTCTAAGTGTTATATTTAGGCGAATTTGCGCCATGTTTCTTGTTTGTTTATAATTGTGAGCTATGCGAATTAGAATAATCAGAACTTCAGGTAAGCTGAGTGGATAGCATTCTGAATTTGTAATTCAAATAATACACAAACGTAAATAGGCATCATTTTACAGATATCCCATCCATCACATTGTGCTTTCAAAAAGCTCGAAAAAAAGGGGCCATCTCCACCAAAATCTCTCATACGCGCCGTCAAGAGCTTGAAAAAACGTGATAATATTGTTGTTACCAAACCTGACAAAGGGAATGGCGTCGTGGTTATGGATAAAGGAACATATCTTGAACTTCTTAAGAACGCTTCAGTCAACAAAACTGATAAGTTTATTCCTGTGAGCCTTGAAAGACCAAAATCAAAAGGACGGCCTCCAAAGCACTACCATCCACTCCTCCAAAAAGAAAGAAGTGTAACATCGACTCTCAAGAAGATTTTGCCGAAAGAAATTGCCGACCAACTGTGTCCACAAGGTTCGAGACTGGCTCACCTATATCTATGGTCTCCCAAGATGCATAAAGAAATTCTTGAGATGCGCCCAATTCTGTCAGCTACTGATGCCTACAACTTCAAGTTAGCTAAATGGTTGGATGAGAAACTGAAGCCATTGGTTACCAACGAATACACCATAAATAACATTTTTCAGTTTGCCGAAGAAATACAAAGAAAGCAAGTTAATGCGTCCGACGTCCTTGTAGCATATGACGTAGTGGCTTTATTTACCAACGTTCCGGTGGATGAGACCATTCGTATTCCGGTTGAAAAAGCATTTGAAGACGAATGGTTTAATAAGACGCATAAGACCACCTTGGAGAAAGAGGAATTGACCAAACTCCTTGAAATCGCAACCAAAAATCTGCTGTTTCAGTGTTACATGGTCAACTGTACGAGCAGATAGACAGTGAAGCCATTGCATGGATCACCCTTGGGTCCCCTCACGGCTAATGCTATAATGTGCTCGATAGAGGAAAAACTTGAAAAAGAAGGAAAACTTCCAAACAACTACAAGCGATACGTCGACGACACCTTCCCCTTACGAAAATTTCATATGTAAATTTTTCACATATGAAATTTCCACATATGGAATTGGAACCTTTTCACATATGAAATTTCAACATATGAAATACAGTTCCACATATGAAATTTCCACATATGAAATATAGTTCCACATATGAAATCACCACATATGGAATTGGAACCTTTTCACATATGAAATTTCCACATATGAAATATAGTTCCACATATGAAATATAGTTCCACATATGAAATCACCACATATGGAATTGGAACCTTTTTACATATGAAATTTCCACATATGAAATTTTCATATATGGAATAAAATATTTTCAGATATTCAATTATTAAAATCCAATTTATGGGAAATTAGACATTAGAATATGCAGAATGTGCAAAACTTGAACTTTACAAAACAATTGAATACCATATTAACACATTCAATATTGTTTGTTTTTAGACTAATTTAATTTTAGAAATATATTATCAATTTACATCGAAATTCTAGAATTTAAAGTTAAATTCACCTGGCCCAGCTATGCAAAAGGCAATTACAATATAGCACTAGTTGTACATTTTGTACGAGTATAAATTCAGCTCATTTTATCAAACGTTGAACTTTTTGAGGTTTTCAACAGTAAGCTTATAGTTATGTACCAGACAATAAATAATCAGCAAATGTTCAATATGATTACTGGTCTGGTAACAAACAATTGCACTGTAGAAAGGTAACCTACTTTTGAACAACTGGCCCATTGTGTTTACCACAAAATAATGTACACGTTAAATGTAAAATATTTAAATAAATAAATAAATAAATATACCGGTTTATATGACTGTAAAAACAAACTATTTTAGTCCTTCCTCTAAACGTCTTTTTCTTTTACACGCTTCCTTCTCATCTTTAATTTTTTGGGTAATTGCATTCCGGACAGCAGTAGGAGTCACTCCCGGATAAGCATTGACAACATAACCTGTGAAATATACAGTACGATTCATACATATATCAGGGAAAACAGCATTAAATTTTTCATATTACATGATCTCATTCCCAAAAATAACAATTGTATAACCTTGGCAATCATGTAATTACAAACTGATAGCAAGTCATGTCAGGATATTAGTGATTAAATGTCCATCTAGCCTCAGGATAGTCTGCAAGCAAACTTTTCCCCACCCCTGGAGAACGGTACAACAATAATCTCTCACCCACCCTGGCATGGGTGAGAGACTGTCCGCTATCACAGATTAGCCTTGGGAGAAGTCCCTCAAATATACATGCTCATTTGGCTGGCTCAGACAGGAATAAGTAATAATCACTTGACCCAACACCATTGTTACCAACCCCTTAGAGAGTAAAATCATCTGCTGGAGTGTGAATTAATGTCAATATTAAACTTTATAATTACGAAATATATTTAGATACTATCTTCCATCATACACTGTATCACAGATGGGCTCTCAGATGTGATGACCTACTAGCTGACTAGCTTCCCATTCCCTCCAAAGGTCACATGCTCATACATTCCTCCTAACTACAAGATTGCAGTTACCGAACAAACAATTTGGACAGAAAATTCTACTTTCCTAGCAGAATTCTTGTATTTTTGAACACAATTAGAATATAGGGATGTTCAGTAATGTATAAGGAATATGCAGTATCTGTATATCACTAAAATTATACCAATATTATAAGTATGACATTATACCAGTTTGAGTCTTATATTTTATTAAACCGGTCAACTTTCTAAAATATCCAGATGTGTGATATGTGTTCTTAGCATATCAATGATACTGAGTTTTGGTTCACGAAATGTTAGAGAGTGCTCAATACCATATAGATAGAGCAAAATATAAAGCATGAAGTATAGTTACCTTAAAGTTTTCGCTACCAGAGGTATATATGTATATGTATATGTATATGTATATGTATATGTATATGTATATGTATATGTATATGTATATGTATATGTATATGTATATGTATATGTATATGTATATGTATATGTATATGTATATGTATATGTATATGTATATGTATATGTATATGTATATGTATATGTATATGTGTATGTGTATGTGTATGTGTATGTGTATGTGTATGTGTATGTGTATGTGTATGTGTATGTGTATGTGTATGTGTATGTGTATGTGTATGTGTATGTGTATGTGTATGTGTATGTGTATGTGTATGTGTATGTGTATGTGTATGTGTATGTGTATGTGTATGTGTATGTGTATGTGTATGTGTATGTGTATGTGTATGTGTATGTGTATGTGTATGTGTATGTGTATGTGTATGTGTATGTGTATGTGTATGTGTATGTGTATGTGTATGTGTATGTGTATGTGTATGTGTATGTGTATGTGTATGTGTATGTGTATGTGTATGTGTATGTGTATGTGTATGTGTATGTGTATGTGTATGTGTATGTGTATGTGTATGTGTATGTGTATGTGTATGTGTATGTGTATGTATATGTATATGTATATGTATATGTATATGTATATGTATATGTATATGTATATGTATATGTATATGTATATGTATATGTATATGTATATGTATATGTATATGTATATGTATATGTATATGTATATGTATATGTATATGTATATGTATATGTATATGTATATGTATATGTATATGTATATGTATATGTATATGTATATGTATATGTATATGTATATGTATATGTATATGTATATGTATATGTATATGTATATGTATATGTATATGTATATGTATATGTATATGTATATGTATATGTATATGTATATGTATATGTATATGTATATGTATATGTATATGTATATGTATATGTATATGTATATGTATATGTATATGTATATGTATATGTATATGTATATGTATATGTATATGTATATGTATATGTATATGTATATGTATATGTATATGTATATGTATATGTATATGTATATGTATATGTATATGTATATGTATATGTATATGTATATGTATATGTATATGTATATGTATATGTATATGTATATGTATATGTATATGTATATGTATATGTATATGTATATGTATATGTATATGTATATGTATATGTATATGTATATGTATATGTATATGTATATGTATATGTATATGTATATGTATGTATATATATATATATATATATATATATAACTACAGACGGTACCGTTTCGGCCTTTTGGGCCTCATCAGTGTAGTGCTGATGAGCAGGATGAAGATAACTGCTATTTACAGTCACCCTTGATGCCACACAAAATGTGGGACATCAAAACCATGTCAGAGCGCTCAAACTGCAAGCAGTGAGCGTGCGCACAATGCGTAAGCGACAATGGCTCATCCTGTAGAGTGCTCAATATGACCTAAAGGTCATAGAGCGATATCTAACTACAGACGGTACCGTTTCGGCCTTTTGGGCCTCATCAGTGTAGTGCTGATGAGCAGGATGAAGATAACTGCTATTTACAGTCACCCTTGATGCCACACAAAATGTGGGACATCAAAACCATGTCAGAGCGCTCAAACTGCAAGCAGTGAGCGTGCGCACAATGCGTAAGCGACAATGGCTCATCCTGTAGAGTGCTCAATATGACCTAAAGGTCATAGAGCGATATCTAACTACAGACGGTACCGTTTCGACCTTTTGGGCCTCATCAGTGTAGTGCTGATGAGCTGGATGAAGATAACTGCTATTTACAGTCACCCTTGATGCCACACAAAATGTGGGACATCAAAACCATGTCAGAGCGCTCAAACTGCAAGCAGTGAGCGTGCGCACAATGCGTAAGCGACAATGGCTCATCCTGTAGAGCGCTCAATATGACCTAAAGGTCATAGAGCGATATCTAACTACAGCATACAGCATCAGTGTACAGCATCTCAGTATACAGCATCAGTGTCACTTTAAAAAAGACATACAGTTAGACCAATATTTAAATAATTATTGAGTCGGTTTTCTTTGTTCTTCCGAGGGCTTTATTTTCGCATAAAGCCCTTGAATACTAATTAGAAAAGAAATGAAGAAAAAAACTAGGAAAATCTTTGTCGAAGGTAGAAAAAATAGACAAAACTTTGTTGGAAAACCTCCTCAATAATTATTTAAGTCAGATAAATCCCTCGAACGTCGGGATTTATGCTATATAAAGCCCTCGGACACTGTGCGTCCTCGGGTATTTATAATAGTATAAATCCCTCGTTCTCGTGCTTTATCCTATACGTAACCTGCTAATAGTATTTTGAGATATAAACATGCCTATTGTAGATCATTATGTCATTAATCAATAAATAAACTACCAGTATTATTTAAGGATTTCACTTACCAATATAGACAGCAAGTTGAATGGTTGAACACAACTGAACATGGTAACTCTACCCTATGGACTAGAAAACAAGAGAAAATAATATATGAATGAATAAGCAAACAAACAAACAAACAAACAAACAAACAAACAAACAAACAAACAAACAAACAAACAAACAAACAAACAAACAAACAAACAAACAAACAAACAAACAAACAAACAAACACAAAACATACTTTACTGTTAGTCTGTTTAATACCAACAATTTAATATTTCATATACTGTAATCACAAATAACTTTTACCTCAAAATCTGAATGCTTTAGTTTTACATAAGATAATCCTTATCATGAAAGCAACGGTGGCTAAAGAATGGTAAAAAAAGAAAAAATGATTTGAGAGTTTGTTAGGAACCACAATTGACTATTACTGTAAAATTGTGAAGACAAGAAGAGATTTTATAAAGCCAATATTGTTGACGACAAAAGATGATGACTTTAATAATAAACATTGACTTCAACTACACTAACTTCGATCAGCATAAAATGGTTTGTATTGGACAATCAAACAGGAAATTGACAACGAGAGCCAGAGAAAATTTTACATTACAATAAGTAGGACGATAGAAAACAAACGATTACTGAATTTATAGCTTTACCTTTCTGGTAGCCTCGTGCGAGCGAAGCTTCTAGGACTTTCTTGGTTCAACTCGATTTCCATGGCTTTTAGTTAAATCTTTCCGTAGAAGAACATGTTATTTCGGTGAAGACTGTCTTCCTGATCTCTTCGCAAACAAAAAGTCTTATTTCCAAGGGTTTATGTAGCTCACCGTCAGTCCATCACAAGTGAATTTCAAACGTGGCGCACTGACTGAGATGGGATGACGCTATCCCAAGTATCAATGCGCGCTCGCTGCGCGGAGCATGCGCGGTATCGTGGCTACGACACTGGCTAGAGGGGGCCTCTGCACTGGTGACGGCGTAATTAATCTTGCAAGCACATAACAGTGGTAGAATCATGTGAAACAACTTTAAGATTGATTGAATTGCAAGTTGAACATAAGTATGTAGTTTTTCAGAACAGTCCATCTCTCCCTGGCAAGATATGTTGTCAGCTTCCAAATCTGATTATTTCCTAAGATTAATAGGTACTTGTATTATATATTTACAATTTTGAGCGTGGTTATTCGCAAGATCGTAATTCTGTATCAAAGAATAGTTGAGTTTTAGTCTAGGTTAGCGAAAACTTAACTGATTATACAATTTTATTTTCTTGCATAAATTTAAAACTTTGGTGAGCTAAGAAACTATTGTCGAATATGATATCTTGAGATAACCATATAGCAAATATTGCAAATACTGATCTGTTACAGAAGTTATAAATAAACATGTGCATATTTCTGTTTTTAGCTTAATAAAGTCAAGTTCCCTGTTTTTGTAACTATTTTTTACTGCAGCAAAGCATTCGCTATCATAGTAGTATAAATTGGTAATAATTACAAAGTGATTTATTTCATGATTTTTTTCCACATATGAAACTTAACTTTTACATATGAAATTTTTTATTTCATATGTGAACAATTTTTCATATATGAAATTTTTTATTTCATATGTGAAAATTGTTGTCACATTAATTACAAAGTGAATTATTTCATATGTGATTTTTCCCCACATATGAAACTTAACTTTCAGATGTGAAATTTTTTATTTCATATGTGAACAATTTTTCATATATGAAATTTTTTTATTTCATATGTGAAAATTGTTATCACATATGAAATGAACAAAATTCATATGTGAAATTGTTCATTTAACATATGAAATATGGCATTTCATATGTGGAATTGTTTTCCACATATGAAATTCGTCATTTCACATATGAAATAGTTCATTTCATATATGAAATTCCAACTTCATATGTGAAATGACATATGAAATTTTCGTAAGAGCTGCCTGGCTCCGGACGTTGCCTCTGCCAACAGTTTTCATCAAACCTTAAACAACGCGCATCCATCTATCACTTTTACGATGGAATTGCAAAGTGAAGGTCAGCTTTCGTTTCTGGGTATGTTATTAACGAAAGACAGTTCCAGAATCCTAACCCAAGTCTACAGAGAGAGTTCAAATACAGGTTTCCTGCTGCATTATCAAAGTCATGTTGACAAACGGCATAAGACAGATCTGCTCAAGACAATGCTAAACCGTGCAAGGCGATTGTCATCAACACCAGAACTCCTGAAAGAAGAATGTGAAAGAATTCGTGTGATGTTTACCCATCTAAAGTATCCACCAGCCTTATTAAATTCAGTCATCAGTAGTTTCCTGCAAGCACGGGGAAAACCCTCGCACACAAAGAAGCGATGACGGCGACCAAACCGTGGCTATTGTCCTACCTTTCAAAGATCAGAAGTCAGCAGACGCAGTAAGAAAAAAACTGTCAGACTTGAGCAATAAGTTGGAGTGTACAGTTCGTCCAATTTTTAAGAGCAACAAGTTAGAAGAGGAAGTGAAAACTCGAGAATCCAAGCCATCTTTGTTATCCCAACAGAGCGTAGTTTATAAATTTAAATGTAATCAGTGCGAAGCTGATTATGTTTGGTATACAAATCGGAATTTGTATCAACGCATCGATGAGCACAAAAACTCGTCAATCGGCAAACATGTGAAAGATGTGCACAAGAAGAATGTAGACAATTTAAAAACAATGTTCACGGTTCTTCGGAAGTGTAAAGGAAAATTTGACTGCCTGATGCATCAAATGCTTTTTATTAGAGACTTAAAACCGTCCTTGAACACCCAGTCGGACTCAATTAAGTCAAAGCTTTTTATGTAGATATATTGTTAATTTTATTCCTATTATTTATTCGTAACTCATTTGCATTAACAATTTGTATATAAATCCTAAGTTCTTTTTAGTTATTTTACTTGATAATGATGTTAGAACTGATAATGATGTTAGAACTTTTCTTATTAAAAGTTTTAAACAAAAATTGCTTATCAATAATATTATATCATTTATATTATTTATTTATTTACTTATTTATTTATTTATTTATTTATTTATTTATTTATTTATTTATTTATTTATTTACTTATTTATTTATTTATTTATTTATTTATTTATAAGATGTGTAGTATGGATATGTAGACAAAGACGTCGATATGAAGATAGAGAAATGGAAATAAAGATATTAAACGAGAGGGCACTCGATCGTGGATACTTCCGCCAGCGGATTATTAATGATGTTTATAGGGAGTCGAGTTATATCGCTATAGGTCGGTCTGTCAGACCCTGACTAATATCTTGGTAAATAGATAATCTGACATTATCTTGTTTTTTTACTGTAGGTTGTTAATGCCATAAAAAGAAATTGCAAAGTGTTTGAAGAGAAATTGCAAGCCCAAGTTAAAGATAAGTTAAAAATAAACGAAGACCTGATAGAACAGCCTAGAGGTGGGAAAGCAACGAAAGTTGTTGATGTCGCTGCTCCAGTGACCACCATTGTGGCCAGCCTTGCATGTGGTATTCCTCTTGCCTTAGGCTTCGCTACTTTTGGAGCGGGCTCAATTGCTGGAGCAGCTGTCGCAGCTACCGCCTTTGTTGTAACAAAACTTGACAAGAGGCGAAAGAAGGCAGACGCCCAAGTGATCCAAAGTATATCAACGGAGGTGGTATCATCTGTCTTGGACTGTATCGTGAAAGAAGTTGGTAAAGAACTGAGTCGCATTTTCGAGTTCCAGTTGTTTATGCTGAAAGATGAAAAACAACTAGGGATCTTGGCGCGCCACGCTGTGGATTTAATGTTTGATCTGAAAGATGGGGAAACTTTTGACAGGAACACTCTTCTCAAAAAAGTTCTGAAGGGACGAAAGGACAACAAAAAGAAGTTGACGGCGAGGGATGACAAAGAGAATTGGTGCGTCCAAGATGTATTTGGGAAGGTTGGTTTACGCAAAGCGGTTCCGACGTCTGCCAATTTAAATAGAGTTAAATTCGAGTATTTTGTAAAACCTGATGATGCCTGCAATGTACAAAGGTATGGTTACCGAGATCAAATGCTCATTGGAATGAAATGTCCAACGTCGCGCGTTGAACCAAGTGCAAATATAGAGAAATACATCTCTGGTAACGCTAGTGCAGATTGTTGTAGCATTTCAACTTGTACCATCAAACTACGCTTTGACTACTTTGTAGCGTCAGACGTTGACAAAGGTTACACTATAAAGTGTCAGGAAGCAAGGAAACACCAACCCTTACATTACTTGGTGCAGTCTCCGAAAGTTTTGGAGCGTTTTGCGTGTAGTATTAAAAACACACCTCCGGACAAAAACAAGCCTTCGTTGGTGAATTATGTCAGTGAAATGTACAATCGGTCTTTAAACTCGACCTTGAAGCCTGTCTATCGACCACGTTCCCCATCGCGAGTTCCAGATTTGACCAAAGCTAACCTTCGAGGATGTGACTTTAGCCATGCCAACTTTAAAGGTTCCCAACTGGATGGATGTGATTTTACTGAGTGCACAATATTCTTTGGAACATTTGAAAACGCAAACTTAACTGGCTCAACGTTTATTGAAACCCACATCTCTCACTGCATCTTGGCGTCTGCCCAAGTCCAATGCTGCGAGTGGACTAAAGTCAAAGTTCTACACTCGTGTGTGTGTGATGTTCGTAATATAAGAAACGGCAAAAACCCTTGTGGTGGCAATGACTGGACTGGGACGCACCTGAGTGAAACTTCAGATTCAGCGGGTAAGTACTTCGCTTTATTATATTATTTGTTTCGCAAGAACGTTTTGGATATAGGCCGTTATTAAAAAAAATTAATAACCCTGTACTTCTCAAATTTAAAACAATGTGAAACGTCCAATCAACAATTCGTAAATTGGTACGCCATCTTTTACACGCGAAAATGTAACCAATCAAAATCCTGCTAAAAATACGAAAGTGAAGCAAGAACCTGTTATTGAATGTACGAGAAATGTGCCTTGGGATCAAGGGATGACTGTTTACCTGTAGAATGTAAATGCCGAAAAACACCGGTCGTTTTGTTGCCCTTGTTTAAAGATTTTGTTAACAGCAAACTTAGCTAAATGTATATCGTCAAGTCTTAATATAAAGTTTAAATGGCACAAAACGGGGAGAAATTCGAGACGACAAGTTTACAGTATTACGTGTCTTCAGTTTTGACAAAGACTGAAGAAATACTATTTAGAGTATGTTTTGCTAATTTTGGATGAATCACTATTGCTTTTATGGATCTAAGAGGAAGTAGGCATTTTAGAGAAAATATAATACCTAAGCTCGGCATACAATGAAACAAGTTTCCGAAACACATTTTCGAAAGAGTTTTGGAAACATATTTCAAAAAAGAGAACAGTGTTCTAATCAGGGAAACTTGGTTTCTGAAACAATGTTTCATACACTGGTGACTTTTATTTCTGAAACCGCGTGTTTCGGTATCTTGTTACGGAAATTTTGTCTATAGTGTATGCCGGACCATGCGGCCAGAAAAGAGTAAATTGTGTTTTAAAAGACATGGCTTTTGTACTGTTTTTTGAGTTAATAAGGTGGTCGCCATGGCAAAAGCTAAACAAAAATGTAATTCTTTGTAATGCATGCTTTGATAGCCTAACAGCGATACAGCGATGAGTTTTGTTGTCACATTTATATTTCATCTATTTTATTGTTGTTATTTATTTTCTAAGAAAAACAAAATTTTTATGTACCTTCAAAATGTGCTTTTAAAAAACATTTTTAAAGTATATTTCAAAAGTGATTAATAATTCATGAGGAAATCACAAAGGAAATCCGTAACATGTCCGCGTCTTTTTATATGCTGGGGATATGCCTACCGTTTTAGGTAAATTTCTTGCTGGATTTTACGGTTAAGATAAAATTAAGATTGCACAAGGTCAATCTTCAATTTTTTTTTCGTCAATCAACTTTCGAAATGGTTTGTTTTTGAAGTCGTCAAATTCACCTGAATGAACTGATACAACACTTGTGCTTGTTTATTAAACGGTACATTTCTTTTGAGCTGCATTAGTAAAAAGACACATTGCATGCCTAGCTTACCCGTTCTTGAGTTATGACTTTTTGCAAATTGAGCTATGACGTCACAACAAAACAAAACAAAACAAAACAAAACAAAACAAAACAAAACAAAACAAAACAAAACAAAACAAAACAAAACAAAACAAAACAAAACAAAACAAAACAAAACAAAACAAAACAAAACAAAACAAAACAAAACAAAACAAAACAAAACAAAACAAAACAAAACAAAACAAAACAAAACAAAACAAAACAAAACAGAAAACGTCTGGGGGAATATATATATATATATATAGATTTTCGCTTACCTCAAAAGTCTGCTACAGGCTGTTCCATCTAAAAAAGAATGAACAAATGAACCATTGCACCATGTAACATGGTGTGCAATGGTCAAAATTGTTGTGAGACAAGTTGCAGCAATCGCTGCACCCGGTGTTGCAACTGTAATGCACCTATCAATTGAAAGCCTGACTCCCCCCACCCCGGGACATGGTGGGGGAAATGTGGGGAATTTTATAGCATTTGAAAGCATTTTATGCAAAATCAAATTTTAGCAAATCAAATCCCCACCCAGTCCCGAGGTGGGGGGAGTTGGACTTTCAACTGATAGGTGCATAATGCTGCGTGACTCATTGCGAGACAAGTTGCATGAAAAATTGCACTGTGTAACAGGGCCTTAAACACAGTTTGACTTGAAAATGACTTGATGCGCATGAGTGAAGTTGGTGCGTGTCGTGCTAAATAGCAGACATTTAGGGAAGCACGGAAAATAGTGTTCCAAAACTGAAAACAATGTTCCAAGCAGGTCGGATTCTCCATGTAAACATGTTGGATTGGACTGTCAATCCGCTTCATGTAACAAAGCACAAAAAATAAAACGATTTTCAAACTAGATCTATCTATTTCGCTACGCAATATTTACCAATTAATGTCTTTCTCGTTTGTCCACTGCTAATCAGAGTACTTCGGGGCAGTATTAAGTACATAAACATTATAGTTGTCAAGATGCCAACAAACTTGAAAGCAGCCCGATATAAACGACGCATTTTAAATCGATTCGACGACAGGACAATGACTTGAAATACAGTATTAAACTGTTAACTTCTTAACCAACAGCGGCAGTAGTTTCATAAGTCAGTCTACACACTCTTCTCCTCTGCGTGTGTCACTGTGTTGTTGATGTGTATTCTGAATGAGTTGTATATAATTATGTCACCTATAATTATTGGAACGCATTAGCCTGCGATCAGGCGAAGATGCTTAGGTTGCAAGCCCGAGTTCCGAGAAATTTCAAGGGCCTATGAATAACAAAGTAACGAACGTTTTTCGTTTTTCAGGTTTTCGTTTTCTTGGTTCGTTGTTGAGATATTTCAGTTTTATGATAAGTTGTACACTTGTACGTATACATGTAGTGCATTGTTTGATATGCAAATTAAACATGTTGACGTCACATGTGCATAATGAGTTACTGAAGGGTTGAATCAGGGACGTAGGGGGGAAACGGGACATGTGCCCGCCCAACTTTGTCATGAAGTGCCCTTTTGCAACAGAAACGGTGCCCTTTTTATGACAAAACATGTGCACGGGACGAAAAAATTGATTTGCACATTTGCAAATATAATGACAAAGTTGTTGCAAATATCAACTTTGCTCGCGTTTGGCCAAATTTGCACATATGCAAAGTTGGAAATTGCCGTCAACTTTGCAACCGGTGGGGATATGGCAATTGCCGTAGAGCCGCCGGTGCAAAGTCATTGCAAATTTGTTGCAAAGTTCAAACTTTGCACAAATGTTTGCAAAGTTTGCAAATTTATTGCAAAGGCGGAATTTGCTAACGTTTTTGCGCTACGTGCAAATCTTATGTAATTTATCATGTTTTCCATAGATGCAAATTTAAAGTGGATTTAACTTTGCTTATGTAATAAAAACTTGAGTTTATAGACCTTATTCCAAAATGGCCGTCAAATTAAAATTATTTTATATACATATAAAATATCCCTTATATATGAACTCGTTTTCATGTAGGAAATTCAAAAGAATTTTTACTTTAAACCGAGGTCATTATAAGGGCTAATTTATATGCACATAAACGAATTATAATTCGTGGCTATTTTGGAATAAGGTCTACGTAGTTCAAATTATTTTTTGCATTTATAACACTGTTAATTTATTGAATTATTGTGAGCAAACATTAAGCCCGGTTTTCAATTGGACGCAAAAATGTCGTAAGGGTCCTTCCGACAAGAGAAGAAGATTTGAAAATTCTTGTCGTCACTTTTCTTTGCTGGTCGCAAAAATCCTTGAGCGGCCGCAGGGATAAATCCCGCGCCCCTGTCTTTTGTTGTTACAAAATAGAAACCAGGCGACAGCGCTACCTACAGGATATAGAATTCCTATAAATACAAGCATATAAATATCCCTAACAAATGTTTATTATATATATAAAAACTTTAATAAGATAAATAATCAACGGTAACATATACAAACATTTACGGTATTTAAACAAATTGAGAATTGTTATTTTTTTCGCGATGTCTATTGATGCTAACCTACATGCTCACGGACAACTTAACATTAACTTATTCCTGTTCGAGGGCTTCCCTAGAGGTGAATAAAATCGTCTGGCGTTAGCCAGAATAAAATACTAAACACCAACTCGGACAGGAAAGAGTTAAATTTTTAAACTAATTTTAATTAACAGTTCAATGTTATGTACTGGATTGAAAGCATTTCCACTTTGTTTTGTTTTTCTTTTGCCAAGTTGTCCATTAGTTTCTGAACTACAGTAGGTGATCAATTCAATCTGATAAGAAACATATTCTCCGTCACCTAGTTGTTTAGACGTCACTTCTATGTAATATTAGCTATAGTCCATCCGATTGAATGAAATAATTAAAAAACTACTGAACAAGATAACTATCTGAACAACTTGGCTATGAGGTTTCACCAGACATTTTTTCTCGTAATTTGTTGTCCAGATATTTAACGATAGTGAAGTTTCTATACAACAAAGAAAAATACATTTTTAAGATTGTTATTTACGCAAAAACAAGACGCAAAGACAAGACGCAAAGACAAGACACAATTAAGACAAAACGCAAAGACAAGACGCAAAGATAAGATGCAAAGACAAGACGCAAAGACAAGACGCAAAGACAAGACGCAAAGACTAGACGCAAAGACAAGACGCAAAGACAAGACGCAAAGACGAGACGCAAAGACAAGACGCAAAGACAAGACGCAAAGACGAGACGCAAAGACGAGACGCAAAGACGAGACGCAAAGACGAGACGCAAAGACGAGACGCAAAGACAAGACGCAAAGACGAGACGCAAAGACGAGACGCAAAGACAAGACGCAAAGACAAGACGCAAAGACAAGACACAAAGACAAGACGCAAAGACAAGACGCAAAGACAAGACGCAAAGACAAGACGCAACGGCAAGACGTAAAGACAAGACGCAAAGACAAGACGCCAAGATACAAGACGAGACGAGACGAGACAAGATGCAAGGCAACAAGACAAGATGCAAGGCAACAAGACAAGATGTAAGACAAGACGCAAGACAAGATGCAACACAACTAAGATGCAAAACAAGATGCAAGACAAGACGCGAGACATGATGCAAGAAGACACATGACGCAAGAGACAAGACGCAAGAGACAAGACGCAAGAGACAAGACGCAAGAGACAAGACGCAAGAGACAAGACGCAAGAGACAAGACGCAAGAGACAAGACGCAAGAGACAAGACGCAAGAGACAAGACGCAAGAGACAAGACGCAAGAGACAAGACGCAAGAGACAAGACGCAAGAGACAAGACGCAAGAGACAAGACGCAAGAGACAAGACGCAAGAGACAAGACGCAAGAGACAAGACGCAAGAGACAAGACGCAAGAGACAAGACGCAAGAGACAAGACGCAAGAGACAAGACGCAAGAGACAAGACGCAAGAGACAAGACGCAAGAGACAAGACGCAAGAGACAAGACGCAAGAGACAAGACGCAAGAGACAAGACGCAAGAGACAAGACGCAAGAGACAAGACGCAAGAGACAAGACGCAAGAGACAAGACGCAAGAGACAAGACGCAAGAGACAAGACGCAAGAGACAAGACGCAAGAGACAAGACGCAAGAGACAAGACGCAAGAGACAAGACGCAAGAGACAAGACGCAAGAGACAAGACGCAAGAGACAAGACGCAAGAGACAAGACGCAAGAGACAAGACGCAAGAGACAAGACGCAAGAGACAAGACGCAAGAGACAAGACGCAAGAGACAAGACGCAAGAGACAAGACGCAAGAGACAAGACGCAAGAGACAAGACGCAAGAGACAAGACGCAAGAGACAAGACGCAAGAGACAAGACGCAAGAGACAAGACGCAAGAGACAAGACGCAAGAGACAAGACGCAAGAGACAAGACGCAAGAGACAAGACGCAAGAGACAAGACGCAAGAGACAAGACGCAAGAGACAAGACGCAAGAGACAAGACGCAAGAGACAAGACGCAAGAGACAAGACGCAAGAGACAAGACGCAAGAGACAAGACGCAAGAGACAAGACGCAAGAGACAAGACGCAAGAGACAAGACGCAAGAGACAAGACGCAAGAGACAAGACGCAAGAGACAAGACGCAAGAGACAAGACGCAAGAGACAAGACGCAAGAGACAAGACGCAAGAGACAAGACGCAAGAGACAAGACGCAAGAGACAAGACGCAAGAGACAAGACGCAAGAGACAAGACGCAAGAGACAAGACGCAAGAGACAAGACGCAAGAGACAAGACGCAAGAGACAAGACGCAAGAGACAAGACGCAAGAGACAAGACGCAAGAGACAAGACGCAAGAGACAAGACGCAAGAGACAAGACGCAAGAGACAAGACGCAAGAGACAAGACGCAAGAGACAAGACGCAAGAGACAAGACGCAAGAGACAAGACGCAAGAGACAAGACGCAAGAGACAAGACGCAAGAGACAAGACGCAAGAGACAAGACGCAAGAGACAAGACGCAAGAGACAAGACGCAAGAGACAAGACGCAAGAGACAAGACGCAAGAGACAAGACGCAAGAGACAAGACGCAAGAGACAAGACGCAAGAGACAAGACGCAAGAGACAAGACGCAAGAGACAAGACGCAAGAGACAAGACGCAAGAGACAAGACGCAAGAGACAAGACGCAAGAGACAAGACGCAAGAGACAAGACGCAAGAGACAAGACGCAAGAGACAAGACGCAAGAGACAAGACGCAAGAGACAAGACGCAAGAGACAAGACGCAAGAGACAAGACGCAAGAGACAAGACGCAAGAGACAAGACGCAAGAGACAAGACGCAAGAGACAAGACGCAAGAGACAAGACGCAAGAGACAAGACGCAAGAGACAAGACGCAAGAGACAAGACGCAAGAGACGAGACGCAAGAGACGAGACGCAAGAGACGAGACGCAAGAGACGAGACGCAAGAGACGAGACGCAAGAGACGAGACGCAAGAGACGAGACGCAAGAGACGAGACGCAAGAGACGAGACGCAAGAGACGAGACGCAAGAGACGAGACGCAAGAGACAAGACGCAAGAGACAAGACGCAAGAGACAAGACGCAAGAGACAAGACGCAAGAGACAAGACGCAAGAGACAAGACGCAAGAGACAAGACGCAAGAGACAAGACGCAAGAGACAAGACGCAAGAGACAAGACGCAAGAGACAAGACGCAAGAGACAAGACGCAAGAGACAAGACGCAAGAGACAAGACGCAAGAGACAAGACGCAAGAGACACGACGCAAGAGACACGACGCAAGAGACAAGACGCAAGAGACAAGACGCAAGAGACAAGACGCAAGAGACAAGACGCAAGAGACAAGACGCAAGAGACAAGACGCAAGAGACAAGACGCAAGAGACAAGACGCAAGAGACAAGACGCAAGAGACAAGACGCAAGAGACAAGACGCAAGAGACAAGACGCAAGAGACAAGACGCAAGAGACAAGACGCAAGAGACAAGACGCAAGAGACAAGACGCAAGAGACAAGACGCAAGAGACAAGACGCAAGAGACAAGACGCAAGAGACAAGACGCAAGAGACAAGACGCAAGAGACAAGACGCAAGAGACAAGACGCAAGAGACAAGACGCAAGAGACAAGACGCAAGAGACAAGACGCAAGAGACAAGACGCAAGAGACAAGACGCAAGAGACAAGACGCAAGAGACAAGACGCAAGAGACAAGACGCAAGAGACAAGACGCAAGAGACAAGACGCAAGAGACGAGACGCAAGAGACGAGACGCAAGAGACGAGACGCAAGAGACGAGACGCAAGAGACGAGACGCAAGAGACGAGACGCAAGAGACAAGACGCAAGAGACAAGACGCAAGAGACAAGACGCAAGAGACAAGACGCAAGAGACAAGACGCAAGAGACAAGATGCAAGACAAGATGCAAGACAAGACAAGACAAGACAAGACAAGACAAGACAAGACAAGACAAGACAAGACAAGACAAGACAAGACAAGACAAGACAAGACAAGACAAGACAAGACAAGACAGGACAGGACAAGACACGACACGACACGACACGACACGACACGACACGACACGACACGACACGACACGACACGACACGACACGACACGACACGACACGACAAGACAAGACAAGACAAGACAAGACAAGACAAGACAAGACAAGACAACTAGACAAGACAACTAGACAAGACAAGACAAGACAAGACAAGACAAGACAAGACAAGACAAGACAAGACAAGACAAGACAAGACAAGACAAGACAAGACAAGACAAGACAAGACAAGACAAGACAAGACAAGACAAGACAAGACAAGACAAGACAAGACAAGACAAGACAAGACAAGACAAGACAACTAGACAAGACAAGACAAGACAAGACAAGACAAGACAAGACAAGACAAGACAAGACAGGACAGGACAGGACAGGACAGGACAGGACAGGACAGGACAGGACAGGACAGGACAGGACAGGACAGGACAGGACAGGACAGGACAGGACAGGACAGGACAGGACAGGACAGGACAGGACAGGACAGGACAGGACAGGACAGGACAGGACAGGACAGGACAGGACAGGACAGGACAGGACAGGACAGGACAGGACAGGACAGGACAGGACAGGACAGGACAGGACAGGACAGGACAGGACAAGACAAGACAAGACAAGACAAGACAAGACAAGACAAAACAAAACAAAACAAGATGCAAGACAAGACAATATATAGATATCATAGATAGGTATGAGATATAGTAGTGCATAAAAAAGATATAAATTGTTCGTTTCTACTTACTTTGTCTATACTTGTAAATATCTTTCTGCCTTTATGTTTGGTGGTCTATTGTTAAAATCTGGTCTAGAAATAACACATGAAAAGTTATGATACAAAATAAATATACTTGCAAAGTCACAATGCATTAATTCAAATCAATCCAAATTACAATGCAAATACATAACAATACCTGAGAAGTAAATTAGGCAACGTGAGGTACGTAACCTGCAAGGCAAGTGCCAAGGCAAAGTTAGGCAAGAAAAAACAATTAAGGGAAGGGAAGGGAGGAATTCCTTTAAAACTAGAGAGCAGAATTTTACTGGATACTGCCCACCGGCACCAATTTATATGCCCGGACCTGGCACGTCTCTAAAAACTTTACGATACTTATACAGAACAACATATAAAAATCGTCTTTTATAATTTAGAAATAAGTAACATTAAAAATAAAAATATTTTTCTACTTACTTGTTAAATAGTTAGTAGAATAAAATTATATCTATTCTGTCTTTTTGTTTGGTTTTCTACTGTACTCTAACCTAAAAAAAAAATACGTCAAAATTTAAGATATTGAAGTAGATCAGAGAGACCTACAAATTTACAGTACTTTCAAAATAATGTACTTTAACGCAATGCACTCCAGTACAATGCAAGGCATTACAATGCAATGTGACACAGTTCGATCATTACAATGCAATAA